>OX637464.1:6942421-8142421 GCA_951799995.1 Trifolium subterraneum
AGAGAGAGAGAGAGAGAGAGAGAGAGAGAGAGAGAGAGAGAGAGAGAGAGAGAGAGAGAGAGAGAGATTTGAGGGTTTGAGAATTGAGGTTGGTTTGTGGTGAAAAGCAACTCTTTAATGTATTCTCAACTTTCAACTGTATTGGAAAAAAAATCGTAGAGAATAGAGAATGAAGGAGGAAGATTAAAGGGATAGCTCAGTAATTGGCCAAATGTTGCACGCAAATATCAAGAGAGTAACACACTTAGTTTGTTCAATGAAATTAATGCAGCCCCAAATTTTTAATTTTTGTAGTAAAGCTGCGCGCGAAACCATTAGAAATGATTAAGAGTACAAATGATAAATTAGCAATTTAGATGCAAGGTTAAGTAAGGTTTAGTAAGTTGTAAATTACAACCATTAGAAATAAGAACGATGTGTTCAAAATAATATAGCATCTCATTGGGTTGTCTCATCACAAACTCAACACTAGAGTATACGACAAAACATGACAAAATAACTTTATAATTTTGTATAATATCACCAAACTTCATATATAGTCTTTCATGTGAGAATTTCGCTATGGAGGATGGTGGAATAGAAGAAGAAGAAGAAGAAGAAGAAGAAGAAGAAGAAGAAGAAAAAGAAACCCATGGAAGAAGAGTGTTTTGTGTTTATGATTTGTTGAGATCAAAGAAGAAGAAGTAATATGAGGAAGAAGAAGTGTTATGCCTTTAGGGATGTGTTGAATTTGCTTGGGTATTTTTTATTTTTTTAAAATAAATTTTCATTCTCTCTCTCTCTCAAATAAGATTCTTTGCATTTGATTATTGTTATTATTTAAAATGCCATTGGTTGACACATGTCACCATGTTATTGGCCAACTCATTAAAATAACGGGTCCACAATTTTGACCAAACTTTACTTACCTCGTGGCCAAATTCTAGATTATCGGGGGCCTACGGTGAACCGAGAGTCAAAACAAAAAAATGAAACACTCGCTTTAGAGGAGACAAAACAATTTTTTTTTCCTTTCTGGAATACAAATCATTTTTTTATAAATTTTTCATAATTTTTTTACTATTTAAGGCCTTAAAGAGTGCTCTGGAAGCACTCGTTAGCATTTGCCTTAAGATTATTTGGTAATACTACTTCGATCGCACCAGAGGCGGTAAACCTTTTGAAAAGAGTTCAAAATGTCATGCACAGTAATGTTGTGTCACCTATGTCTATGAATGTAGTTTTCCAAAGATTATGTTTTGCTATACAGAAAGGTTTAGCGGCGCAGCTTGTTGTCCGTCTACCTTTGGTTCATGTGTAAATAATTTTTTTGAATCAAATACATTAAATTTTATTTTTTATGTATATTTGAGATCGGAAGGAGTATACTTATTGCATAGCATGCAATTATTTGTTGAGATAAGGTTAGCGTTACAAAATTTGTAAGTTTATACTATTGACAAATTCTATGGTACATATGATAATTCCTAATGTACCGGTACATTAGATAATTAAATTAACATGTAAATGCATATTTTTAAAGGAAGTTATTTTTCTTATCATTAAAATGATTATAGTAATTAAATATTATTCATCAAAACGGTCAAAAATATAAAATTTGATATTTTTTGAATTTTTATTCTTCATAATAGTGAATATTGATTTTTTTCTAAAAAATATTAGTAAAATTAGTGTAATGCTTATAAACAATGAAATTGTGTTTTTTCTTGTGATATTATTATTTCTAAAATACAATAATCGACTAATAGTTTTTTAATTCATAAAAATAATCGTTAATTTATCAATTTACTGACTTAATGTACCGGTACATTCAAATTATTCGAATGTATCTTAGAAGCTCCTATAATACTATGTAGTATGCAGTAGTATTTTAATAATTTTGAGTATAGCTATACGTTTAGAAGCGAGAGCTTATGTTTCACCAAATTTGATCTGATACATTCATATTCTGTTTGTTTATTTAGAGTAAATTATTGAATGTATGATTAATGCTAGTTTGACCTCTAATTTCATGCCAAATTCATTTTCTAATGATTAAGCACCGCTACACAGAAATTGAGATATACGTTTAGGAGAAAACAAACCTTGCTTTGTTGTTTCTGTGGTGTGCACCAGATTTACTCTCACCCTACAAGTGCAGTGGCTTTGTACACTTTTGTCATCTTTGTTATGTCATGTGATCGGAGCATGGTCGATATTATGTCAAAATATTTTACAAAATAACCATACTCCTCTTTGGACATAAGTCAGCATAGAGGAGTAAGAAATAGGTGGATACAATAGTTGTTCTTTTAGGTCAGTTTACTTTCTTAAAACATTTTTAATTAATTTTCATTTTTTGGAATTTATGTTCATTTTAACAGAGAGAATATAACATAAATAGATAATAAACTAAGAGTAGATTGATTAAACCGGACTCCTTTTTACTAATAAATTTTGGCGCAATTTTTTTTTATAGATAAACATAATGACAATAACGATTGAAAACTCGTAGAAAAGTTGGGATTCAAATCCCAGCCACGGTGTCCAACCTAACAATTTTGACATTTTTACCATTTAAGTTAGAATTTGTAGACGATTTTCGTGATTTTATTATTGTATTAAAGAATTTGTGTTTCAATTTCGCAAATTCTCTGAAGTTACATTCAATACAACGTGCAGCCGTTTAAAAACATAAAGGACTAACTTGACGGGGAAAAAATTAAGAATTAAAGTGAAAAATTGAAAAGAAGACCCCTACTAACAGTGCAATTTTGACTAAGAGAAAGGTTTTTTCTTTTGGCAGGTGTGGGGAGATGCAGAGCAGACATTGTTTTTTCACTCCTTCCAGAAGAGATTAAGGCCTGTGCAACCTTATCACAACTATTTAAGGAACTGGACAACCGGTTAACTTGGTGGAGGAACAAACTTGAATGAGAGAGACATGGGAGAAATAAAATAAAAAACAGAAACTAAAGCATCTTCAGAGAATTCACTCAGATTATTATTATTTTTAATTGAATCCCCAGTGTAATTTGAGTCATAATAATGAAATGGAACTGGATAATTTAATATTTCTGGCAGTACACCTTAAACCTCCAATGGTATGGCAGATTCAAGTTTCAAACGGTTTAATCGGACAGTTCCAAGAATGTATTCCGGTAGCTCTGCCTCTTCTTTTGCCTGCAAATATAACATCAGTCAATATCTGGAATGGAATACGTGAATACTTGCCACACTGTGTGGCAAGTATTCACACAGCATTAAAATGCAATATATGTAAACACATTTGATGCAAGAAATGAAATGCACCAAGAAGCCCAAGATATAAAAGTTAAAATCCTTTTGCATGTTATTGCTGCGTAATGAAAACGATGGACAACAAATTCAAAAATTGTGTTGGCTAGAAACGGGCTTGTAAAAACTGAAAATTATCTTCAATTGCTTATTCTCTTAGAGAGGGATGTTGATATAATCAGTTCCATCCATTCCCTGCTAGAAATATTCAGGTTTTGATATAATTAGCTTTTCCTTTTCTGTATAAGAGCTAAGCCATCTTTTTGCCAAATAAAAGATAACCTGTGAGTATGTGGCAGCATACATATTTGTGATGACCAATATAATTTATAAAAAGGAGAAAACACATTTGAGAAGAAATCCAAATTCTAATCTTTATAGTCCACGGGATTTCCCTTTATATGATCATGAGTTTGGTACCAAGAAGAAGCCATGAATAAAGTCCTATCCCATCATGAAATTAAGGGTAAACAGATACCCATCAAGAGCATCCCTCCCTGACCAATACACTTATGAATTGCATAAAAAGCACAGTACCATAAAAGTACAGTTTCCATATTCTCGCCAAATATCAACTCTATATCAAAAGGAACTATGGAAGATGAAATCATTAGTGGATAGTTTGTCGAGAAAAATCATGACCAGAGGCAGAAAGGCACAAACCTCTATCAAAATGGCAAGGTCAACAACTAGACTTGTAACATATCCTAGAACAAGGCCAATGACACCCCTAGCTACAGAGGATGATCCAATGTCCACGTCAATCTGCATAATACAAAAAATTACTTTGAAAGTGTATTATTTATATAGATGTAATTTATTGGACAATCTGAAAATGACGGATAAATTACATGTATACTAAAGCTCAGCTCAACGACCAACTAGCATATTATTGCACACAATTTAAACAAAGCAGAATTGGGAATTTACAATGATTAGCAAAATTCAAATTAAAAAAAACAAAATGAATGTTAAAGTTTTATAAACAATAGCATGGAGCATGCAATTTACACGGGATACGTAAAATCAAGCTGATATTATCTATTTTATACTTACAATCCCAATCTATTTTATATTACACATCCCTATATGGTCTTAAACAAGCACCTCAGACTTGGTATAATGGTATGAAAGATGTTATGCATTGTTGCAACTTGGATTCACTCCTAGTAAATATGATCCTTTCACATTTCATGGTATTGCTCATTGTGTTCTAGTCTTACTTCTATGTAGATGACACTATCATGATTGGGATTACCAAGCCCAACTCAACCTTCTCAATCCAGCAACTTGGTCAGCTATTGACGAGTTCTTGGGGATTGAATTACATCTTAATGATGACTGTATTTTGCTCTCCTAGCCCAAATACATACAAGACCTGTTTGCTAAAGCATATATGGCCACTACAAAAGGAAATTCTACTCCGATGTTATTCAATAGTGTCCTACATTCTTGCATCAAACATTAGGAGCTGGATATATTGTTTGTTAGAGAAAAGATTCTCAATAAAGCTTGACAGTTTGCTATATTATTGCACAAGATTAGTAGGTTGACATCCTAACAAAGGCTCTATCTTAAAGCTAATTCTTGGTTATCCCCGCACTGAGTTTGAGGGGAGAATATTACAGGTATATTTCTGCAGTTTTATTTCTTTCACTTGTATTTCTCTTGTGGTTCCTGTTAATAAATATAGGTTGGTCGACCGGGTCCAAAACCAGTTGCACTTGGTGTTTTAGTCGAGCTTAATGTGGCTTAGTAATCAAATTCTGTTAGTAACAGATTCTGACAGCTTAAACAGCCAATTGCAATTCTAACTGTAACCTTATATAACAACTTATAAATCAAGTCTTCAGAATTCAGAAAAACCAATTTCAGATTCTCTCAAGTCATCTCTTCAGTTTTATTTCTCTTTCTATCATTTTCTCACATCTACTCTAGCCAAAGTAAATCAGAGAACAGCTAAGGAGATATTACCTCCAAAAAATTATCTTGTCTGAAGTATTTACAAGTCACAGCTTTCCCTAACAGGCAAGCTTTGGTTCCAACAGCCCTCTTGACCATCCAATATCCCTATATCCATTAAAAAATATTAGCTACTCAAAGCCATAAGGCATCAAACAGGGAATATACTTTTCATCGAGAATCACACACCTCAACTATACTTGGAATAAGTTTGAATGTTGAGTCACGAAACACATCACTTCCATCAACAAACTTAGCCAACAGAGAGTTTTTATTTATCGGTCTGTCAGCTGCATAATATAGAACCAGACTGTAGTTTGGTTTAGCCGGAACCTGAAAATTAAATATAAAATGGAGAGAGGAAAAAACAAAGAAAATTTCCGTGAGAAACCGGTTTATACACAAACTGTAATTTTCAGAGAGGAAATCATAGTTGCTCTTACTCATATGATGGAGCCATACAATGCTAGAATATAAAGGCAGAGTTGGTTATGAAATACCATCCACTCTACTACATTTTGGGAAAATAAAAAGGGTGAAAATAAGGGATAAAAAGTGCGACTTATTCCAATGCTAACTAATCTTCCTAACAAACTTTTACACCCCCATCAATTTGGTGCACTTGAAACATTTGAAATTCTAAATCGCAAGTGTTGATCGGCACCAAAGCGAAAGGTACAACCACCCTTCCCAAGAAAAATGACAATCAGTCTCTATCTGTTTTGTCTGTAAAAGAAAAGTAGGATTTGATGTAATACGGAAGATTGCCTAACTATGGATAATCAAGGAAGGACCTAAGAATGAAAATCAATCACTATGTGTTTTGTCTGTACATGAAAAGTCGGATTGGATGCTCTTAGAATTGGGATTTGGGACTACCCTACAAAACCGGCTTGTAAGGTGGGGATTGTCTCTACTTATAAACCCATGTTCAGGCCATCTCACATCCAATGTGGGACTCTTTAACAGATGCAACATGTAAGATTGGCGAACTATGCTTTGATACCATTTCAAAAAACTATTTGATAACAACTTTTGCAATGATACATCCGTACCTGGAGATTGATGACAAGGATAAATGGAAGCTTTTTGCCAACTTCTGACTGAAATTCAGAGGGAAAGGATTAGACAGTGCAATAATATAAGAGAATTAATAATCTCAAAATTTCCAGCTTATGGTTTCCAGAAATCAAGCTGAAATTCACGAAGTCACAAACAATTCCAATTGCACAGGTTTTAGCATGCACCGGATTTTAAAAGGCTTAAAGAGTAACAAAACAACATTATTTAGGCATTTGCAGAAAAGATACAGCTTTTTTGGAACATCTCCGTGGATGTAGATAAAAGATTCCAAACCACATAAAGTTTGTGTGTTCTCTATTATTATCTTTGCACTGTGTTCATGTATGTTCCCATGTAAGATCCTTGGGTTGGTAAATCTATTGGTGTGCGCTGATTTTCCTAACATAGTACAACATACTGTGACAATAGCTCTGAAAAAAAGACCCTATATTCGGTCTACAAACTCAGGGTGTTTTCTACTGAGAAATGGAAGAGCCCTGAGTTTGTCTTGAATATCACAAAAATATGAGTTTGAAGAGGGGCTAGGTCTGTATATCTGTAAGCTTATCTTGAGCTGGAATGTGAATCACAAACAGTAAATATAGAGACTATTGTAGAAACTGAAAATTGTGTTATTTCAGCAAAAGAGTACTCCTTTTATAGAAGGTACTCAAATCAAGGAGTGATTTACGCAAATAAAATAAAACCAATACTAAAATAAAATAAAACCGATATGAATGATAAAGTCAAAGTATATTCTAATATTCTTTGATAGTTAATAATCTAACACCTTAGGCACAACGAAAATATCAAGCTCCATATGTTTTATTAGTGTCAAGCCATGAACATCGAAGAAGCACAACCACACAGGAAATATACATTTTACATTATTGCTAAAAACAGTGAAACTATACCAAAACTGATCTTATAAATAAGACAGCGACAAACTGAGGTATAAAAGCTCCATTGGAATAAGGAGTTAAAGAAGGCTATATCAAACACACTATTTTTTACTTTTTATTATTATTATTATTATTATTATTATTTCTGCAGCAGTAGGAACATGAGAACTTCAATCCTAGGGTTAATTGATGGCTTAGCAAAATCATTTAATAATATGTCCAAAGCAAACCAAGCATCTTTACCCAAGTATACTTTACAATGATATATTTGAATATTAAAGATATAAAATCTTGAAGATTTAATGTTACCTGAACCAAACACTTAGGATGCAGGGCAATTCTATCTACAGATTTATTGACTGTAAACCAATCTACTGCTATGAGCTTGAGAAGAGGATCTCCTCCAACTACCTGCATGACAAATTTTGTAAACGACAACGGAAAGTAAATTGCAAGAATGTAAAGAACATTCAACCAGGACAAAAGAAAGCAACATAGTTACATAGGGGCAAAAACTATTGAAAAGTAGATAAAGATCATAGTTTTAAAAAACGTAGTTCTATAACTGAGAGAGGTTGATATGTGAACCTGCAACCCCTAATACCCCTCCATTAAGAACACAGGTAAGGGTAAATTTGAAGGAGATTGAAGCACGTGAAGACTGTTACAGCATTGCTTATCATCCTCTCTTTTATAAAAGAGGTTTCTGTCCTTTTCCCCTATAGCCAAATAAACTTAAAGAGTTAGCTCACCTTAGAATTATCTTTAAGATAGTTCTTTCCTCTAATCATAAATCCTTTTCCACTAGGAGAACTCCAACAGTTTGTGTCATTGTCATCCACTCCTTTGCGCAAAGAGCCATGTATATCACTTGGATGGATTGTGATAGGAGTGACACGAGGATCCAATTCTCCGTTTAGATCAGGAGCTGCTTGCAATGACCAGGAATATAATAATTAAATACGGAATGGAATCAAGGAATTAAGAAGTTGCATGAAACTCTAGACAGTTACTTACAATTGATAGAATGCTTTATTCATTTTCACTATTTAGGTTGGATTGATTATAGCTTTCAATTGAGTGGTCTAATGATATATCTTAGTTTACAGGACAAGACCAAAGACTTGTATCTGTTTATAAATTCTCCGGGGCGGAGGGGTAATATCTGGAATGGCGATGTTTGATACTATGCAATTTGTAAAACCAGAAGTACAGACAGTATGCTTAGGATTAGCCCCAAAAACAGGAGGGTACCACATTGACTGTGAGAACCCTCTTGAATCATTCCATTACTTGATTGATTGAAAGGGTTCTCGACAATTTATGGAAAGTATATACATATTTATATGCTTTCATATTTTCATTTCTCAGGTTCTTTACTGATTTAAATTCAATTAAGATGAAACACAGGAGTAATTTAATATTTAACAAGACTTCTCATAATTTAGGGTCTGTTTACTTTCTAGCAACATTTTTTATTTGCACATTGTATGTGGGTGGCTGGAATGATGGATATGAACTTTCCTTTTTAATTGTAATAGAGAGAAGAGGAAAGCTGACTTGAGAGAGAAAAAACAACGAAAATGTTTTGAAATTTTTCAGAAATTTCAAACATATTCAATTTATTTTTAAAATGCATTTTCCAAAACTTTCACAATGTCTTCTCTAATATTTATTTTATTAGTGGAAATGAAAACAAAAAACACCAGAAGCAAATGCACCCCCTTAACTTCTGTTAAGAATAATGGAGGTCACGAGCACCCGACTCTAGACCACATGGTCTAAAAAGTATAACTTCGTAATATTTGTATAAAAGGCGAGAGTGCAGAAAGAAAAAAGGAACGTAAGTGCAAAAGAAAGTATATCCAATCAAAGTAGCAATCAAATTAGAGTGTTGTTTATTCGAGACCTTATTGTAGCACATGTATATGCATTTGCTGATTGTTCTAGAATTTTCTACAGCTGCAACTAATTGAGGTTTGTTCAGTTATGTTACTTACAGTTATTATGGAAGGTACAGCTACAATAGTTCTATTATATAAATAGCTTAAGTGGAATCATTTGAAACAGATTATTATTAACATTAACATATCGCGGCCTAACTCATAGAATGAAATTCGATCACTCTTTTCTCTGTATCTTTGAATTAAAACAAATCGTTATTTTTCCATCCAGCTTCTTTATTTTTCTGCCATATAAACAGTGGCTCTAATATACAATGTTTTGAGGAATACTATAATGTAATACCATGTTACTGTGCACCTAAAGTTTATTCATAAAAGGTTCTTTTATGTTTATGTAGTTCTAGTATTTGAAAAAATATAGGTAAGCATATGCATGAGCATGACTATGAGTAGTTAGCAAAAAGATTGTGTTTTCTCCACCTTAACTCTCCTTTGTTAGTACTATTTTGACACATGATCAAAATTCGTACTGAAAAAGCAAACATGTTCATTGGATAGTCTAACTACATTACAAAGAACGAACTATGTACAGAAAGTTACAATAGCTTTGGTCCTTTAACCCTGGCAAATACCAAGCAAACAATAAAAAAAACTGACCTGCACTCCGCTTCAAAGCTAATGCTGTGATTGCCCATGAAACATTCTTTAGTTTAACTCTTGACTCCTGATAAATTGAACAGGATATTAAACTATAGAACTTAACAAAAGAAATACCTTTTTTTTCATTCCAGATCAGTCAAACACAAGTAGTATTAATTTCTATTGTAAACTACTTCTGTATTTGATAAGAAGAGTTGAGCAAACCTTTAGATCATCCTTCTCATCGTCGTCACTTTCTTCATCCGATGACGATGATTCAGCAGCGATTGCATCATAAAACTCATCTTGTACTTCATCCTCATATTCAGAACTGGAAATGGAAGTATCAGATATTTTGGAGTGAACTATTGTGGCGGCATTTTCTCGGTGGAGTGCTGGATTGGCTGCAATGTATTCCTTTAGACCTGAACCATTATTTAATAACATCTATTTAATGCCTCTTGAATAGTAGCCACATACAAATTGTTCAATATGAGTAAGCAATTTTCTTTTCTTGTTTTGAAATTTAAAAGATTATGAATTTAATTACTATACATTGACAATGTAAAGCAGTCTTATACAAGCATCCAATCATATATCACCATGTAGATATTTGTGAAGGTATTTTAGGAAATTGTTGGAAACCCCGCCATAATTGCAACAACCACCCCGGTCTATTGTAGGCCACTTTGTTTGCCTTCATGCAGTGGCACAGCATCTATAGTTTGCTGGGTTGAGTGGGTGGGTTTATTCCCATATCACATAGAGATATCGACTTTGTGGAGCTATAGAGCTTGGACAGTCCTCATCTTACAAAGGTGCTCGTGTCCGCAACAGAGGTAGAGGAACTGGAGGCTTGATGCTCCTTATACCACTTGAGGAGGTCAGTAAGCATGGCCAAAGGTGCCAGAGGATCCAAACATGGCATACTGACGAGATTTTCCTTGTTTGCAAGATTAACCATGACCACCACTGTAGGAGGCAAAGGAAATGGAGGCAATAGGTGCACGAGGGATGTCCATATTTGAAGAAGGTCTACCGTGCAGAGTTCAAAGTGGGTAGGCTTTTCCACAAATAGAAGATCTACTTCTAGGTATTGTGTCTTTGTTGGTAATAACTTGATCTCTTGGAAAAGCAAGAAACAGAATGTTGTGACAAGATCAAGTGCAGAAGTATAGTATCAAGGTATGGCTTCAACCACTTGTGAACTTATATGACTTAAACAGTAGCTTAAAGAACTGAGTTTTGGGTATGTTTCACAAATGATGCCTGTAAATTATGTTTCACACACCTTCTATTTATAATGAAGTTGCAATAATTACAGTAAATGTCTAGGAAGTTGTAATGACTATGAATACTAACAATTAGCCTAGGATGTTGTCAAGTCAAGGAATAGAGACACACTGACTTTTAACCCTCCTCTTCAAGATAAAGCTCACTATGCTTTAAGCTTGTTACATCAAAACGTTTTCTCACAAAAATTGAAACTAAGTTTGACAACTATTGGGTTTATGGAGGTAACAGCAGATCCGGCGTCAATGTGACCATCTAGGCGAAAAAGAAAACATTGCTGGAAAATCACCAAAAGGTTGAAAAGCACCTCTGAATGTGGCAGAGGGAGTCCTGCAGTGACTGTCGCTGAAAAATGGTGGCCGGAGAGAAGCTCATGTGCAGATTTAGGAGCTGCATGTAGGACTCACTTGCAGGAAATGCAGCAGTGCGCAGAAGCGCTTGTGGAGGTGGTTGTTTGGCGATGGGAAAAGCACCGTCGGGCTCACCGGACTATTCTGCGGTAGTTGGTGGTGGTGGTTACTTGTGGGTGTGGCAGTTGGTGATGGGAGAAGAACCGTTGGGCTCTACGGACTATTGTGCGGCAGTTAGTGGTGGTATCTGGTCTTGGGTGTGGCTACACTATTTGAAGGAGAAGACAGCAGAAGGTTGCTAGAAAGTGGGTGCAGCCGGTGGCAAATGCTGCCACCGGCAGCGATAGTCAAGCACAGAGTCAGGTCACAAAATCAGAACCTGCTCTGATACCATGAAAATTATGTAAAACTCTGTGTGTCTAGAAGGAGAGATCACACAATTTCTATTTATAGTGAAGTTGCAATAATTACAGTAAATGTCTAGGAAGTTGTAATGACTAGGAATACTAACAATTAGCCTAGGATGTTGTCAAGTCAAGGAATGCTAAAGACACACTGACTTTTAACAATGCTGATTTGTGATAATCTGGATGCCATGCATATCATCTGATATCCAACATTCCATGAGAAGACCAAACACATTGAGATAGATCCTCAATTCATTAGGGAGAAGATCTTATCAGAAGTCATTACAACGAGCTTTGCGAATTCCAATAACCAATTGGAAGCATTCACCAAGTCATTTAGAGAACCTCAGATTGATCATAAAACAAGCTTGATGCATATGATTTATATGCTCTAGCTTGAGACGGAGTATTAGTGTTAGCGGCCAACACTCGGTGGGATTTAGTCCCACATCGGATAAATAGGATTCTTGATAAGAGTTTATAAAGAGGAGGCAATCCTCACCTTACAAGCCGGTTTTGTAAGGATGAGTTAGGCCTCGATATTCCTGACATGGTATCAGAGCCTATCGGGTCTATCGTTGGGCTTCCTACATCGTTCACGCTTCAGGCCCATTGGGCTGGGCTGAAGCGTGAGGGGGTGTGTTAGCGGCCAACACTCGGTGGGATTTAGTCCCACATCGGGTAGATAGGATTCTTGATAAGAGTTTATAAAGAGGAGGCAATCCTCACCTTACAAGCCGGTTTTGTAAGGATGAGTTAGGCCTCGATATTCCTGACAATTAGAATTTTTGTAAATAGGTAATTGTGAATACACTAATTAGGGCTTTTCAAATCCTTGAATTTGTAATATCCTCTGCTGTGTAATTTGAAACACACTGATTCACTCAAATGATATCTCGTTTTCATCTCTCAACACGACTGTAAACATCAAAACATAAATTACTTCACTTCAAACTCAATTTTACAAAATCAAGTTCATTCAAATTTACTTTTAGCAAATGCTCGCCCAAACACACTGCAAGCTATTAGTTTGGACCACATAGTTTTGATAACCTGAACTGCCAGTAATTCTGGACACTTCAGTTCAGAGAGATGTAAGATGAAAAACGATTGCTCAAATACTTACTTGCCACTTGGCACAGCAACGCATAAGGAATGCTCCTCTCAAACTTTGAGCACCGTTTGTTCTTCCAACGATTCCAGGATGTAGAATGTATCTCCAAAGTGTGGGTCACTAGACATCTTGGGCTATTTGATACCATAGGTGAGTTCAAATTTCTGATCTCCCACGAAGATGCTACAGCCAGAATACAAAACATACAAGGATAAAATGAATCAATGGTCAGTGCCCAAAAGACAGACGTCAGAGGTTATATTTTCTTTCTTCCAATCAGTTTCCAAATAGTCCTTAAACTAAAAAAGATTAAGAGACAGTTTCTACCATAAGCAACAACCAAAACATCCAAGCAAGCAAGCAACAAATTTTCAGGGCAGTACAGAATGTCAATAAATCTGTCAGTTTTCTTTAACGAGAAAGAGGAAAAGGTATCAAACGGACTGTACAAGAATTCAAGAGTATTTATTTAAAAATACAAAGGAAAACAATTATAGACTTTATCTTAAAAAATTATGGCATTGAAGAAACAGATAGATCCTGAAAATCATCAGTGACTGGTGCCCAAAATTGAATAAAACTGAAATACGCATAAAGGAACAAGTTGATAGTTCTGACTTGGATGTTAAAATTATAGGGAAAAATAAAAAGGAGATAACAGAGACTTTGAATAACATCTTTTGTGGGTGAGTGTTTTATATGTTCATTGTTAAAACAAAAGTTAGACTTTTAATACAATGCGAATCTTAATATTCAAACAAAATAATGTACAATTAAGAAAAAAACGATATCAGTACCAACTACTCTATGTAACTATGTTGCTTCTGAAAAGATCGAAACATAATATTCATACAACTGACTGTGGCATCTGAATGAGCAAATACCAGGCACAACTCTACTAGTCAATTCCAAGGATTTAATGCAAAAAAAGTGTCATCTTACGATTAATTTTTGCACGTTGATAACCAGATCTTTGAGGCTTTTTCTTATGTATAGCTGGAAATTGCAAGATTGCTGCATGGATAAAATACAGAGTACTTCAGCACATTGAGATAGATTGTCATTTCATTAGAGAGATTTTATATGTATACATCATAAAACAGCTTTCTTAGTTCAGATCAATTGGCATATGTTTTCACCAAGTCTTTGAGAGTTCTTCATATAAGCTCTATATGTAACAAGATTGGTGCAAATGATTTATATGCTCTAAACTGAGAGGGGGAGTTTGAAATAACGTGAATATGGTAGTTATGGTTGTACATTGTACAACATCATGTAAATATAACAACGGATAACATTAATATTTCAATTTATTATGATTCAATACACACAGCTTTGACGTGTAATACACACGGATGCATTCATGTGCTTTCTCATATTCATCTTTCTCAAAAAGTATTATGTAAGAGTCCCAGGATAGAAATAACACCGCCATAAGAGTAAAGAAAGTAAATGACCGTATTCTTACTGTATGCTCCATCTTGTCCACGAAACCATTGCCTAGAGAAGACAAAATCCTGCTTTGGATGCCACCTGGGTTAAGTTTAAAAGGTAATTCAATTAATACTATTCCAAAAAGTAAAAGATGCAAAAACAAATGATAACACAATAGGAGAGAAGACAAAGAAGTGAGGAAATTGTAGCCATTTTTAACCAAAATTTAACTAACTATAGCAAGGATTGATCATAAAACATACAAATATGAAGAGTTCTACAGAATTGAAGTCAAAGTAAATAGGAAAAATCAAATTAGTCATAGCTAGTGATTACAAATATCCATCAATGAAAAATCAATACTTTGTATACACAAATGAGAAATGATGGAAATTTAAATTTGACTGAACAGAACATGCTATTACAGAAATCCAGCTGTAATTAAGTTATGATATTTGAAATTTGAAAAGGTTAACAACATGAATTGATTACCGGGATAGATACTTAGGATCATATGTCCCGTAAACAACATCATAGTGTCCATCATAAGATTCTACGAGCTCTAAGTCACAAACTAACATATCCCACCTGCAAAAAATACAATTTTTTAGAGATTAAAAGCACATCTAGTTGTTTCAACAAACAAACAAAAAATCATCTAGTTTGGGAAAATATTTTCTGCTTGTATTGTATTGTATGTATTCATTGATAATTATAAAAAAAAAAATCTTGTTTTCAGTTTTTTCCTATTTTCAAATATTGTATAGGAAATGGTGAAAACAAATATATGAAAATAGGAAAAAGTAAAACAAAATGACAATTTTGGTAATTATTAGTGAAAATAAGAAATGGAAACAGGAAACCTTGTTTCCAAACATAAACACCCTAATTTCCCAAATAAATTACCAAAAGTTCAAAAAAAAATAAAAATATACAGGCTGCGTACTCATATCTTTTCTGTCGTTCAGTGTTGAAAAGCACTTCAAAAACAGTATCTGCAGTTGCATCAATAACACCGACAGACTTTGCAAGGTCGCCCTTACCATTCTACAAAGACAAAAATGTAACACGGCAGAAATTAGTCCTACCATAATGAATCAATTATCAAAGCACTAATCTCTATTGTTTTAAATGTGACAGAAACGCATCAAGGCTTTTTTATACAATATTTTTCTATCGATTTTTTATACATACCTTGTGATCAGAAACATCCTCAGAAATTCTAATTCCTGAAACCACAAACAAAAAGTATCTAGAAAGGATAAGGATGTATCCAACAATTTTTTTTTTATATCAAAACTAATATGAACAAAGATGTCAAGAACTACAAGTAGGAAAAATCATAAGAAAAAGCATCATTGTGTATTAAAGAGTCTAACAACAAAAAGACAAACCATACACAAGCACTCAAGTACCAAATAAAGTAGTGATTTTCATACTTTGTAGAGTTTCTTTTAATTTTCTCTTTTTTTTCTTTCTAGAAAATTAAAATTTTCTACGAGGAAAATAAAATAAGAGAGCAAAAGAAGTGAGAAAATACCCTCCAAAGTTTTCCCCTTGAATTGATTGATTACCCCCAGAGTCCTACTATTAGTTCAGAGTACCAGACATCATTCTCTATTTAGACCCAGCAGTTGAAGTAATAATCATGATAAATTAAAGGTCCTCTAATTACATATTAACATTCACAACTTAAACTAACTAATAAAGAGACTTCAAAACAGTTTCTGGATGCCTTTAATTAAAATATTTTATCAATATCAGGAAATCACTAAAAAGGAAAGGGGTTTAGACTTCAGAGCAAGAAACCACCACTGCCTAGTGAGGCTACAAAATAGTATGTTTATGAAAAGAAAAATACCGGCCACAGTAAGAAGAAATTTCCATTGATGTGCTTCAACTGCGTCTCCACTATCCCCTTCAAACCTGTCTCGCCTACCGGCCAACTTTGACGATTGCCGTAACAGTGTTTCTGGGCCTTTAAGAAATATAGAGCAAAGAGTAAGTAAAGAGAAACAAGTACAACAGTAAAAAAATTAATGCAGTAACCCCAGAATCTAGCAATCAGAAAAGAAACCTGGGGTTCCTTGCATAATATAAATAACATAGAATCAGAACCACACTTTCACAACTATCGCTCCATAATTTCAGAACCAAAATTGGCCAAGTTATCCGATATACAAATCATAAAAACAATTCAGCATGTTAATGCCTCAAAAGCAATCCATGATGATATCATTTTATTTTTTTGAATGGCACCATGATGAATATCATTGATAAAACTATATTATTACCTTGACCAATTCTTATTAGCTTCTTTAATCCATGGGCATACCGCCTCACTCTAGGCCGATGTCCTTCAAGATCGATCCTTCCAAAACATAAAGAGCAATGGTATGTCAATTTATGATAAATCATCTAATAAAAGAATAGCTTAAAAAGCAGAACACCTAATAATGAGCCCGACAAGGCGACAACAACTATTCAGGTCTTTTGTTAAGCATAACTCACAAGTCATAAATATATTAACCTGAATAAACATATATTATTGTAAACAATATTCGTTGCAAATTGCAATTAGTTAAAATTATGATTGTTACTGGACTTCACAAGTAAGACACGAAGGAAAGAAAGAAGAAAAGGCAGACAATAGAAGGGTGAAAACAATTACTAAACAATTACCAAAAGTATTGCAATTCCCTTCTAACATATATGATATAAAAACAATTACTAATCATTTACTAATCAGCATTGTTAATAAGACCATTGAACTAATGCTATTATATTAGATATTAGCATGAATGCATTTAAGATTGGGGTAAACAAAACATACTCTGCCTCCATGTTTAGTTTGTCTCTGGCACTACTACCTCTTAACAATTCATACTCAGCCTGCAAAGAGCATATATCCAGTAAATTAAAATCATATGTAAATTATGGTGAATACCCTATAGTTTCATGGCACCCAATTCTTTGCAAAAATGGAAAAGCTATAAGAAAAGTTCACAATAGGAACTTCAATTCAAATTCCCTTCCCCCAGAAATAGACTCTCAATGTCAATAACAAATGCAGCACAAGCATACGTGTCTCTAGTTATTTTCTCATACCTGTTGCTTGGCATGATCAAATGCTTCTATCCATTCCCGGGCCTCCCCAGCTGTAGCACAAGCAATCTTGATGAAAATGGACAAGAAAAATAATTAATTGTATGCTGTAAAAGAAGGAAAGAACTATAATACTCATGGCATTGGGGGTTCATTAAATTCTAAAAAATTAGCTTCAAATACAGACACAAAGATGCAGATACATTTGCGTGCTAGTTTGATTATTGAATCAAGAAACTGTATTGTATCAAACTTTAAACGGGAAAATTCAAGGGCGAGTTTGTATTATAAATTTTAAATCTACACACCTAGTTAATCATCTTGATGACACTGCCACACCCCGCAACAAGTGTGGTAACAAATTTGAGGGCCAGTTTATGTTATCAATTTTATTCCCTGTGATAACATTAAAGGACAATTCAAAATATGGAAACTCCAGTTGTAAGTTTTTTTTCTTCCCGCTAAGCCACCGTAATCAGGGTCTTTGACCCCGAGTAGGCACCCCAAGGTATTCTCACGGCTTAATCCCTTTGAGCCTACTATGAGACTAATCCTCGAGTCAGCAGTGGGACATCCATTTATTTTTTTATACGAGGTTGGGCTGCCTCCCAAATGGACACTCTGGTTGTAACTTTTTACTATGAAGGAAAACTAATAGCTTGAAGTGGTTATTCAGCAATGTTTTATGTTGGACTTAAATTGGCTTAAAGAAAAATTCTTGAGCGACTATTGGTTCTTCATAAGAACTAATTTTATCGACATTTCTTGTTTTGAAACTGTTCATAAATTTAATATTATGCTGTGGAATTTGGCACATCTTTTTTAGCAAGACCATGAGGCAAGAAACCCTAACACAAGCATTGACATGGCCTTGCCACATGTTAAGAGTCTCACATTTGATGTGAAATAGCCTGAACATGGGTTTATCGGTAGAGGCAATCCTCATCTTACAACCCAAAATTCTAAGATGGCGTCAGAGCATCTCCAAGATCTATTGGCCCACCTGCTATCAGGTTTCCGCTATCGAGCCACCCACCATTTATATCCACGCACCAAGCCCAATAGTGTTGGGTGTGAGGGGTGTGTTAAGAATCTCACATCGGATGTGAGATGGCCTGAACATGAGTTTATAAGTAGAGGAAGTTTTCATCTTACAAGCTGATTTTGTAGGGTTGAGTTATGCCCAACCCAATATTCTAAGACCACAAGGTGTTTTCAATGTGTTCCAAATCCCTGCAACTGCAGGTAAAGTTTGCCTACATGGATCTCAGTCTACAAGCTGAGGTTTTTGCACTTAGTGCATGCTGGATGTTAACAAATTACTACACTAGCATTTAACATGAAAGATGCAGTGGGAGTGAAGTAATGTAAAACAATATCAATTAAAAAAATCTTAGCATGCACATAGAGGCATAGAGCTTTGGAAGGGTGTGGTGTTTTTTTAATAAATTTGTAAGAAACCAAAGTCGTGTTTGCTTAAAATTATTAATCATAACTTGGCAGCAATTTTTACAATAGAACCTTACTATGCTTTTGTTTTATATTATTTAGACTGTGACAAGTAACAAGATGATCAATCTCGAATTCTTCCTAAGTTGTCTTACCTGTTAAGAAACATGTTGCGTGGCAATGACCTTTCAATCACTATAAAAAATTATTAAAATAAGGAATTCAAGACTATAACTTACTTCTCCCTTTCTGGCCTCATCTAACCGATTGTAAAACCGTAAAACATAAAGATCCTGGGGAAGAAGACAAAAATATACTTAGGTTCCATCAGATTTAGAAGTTAAATGAAACAAGTACAATAGTACACTAAAATCAAAAGACTCTTATGAGCTTAACCTCGAACACAATATTCCATTTCCATAAAAAACCAACATGCAATCAGTTTAATTTAGCAAACACAGAGAGATTTGTATGCAAGAATTTTACCCCATCGTTGACCTTTCGGCGACCTAGCTCCTCCACCATTAGTGTCGGACCTACTATTCCCTTCCGAATCGGTTTCTGCACGGAGAATTATTTTAACAATAAACATTCCACTGTTATAAAAAAAAAAACCTAAACATTACTATTTGAGCTTAAAAAACAGACAACTAACAAACATGTGAAATGGAATTACTGCGGTGCAAATTTCCAGCCCACATTTAAAATATTTTTATTGAAACTAACTAGTATGTCCCTTCAATTAAGGGTGTGTTTGGATTGGCTTATCTGAGCTTATCCACTAGCATAAGCACTTGTGAGACTATTTGGGAAAACATATGAAAACAACTTATGACATCTTCATAAACTATTTTCAAACATAAGCTCTCCAATATATCTTACTGTTGGGTCATCACGAGGGGGCAGCTAGGGGGATCATCCACATTGGGTTTAAGAACAACTCTACAAGTGAGTTGGACACCACACTCTTACCCAAAACCTTAAGGTGTTAGGTTTATGGGTCCTCTAACTTATAAAGTGTTCAACCTCCACTATTTTAAGCAATGTGGGACTTAACACTCACACTTGCCACAACACTTACAGAAACAACTTACAGCTTAAATGAAAACAATTTAACTTCATTTTATCTTTTGTTATAGAAATAGCTTATACATTAGCACTTCTGATGATATCACTAACGCTATAAAGTGCAACAAAAAAAAAACTAAACAAGGCCTAAATACTACACTGACACTTAAGGGGAAACTTGTGAGACGTTCATAAACTATTTTCAGCTTATTTTCATAAACTCTCTAAGATAGCTTATCAAAACAGCTTATAGCTTAAACCAAAACAATTTGACTTTATCTAATCTTTTGTTATAAAAATAGCTTATACATAAGCACTTGTGATGATAAGCACTTACGCTATGAACTACAAATAATTATTTTTTAACCAAACAAGGCCTAAATACTACACTGACACACTTAGGCGTATTCGGTGTCTAACACTGTTTGTGTCATGTCTAGTGTATGTGTCACTACTACATATCTAAATAGCTCTAATTCAGTCCGTAAGTCCCAGATCAACTAACAATGCCAAAATTGTTAGGCTGGACACCTTGACGTGAATCCGAATCAATTTCGAATCCGGGACCTCGCAGTGTGTGTGTGAGCTTTAGTGGTGTTTGTCACTTCGTCTACGGATAAAAATATTTGTAATTCATATAATAATAAATAACATTTTTTATAAGCAAAAAAGTACTAATTGAAACCGCGGTTTCATCATAAAACAGTGAATTAAAAAAATAAAAATAAACATTAAACAGTGCAGTAATTGGAGTTTAGTGGTGATCTAATTGCAATAACTATTACAAGTTTTGGTTGACTGAAGTAATTATTTGTTTGAAATGGTTTGACTAAAGTAATTAACAGTACGTAATGAATAAAGTAAAGAGAAAGAGAAGAAAACATACAATGGCAGGATTATCATGAGGATCACGCTTATACATGCAAACATACTTTCCCCTGATGTAAAGGAATCGAAGATGACAATACTCACGACCAATAGAATTTACTCCCAAATGATAAACCCAACCACCAAAATAACCTCTCTCTTTATCTTCGCTACTACTTCGCTCCGATCCTCTGCTACCTGAGTTGTTCAGCTCCGACGATGCTATTGCGTCCATCGCACGCACACTATTAATAACTTATTCTTCTTCTTCTTAATCCTTATGCAGCTGCAAAATGTGAAAAATACTCGAAATGTGAAATGATCAATAATAATACTTGATGATGATGATGTGATTTCAAACTTGTCTTCTTTTTTTATTTTTCCATTATTGATGTCATTAATTATTTTGCCTTTATTTGTTCTCCGTGGGGCCCACTTTTGGTGAAGATAGTGAGGTCCGACTGGTCGAGGTTGAGCTGACCGTCAAAGGGGTGTTAACTGTCATTACGCGATCCTACCACGTTAGATTGCAATTACGACAATTTACTACCAGTTGGAGCTTGCCACCTGTATAAGCTTTTTCTTTTATTTTTGTCTGTGTCTATTTAAATTTTGTTAGATGCTTGAGTGACATCTTCAACTTCAAAAATGTTTGATACTGTACATAAAAGCTAGTACTCCTTTCGTCCCAAATTGATTGACACAGTTGACTGTTTCACGCATGTCGATGTATAATTTTGACGATTAATATTTTTAGTTGTATTATAGTAAAAATTATAAAAATTTGATATTTTAAAAATATTTATCGAGACGAATCTAACAACATCTTATATGCTAATATTTATTTTTATTTATTAGTAGAAAAATATGGTCAAAACAACATGTGTGAATAGTGCAATATAGTCAAATGTGACATTCAATTTGGGACGGAGAGAGTAACATATTGTATTTATTACTCGCTCCTTCTCATATTATAAGAAAAAAAAACTATTTTTTTTTTGTCCCAAATTATAAGAAAAAAATCTACTTTTGTCATTTTCAAGGTTTACTTTTACTTATTTTCATAAAATTTAGTAGTCTCTCTTCTTTACCCCGTAATCAATAACCAATTAAAATTCTTTTTACATCTTTCAATGAAACTTATTTCAAGAAAAACACAAAAAAATCATACATCAAACTATCACATTTTACTTTTCTTAATAAGTGTGAATTTTTTTTTCTTATATTATGGGACGGAGTGAGTACTTGTTCTTCGTATTTATTTAACTTAAGGACCAAGTATTGTTTCTTGTGTAACTCTTAGGAGGTGTTTCACCCGATTTGTTTTAGTTTTTGTTCTCTTTTTATTTTAATTAAAAGGTTGGTCAAACACATTTTTAGTAAAGTTCTTAAATGTAAAAAGCAGACTTTTTTTTATGTACAAAATTGGATTAAATTAACTTTTAGGAAAAGACGTTAAAACCTTTTTTTTTTTTAAATCTGGAGTTTTTTTTGCAATGATCTCGCTTCGATTCCCGCTGAAAGCTTTTTTTTTCATTTTTAAGTTTGTTTCATTTAAATATTATTAATTGTTATTATCTTTTATTAAATTTGTTTTTTCTTTAACAAATCTTTTAAAAAAAATATATTTAGAAATTACTTTGAAGCTAAAAAAATAACAATTATCAAACAATTTTTGCTCTTTTTTTTAAAAGCATTTATTTTCACTTATAGATTTCAGATAGTTTCTAAGAGCTAAAAAAAAGTTAGGTCAAACGGACCCTTAATCTTATTTTAAAGCATTGGTTAAAATGAAAGAGTTACGGTGTATCACTTATCAATAATTCTACGAATTTATTTGAATCGGCTTATTTTTGAATTTATGTCAAATAGTTTATGCAAACAAATAAGCATTTATGTATTATTTTAAGTTTTTCAAAATGTTTTATGAGAAAACAGCTTATAAAAATATCAAAACCAGTAAAAACTTACTCCCTCCGACTCCGTTCCTTTTTATTTGTCGTTTTAGAAAGAAAAAAATTTGTTTCAAATTATTTGCCGTTTTGATAATTTAAGGTTATATTTTGTCTATTATACACTCCTTCCTATTTTTTTTATTGACTACATTTTATATAATTCTTTTTGCTATTTCTATTGATAAATTAGGTTATCCTATGTCACCAGTTGAGTATCATACTATCATTAAATATCGCCTCGTGATTCATTTATTTTATATTGACGAGGTTTGCTCTATTTACCGTAATGGGTGCCTAAATAACTTTGGGGATCACACAATGCATTGTAGAGAGCTTTCAGGCTTCAAATACAAGCACGACTTTGTCCGAGAAGTCCTTTTTGATATTTTAAGGTCCGTAGAAATATATGTGAAAAATGAGACGTTTGTGAACTTTTTGACCGACCCACATGAAGGACGATCGGCTCGGCGGATGTTATGTTTGACGAGAGTTTCACCACCTGTTGGATTGAGAGACGACACTTTTACTGTGGGACATGTAGTACTCGAAGCCGCTTTAAGTAAAGTGACCAAACACGAGAAAACATGTCCGAACAATCAACATGTTTTCATACCATTTGCATTTGACACTTTTGATTTTCCTGCACTAGAGGATGTGAGTCTCCTACAATTAGTTCAAAAGTTATGAATATCAATGTTGTGTCCCATAGAGCTATGAACTTTAATTTTAAGAGAATTGATTTTGCCATTCAAAGAGGGTTGACGGCGCATCTCGTTACCCGTTTGTCTTTCACTCATGTGTAGTTATCCTATAATTATTGATTTTTTTTTTTGTTACAAAAAAAACTTTTTTATAAAACTTTTTTATAGTTTTTTTTATAGAAAAATCACTTTTTTATAAAAACAATCAATTTAAAAAATATCGCATCTGTTTGTTATCTATTTTTAAAATAACCATAAGTTAAAAATAATGAGAAAACAGGTAAAAATGAGAAGCTGCTAAGAGGCCGTTTGTTATAGCTTTTATTGAAAAAAAAATCACTTATTTTATAAAAATAATCACTTTTAAAAATATTGCATGTGTTTGTTACAAATTTTTAAGATAATCAAAAGATAAAAATAATCAGAAAACAACTAAGGAGGATGCATTGGATTGAGATTTCAATGGATTTTAAAAGACTTTTTTATGTTAAAAAATTTCATTAGTATTCAATCAAAGACTTTTATAAAATAAAATCTTGTGGTTTCAATTAAGACAATTAATTTTTTATTTTCAGGGCAATGAAATCCGTTGTTATTCGATTGAGATTTCTCAGGACTTATAAAATGTCACTTGGTATTCAAAAATCATCAGATTTTGGTGGATTCTTTCATGTAGTGAATTTGTGAGACTTTTTAGTTAAAAATACACTTGAGAGACTCTTCTAATAATCTCACCAAAAACCTTTAGACTTTTTCAAACTCTTCAAATTTTTTTTTTCTTTCAGAGTTCATTGTACTAGAATATTTCTTCTTCTTATTCTTCTCTTTCTTTACTTGTTAAAAGAGTATCTTCTCAAATAATAGATTTTTTTTAGAGGAGAGAAAATAAATGTTAAAAGAGGAAAGTTATTTTGTAAATTAAAACAATCAATTTTACATGTTGTATTGAAACAAAACAAAGATTATCTAAAGTCTACAAGATGTTTTTTGTCAAAATAATCTCTTGAAATCTCAATCAAATACACCCCCTTAGTTAAAAAATTAATTTTTTTTATAATAAACAAACGCAAAGTAAATTATATTTTTTTTATAAAATATCTAAAAACTAATTTCTAAATTATTGAACAATGTTCCTTCGAAGGTTAGTATATTTGGTTGGAGGTTATTGCTCGATAAATTACCAACAATGGAAAATCTATACCGTAAAGGCATTATCACTAGTAATAATGATAGGTACCGTGTGTTTTGTCACAAAGAGGGAGAGAACATACCACATGCTTTGTTTAATTGTAGTGTGATATCACAAGTGTGGCAAAATGTTTTCAAGTGGTTGGGTATTAGTAGATTCCAATTCGCAGGTGTTACGAACCACTTCTCATTGTTTGGGAAATTAGCAAAGGGAAGAAATTGCAAAAGGACCCGCAATATTATTTGGTTGGCAACAACGTGGAGTATTTGGCGAATGCGTAATAATATAATTTTTCGTGGAACCTGTCTTGATGTTCACTCTTTAACGGATCAAATTGTATATTTTTCGTGGTGTTGGTTTATTGGTCGTGTAGGGAATAATGCTAATTTGGAGTTCTCTGATTGGTGTAATAATCCGTTAGAATGTATACAAAACACATAACGTGTTTTTACTCTGAATTGTAAGGGTTGAGTACCTCTTGTACTCATTATAATTCAATTTTGTTTATAAAAAAAAATAGCACCATTAATTTTAATTTAAAATCAAAATTAAATCTGTTAAAGATTGATTTAAAGATATGACTAAATAAATTAAAATTAAATCTGTTAAAGATTGATTTAAAGATATGACTAAATAAATTAAAATTAAATCTGTTAAAGATTGATTTAAAGATATGACTAGATAAGTTTATACAATAGGTTTAATTTTAACTGAAAAAATAAAGAGTAGATCACATTGATTCAATTCAAATTTAAAATAAGGATTAATTGGTCAAAGATTAAATTCAATCTAATTAGGTAAAAAATAAAAAAATTGCAAATAAAAAGTAAAGTTGGAAAAACAGTGACAATATCTAAAGGAGGTGTGGATCCTCGTGCAAAAACAACAAAAAATCAAAAGTAGTTTAATCTGAGCCGCCCAAAAGATCTTGTTTAAACAAATTCTTCAACACGTTTTCCAAAACAAGGGCTATTTAGTCATAATAATTAACGAGCCGATTAATACACGTATGACCTTTTCAAATATCCAATCAAATTCTAACGTGTAACCTAAAAAGCCTAACAGAAAGGAAACAACTGAGTAAGTCGGTTCACGTTCACGCGAACGAAACGAACCTAATCAATACTAACAATAAACCCGAAAAATTATTCAATTAAATCAAATTAAATTTAATTAAATCTCCAAACTTGTTCTATAAATAATACCCTAACACGCTCTCTCTCATCACCTCAAATATTCATTCAATTGTATAATGCTTTCTCTCTCTTCCCAATAACACGCGCTTTCTTTTTTCTTTCTCTCTCTAGAAAAATCTAAACCAATAATGGGAACTGCAATTCTTCGTTCTCACGATTGTCTTCAAGGTCGGTTTCTTCCAAACGATGCTTTGTCAATTCCTTCTTCACAGATTCGATCAAGAAAAAACTCTAACCCTAACTGCAAATCTCATGTCAACAATAACAACAACCAGAATCAGAATCGTCGCCGGAAAAGAAGTCCGGTGGCGAACGTCAATCACAACGATCGGAGACAAATTGTAGATCGTACGGCGGCGCCGGTGAATCTTGTTATGGGACAAGTTAAAATTCTCAAAAGAGGCGAGAAGTTGAGTCCGGAGAAGTTCAATCTTGTGGAGGAAGATCGGAAGGTTAAGGATAAGGATATGGATCTGAGTCGTCCTGATTTGTTATTAGGATCCACGGATCGGTTTGGACCTGATCCAATTACTATGCAGAAACAGATTAGGGTTTCGGAATCGGTTTTGAAGGACGCGATTTACGCTGGATCAGCGTTTGTTGCTTCACCTCCTCCAAGTTCCGTTCCAGTTCCTGGTTTCTTAGGGAAGAACGGTGTTGCAACCAGTGATTTAAGGCGGTTGCTTAGACTTGATTTGGTTTGATAAGTTGTTGATTTCGTTGTTTGGTGTTTGTTTTTTACTTTCTTCTTCCGAAGTAGACGATGGTGGTGGTTACGCATGGTTGATTAGTTCACATAATCCCTAACGTGTTTCCTTTATTTTTTCAAGAGGATTGCACGTAGGGTGTGAACGTACGAAGAAGTGTTGAAAGCGAAGCAAAAGTTATAGTAACGAAGTAACAATGAAGATTTAATCTTTTCAGTGTTTAGTTCGTAATAGGTGGCTTAGTAATAGTTAGGGTTTATAGTTAGTTCATATGTTGATGACAAAAGGGATTAAAGAAAGATGAATCTCTTGTAATTTCCTCTAGTCTGATATAGATGAATATAGACTATAGGGTGTTTGAATTTAGAATTTTCGTTTGTCAGGTCTATGTGTTTGATCTTCATATATTGAAGAATAATAAAGTTTGTTGATTTTAGTTTAATTTTTCAGTTGTGTCAGTTTGGTTGTATTCTGATGTAGGTTTGAAATTTAATGGTAATAAATGAAGTATTTTAGTATTAGTATAACTTTTCTTTGTTTATATGAATATTTACTGTTGTTATTCTGGTTAAATTGGTCTTGAAGGATCTGTATGTTGCAAATTCAGATATTTGATTGAAGAAGCATATCTTTTTGGTGGGCGTCAAATAGGTTCAGAATTGCATTGGAAATCATGGCAAGGCAGGAGCTATTAGTAGCTTTTTGTTTCAGAATTGCCTTGGAAATCACGGCAAGGCAAGGTATAAGCTACTATTGGCATCTTTTGGTTTCAGGATTGCCGTGAAAAAGCGCTACGACTTAGTATCTTTTCCTTTTCAAGGCCTTGTTTCAGAATTGCTTGTAGAAATCACACGCTACTATTAAGTATATTTTCCTTTTCAAGGCCTTGTTTCAGAATCGCAGTAGAAATCACGTCAAGTTAGAATCTACTATTGGTATCTTTTAGTTTCAGGATTGCCGCGAAAATCATTGCAAGGTAGAAGCTACTACTTAGTATCTTTTCCTTTTCAAGGCCTTGTTTCAGAATTGCGGTAGAAATCACGGCAAAGTAGAAGCTACTATTGGTATCTTTTAGTTTCAGGATTGCCGTGAAAATCACCGCAAGGTAGAAGCTTGGTATCTTTTCCTTTTCACGGCCAAAGGGTCCTTAAATGCACGTCTGTGGTGAACGCCACACAGCCAAACATGCTAGAACTTGTTTATTCTCAACTTGGTCAATATGATTACACTAGTTTGGGTCAGTGGTGTAAATTTAATTGAAGTCATGGATATGTCCAAGGCAAATTCATTAAGTGGTTTTATGTCCCTTTCATGGCCTGAATTGGATGTCACTCGGCATCAATGTGAAAGCTTTTTTATGGATCTCTGTCCTAAGTGGTGTGTGCTTGTTAGAATATAATGTAATCAATCATATACGAGCCGTGGCACTAAATCTGAGTTACTCTCAGGTGAGATCCGAATAGTTCGGCATGTTGTTGTGGGAGATTAGTCCCTTTCAGCTGTTAAAAACTGGTAAAAACTGTTGGATTGTATTTAGGGCAGGCTGAAGGCACCTATTTGCTGACATACAACAACACAATATATTATTTGTAGTTCTGGTTTGTTTTTATAGGGTGATATAAGTGAGTTTGGCTGTTTGTTGTTTTTGGAATAACAATAAGTCACCATCTATGTGTGTAATGAGTGTAGTTCCCAAATCAGGCATTTTATATTGCATAGCAGGAGCACTATTTCAACTTCCATTCATGTTGACTTTGGAATTAAAGGAAAAAACGAAGAAAAATGGTGGTGGATCTTTATCACAGGATATAATTTCTTGGATCACAACGGGTTTCTCATTTTTTATCTTTCTGTTTGATATTGGTTCTCATGATCTGCGTGTTAAGGGAATTCGATTCTGTGACAGTTAATAATTTAAACAAATTGGAAATCTTCGTTGAAGTTGCAGGGAGTCTCGGTCTTTTGTTGCATCTTCACTTCATTCTACATTTCATTTTTCAGTGAAGATGTAATAGACACAGTTCCTGATATTCAGTGGGGTCACAGTGAGTTCCACCCTTGCTTGGACAGCCATTTAGAGCTATAAAGGCTAGGAGCATGGCAAACTAAATTGGCCATTGTGAAATCCACAAGCTGTGACCTTTGACAAGGCAATCCCTCCAATTTGGTGTGCATAAATGCTAATCATAGAGTGGCAAGGTAGTACATACTTTTGACTCTGTTTCAGACACTTCATTTGAGTTTCCTTAAAGAGGGAACTGATTCAAGTTTTTGTGAAATTCATCCAATAATAGGATTGTTAAATAGTTACCAACATTTCTCATTGTAATACTAAGTGGGGTCTTTGCTTCATTCATTTTATGACCGAGTTCAGTATTTTTGCTATGTTTTAGATGACTGCATGAACAATCAATCCATATAAAACTAAACAATCAAGAAATTATCTTCCTATCATTTTCCACAAATACAACCAGAACTTGATTGTCCTTTTCAACCAGCTTTATAATTGTGTAATTTGATAATTACAGCAAACAAAGGTAAACTCTATTGATCTGGATAAACTTATCAGTTCTATACTGCATGGTCATGTGCAGTTGATAATATATCTAAGTTAATTAATTCTGTTCCAGAGTCTTGGGATTGTCGATCTGCATCATCCGGCACTATCCTTTTCCAGAACCAGTGTTTCCTCCAAATAACTGACATCTCCTCAATGGGAATTCCCTTTGTTTCAGGTAGGAACAAAGCAACAAATATGGTCATGATGGTTATCCAGCCTGCAAAAAACAGAAAGATCCCATACTTGAACGAACATAGAAGGGAAAGGAACGCCTGCGCAATTATGAAAGTGAACAGGAGGTTTACTGCAACGGTAATACTCTGCCCTGCCGATCGAACTTCTAATGGAAATATCTCACTTGGGACTGTCCATCCTAGAGGACCCCATGACCATCCAAAAGCTAGAACAAATAGAGAGAGTACAACTACAACTGATATTGAATAACTTTTTGACAACTCTTGGTTTTCTCCAAACTTGACCCCCAAAATTATGGCAGCTATAACCTGTCATGTCAAAATGAGACTATAATCAAGGATAAAACTTAAGTGCAGTGCCGCACAGCACATATTGTTTTTACCGTGCCTCACAAAAATATAGTTTTTTGTATTAAAGTGATATAGTTCCTTTCACACCCCCCTTAAAATAATTATTTTACAGTTGCATTCTATTTTAAGTGAGAAACAATAAGAACAATGTCTAAAAAACTTAATCTAAGTTTTATCCTATAATCAATTGTTTTGCAAATAAAAACAGGTTCTCTTCGTTGCAAGAGTCTTGATATTTGCAAATTGCATCTGTTACTCTAAATGAATGGTGTAATTATTCAACTTCAAGCATTATGTCACAAAGTCATGATTCTTGCAAGTATAATCAAAATTTGCATTAAACCATGACTTTTCCTATAGTCATGAATCTTGTAAGCATAATCAAAATTTGCATTAAACCATGATTTTTGCATACCTGGCATATAATCATCTGTATTCCACCACTAATGAGCAAGGGTCTTCTCCCCAATCTATCTACTGTTGCAATAGAAATGAATGTTGATAAGGCAAGAACTACTCCAGTCAAGGCTGAGGAGTAGAGAGATGCCTCTCTGCCAAATCCCATGCTTTGAAACAGCATTGGAGCATAAAAGAGAATTGAATTTATGCCCGTCAGAATCTGGAATGCAGGCATGCAGATAGCCATGACCAACTCCGGTCTGTATTTTTGTTTAAGGATGTTCCAATAGGGGTGCTTTATTGAGTTTGCCAATTCACCTGCATCAAGCATATCTTGGAACTCTGCGTCGACCTCATCCGTTCCTCTGATTTTTTCAAGGAGCTTCCTCCCTTGTTCCTTTGATCCTCTTTCTACTAAGCTATTTGGAGTCTCTGGAATAAATATTCCTCCGACAGTCATCAAAAGAGTTGGTATTGCAGCAAGGCCAAGGGCCAACCTCCACCCCCATGGTTGAATCTGCTGTGTGCCGTAATTGATCATATTTGCTGTAAAAATCCCAAAAGTGGTTGCGACTTGAAACATCATGTTCAGGGCTCCACGAAATTGAGTTGGCGCCATCTCTGACAAATACAGCGGAATAGCCTTCAAAAAGGTATAGTATAACTAGATTATCTTCTAACTTAAACATACTTTATTGGACCCTTGATTGTTCCCATCCCATTACTTTTTTTTTTGTTGTAAAATTTGATGACCCTACATTAACATTCACATAATTGGAGTTGGTAGTCACTTTTCAATGCTACATTTGATACTTTGGTTATCTAGACTTTTAGACTTTGGTTTTAAACACGATAAACGGTTGCTTGATTGTTCTTCTAATAAATAAACCAATGTTTTACATAAAAAATAGTTTGTATTTGCTTAATAATGGATCATGATTATAAGGAAAAAGGTGCTGTTACCTGGTTTCCAAATCCAATGCCAACACCTTGCAGAATCCTTCCTATGATGAGCATTTCCAGGTCAATAGCGGCAGCATTCAGAGCTGAGCCAATGAGAAAGTTGATACCACCAATTATGATACTTGTCCTCCGTCCGTACTTCCTTGTAACTGGAGCTGCGACTATAGATGCAACAAAACCAGAAATGTATAAAGTAGAGGTAAATGCAGAAATGCCCTGATTGTTATACTTGCAATAGTTGTTTTCATGTGCTTCCATCTTATGTTTGTACACTGCAGGGAAGAAATTCTGAAGAAAGTCATCCATGGAAGCAACTCCTCCTGTTAACCATGATAATGTCAATTTTCTGATAATAAATGACTATAAAGATTATAATTATTTACATATTCTGATTCTGATACGGAAAATGATAAGTATGAACCAGTAGTTTGGACAAATAATGCAAAGAATGTGAAGTACCTTAGGACTATTCTATAAAAGCGCCTAGTCATTCAGAATCATATAGGTGTATATTTTGTCATTAGAAATAAAGATAGTTGTATATTTAATTGTGAGTGATAAAGTTGGATTATGATTCACTGCATTTGAATCCCCTTGCAGTTTCCTGCATTTGTGAGACAAAATTGGTTTTTGGACAGTTATGAGAAGACAAAGGTAAAAAAAAGAAAAGAAGAAGAGATCAAATGTGTATGTAAATTTTTATGGACTGTAGGGAACTGTAGGAGATTCAACTACAATGAATCTAAATCCGATAAAGTCCCGGATTGATTAATAGGGAGGGGAGATTTCTGTGAATTTGAAAAGTGTCAGATCATCATAAATCATAATAGATTATACCAATGTCTGTGTCCCAAAAGCAAGAGTTGTGTCAAAGTCAAAATAACTGATATCATGGAATTTATGCAGGATTTGTCCGTTGATCATTACAGTTAAGCATTGGAGATTTTTGAAGAAAAAAATGTCCAAAGTTGAAATTACATTAGTGAGAAGATAACTGAGAATTTGCATCTTAGAATAAAGGAAGAGTACTTTAAGTACTTGAGAGAGAGTGTAGATTCCAGAAAGGACAAATTGAAAATATGATAAACAAACACTCTAGAAAATGAGATTCATTTTTCTTTCCTTATTCTCATAAACTCAAGTCTTATGTTATGTCAGTGGTATTTACCCCATATGTACTTACTTCCCCTTTCAGCTTATGTTATAAAAAACACAAAAACAAACAAGTAGTTGAAGTTTGTTTTATAACGAGGAAGAGAATTTATTGCAGAAAAACATGAAAGTGAAACAAAATCAATCAAAACTTTGAGAGAGAGTAAAAGGGATTATTATGACAGAACCTGAAATCCCAACGTCATAGCCAAAGAGGGATCCACCAGTTGCAGCAACAATGCAAGCAATAATGACATGAACAGTGACCCTTCCTTTGTAATGCTCTGCCCTTCCCTTACCCACAGGGGAAGACCCATCTTCCATTTCTTTTATTACAGGCGACAACATGTAAGTGATGATAATAATTTATTATATCTTAACATCACTTCATTCACACCTTCAATTTTATATACACAAATCAAACTAGACTAGACTACTAGTACCAACTTGTTTGCTCCGTGATTCTTTTATGAAATTTTCACATAAAGTGTTGAAGGAATTCTATAATAGGAAAAATTGCTTTGTCCAAAACAGTAGTACTCTTGAACTTAATATTCACCTCCTCCTCATCTGTAATTTCTGTTTATTCATTATTGCTTCACGCACTCAACGTAGAAAAGAAGCCTGTAGTTTCTAGAATTCACAGTATTGAACACAAGACCCGTAAGATAGATTGATTCTATGATATTTATGGGTCCTACTATCAAGTGTTGCAAAAGAAAAAAAATTGTCTAATCATTGTTAATGTAATAAGTTTGTCATTTTTCATACACACTTACATAAAATTGAAGGTAAATTCTAAAGTACGTTAAAGCTTGTCGGATATCTTTCATAAAATTTAGGGTTAAATATGTTTTTGATTTCTATCGTTTCGTCGAATTTTATTTTTAGTCCATAAAAAATTTTTCTACATTTTTTAGTCCTTGAAGTTTTTCCAATCAGTATTTTTAGTCTCTGCTTTGCATTCAACTCGTACATATCATTCGAAATTTTAAATTTTTTTCTACGGTCATGTTTAGTAAATTATATGAATCTCTCTTACAAAAGTTTAATTCTTTCTAACAAGAGATTAATTAAATATGAATTTTTTTAGTTTTTTGTATATAAAAATCATAAATAATTCATCTTATGTTAAAAAATTCTAAATTTTTATCGGAGATGTTCTTATAATATTTTTTTTGAAAACTCGGTATCCGGCTCTAGGACCGACTAATCCGAGGGGACCAATCCCACCCCCACTTGCGGGGGCCCCATTTAAAGCCAGAGTTTTTTTGCTCTGTATGGACTAGCCCACCGAAATTGGCACCAGAGGGAATCAAACCTAAGACCTTGAGAGAAGCATACCCCAAGGACCCAAGCCAACACCACTAGGCCAACCCAAGTGGGTTGATGTTCTTATAATATTATAAACATGAATACAAAAAATCATTCAAAATGTAAAAGTATACATGATATACAAGAGTTTGATTAAAAGTAGGGACTAAAAACATTGACGAAAAAAATTTCAGGGACTAAAAAGTGTGAAAAAAATCTTTAGGGACTAAAAACGAAATTCTGCGAAACTATAGGGCCCAAAAATATATTTAACCCTAAAATTTATTTATGTACAATTTTAATTGTTTTAAAATAAATTAATATAAATTATAATAAGACATTAAATAATCGAATTTATATATTCAATCTTTATATAAGTAAAAGTTTATTTTTTAATTAAGACTAGTTGTTGCTTATATTAATTTGAGTATAACATATCCAATCAAACTTTATTCAATTAATCTGAATCCTTAAGGCTTAAGCAACATTCTAATTCTAATTGTCTTCTTAGCACTTTCCACATTTGTATACCACTCAACGGACTTTACCCTTCACCCAACCCAAAATTGTCAGGATCTTCTGTTCCAAAATGTCATGTGTCGGATTCAGCATCTTCAATTTCCTTATTATTCGGTAAAAAAAGTTTCCCTATTAGGGCTTTTTCTTTTTTTTACACCCGTGTGTTTTCACGGTTCTTTGACATGCCCTTGTCAGTTGTCACTGTTATTACTGCTAGTTCTTACTTCATCGGGTGTTTAATATAAGAAATTTTTTACGTGTTTTAGATTCATAGAATGATTAATATATTTGGTCTAAAAAATATCTATATACATTAATCATTCTATTAATTTAAAAAGCAAAATTTTTCTTATATAAAGGACTAGAGGGAGTATTACACTAGTATAAGTGTACTCCCTCCGGCCTCATTTGTAAGCAAAAGTCAATTAAAAAATTTGGCCTCAAATATAAGCAAAAGTTACCAAAAGTAACTATATTTAATGCTATTTTTCCAAAAGTACCCTTATTAATTGTTCTACTTTTTGACATGATTGCATAGTCTCAATGCAAATTTAATGTTTTGCAAAGGTCATTTTAGAAATTCTAATTGAAATAACACAAAATTATGACAAAAAAACAATTTCTTAATAAGTGTGAAAATGAATATTTGCTTACAAATGATGCCGGAGGGAGTACTTTCTAATTTTTAGGTAAAAAAAATGGGTGTGAGACTTTCTGTTAGCCTCAAACCAAAAATCACGGAAGCTAGTTTAGGTGCTATCCTATCCTATAGTCAAAACCTAAAATACAGAGAAGAACGTAAAAAAACTTTACAACTACCAACAAGAGATCATCAAAACTTAGCTAAATAAATCAACTACTTTATTAGATCTTAAAGTCTTTTAATTAGAGGAGAATGTTAAAGAAGTCCCACATGTAATTGCGAATTACGAATCATTTTAAAATTGATTTTATAGAGTTGAGTTAGACTTAATACCAAATTTTAATATTATAGCATAGCCTTTCCACAATCCGCTGAATCGTCTTCTATTAGGTTTCTGTTCGGGTCATCCTAAGATTCTAAAATGGTATCATAGTCTCTTAACGATTTGTTGGAATGTGTTAAGAAGTTTCATATCGGTTGTGAGATAATTTAAATGTGTGTTTTTAAGTACAAACAATTACTACTTTATAAGTCGATTTTGTTGGATTGAATTAAATTCAATATCTAATTCTAAGAGAGAACAAACACATGGAAGGAGACACACCCATTCTTAAAGCATTTTGGGTAGCTATTGTTGAATGAGATTCCACTTCAAGTGTATTCAAAAGCCTCTCATCCAAGTCATATTGATGCCCATAAAAATGTTAAAGCTCCGTTGCAGCAATATTGCATTAATCCAAGCCATAAGCAAAAGCATAACTCATATTATTATTAAGAAGCTAAATTAGTTCACTCAAATTGACTTCAGAGAAAATCAAACTTAAAATTTTAAGGAGGAGCAAACTTTTTTGATCTCAAGTGAATTTATTATTATTATTATTATTACAATTAGTTAAGTATTTGTGACCGTAATAAATCTATCATATTTCTGACAAAAGTTTTGAATCCTTAAACAATATCCACTCGTTAGCACTGTCCTCATCTCTATAGTCTATACTACTCAATGGATGTACATGTACTGATGTACCCTTCAGTTCACCAACCCAAACATGTCTCCATCTCCTGTTCCAAAATATGTCTTTAATTTTGCACCATCAGTTTCCTCATTATTAGTACGACCATTTTATTGAGTTCAATGCAACAAATATATATCATGCAGAAATTTTAAAATTACATCAGACATTGTCGAGAAGATATTATGGTTGAAGTTTGTGAATTTTACACATCTAAGAGATTTGTGATTGTTTCCTCTTAATTTTTTTTTTGCAGAACTTAATTTTATTTTATGAGAATAACTAGTAGTTATCAGATAATGCAGGCACGGCTAATTTAAAGAAGAATATTTGACGGAACAAATTATTTTATAAAATCACCACTAATCAAATATTTTAACTGAAAGATTAATTGATCTGAAAACACTTAAATTGTCACAAATATTTGATCGCTTCTTTTGGTCGCACTCTTTCAATTTCCTTCGCCATAATTTTGTCTCATAGAGTTTCCTTAGCAAAATTTTTTAATGAGACACTTCACTCACAAATGTTGTATTTTTTTTTTCACTTGATTTTTCTCCACTGGATTTTTACTTAATAATAAGATTTTTTTTTTGGTTAATAGAGAGGTTCGAACCCCGGTCCTGATATTCGATACTAGCAATTTCGACATTTCTACCAGTTGAGCTAGGATTTGTGGACACTTAATAGTAAGATTTTAACGAGACATATTCTTAATTGACATCTATGACTAAGCCTTATGAATATTTTGGTGAATTTCAATTACCAGTTAGTGGTCTTAATGTTAGCGCTCTTATGCTTAGTTAGTGGAGTATACATTATGTAGACTCTTAACTTAATTGCAAGTGCCCTATATAAGGATCCATATATTATTAAGGATGATCTTGTGTAGAGGATATATAATACAATTATTTCTCGTTTTCTCTTTCATTTTATTCTTCTGTATCTTATCTTATTCTTATTTTGGTTAATTTTGTAACAAGATATTTTTGGAAATATTGTTTTCACAAAGAGACAATATCAATCCATGGTTTTTCTATTGTTAGGTTTTGTCATGGTCATGGGCACTCCATGGCTGTTCGGTGGGGGTATTGACATGAGTGGGGTCTGATCATTATAAGAACACTCCATGAATATGATGAAACAATAATCGGAGAACAAATGTTTATTCTTAGAGCTTGGTAAAAAGAAGGAAAAAAACGTTTATATATTATCACACACATATATTTTTTTTTTAGAAATTTCACCTTAAGGTGGATAAGTGGGAGAATCGTAATTCGAACTCCGTTCCCATATATATATATATATATATATATATATAATGAAATATCTCTATCAACTGAGTTAAGCGTACGAGACACACATATACACTATTCGTTTCAAAATAGTCAGTATTTTATTATTAGTATTGTAAAAGAATATATAAGACAATTTTATTAAGATATGATGACAGTTGATACTAATATCATGTTAAAAAGTTAAGCACATTATTCATGATAATACTTGGCATATTCCTCCAATTATTCTTCATATTTGCCAAATTTTAGCATGTATAAAGGAACAAAGTCTCAAAAATGTTGTGACATCTGTTTCAATAGCCGTTAATGTTGTATTATATATTAACAAGACCTCATAGACTAAGACAAACTATAAATACAATTATATGTATTGTGATCAGTGCATTTTAATGCACTTTTTAATCACTCTGTGCTATGGCAATTTTATGACTTCTCCTGCTAATTTGGTATTTTTATCATGTTTTGTGTTTAGAGTCTAGTTTTGCTATTATTTATGTTTTGCTATTTATTTTCGTAATAAACAGTAATTTGACACCTTCTGATTGTGCAGACCATAACTTGAGCTACGAATATCGGATTGAGGCGCGGGAAGATGCGTTGGAAAGCTAAGGGAAAGAGCTACAACTTTCATGTTGAAGCCGAAAGCCAATTTGAAGCGCAAATAAGTCAAATAATTACGTTTATGTCCCAGACGTTATTTAAATTACCAATTTCCAGCATAACTATATTTTTCGGCCCAATTGTTTTGTGGCCCGTTTTGCTTGCTTATAAAAACCCAAAATTCTGACCTAGGGCAGCTCTCTCACTTCATTCACGAAATTGTATGAACCCTAGAGCAGCCACCACTTGAATGGAGAACTAATTCCTTTTATCAATCCGTTGGTTTAAGAAACTTTGATTCATTATCTTGAGGTTTGATTCTAATGCAATTCCAATTCATGTTTCTATTTCTTTCTCTGTAAATTTCTACTTTATAACTTGCAATTCGTTTATCAATTGATGCTTAATTATATGTAATTCGGTTTACAAGTTTACAAGATTATTCGAATTAAGTTACCGCTTGTTAAATTTAATTCGGTTAGGAATTTACAGAGTCTATACACTTGTTATATGATTGATTTGAATTCACGTTTTTATTTTATATTATTGATCGTGATTCTGTGACGCTTGTTTGCTTTATCATAGTCAATTGAACGTTCTGTTATAAACTTTTCAAACAGTTCGAATTCATATAAAACTAATTGACGCTTGATTAGTTAGTTTTATGATCAATCAAGGATAGAACGGAAACGAATTTATTCTTTTGCCATGAACCTAGGATAGATAATGAACGAAGTTAGACGAAACCAACGGATTGATTGCTTGCTACTTATTAATTTTCACGAATCTTTATATTCTGCTACCAAACAAAACCCCCATAATTTACAGTTTTGAATTGTTTCTAATATAGTTAAACTGATTGTGAGTCTTTGGGAAACGACCAAGGTTAACTACCTTGTACTACTTTTCTTAAAACATTATTTGACCACGAAACGACCGTGATCATATTGTTCATTTCACAAAGATTTCAATATGGAGTGAAATTAGATACAATTATTTTGATTGTTCATTTACACTTTTTTCACACAATTTCAAAATTGATGGTGATAGTTATACTATCTTTTAGTAGAGAACAAATGGACTTAAATTTTATTCTATCAATCAATATCTATCAAATGATTCAAATCAAAGAAAACAAATATTTACCTATTTGATTTAAACTATATGGAGAAAATTCCATTAACACCTCCTAAGCTTTCACTAAAAGTCACTTACACCCACTCTAGTTTGAAAAAAACACTAATCATAGTTTACCCCTCGCAGCTAGACTTCCCAAGTTAGAAACAGCACCATCACAGATTACTTTCACCCATCCAGTGTCCCGAGGGGACCAGATCGAAGTCAACTGCGGCGGCTAACTACTCCTATGGCATGTGAGCTACCTTTTATTCCATACTATTAATTCAACTTTCTCATTTTCCACAAATACATAAACTTCTTTTACATTGTTCTTTTCAAATAACTTGCTTTATATGCCACATCAAGTAGTGTACTTAATTACAACATATAAAGGATAAGCTATCGATTCCGCGTGAAATTTCCAGTTAAATGCTGCATCATGATCGGTTAATACTTATAGCGAAGTAATTGTTGTAGTCAAACTGCGTCATCTATCTTCAGTTGTCTCTGACAGTATCCTTTTCCAGAACCAATGTTTCCTCAACAAAAATGACATCTCTTCAATGGGAATTCCTTTGGTTTCAGGTAGGAAAAAAACAACAAATAGGGTCATTAAGGTTGTCCAACCAGCAAAAAATAGGAATATTCCAAACTTGAATAAACACAGAAGGGAAAGAAAGGCCTGCGCGATTATGAAAGTGAAGAGAAGGTTTACAGCAACTGTTATACTTTGCCCTGCTGATCGGACTTCTAATGGAAATATCTCACTTGGGACTGTCCATCCTAGTGGCCCCCATGACCATCCAAAAGCTAGAACAAATAGAGAAAGTACAACTACAACTGATATCGAATAGCTTTTTGATAATTCTTGATTTTCTCCAAACTTCACCCCCAAAATTATGGCAGCTATAACCTGTTTATGTGAAAAAATGTGTTAGATTAACTATTTAATTAATCAATTATGGGAAATTATTATCAAGCACTAATCCATTTATGAATATGTGTTGGACTTTTGTTTCTGAATAGACGGTGATGAGTTGAACCATGCAGGGTCTTTTTTTACTGCATATTGGGCCTTTTTGTTTGATAAAAAATAATTTTTGTTGGAGCCTAAAGCAAGAGCTTTAGTGGCTTACCGTTGGGCCGACCCTGGTAGTTTCACTTGTCATCATTACCTATGAATCCTATTTCCCTCATTATCTCTCGGTTTCTCATTGATCTCTCAGGCACACCATACTTTATCTATTGTTACGGTAAATATGCTATAATCTGCCTCTATGATATGCTATAATTTGCATCTATGATGTTAAGTTCCTTCAAGGGTCTTGACATTTGCAAATTGTATCTGTTACTCTAAATGAATGGTGTAATTATTCAGCTTTTAGCATTATGTCACAAAGTAATGGTGCTTGTAAGCAACTAAGCATAATTGCATTAAATCGTGATTTTTCCATACCTGGCATATAATCATTTGTATTCCACCACTGATGAGTAAGGGTCGCCTCCCCAATCTATCCACTGTCGCAATAGAAATGAATGTTGATGCGGCAAGAACTACTCCAGTCAAGGCTGAGGAGTAGAGAGATGCCTGTCTGCCAAATCCCATGCTTTGAAACAACATTGGAGCATAAAACAGAATTGAATTTATGCCGGTCATAATCTGGAATGCAGGCATGCAGATAGCCATGACTAACTCTGGTCTATATCTTTTTTTAAGGATGTTCCAATAGGGGTGCTTTATTGAGTTTGCCAATTCACCTGCATCAAGCATATCTTGAAACTCTGCGTCGACCTCATTTGTTCCTCTGATTTTTTCAAGGAGCTTCCTCCCTTGTTCCTTTGACCCTCTTTCTACTAAGCTATTTGGAGTCTCCGGAATAAATATTCCTCCGACGGTCATTAAAAGAGTTGGTATTGCAGCAAGGCCAAGAGCCAGCCTCCACCCCCATGGTTGAATCTGCTGTGTTCCATAATTGATCATATTTGCTGTAAAAATCCCAAAAGTGGTTGCAACTTGAAACATCATGTTCAGTCCTCCTCGAAGGTGGGTTGGTGCCATCTCCGACAAATAGAGCGGAATAGCCTTCAAAAAGGGATAGTATAACGGGATTATCTTCTAACTCAAACATACTTTATAGGACCATTGATTGTTTCCATTTTTTTCCTGTAAAATTTGATGAGCCTATGTTAACATTCACATAATTAATGTTGGCAGTTGGTCACCGTCCAAAGCTACATTTGATATTTTGGTTATCTAGACTTTAAAGTTTGGTTTTGAACATCAATTGATCTTTTCATAAACAAACCAATGTATTACATCTTTGCCGTTCAAAAAAAAAAAGTTTCCATTTGCTTAAAGAATGAATCGACAATTGTAGGAAAAATGCCACTACCTGATTTCCAAATCCAATGCCGACACCTTGTAAAACCCTTCCAATGATAAGCATTTCCAGATCAACAGCTGCAGCATTTAGAGCCGATCCAATGAGAAAGTTTATACCACCAATTATGATACTTGTCCTTCGTCCATACTTCCTTGTAACCGGAGCTGCGACTATGGATGCAACTAAACCTGAAATGTATAAAGTAGAGGTAAATGCAGAAATGCCCTGATTGTTATACTTGCAATAGTTGTTTTCATGTGCTTCCAATTTATGTTTGTACACTGCAGGGAAGAAAATCTCAAGAAAGTCATCCATGGAAGCAACTCCTCCTGTTAACAATGAGACATGTTTCAATTTTCTGATAATAAATGACTATAAAGATTATGATTATTTACATCTAGTGAGAAGATAATTGGGAATTTGCATCTTAGAGTAAAGGAATAGTCAAATGTCTTGGTTAGATTCATTTTTCTTTCCTTATTCTCTCATAAACTCAAATCTTATATCAGTGAAATCTTATATACGGCTTTGTCTAATGTGCACAAGTAAATAAGTTTTGCACTATCTACAAGTTTGTTTTTAACAATTAGATAAATATATCTCGTCACGTCTCATTTGATCTGATTGTGAGACTTAGTAATCCAACGTGGAAAATAAGTTTGTGTAAGGTGTAAAACTTATTTTAGTTGTGCACCATAGACTTACCTGTCAAACACAGCTTATGTTATAAAAACCACAAAAATAAACAAGTGGTTGAAATTTTTCTAACAAGAGAGAGAGAGAGAGAGAGGGAATTTATTGCAGAAAAATATGAAAGTGAAATAAAATGAATGAAAATATTATGACAGAATAGAACCTGAAATACCAACGTCATAGCCAAAGAGAGAGCCACCAGTTGCAGCAACAATGCAAGCAATAATTACATGAACAGTGACCCTTCCTTTGTAATGCTCTGCCCTTCCCTTCTTATCATCTGCAGTACTAGTGGGAGGAGGAGACCCATCTTCCATTTCCTTATTGTAAGGTATAATAATACTTTATTGAAGGATGAACATCACCTTCAATTTTATATATACTACAAAAAGTCTAAAGTAGTTTGTTTTTTGTTGGTGAGAAATGAAAACAACTAAACAAACAAAGTCTAATAAAGTAAGTAAAACTGTTTGTTTGTTTGTTTGTTCCGTGATTCTTTTATGAAATTTTCACATAAAGTAAGAAATCAAATAACATACTACAAAGATTGCTCAGCTGAACAAGAACTTCAACTTAATATTCATTATTACAGCCGCACTCTACTACTTAGAAAAGAAGCCTAGTTTCTACAATCCAAATTGCTAGACATATTCTGTGATAATTATGGTCCCACTATTATATCAACTTACTATTTCTCACTACATTTCAAAATATAGACTGCAATAGTTATTCGGTATTTAGTTTGAACTTGACCGTTTTATCCTTGAGAATTTCGTGGTTGATAATCTATCTTGCACAACTTTTGGGCAGTGCTACGAAACATTTTAAAGAGAGTGATCTAATCCGCGACTCGACCTGGTAATTTATTCAATGGCGTAGTTTTTTCAAAACCGAATTTTTAAATTCAAAAACAACAAAAGGTTACCAAAAGCAGGTTGTGGATGTCTTTTGCAAGACGGAAATGGCGATTGGATTTGTGGCTCTTTAAAATTTCTTGGAGTTTGTAGTGCTTATGTAGCCGAACTTTGGGGAGTGTTTGAAAGTTTAAAATTAGCTCACCACCGAGGATTTAGACGAGTGGAGCTTCACGTCGACTCTTGTGTGGTTGTCAATTCATATAAAAATGTGGGTAATGTTGGTGAAATCCATCAATTGCTAGAGAAGGAGGGGAGGTTAAAGTTTGTCACTTGGAGGTTAATAAGGCTCTGTTTGGGAAGGCCAAAAAACTAGCTTATAGCTTATAGCTTTTAGTTTATAAGCTAAAAGCTCTCTTTGGTAAAGGTCATTTTACTATGAGCTTATAGCTTATTTTCAAATGCTATTTCAATTATAATTTTTAGCTTATAAGCTATAAGCTATAAGCTAGCTTATCAGCTAACCGCTATTTTTACTAAACAGAGCCTAAATGTGCGGATGGTTTGGCTAATATGGATTGTGAGGCGTTGATTATTTTTAATAGCAATACAATCCTAATCGTTAGTTATAATTTGATGGATGAAATTAATTGTTCTCGTTTGTCACACACGCAGACATATTGACATTGTCGAGGTAAAAACTACAAATTATAACTTTAAGTTAGAATCAATTTTGGAATCAAAATCAATTATACTTGACAACATCTAAACATATAAAAATTAATTCTACACCTCTATAATCAAATTTCAGCTCCTCCTCTGGTGGAACAAAAAATACACTTCTTTTACATTATAATAACTTGCTTTATAGTTGTATGTACTATGTTGCAGCAAATGAAGGGTCAACTATTGATACTGGATGAAATTTTCAGTTATTTACTCCATCATGAGCAGTTGATAACATATCTAAGTAGGTTTTCATCAAACTGCATCATATGACTCCCTAAAAGTACATCATGTTGTCTCTGGAAGTATCTTTTTCCAGAACCAATGTTTCCTCCACATATATGACATCTCTTCAATGGGAATTCCCTTGGTTTCAGGTAGGAACAAAACAACAAATATGGTCATGATGGTTATCCAGCCAGCAAAAAACAGGAAGATCCCAAACTTGAATGAACATAGAAGGGTAAGGAACAGCTGCGCGATTATGAAAGTGAAGAGAAGGTTTACAGCAACTGTTATACTTTGCCCTGCTGATCGGATTTCTAATGGAAATATCTCACTTGGGACTGTCCATCCTAGTGGCCCCCATGACCATCCAAAAGCTAGAACAAATAGACATATTGCAACTACAACCAATATTGAATAGCTTTTTGATAATTCTTGGTTTTCTCCAAACTTCACTCCCAAAATGATAGCAACTATTACCTGGTCATGTGAAAAATGAGAGTATAATCAATTAGTTTGCAAATACAAATTGTTAGGGAAACTTCATTGCTATATCAACAAATAAAGTGACACACCCCTTACAAAACCGGAACTGTCTCCTATGTTCAGGTCATCTCTCATCCAACGTGGGATTCTTAACACACCTTTTATGCCCAACACTATTGAGCTTGATGCGTGAATAAAAATGATGGATGATCTGATAGCCGAAACATGATAGCAGGTGGCCCAACGAATCTTGAAGCGGATCTTATACCATGTTAGAATTTTGGGTTGGGCTTAATCCATCCGGCTTAAAAGGCGAGGACTGCCTCCCGTGTTTCAGGCTATCTCTCATCCAATGTGAGATGCTTAAGCATACCATACAAGATGAATGGTCAATGATATTCATATTCAACTTCTAGCATTATTTCCTAAGGTCATGGTTCTTGGATGCATAATTGGAATGTGCATAAAAGAAAGAGTTCTCTAACCTGGCATATAATCATCTGTACTCCACCGCTGATGAGTAGGGGTCTTCTCCCCAATCTATCTACTGTTGCAATAGAAATGAATGTTGATAAGAGAAGAACTCCTCCAGTCATGGCTGAGGAGTAAAGAGACGCATCTCTGCCGAATCCCATGCTTTGAAATAACACTGGAGCATAAAAGAGAATCGAATTTATGCCGGTAAGAATCTGGAACGCAGGCATGAAGATAGCCATAACCAACTCTGGCCTGTATCTTTTTTCAAGTATGTTTCGGAAAGGGTGATTTATTGAATTTGCAAACTCGCTTGCATCAACCATATCTTGGAACTCTGCATCAACATCTGTTGTTCCTCTGATTTTTTCAAGGACCTTCCTTCCTTTTTCCTTTGATCCTCGTTCGACTAAGCTATTTGGAGTTTCTGGAATGAATATCCCTCCAACAGTCATTAAAAGAGCCGGAACTGCAGCAAGTCCAAGAGACAGCCTCCACCCCCATGGTTTAATATTGTGTGTTCCAAAATTGATCATATTTGCACTAAAAATGCCAAAAGTGGTTGCAACTTGAAACATCATGTTTAGGCCTCCTCGTAGGTGGGTTGGTGCCATCTCTGACAAGTAAAGGGGAATCGCCTTCAAAAGAACCATAAGGAGGAGAGGAGTAACTATAGTAATTTCTCAACTTTAAGTTATTACAGGATTATCTTCTAACTCAAACATACTTTATTGAATAATTTACTGTTTTATCACATATTCACATTACTACTTTTGTGAAATTTTATGAATCCATGTTAACATCAACGTAATTAATGTTGCGATCACATTTTTCATACCTTTTTATAGGCAAAATGTAAGCGTATTGAATAATTTGGTTATGTAGACTTTAGAGCTTGGATTTAAACACAAAATAGTTGCTTGATTGCCCTTTTTACATAAAAAAAGTTTATAGTTACATAAGAATCAAAAGGTTATAGGAAAAATTTCACTACCTGATCTCCAAAACCAATGCCAACGCCAAGCATGATTCGACCTACAATAAGCATTCCTAGATTAGCAGCTGCGGCATTCAGAACTGATCCAACGAGAAAGCTGATACCACCAACAATGATACTTGTTCTCCGTCCATACTTCCTTGTAATTGGAGATGCCGCCAAGGTTGCAACTAAACCAGAAATGTATAAAACAGAAGTAAATGCTGCAAGGACCTGATTGTTATACTTGCAGTAGTTGTTTTCATGTGCATGCATTTTTTGCTCGTAAACTGAGGGGAAAAATTTACGTAGAAAGTCATCCATAGAAGTAACTCCTCCTGTTAATCATATGATACATGCATCAATTTTCCGGTAAATGGCAGTAAAGATTATGCCTATTTACATATTTTGCTAAGAAAAATTATAAGTATGCACCATGATGACACATGCTTCTTTCGATATAATATGTATTGACATTGAGATAGCTCATAGTTTTGCATTCAATTATGTATGAGTGCTAAACTCTCACATTGATTAATGGAAAGGGGGAGACATCTATCAATGTGATTCTGTGAATAAGTTACAGACCATAATAGCGGATTGTTTTTTCTTCGGTAAATATTTGGCCCAATAAATACATGTTTAGTCCCCAAACTTGATTTGAATCATTTGCTAATTTGGTTGGAACAGGTTGAAAAGTTGCATAATCTTTCTAAGATATAATATCACACAATGTTTTAAAAATCGAACCAAATATCAAACTGTCGAGACCTCTAAGTCATGATTGAACTGCTTTAAAACACTCAGACAAAGATGACTCGCAGTTAAACTGCTCAAATAACCGAGCGGTAGACAATGTAATTCGATTTTTAAAACATTATATCTTGTTGGTATTATATTAGGAGCAAAAGAAAACTCAGAAATTGAGCTTCACTCTTTTCTTATTCTCAAGTCTTATATGTCAGTGAAATTCAACCTATGTAGTAGATGTTTTACACATTCATTACCCTTTTCACCTTCTTTCACGCAGTTTCAGCTTTCAATCATTATTATATATTTTTTTTTCAAGTAGTCGTGTGACTAAAATTTCACCTTTTTAAGGTGAATAAGTGGGTGTCCCAGGGTTGGAACCTCAATCCCTACATATATTTACATGCAATGTCCCAATCAACTGAGTTATGCTCACGGGGACATGACGGAGAGTTATTATATCTTGTGAAATAAAAGAAAGTACTTAAACATTTTGTAAGACAATGGATTATAGAACCTAAAAGTGAAGGTGGAAACAATAAAATCATCAAAATTTGCATTAAAAGAGTATGGAATATTACAGAACCTGAAATTCCAACATCATAGCCAAAGAGAGACCCTCCAATGGCAGCAACAATGCAAGCTACGATGACATGAACTGTGACCTTCCCATTGTATTGCTCTGCCCTCACCTTAGCCACACTACCACCTGCTGTGAAAGACCCATCTTCCATTTCTTCAATTCTCCTTTCCCTTTCTCAGAACCAGAACACACTAAATATCCAATGCATGTAATTAAACAAAGGATAATACTTTTGTTTTCTTTTTTCTGGCTTTTAAGGGATATATCACTCTCATGTATCTTTTTAAGTAGTACTAAATTTATTGGTTTCTTTTTATTTGTTATATTTTCTACTTTTTGACTTGTGGAAAAGGTATAGTTTTATGGTAAAAGCAAAACAATTTAGAAACGTTTGTTTTTTGTTTTTCTCCAACTATAGGAATGACTTTATTGTCATTTAGTTTTGGATAATCCAATTGAGTGATATTGAAAATATCAGCAAACATTTTCTGACATTTTGTTTTATTTAGTCCAATGTTTGACATTGAAATATCAGATAATCAATTTAGCTTACGGTGGATACATGGCCACGTAGTTAATCTTCATAGAATATGGGGTCATTAGTATTTTGTCAATACGTGTATGCTACGGTAGGTGGTTTAAGTAAGTAATAATGCAGAAACAGAAATTGATTAGCAGAAATGTAGTTAGCGTGTGGTTACATAATTGTTGCATTATTATTCTTTGCTAAATTTGTCCTGTCCATTGAACATTGAGTTTATGTGAATAATGAATGACTTTAAATAAGATGCTTCTGGACTATATAAAATGAATGATCACACATACCCACGAATTTAGCTTAGTTGATAGGGACATCTCATTATATACGTAGAAGTCGAAGTTCAAACTTCAGACACTATTTATTCACTTTAATGGTAAAGTTCTAGCCACCAAACTACTTGATAAAAAAAATGAATGATCACACTCTTTACCTGTCATTCAAGATAATTGAGTGATTAATCTAAAATATAGTAAAAGGTGTTCATATTTGATTTATTAGTATCCACACCCCTTTTGCATGTTCTCTAATTTTTTGAAAATATTTAATTTTAATTATGTATTGTAGAAAGTGTCAAGAATGTAGAAATATACAAACTTTAGTAAGCATCAGCAGTAGCACTAGCACCAGACTATTATTATAACACAGAAATCACAAAAAGTTGTAACCAATACTATGAATATGTCTTGAAAAACAAATCACAACCACCGGCACCAACAATAATATTATCTAATATGCACAAATAAAATATCTTTGCATCATGCACAAATGCATTATTCGTCGTTGAATCAATAAGTCTTATCATATCTCATTTGATTTAATAACACTTATTTTTGCACCATAGAACTAGCCCATAATAGAGAGATCCACCCAGCCAATTTTCCACAATCAATCATTCCTTGATTGCTGCAGGTTAAATTCACCATATTGTGCTTGCCAAGCTCAAATACATAACATTTTTGTGTATATTTTTAAAATGTGTGCACGCCGTAGAAAATAAAAAATAAGAGATAATACATGATGTCTATATAGTAAAAACTTGCTTTCGTATTAAAAAAGTATGAGAGAGAGTGTAGAGAGAGGTTTTGCTGGGGGCTCTAGGGTTCCAACGGGTAAGGGTAAAGGCTCCATCCAAAAGCTGGACAAGGAGACAACCTCCTTCTTCATATCAAATTTTCCTGAGGATGCAACAACTGAAGACCTTTGGATGGAGTTTCTGAGGTACGGAAGAGTTGTTGAAGTCTACATTCCGAAGAAGCTGGATAAGCGGGGAAGTCGTTTTGGTTTTGTTAAGTTTAAAGAGATCAAGGAGGTAGAAGTTTTAAGTGAAAGCTTGAAGAATGTTTGGCTTGGATCGTTTAAACTCAAAGTCAATTTGGCACGTTTTGCTCGTTCAGAGAGTAAAGATGTGCCTGTCTCAACAAAAATTGCTCAAAGACAGGTGGCTTCGGTGGTGATGGCTAGCAATGGTAAATCCTTCAGAACTGCTCTTATGGGAGACAGAGGTAGTTGTTCGTCCTCCGAGGCGATGACGTTCATGGCACCGGTTAATGATTCGTTGTTGAAGGAGCTGAGAGGAAGTGTGGTAGGAACCCTAGCTAGAGAAAAGGATGCGAGAAGAATCCAAACAACAATCCATATGGAGGGTTTCCAGTCGGTCAGTGTAACACAAATGGGGGGAAACATGGTCCTTCTTCGCAGCTCTGTAGCTGGTGATGTTGATAAGCTACTCAGGCGCTGTAAGGAGAGCATGGATTATTACTTCTCGGAACTCAGACAATGGGCTCCGGGTGTGTTCGCAGTTCAGAGAGAGGTGTGGATCCAAGTTTATGGAATCCCATTACATATATGGGGAGAAGAGTTTTTCAAGTTGATAGGTGCTAGGCTTGGTGTTTTCTTGGATTATGATGAAGAAACGGCGAGTATGGCGAGATTTGATATTGCTAGGTTAAAGATCCTTACAAGTACATGGACATCCTTAGATGTTACTTTTAATGTGGTGGTGGGGGCTGATTGCTTCAGAGTATCGGTGAGGGAGGAAAGGGGGAATAATAGACTGGATGGAATACCTTGGGGAGTGATGGAAGATGAAGGTAGTAGGGTGGTTCCGTCGGAAGTTTTCGGCGAGGAGGAGGATGGTCATGGAGAAGATGATAATATCTCCGGTGAGGAGGAAGCGTCAGAAGAGGAGTTTGATGGAGACTTGATTGTGAAAGGTCAGGAAAGTGGGCAAATCGAGACTGAGATTGAGAGGCCCAAGGGAGATTTTGCGACAAAAGGTGGGGGTGGAAATCTGACTTTAGGAAAGTCAAGGAAGAGTACAGACTCCAAAAGGGAAACACTTTCTGTTGATTCTACATCTGTAGGCAACAAGGATTTGGCAGAGAGACAGATGGGGGTTCAGTCAGGTGAGGGTGTGGATATAGCACGTGATAAGGAGGATATTTGCTCTGGGGGTGGGGTCGGCTCACCTCTTGAAAAGGAGATTGGTGATGAAGCATTGTGTGGTCCCTTGGTTTTGACAAGTCAGCAGCAGGTGGATCATGTGGGTCCGGTTTTGGGAGTGGATCAGTTGGACTTGGGCCTTCAAACTTTAAGCCCATCAGTTCGTAGTCCACAAGAAGAAGATGGGGACAAACGCTATTCCTCTGTTTCAGAACCAGAAGAAGTTTTGACTTCTTTTAGAAATAAAATAAAGAAACAACAAGGAAAGAATAAGAAGCAGAAACCAGATCCTAAATTCCGCCAATTAGGTGTCCCTATGTGTTTCCAGTTAGCAGAAGCGGTAAAAGGAGGAATGGTGAAGGCTCGTCGGCGTCGTCAAAAGAGTGAAGAGGAAGCGGTGGTGGCTATAGATGCGAAGAATCCTAAGGGTGGTGTTTCCGGAAATGGAAGCGATGTTGTTCATAGATTGGATGCTTGTTCGAATCGGAGGTGCCTCGAGTCTGAATCAAAGAAATCATCTACTTTAGCTACACCAATTTCAGGTTTGAACTTAATTCCCTTAAGTGGTAGTTCTGTTGTTCCAGAGTCACTTTTAGAGCAGGAAGTGGAACGTGATAAAGTTGTTGAAGCTGCTAGACTTATTAGTATTCAGAAAGATGTGGGTTTTTCTTTTGTGGTGGATGATGATGTAACTGTAAAACAACTAATTGTGAAAGAAAAGGAGGATAGAAAGAAGAAGATGGATCAGGAGCAATTTCCATGTGATCAATGATTGTGTTGTCCCTCAATATTAGAGGACTGGGAGGGGCGGTGAAACGGCGAAGAATCAGAGAGTTGGTTAGGAAGCATAATATTGATTTCTTAGCAATTCAAGAGACTAAAGTGGAGGTGGTGACTGAGTCTTTATGTGTTAGTATTTGGGGTTCCACTGATTGTGAGTGGGCTTTCCTTCCATCGGAGGGGAGGAGTGGGGGCATTCTTTCTATTTGGAGTAAGTCTAATAACTCACTTATTTTTTCGTTCATGGCAGAAGGATTTGTTGGTGTTTGTCTTGAATGTGGGAGAACGAAAACCGTTTGTTTAATTCTAAATGTTTATTCAAAGTGTGATATTACTGCGAAACGAAGGTTATGGAATAATCTGCTTACTTGTAAAAGAAGTCTAGGAGATGGGAGGTGGTGTATGGTAGGTGATTTTAATGCAGTGTGTAGGAGGGAGGATAGGAGAGGAGTGAATAGTGAAGTGGGAGCCTCGTCTTCAACGGAAATTGTGGAGTTTCGACAGTTCTTAGATCAAGTGGAGATGGAAGATCTTCCTTTATTTGGGAGAAATTTTACTTGGTATCACGCTAGTGGTAGGGCGATGAGTCGTATAGATAGGATTCTAATCTCGGAGGGTTGGGCTCAGAAGTGGGGTTTTGGAGCTCTTTGGGTTCTTCCTAGGGACGTTTCCGATCATTGTCCCTTAGTTTTGAAGTATGGTCATGATGATTGGGGTCCGAAACCGTTTAGATTCAATAATCATTGGCTTGATAATAAGAAGTTTGTAGAGGAGGTGAAGTTATATTGGTTGAATAATAAAGTGGAGGGGTGGATGGGGTTTGTGTTGAAGGAGAAATTGAAAGGGCTTAAATCTCACCTTAGGGTGTGGAATAGTCAAGAGTATGGAGGTTTGGAGTCTAGAATTGAAGGGTTGGTGATGGATATTAGTACTTTAGATAAAAAAGGTGAAGAAGTGGGGTTGTCTAGCCTTGAGGTGGAGAGTAGGAAAGAAAAGTTTGGGGATTTGTGGAGGTTTTTGAAGAGTAAAGAAGGTCTTATGTTTCAAAGATCTCGGTATAAATGGTTAAAGGAGGGGGATGCTAATACTAAATTTTTCCATGGTTGTATCAAGGCTAGAAAGAAGAGGAATTCTATTGTGGCTTTAAGGGCGGAAGAGGAGTGGTTAGACTCTCCTAACCTAATTAAAGCGGAGGTGTTATCGTATTTTGAGAGACATGTGGCCTCTACCGATTTGGTTAGGCCTAGACTCGATGGGGTGGTTTTCCTTAGGCTTTTGGAGGTGGATAATGGGGACCTTATTGCTCCCTTTACGTTGGAAGAAATAAGCGATGTGGTTAAGGAAAGTGATGGTAATAAGAGTCCGGGGCCCGATGGCTTTAATTTCGCTTTTTTGAAATCCTTTTGGGATTTGCTTAAAGGCGATATTCGGATAATGTTTGATCAATTTCATGGGAATGCGAGCTTGCCTAAGAACTTCTTATCTTACTTTGATTCCAAAGGTTAACTCCCCTTCCTCTCTATCCGAGTTTAGGCCTATTTCGCTTCTTGGGTGTCTTTATAAGCTTATAGCGAAGGTGTTGGCGAAGAGGCTTGCTAAGGTGATGGATCCGTTAATTGCTTCGACCCAATCGGCTTTTCTTAAAGGTCGGAATTTGGTGGACGGAGTGTTAGTGGTGAACGAAGTGGTGGAGTGGGTGAGGAAGTCGAGAAGTGAGTGTATAATTTTTAAGGTGGATTTTGAGAAAGCTTACGATTCGGTTGAGTGGGGATTTCTTGAATATATGCTTTATAGATTCGGATTTTGTGATAAATGGGTTGAATGGATCCGGGTTTGTGTTTTCGCCGGCAATTTGTCCGTTCTTGTGAATGGTTCACCTACATCGGAATTAAATATTCAAAGGGGTCTAAAACAAGGGGATCCGTTGGCTCCTTTTCTTTTCTTGTTGGTGGTGGAAGGCTTTAGTGGGGTAATGAGGAAGGCGGTGGAGTTGAATATGTTTAAAGGGTGCGCTATTGGGAGGGATCTGGTGGTCATCTCTCATCTTCAATATGCGGATGACACATTGTGTATAGGTGAAGCAACGGTGGAGAATCTTTGGACTCTAAAGGCGATTCTTAGAGGTTTCGAAATGGCATCCGGTCTTAAAGTTAATTTTTCGAAGAGTGGTTTAATGGGAATAAATGTGCCTCGATCGTTTATGACGATGGCGAGCACTTTCCTTAATTGTAGACTTGGCGGGCTCCCTTTCAAATACTTAGGTCTTCCGATTGGGGCGAATCCGAAGCATCTTTCTACTTGGGATCCGTTGTTGGAATATCTCCGAAACCGTTTGATGTCTTGGCGAAATAAACACATTAGCCTTGGAGGTAGGATTGTTTTGATCAATTCGGTTTTGAATGCGATTCCCATTTTCTACCTTTCGTTCTTGAAGATGCCGACAAAGATTTGGAAGAAGGTGGTCCGAATCCAAAGAGAATTCTTATGGAGAGGTGTCCGTGGGGGTAATAAGATTAGTTGGGTGAAGTGGTCGGTGGTGTGTAAAAACAAAAGCCAAGGAGGACTAGGAGTGCGGGATGTGAGAATTGTTAATTTAAGTCTTCTTGCTAAATGGCGTTGGCGGCTTCTTCAACCCGGGAGGGCGCCTTGGAAAGAGGTGTTAGTGGCCAAGTATGGAAATCATATTCTTGAGAGTGGGGATTGGAGTGCGGTTAGAATTCCTTCTTTTGCTTCTCAATGGTGGAAGGATTTATGTGCTCTTGATAAAATAGTGGAGTCTAAAAATTGGATTCTTAATTCCATTGTTAGAATTTTGGGGAATGGCGCTTCAATAAAGTTTTGGACGGATAGATGGATTGGGGATAACTCTTTAGCGGAAATTTTTCCCCGTTTGTTTTCTCTCTCAAATCAAAAAGATTGTATGGTTAGCGATTTGGGAGAAAGAGAAGCCGGTCTTTGGATTTGGAGTTTTACTTGGAGGAGGAATCTCTTTCAATGGGAGGAGGATCTTGTTGCCCGTTTGAGAGATTTGTTGGGTCCGGTTTCGTTGTCAATGGTGGAAGACTCTTGGAGATGGGTTCCTAGCCCGGAGGGTAATTTCTCGGTGAAATCCGCGTATGATTTGCTTGTGATGGAGTTATTGATTGAGGAGGAGCTATTGGAAGAGGAGGTGGTAGTGTTCGAGCAAATTTGGGGAAGTCCGGCCCCTACAAAAGTCATAGCGTTTTCTTGGCAATTGTTGTATGATCGGATTCCCACTAGAAGGAACCTTGATATTCGTAGTGTTTTGGCTCCGGGGGCTTCAAGGGAGTGTGTGGGTTGTGTTGGGAGGGAGGAGACGTCTATTCACCTTTTCTTGCATTGTCCTATTGCTATCGGGGTGTGGTATGAGGTTTTTAGGTGGATTGGGGTGGTTATTGTTATTCCTCCGACTCTTTTTTCGCTCTTCGAAATGCTTCGTGGAATGGCGGGGAATAAGAAGGTTCGTCTCGGTTTCTTGTTAATTTGGCATGCGACTCTTTGGACTTTATGGAAGGCGCGTAACAATTTGATTTTTGCTAATGGTAAGATTGTGATTACGGATATTGTTGAAGAGGTCAAAGTGTTGAGTTGGAAGTGGAGCCTTGCTAGGTTGAAGACTTCCCCTTGCTTGTTTTATGAATGGAGTTGGGATCCGGGAGAATGCTTTGTGCGCTAACAGAGGTGTTTCTTTGGTTGATCGGTGTTTGGTTTTTTTTTTTGGCATTGATGTAGGGTGTTGTTAGGCTGGGTGTGGTTGTTTTAGTTTCTTTGTTTTATTTGTGTTTTTGGGATGGTTGTTGTTCAGGGGGTCCTTGTTTCCCCAAGGCCCTTCTTTGTATTTTTTTTCTTTTGCTGCTGTGTGCAGCTCTTGTACTTCTTGTATGGGAGTTTGCCTTAATAAATTTTGCCGTTTCAAAAAAAAAAACATGATGTCTATATTTTTGTATTCAAATAACACAGCTGTTTCTCAAAAGAACTTTTCTTATGACAATTGGACCCCAAAATGGCCATTTTTTTCGTTCTATATATAGAAAAAGGGCAATTATTGTCTGCAAACTACAAGAGTAAGTAGCATAACTAATAAACAACAAATATTGTTTTTTATTTTGTTTTTCAAGAGAGCAACCAAATGTGAGATAAAACGAAATATAACTAGGGCATACAAGGTCATGAAGATCTGAATTGCATTCCCCAAACTCCAACAGCCAAAGTACATTATGCTATGCAGTCATATTATATCTAACAATGAAATAAGCAAAACTGGATAACATTATTTCTCTATAAAATTTCCTGTGCTCCCTAATAAAATCAACTGAAATAAAATAACATATAGATTGAACATTTCCAAAGGGTCCTCATTATAGAAACAGTTCTCTGTAGAGCTAAGTCTTCAATCCAACTTCACAGAAGAAAACAAGTAATACACGAACCAGAATGAAGAGAGGAACCCAACTGTGCCGGTCACCAACATGATTGCTAGTACCATGAAGAGTGAATATCCCAAGTAAAGAGTTGCAGAAACAGGTCCACTCAAATTCTTGAGATCAAATACAAGATAGTTTATGGAATACAAAAAGATGTACAATGCAACAGAACCGGAAGCAAAGAATGATTTCCACCACCATCTCCAATCTTCCACACAGAGGTGCATGTAAGTTAGAACTAGAGATACTTCGGCACAAACCACGACGAGAAGAATCAAAACAATGAAGAGAAACCCGAAAACGTAGTAAACACGACCCATCCAAATGCTGGACATGATAAAGAAGAGCTCGATGAAAAGGGTACCAAATGGAAGGGTACCAGCACCTAGAACTAAAAGCCACGACGGATACCGCTGCTGTGGAATTTCTCGAGGAATTTGGTTGGTTCTAACAGGATACTCAAGGTGAGGTGCTTTTGCTCCAAAGTACCCACCAACAAGTGTAAGTGGAACAGAAATGCAGAACCAAAGCAAAATCAATATTACAAAGAGTGAAAATGGAATGGCTCCTGTGCTGTGGCTTCCCCATAAAAGGAAGTTTAAGATTGTGAGGATGAAAAAGGCGATACCGGGGAAGAAACAAGCAGCTTTCCACGCAACTGAAATCCAACCTTTCTGATCCCCGTTCGCAAGTGTTCTCCATAGTCGAACTGCAACATAACCAGCAGCAATACCAAGTACCAGGTAGAAAAACAGCATACCTGTGATGAGTGTTCCGCGAGATGCTGGTGACATGAATCCAAGTGCAGCAAACAATATTGTGACAATAGCCATCCCTAGAAGCTGAATTCCATCACCAACCATTATACACAACAAAGCAGGGTTTGATGGAGCACGGAAAACATCCCCCACAACAAGCTTCCAACCAGATAACTCCTCATTCATCTGTGCTTGAGCTTCCTTATCAAGCTCCTCATAACTGGCCAGATCCCTCCTAACAGTTCTCAGGAAGATAACAAGAACAATACCAGCCAGGAACGTGATCACCATTAACGAATTGAGGATCGAGAACCAATGGACTTTGGCTCCCTCCATCTTCAAATAAGCATCCCATCTTGATGGCCACTTGATATCACTCTCCTCAAAGGTTACCTCATAGGAAAACGCAATGGGCTGGCCTTCTTTGATAGGCATTGCCACAGTCGATGGATCACATTTGATAGGTGACGGGTACTTTTCATACATTTTCAAGTTTTTAACAGAATTAGCATTATGCATAATACTACAAGGTATAACCTCAAACCCAACAACCATGTACCCTGGCTTGTCAGATCCCTCCTTACCAATAGGAGGGATCATCTCAGCCGCATCACCGGTTCCCATAACACGAGCGACATTGGTTTCCTCATATTTATGGACAAGAACATTAAACCTAAGATGGTTAAACAAATAATACACACCCTCAATCTTAATACCAACAGGGTACCCAGTCCACCTCAAAAAGTACTCATCTTTCTTCGTAAAACGAATAGCAGGTAAATTATCAAGTATAAGATTAACTTGATACATCTCATCAATCCTCTCCTTCAAGATCTTGAACTGATCAGCAGACAACTTATCAACTTGACACAGAAAAACCTCAGACTCATTGGTGAACATCTTAAACCTATAAGGCGAATTCTCGATCCGATCCCCCATAAGGAGTTCACCTAGATTCTCAGCACTATCCTTAACACCACCTTGAGGCTTACAAAAGGGTAAACTATAATAACTAAATGGCATTTCAGTATCAATTGAAGTAATTGAATTCACCTTCACAGATAATTCATCACCAATACCATAATTGTGAGGGTAACTACCTGGAAGGTAAAACCCATAACCTGATTGAAAAAATGCCAAAGAGAAAACCAAGACCCAGATTCTGAATTTGTGAAAAGACTCCATTTTTGGTACAATTTGAGTCAGATCTGAAAGACCCAGATAAGGAAAACGTCAACAAAACAAATTAACAAGTAAATTGAATAAGAATCTTTAACTGGTTTTTTTAAGTTCAGAGATAAAGAATGCAAAACAATGTAATGCAAATGCGTTTATGTATAGGTAGAGATGTGAATTGAACTCACCTTAGAAATTGAGATTGAGGGTATAAGACGAGATCTTGGGAGAAAATTGATGGAAAAGAGACTCAGAACGATGTCGTGCAGGCACCGACGGTGAAGCGTGGGACTTACTGCACATTTATATTCTTGCTCCCTTTTCTCGTTTCATTTTATCATGAGATTCATGAGTTTCACCTTTTTCTCAAATGAGTAAAATGACCATCATATCCTTCAATTTATTTACTTAGCCTATTGTATCTTCTTTGCAAATAAACTATTGTGATTCTGACGTATCCATCGTAATCCCAAATATAAGTTAATTAGTAGCTGTGTATCCTATATATACATTTAAGTTTTATGAGATTTTAAGGTGAGTCATTTGATTGTGTTTCTAGTTGAGTGTTGGGTTGATATAATCATGACGGCTAAACGAATTTCATAAAAATAAAGGAAAGATTATTGATTAATTCCATAAAGATATTTTGACATTGTCTCTGTAACTACTAATCTTAAGATGTATCGACATGTCTATCCAAATGTGTCTTGTGTTATGTCGTAATATTAGTTCTAACATTATTGTCGTTTTATTTCAAATAATTTCTCTTTTGTTTTTATGAAGTTCACTTCATCTTCATATATCAGTCAAATGACAACGCAGGCAAAAAAAACGCTTAAGTGGTTCACCTTGAGGGCGACAACTTGCAGCGGTTTGCTTGTTCGTCAAGGCACCATAACTTTAAATTTTGGTCTTTTGTGTATTGACATGCAAAAACTTAAGCAGTGTGCCATAAATGTCATCTTAAATCTTGGTATTTCCTTATCATAATTTTTTTATCATTTTTATAATATATTAGTAATTTATTTGTGCCATCTTTTTCTTTAAATTGAGATTTCTTGCACAATTAAGAAAATTGATTATATGAGCATAAAAATTCTACATTCTTGCACAATTTTGATTCTACATTCGTGCACAATTTTGATCTCAATTGATTAATTGATTCTTGCACAATTGATTCTACATTCGTGAAAATTGATTAATTGATTCTTGCACAATTGAGGGCCTGTTTGTTTAAGCTTTAAAAAAAATAGATTTTTTTGTAGAGATTTTGAAAAAAATCTAAAGCTATTTTCCGTTTGTTTACAATCATAAAAATCTATTTTTTTAGAAAATGGTTTTCAAAAAAATAGATTTTGAAAAAAGCTATTGAAAATAGCTTTTCATTTTGAAGAAAAAATAGATTTTTTTTACTAAAATGATTTTTGAAAAATCTGAAACAAACGCCACTAAAATAAAAAAAAGTGTTTTTTTTTAAAAAAAATAGATTTTTTTTAAAAAAAATCTCAAACAAACGGGCCCTGATTCTACATTCGTAAAAATTGATTAATTGATTCTTGCACAATTTTGATCTCAATGTAATTTCATTCTTGAAAGTAAATTCGAGTTCAACAACTTCTCCTTTATTTTTATGAAATTCATTCTAAACGTCATGATTCTATCAACCAACAACTTAACTAAAAACACAATTAAGTAACCCATCTTGAGATCGGATAAGCTAATGGTGGAAAAGTTGGTAATATGATGGAAAGATTAATCTCATAGTAAACTCTATATAAAAAAATGTTATTTATTTTAACCGTTGAAAATTGGGTCTAGCAAATAGACTCATTGCCTTTAATGTGGATAACCGAAGTTCAAATTTTGTTTTATATTTAATATCCGTCCGATACTCAAATAAAATTAGTTCAAGTGGTATAACCTATGAAAAAATAAATAAAAACGTTATCTATTTTAGTTTTTTTTGATAAAAAATTTATATTTTAGTTTTAAAAACCTTATATTCACTTTTATTTATTAAAGATATAGCGAAAATGCTATTTATTTTATTACAAATAATCTAATCGAAACATTAACTATTTTTTGTTAGTAGTAAAATAAAATATAGGGAAGAAAATTATTTACATAAAATAGAAAAGTATATATAAAATTAAAAAGTCATATACAATATTTTTTCCTAATTAATTTTATTACTTCTATATTATTTGTTGAATTTCTATGGAAAATAGTTACTATATTAAATTTGTACATATATAGTTTTCTTATTGAGTCGTGATTTTTTATCTTGGTATCAGACAAATATAATTTCTTGTTTTATTCATAGACGAAGTAACAATTATATAAAAAATTCACACATACAACCATGAGGTTCCAATTCGAATCCAGACAAACAAACATAATTACTAGCAATGACCAACATTACATTTAATTTAATTTTTTTGTCGAGTAGTCTAATGAGTAGACTCACATTTTAAATATGAAAAAGTGGAGAATCTAAAATTTAAACTCTAAACCTCCTAATAATGTATCGGGTGGCTGCCAACTGTGTTACACTTATAAGAGACATTACATTGTTTTTCTTCTTCTTTTTTTTGTTTACTTATTACATTGAATTTTAGAAGCTATAGAATGAAGCTTTCAGCCATCTTGCGGTAGCACATCAGAATTTGGCTACCTGCCTAACACGCAAATATGAAAGAGAGCTAAATCATCTTATTCAAACAATGTTGGTTTCTTCCTATTTATTTGCTTTTGTTTCCAGCTTAACAATTATTATAGTGGCTTGACTTAATTGTGTTAATTATGCCACGTACGTACTATTATGAACTTTATTAAGTGTACAACAAATAATGTAAATTGGTACCACGTACCTTCACTTGTTTAAGTTGCTATTCTCTAGCACAAACTATAACTTACGGATGAAAGCATAAAAAAGTTATGATTGAAGTTATAAGGTTTAAAGTTGTGATTTTAAATATCCCTTTATGTTTATGTACGTATCTTTGAATTGACACTAACGTAAAGGGTTAGTTAGTATTTTGAAACTTTAGCACCAAGCTAGGTGAGGTAAACTCTAGATCTAAATTGGAGAATGCCAGAACGTGGAAATCAAATTGGTCAACGTGATAATCTTTTATATTATTTGACCATACCAAAGAAAAGAGAAGAATCTTAGATCTAAACATTTTTGTCAATGAATATTGAGATTCATTGTTTTGTTACGTATCAACTACACTAAAAAATTAGACATGTACACAATTCAATTAAATCATATTATTGTGTTTGTGTCACTTGTATACGTTAGTTCGTAAAAAGAAGGTTATAATCTATATGTCATATTTGTCACAAAAAAAAAATGTCATATTTTGATTGAATGCAGGTTAATTTTTTTTATAATGTATATATGTAAGTTAACAAATCATAGTAACGATTTAAATAATTTTTTAAAGATAAATAAATGTTACTAGTAGTTGTTACACATACTTGTTGGGAAAGATCAACCCCTTAAATGAATCTCGGTTACCTCGAGGGGATTAGTCTCTGCAGTTGCGCGCGGAGGATACATTTGATTTACAAAAAAAAAAAAAAATGAAACACTATTCTAATTTTGCTGTCTGTGAGTTGGATATACTACTATTACAAACAAGTGAACGACATTCGTCCAAAACACAGGACATCTTTAAATTGATATCTGAAAGGCATAAATGATCCCTGTGATGATGATAGATTAACAAAAACTTTATTAAAGAATTTAGGTTTTAAGAGAGAAACTTCAATCAATGATTTTCTTGGTGTCTAATAGTTTTCATGATTTGTTAACAGATGCAGTAGTACTAACTCACATTCCTCCTGCTAAAGTAAAACTTAATTTAAAAACGCGCTTATTTGATTGAAAAAGATTATCACAAAATTTTTGTATCTTTCTAGCAGGCAGTTATGTCTTCTGAAGAAAGTTTGGATAGAATGGTTTAATATTTTTCCGCTTAAATAAAAGTTTTGCGTTGAATTAAGTTTTAATCAATTCATGAGAGATGTAACAAAGAAAAAAACCAATTCATGGGGGTGAGTTTTGCCACCATTGTAGTCCTAATCAATTCAAGGAATTAGTCTCAACATTTGTGCCGAGAGAAGGATACCTGGTTTTTAACAAACAAAAAAAAATATGCTTAAAGGTCTTAACAATAGTAATTAAAATTGTTTTAAATGAAATAAATTGTAACTATATTCAATAGGAGTAAGTTTTTACTTGCTCTTATTTTACAGCAAGCTTTTGCTTACTTAAAATTTTGTATTAACTCTATCCCACTTATTAATTATTATAATACAAATTGTGAATAAGTGGTCAGAATTCATACAGAAGCATAAAACTCCACAAATTCATTCAATAGTTGGTCAGAATTCAGATTCAATGTAGCAGGTATCTTAAAATCTAAAACATAACTACATGTCCTCCATAGAAGTAGGACCGAGTTTACTTATTTTGTTTCTAGAATTAAAAAACTACAAGTAATTATAACAGTGATCTTTAGATAGTCACGTTACGCTATATTACAATGCAGAATCATAATATTTAGGGCAATAATAAACAATTAGAAAGGAATATATAGGAAACACATCACATGAAGGACCCCCTCCTGGTCATGCGGTTCAGTTAGTGACCCTCCAGTCCGACCACCGACTCAATGCTCTGACCGGGTCGACGACCAGTTAGGTATTTAGAACAGTGACATCTAAATTAACCTTTGGCGCCCAGTCCTCGTGACTTTGGTAACCTAACAGCACCCAATGGAGCGGTAATGCCTTGTGATTCTCTTCCTAATCCCGTACCTTCAACAAACCCCATCTTTGCCATCATCTTCGATCCAAACCCTTTTGTATGCTTTTCAAAAGAACCAATACCTGAAGTTGAAGACCCTTTTGTATGCTTTTCAAAAGAACCAACACTTGAAGAGCCTTTTGTATGTTTTTCATAAGAACCCATTCTTGCAGAGCTTTTGACACGCTTTTCAGAAGTACCAATACCATTTGACCTGTCCCTAGGTGATGGCTCATCAACGTTGCTAGAGAATTCCACACCCAAACCAAGTGATTTGGGCCTTTGGATAACCTCAATGGGTTGTGCCATACCTTGACCATTTTTCCCCAATCCCCCTCCTTCAGTGAATCCCATTTTAGCCATCATTTTTGAACCAAAACCAGTAGTGTGTACCTCAAAAGAACCTATATCAGCATTAGCTGAGCTGGTGGCACCCTTCTTATTTGCACTACCAGTCTCTTCAGAATCAACAGCTATAACCTGTACAGCTTCTGGGTGGACTGTGCCACTTGATACAAATGACACTGGCTGATCAGCATATGAAGCTTTTTGTCCGCTCCCTTTTTTGTCCTTCACTCTACTGCTGCCTCTGCTGGCTGAGTTCTTTGGTGTCTTGCTCTGGCCAGATTCTTGCAGTCTAAAATCATTCCTTTTAGCATTTTTCTTTCTCAGTCTTCTTCTGTCTGCACTCACTGACTTCTTGTTCATAGGATCCATGACAGAAAAATCAGCTTCCTCATCATCAGCTCCTAACAACTGAAGTTCATGAAATAGTCAGTCTCAGCTATAAAAACTTACAGTACAAATGGGTGAAAACCTATAAACACCATGTCTATGATATATCAGTTAAAAAACCTTGGGTTTCAAATAAATATCCAAAGGTTGAATGATCAAAAGCTTCAAATTACAGTTTTTAAGTTTCAATGGCATTGGGATGGAAGAGTGGGAAAAATAAGCGGAGGATGGGCCACTCTGTATCTCAAGGGTAGGGATGAAATTAGGAGAAGCATAAATTCTGTGCAATGTATAAGTAAATGAATTTCAAGATGAAATTAGTAATTTGAGTAAAAAAAAGATGTAATTAGTGATGCCACGGAACCTTTTCCAGGCGCTGTCTACCACTTGAAGATGGCATTGATGTAGAATGTGTTCGCATGACTGTCACAAATCTGAAACCACAAATCCAGACTAGATATTAAATTTGCAACTGTAGACACTAACAATAACAATAAATTCTTTAAATATAGGAAGATCATCATCACCTTCTTTTCCCAGCAGCTTGGCTACTACTACGCAACTGATAAACTCCTGCCAACCGCTGCACCTGTAGTCATTGAGAACTGAGATCATTACAGGGCCAACACTGTTCAGAACAGGGTGACACCAGTACATGACAAATTAAATAGATGAATATCATGTCACTAGTGCGACACTGCGACGTACCAAAATCACTTATGACTGCTGATGGAATCAGAATTAGAACTAAAATAAATTCTATCCAAATTTTGAATTGGTTTGAAATAATTATGTTTTGTTGTGGAAAAAATAGACAGTAGGATTAGAAATCTACATTCATTTCTAATTTCATAATGTAAGATCTATATTTTCAAAAAAACTAATTAGAAATCAAACATCAAAAATTTATTTAATGTACTACAATTAAACGTTTCAAATATAAATTAATAAATATGAAATATAAATATTTGTTTCTCCTCTTCAATTTCTTATGATATTGATAAACTTAATAAATAAGTCTTGCTAATAGAAAAAAGGTCACTACAATATTATATTATTTTGTACAGTTTAGGTGTATTTTTGAAATATATACTTTTGTTTTTTCTTCTTTCTGAACCTTATGTTAATATCATCAAAATAACTATGCATCCTTGACAAGTTAAACAGAAACCATTATACTAAATAAAACAGATGCCTGTGTTCATTTTAAATAGCAATTCTTTTAGGTCATACTACTTAGAACACTCGTGAGAAAGACCAGCATACAGACAGAAAGGATTCCTACCTGTGAGCAATCCCGAGAATGCATAGGCTGAAAAGAGAACATGTCCACTTCATCCAAAACAATATGTTGTAGTTTCTAGAATCCCCCCCCAAAAAAAGAAGTTAGCCACAGAAACCCCAAGAATACTAGTATGATTTAGTATAAAGCAATAGATCACAAAACTCAGATTAATGAAGAGTAAATTTGTCATTTTGAGATGCACAAAAAGTAAAAGAAGATGAGGATGGGACACTCATAGTGGATAAGAGGGAGTGAAGCGTGAGTTCTACAACATTGCACATACTTTTGTATTCTTCCCTTACAGACAACAGAAACACCTTCATAATTTTTTTGATCTGGTGCATTAATGCAAAGTATACAACTTAAAAGCTTAATAAACCCCGAATGTTGGTAGTTTCTGACTATGTCTACAACACAAAGTGACAAGTATTACAAACACAATGAAGTGAATTTAAATGCTCATACAATATCTCTTTTTGCAATTCTTCCTTTTGATGGTCTCAAAGGCATACACCTCCTACAACGACTATATATGTAGTGCAACACACAAAAACTGTTACCCGTCATAAATGTATGTTCCCATATCCCCACACTCCAAGAGTACAAGAGATATAAAATAACACATAAATCAGTAAGTATATATTTATCTTATCACAGACCTTTTTAACTATAACTACAAGACCTTCCATCCAGTCATGATTAAAAAGGAAAATTACAGGTAACATGATTAAGTAAAGCTTGTTATGCAAACATCATCATATATATATATATATACACACGTAAAAAGGAACCAAATTGTGATACAATAAGATATAACTTATAACTAAACCTCATTGATCTACACATATATTGAATACAAATAAGTGTGCATGAACGATAGAGAGAGGGAAGGGTAAACAAAAGAAAACTGTATTAGAAATAGCAAGGCCAGAACCCATTAAACAACTATAATTGGTGATGAAATCCATACCGAATTAATTTTCTCGAGATCAACACCACGGTGTAGCATTCTCTCTCTACGCTTGACAGCAATCCTTTCTTTACGAAATTTCTTTTTTTCCCCTGTACAGAATCTGTGTTAGCAAAATGAGTGGCTGGGATTCCACACTGTGTGAGCACGCAAAGGGGCGTTTTTTCAATATCTATAATTCATTCGTATGAAGTTCAACCATTTCCAGTTGAACTTACATGGATGTGGAATCTTGTTAGAATTCTGCCAAGTGTTCATAATTTTCATGGAATCTTGATCTGAACTAGAATACTATTGATTGAATATTAAATGAATGAATGAGTACAAACTGTGAGTTTCCTATATATAGTTTACACATGGATGATGGACCTGTTATAGCAGGTGACTAAGTCAAAGCTGACTGACATTTGTCAGTCTGTTTGTTACATCTGTTCTAACTGTTTTACAGTTACAGTTTGTTACAGCTGTTCTAACTGTTTTACAGTTAGTTACAAGGGGTTCAGTAACGTGTGTAAGGTTTATGACAAGCTCTCGTGAGCTTTTTGATAAATCTCAATGAGTTATTACCATGTTTCCATCAACTTCAGTCTTCCATTTTTATTTAAAAAATAGTATACAACCTGACATAGTATTTGTGGAATTCAAAGGTCAGGCATCAAGTCAAAAGATAAATGCATACACAAATTAAACATACAACCGTTTTGCATCCCCGCTATTTCAACAATCCAGCCAAAATAATAAAGGGATTTAAAAATTACAGGTAATTAATGACATCAATGCAAGGATATTTGTGGCTATATCATCTTTTGATTGAAAAACTCAATGCTTTTGAGTTTCAAAATGTAGAATGCATTTTCAATGAGCCAAAGAGGTTTACTTAAATTAGAAGCATATAACTAAGGTTGATGCAAAATAGTCATACCATGAATTCTTCTGGAGGCTTTACTCTTCTGAGGACACCGAGAAAGATGCATCTTTCTAGCAAAAACAGTTCTTGGATCCTTTTCTAGCATTAGGTCGTCCAGAGTAAAAGGAACAGCTTTCTTTACAGATTGTTTCCTCCATGGTTGGGCTTTCTTCATGCCATATTCCCTTGAGGCTTCTTGAAGAGAAATGCCACCCAACTTCTCCAAGGCCTCACCATAGCTGCCGCTGGAAGAACTATCATCGTCATCATCATCAGACTCATCCAAAGCAGGGTCTAGCAACCATTTTGCATCAATGATGTTTTCACTACCACCAACTCCTTCCAAATAATCTTCAGCAACCTCATCATCAATGTCTGAATCACTGTCAGACATGTCTTCAGAATAATTGCTTTCGGATGATCCAAGATCGTCTGGCTCAGAAACTGTAGACCCATCCTCATCAGATGACTCTTCAATGTCATTTTCTTCACTTTCCATATCTGAAATGTCCTCGGTGTATAACTTAAGACCTCCAATGGAAATAAACCCTGAGTTTTTCCTAGAAGACACAGTTGATGGCAAGTCTTCGTCCATCTGATTGTTTAACTCACAATTGATACCCTTATCAGAACCAACATCTTTTTCAAAGGATGATGAATCTAAAACCGGGGTTGATTGTATCATTTGTCCAGATGATGTGCCAATGCCGCTTGGAGTTTTATCGTGTTCATCTTCAGTGGCGAAACCTAGTCCTCTATGAGAACTGTCTCCCAAAACAAAATCACCATAACCGTAAGTATATTCCACGCTGTTCTGCTTTGATGGAGGTGTCTGATCTTCATGAGCAACAATTTGATTCTTCTGGGAATCCACCAAAACAAAAGGTTGGACCGGTTGCTTTAAATTTCTATCTTCATTGTTGTTCCCAATCCTAGCACGCGAGACCTCCTGGTATATACCGATAAATGCAAGTTACTCTGAAGCAACTATGGACATAGCTTATCTGATCTCAATTAAATTAAACGCATTTATAATCAGAGACATCCAATAAAACTATGCTAATGCCTAAGTTCAAAGATAAACAATTTATCTTTCAAGTTTAATCAAGTGGTAGATTTTCTGATAAATAATACTCTTCTCGGATATGATGTACATAAGTAAAGGCACTCACAAAAATCACGCATACACATACTGATCAAAACATTATATAATCTATGATCTATCAAAACAAAAAATGAATACAAACCTGAACATCAGGTGAAGAATAATTGAATCCAACAGTATTTCCCAAAGATTTTGAAAATCCACTTTTAGAACCAGAGGCTTCTTCTCTACGTAGACTCCCAGATTTGTTATTGGAACCGCCATTCCTACCTGAAATCCAAAACAAATAAGAACACAAATTGCAATAAAAAAAAAAGAAATGAAACAAATGGTTCTATAACAAATGAAATGAAACCTGAATTGCGGTTGGAGGAGGAAGGAGTCCAATCGGATAAGAATCCACCTTCGATGAAAAGTGATTCTCTAGCGAGTGAACCTCTTTTGCGAGTTTTAGGGTTACCACCACTACCGCTACCGCTGGTATTTGATCTTCCTCTACCTCTTCCTCTTCGACTTCCACCGCCCATGTTTGTTGCTTCGAAGAATAATCAGAATCGCAGTTTGTTATTGGAGCGAACGTGCTTTCTTTGTGTTGTGTTGTGTTATGTTGTGTTTCAATGGCGGTGAAGATGGAACGTAAAAGCGGGACCCATTATGGGTCGTTATAACCCGACCCGATAGGATATTCTCTCTGCGATCCGAATCGAATATAGCTCGTTGTTGGGCCCAAATAGCATTTGGTAAGGAAAATGAAAATTTCTTTGGCCCCGCCCTTTAATAATTCGTTAGTTAACTAACGAATTATCAACAATAAATTGATGCAAGTGATAAGAGCCTCAATTCCATTTTAATTGTACGTGGTCAGAGTTTCAATTATGGCTCATGTGTATGGAAAAAATTCTATTGGGAGGGGAGAACTCGTTTTATGTGCCCCACATGTTCCCCGACGAAGATTAGTCATTACTAACGGCGGTGGAAACTTCGTACCAATGTCATGGTAACCCAAAAAAAATCTAACGAATTCAGTCCATTAGATTAGTAGTGAATGCACCGCGTTTAAAATTTTACACTTCCAAAGACACCCTTAAAATGTGTGAATTTTTCTCATCTGCTACTTAAGTAACGAACTGATTAGAAATGAGAGGAGGGAGAAGTGTAGGGAAGAGAAGAGAAGGGGATTTTTTTAGAATTTTTTAAAACTCCTGATTAGCCAGAGCAATGATATGGCCACTTGGCAGACCTTTGACCGGAGTAGAAGATCTGACTACCGACAAGTTCGTTGCTTAAGTAGCAAACGACGTTTTTAAAATTTATCATTTTTATAAGTTCGCTACTCAAATAGCGGAAGGATACAGTTAAAATGAGTAGGGTCTGCGAGAAACACAAGGGGCGCCAAAAGAAATTTTCAAGGAAAAGTTGCTCTTTAGGTCGCCACATTACTCCAAGGTCCCCAAAAATATATCTCTGGATTTGGTTCAATTTGCTTTGAATCTTACGTTATCCAATACGTATAGTTAGGGATGTCAACGGGGCGGGAAATGTGCGGAGGAAATTTCCCAGTTCCCCGCCTAGAAGTGTCTGCGGGAAATTTTTGCTTCCATTCCCGTTTCCACGGTGGAATATTTGTCCCCATCTCCATGGTACCCACGGAGATCCACGGAGATCGAATATTACAAAATTTCAATAATTTTCAGACAAAATTATGACGTTATTTTTTCCTTTTTTATTAAATAAAAACAAATATTTTACATCTTTCTCTTTTTAATGATCAAAACAACACATAATGCATTTCATAACCATAAAACAATGCATAACAACATATGCATAATAATGGACATTGACTGCTCAGTTACTTTTTTTTATTTTTGAAAAAAATCAACATTTAATAATCATAATACTAAATTATCAAAATAATAATAATAGTAATATATATTTAAGTATATATGGACGGATTCGGGAAATCCGTGGGGACACATGCTTAATCTCCGATCCTCGCCTCAAAGTTTCTGCGGGGGATTTTTGGCCGGTTCAACCGATTGGATCGGGAACCGGACCTGTGCGCGGTCCGATTTACACTGAAAACCGTTATGCCATTGAACCGGCGAATGAACCGGAAAACCGGTTAAAAACCGGACAAAACCGGAGATTTTGCTTATTTTACAGGTTGAACCGCTTTTTAGCTTTTTTTTTTGAATCGGCGCAATTTAGAGAAACAGAGGGAAGAGCAGTCGATTTGTAGAGAGATGAAGGAAAAGTTGTTAGATATACAAGGTACCGGAAGAACTGAAGAAGGAGATGAAGTGTAGAGCTTTTTTATTTTTGGTGAATTCAAAAACGTTTTATTTCTATTTAATACTATAGACTATAGTATCAAAAAATGACTTTTTCGTTTCCCCATAAATGAATTTGGGGACAGACTGTCATCATACTAATTTATTGGACTTAATTTACTCCTATTTCTATGCATGGAATGGAACAACCTAGAGGAGTATCTTTTGGTTTACTATAAAAAAAAGAGATCTTTTGATTTACTATCTTACGTTTGAATTTACTCCTATTTAATTAATTATTATTACTATATATAATTATTGTTGTATATTTTATGAGAGAAACTAGTAGTACTATCTTTTTTATTATGACATTTTTTTATTATCAGCTTTTTTTTTTCAAGATCAAGACATTTTTTTAATTATGATATTTGGTTTATGACGTTTTAATAGTGTGAAATTATGAATATTGTATAAATTTTAATTTATTATTGATTTATATATTATTTAAAATATAAAAAAAATATATTTAATTTAAAACGGTCCGATCCGTTTGAACTCCGGTCCGACCAGTTGAACCTTGAACCGATAAGTTCACCGGTTTGATGACCGGTCCGATTCTGACAACCTTGCAATAAACAAACTTTTTTGTTTTTTTTTTTTATTTAAAAAAAGCCTTTAGTTTTTCAAATATATAAAAAAAATATTCATCGAAAAAGATAAGTTTAATTAAAAAATGTACAATTGACAAATCGTACCCTTAAAACACAAAATAGACAGTTAAATAGAAACGCTAAATCCGACAAAAATGGACACTTAAAAAAACGGAGGGAGTTGTAAATTATACTTCACTACTAGAACAACAATATCAATGGTCCACAAATCATAGTTAAACCGGCATAATGCCAAAATTGCTAGTGTCCTATGTTAGGATCGAAATTAGGAAATAGTAAATTATTCCTTACTTTACAAAAAAAATGTTGCTTTACGGAAAGACCTCAACTCGCCGGAAAACGCAGCCGGATTTATCCGTCGGCCACCAGAAACAGGGAAGTGTTCTCTGAATCATCAACATTCAACACTCCTTTTATTGATTCCTCATACCTCAAGCTCAAGGTTCGTGCGTTCGTTCGTGCCTCATCATCACCTTTTTACTTCTTACTTCTTCTTCTAACTTGTCATAACTTCATTTCCCCGAATTTCTAGGGTTTCTCGGTGCAGCCATCCGCACTGAAGCAACACTGCAACTGAGTCAGACACCCACAGAATCAATCAATGACCGATCAAGAGACACCGTTGTCGACAGAAGTATCCGGAATCGGTGAAGTAAAAGAATGGCTAGCAAAAACCTTCGAAGTTGCAGGAAAACCCGTTCCCGAATTCGAATACACTACACGTAGTGTCTCTCACTTGCACCATCTCTCAACCCTCTCCAAATCTAAAGACGAAGCCGCACGTCTCGTCGCTCGTGATTTCCGTCTCAAAGCTTCTGAATATAGATCCCAAGGTAAAGTAAAAGTAATCACTTCCATTAATTACTACAAATTAGGGTTAGGTTACATTAGATTAGATTAATAATTAATTTCTCTTAATTTGATTTCGCATTGCAGCTGCTAGAATTAGAGAGATTCTGGAGAATGTAGGTTTAGCTCAGGAGAGTTTACCATCCAATGTCGTCGCGTCTGCGCAGGTTCTTGCAAACGTTGCTAATTTGTTGAATATAAGAGATACTGAACTTAGTAGGTGTGTTTCGATCTCACTATTTTCGTTTGTTTGTTTAATTTTTGCAATTATTAAATTTGAATTTTGGAATTGTTGCTTTTTTAGCTTTCTTGTGGCAATGGGTGATATTTCCCTGAGGAAGACTGGTGTGGAAGAAAAAAGGGTTAAAGTGCATAAGGAGTCGAAGTTTCTTCTCGATTATACTAGAAAGGCTATAGCTAGGCTAACATATTTGAAAAGGTGTGTTTTTCAAATATCAAAATGAATTAACTTCTTGTGCATTATGTGAAGTGTAGTGAAATTGAAAATTGAAATGTACTAGTATTCTTTTTCCTTATATCTTCCACTTTTAATATATACCAGACTTACGATGGCTATGATACCATAACGTAATCCTATTAGGAAATTATTTGACAACTTTTAGAGATAACGATAATTGAGGCGTTTATAACAATGCCTTTGCTTTGGCAGGACTAGAAAGTTTTGCTTGGTATTAAATATTTTGAACAATTGTACATTAGTATCAAGTATCAACAGAGTGAAATGTAGAATTTTTTTTGTGAAAATACTACATATAAGTAAGAGTAGAATGAATTAGGAACTCGAAATAAAACTAGAAAGTTTTAATTTTCTACCAAAAACTACAGTAATGTGCTCTGGGAGACAAAATCTCCCAGCTTTTGACATACAATGTTCTTTTGTTCCTCACTTGTTTAGCATGCATGACACAATGTCTGTGCAGAACATTAGCCCAGTTGGAAGATGAAGTAGCTCCATGTGAGGCTCAGATGGGAAGTTGGAGCACGAACTTGCAAGTGATGGCTGCAAAAGAAAGGCAGTACATGCAACAAGCTGCCAACTATAAGGTACAAAGATTTTCTTTTGTTTTTGAGGGTGGAGAGGGGGTGTTAATGTGTTATTGAATTTTGTTCTTTAAGTTGATACGTGTTAGAGTAACAGGAAAAGTGGGTGAATATATTTGATGTTATTGTTAGATAAAAATCCTCAGTGTTATCTACTTATCTTAGCACACAAGAGATATATTTAGATAAAAGGACGGAAAAGGAGTCCAACCAAAAATATATAGAAAAACATCAGTCAGCAGGGAAGAAGTGAATTGTCCTCTACTCATTAAGCTAGCTTTATTGCATAAAACTAGAATGTTGGAAAAAAAAAAGTAAATCGAACATAAGAAACAAAAAGGCATAAACAAAATACAACAACTTTGCGAACTCGTGTGTATTTCTGTTTAATGTATTCCTGTCACAAACTTCCGTTATGCAAGTCTGTGGTAATGCAATATAATTTGATCAGCGTATTTTTGCTGTAATTTTTGTCGGATGATAGATTTGCCAAACTGTAATATTAAAAGAGAAAGTATCACACATTTTTTAATATGCTTAATGATTTAGTTGCGGATTTCTAAATCTGTCATAAAATCAGATTGTATATTTAATTGACGATTCATTTCATGGAAGCCAATCAGAGAAGCCAATCAGTTACCTAGAATTGTATTCAATTAGGAACAATTAGAGAAGCTAACAATTAAAGATTAACTGAATAGAGATAGCATCATTGATGAAATTATCAAGAAACAAAGATTTTCAATCCACCGAGTTAGAGTACAGAATTGAAGTAGCTTAGTTGCAGAATTGACATTGCGAAAGTTAAAAGGTAGACATTAGAGTAGACACTGATTATACTATATTACTTTATATACAAAAGCCAATAAGTTTATTGGGTAGTGTCTTAGTCCCTTTAACTTTGTGAGTGGCATTTAAAAACCGCCATTGGAAGAAAGAAAACAACGTTGTTTAGGTGTCTAGATATTGCAGTCGATATTTACATCACTTCTTTTTTGAATCGCTTCTAATTACAAACTTTGCCTGTTAAGAAATAAATTGCTATAGTCAATTTTAAGATTTACTTATACAGTGTCTAAATGCAACCAACCAAATGACATTTTTCAAAAATCTCAGTTGGTAACCACCGTTACACAATCTCATGGAAATATCAATTTTTCTAGTCTTCGACGGATAACATTATAAACTGACTGAATTTTATTTACAAATTGTCTTTATATTGTGATTTTTATATTTTAATCTTTTTAATCTTGAATAACATGGTGCAGGCAGTGCTCAACCATACGGGCTATTCCCCAGAGGTTAGCCATAGGGTTTTGGTTGACATGGCTGAGCATAGGAAGGAGCTGGAAAAGCAAACTAAGCCTATCCTTGATACTCTAAGGAGCTACCAAGACTTGCCTCCGGTATTTCATATTTATCATGTTTTCTGTTTGTTTTGGTTTGAGAGTAATACAGAACTTTGTTAAGATTATTCTTACATTTTCTGTGGATTGGGATTATCCAGGATAAAGCTCTCGCTGCCTTGGCAATTGAAGATAAAAAAAGGCAATATGCTGCTGCTGAGAAGCATCTTGAAGATGTATTGCAAACAGCACTTTCAAATTCGAGGTGATATAGTATTATTGTAATTTCTAAGCATATTTTTTGGGTTTGGTTTTAAGCTTTTCGTGTTTTTTTTTTTTTTTTGACAAAACTAGATTCTGTTTTTAAACCAGGCTAAAAAAAAGTATACTGCCTACAATGATATATTTGTGCTTCAATTGATGAATGGATCCAAAGACAATTGAAATATTGTATTAGAAATTGTGTATTTAAGTTTTTTTTTTAAAAAGTTTAAATAACTACTATTATTCATCATAGAAAGGCATATATAACAACCTTTAGATTAAAATGGATGGTCCAAATTAAATGTTTTATTTTAAATGACACATGTGCTCTTCTATTATTTTGATTCTCATAAACTCATTCATCCTTCCATCTTATACTCTTACTAGTGTCATTCCATAGCAACACCTTTCGATTAAAAATTACAACCCCTCTTTAGAATTAAAAAAAATAAAAATAAAGAAGAAATATGCCTCATTCTTTCTCGTATAATTTCAGCCTGAAAATTTTGAAACCTCATTTAAAATGAATTTTTGTTAGTCGCCAGAGATTGTTCATTGAGCGAGTTTGTTGTATACGAACAAAGGAAATTTGGTACCTGTGCACCAAGGTTTTGAACCAAGAATGATGTGTAAACACTTGTTTTAAACTCGAAAAGATTTGATTGCACTTTCGCAAGGCAAAGGCTAGCCTGGATCAAGCTCTCGTATGCTTCATCACATACCTGATACCAGAGATCTCTCTAGTCTCTAATTATCACTAGATTTAATATTATTTTGTTTGAAGAGTTAAGATGAAGAGAAAGCCATCTAAAGAAGCTCTCTCTATACACTAGACTACTTGAGAAAAAAAAAAAAAAATTTTAATTACAAAATAACCTCAATCTTTTAAAATTGTTTTTTCTCTCCTCTAAAAAAATTTATTATTTGATAAGCTACTCTTAGCAACTTCTCATTTATAGTTGTTTTCTCACTTTTCTGATTATTTTTAAATTATGATTTTTTCAAGAATTTGTAACAAATAGATGCAATATTTTTAAAAATAATTATTTTATTAAAAAATGATATTTTTTCTAAAAAATCGTAACAAACAGCCTCTTATTTTGATAATTTCTTCTTTCTTTTTTTGGTATTATTTTGATAATATCAATATGGTCCTAACTCCTTGATCACCATCACTGCAAGAAGAAAATGATATGCATTGTTAGTTCTATATGAAACTTCCCTGTTGATTGGTGTTCGCTATGACATTGCTGGATTGATGAAAAACAAAAGAGATCACTAGTTTTTGAACACAAAAGAGAGATCACTAGTTAAAGTCAAAAGAGGATCATATAGGGAAAATAATGAACTATGGTGCATAAAGAGGATCATGCTTCACTGAATTCTACCACATAGCCATCAATTTTAACTATCGGATCGAAAATCTCCCTACCCGCACATCTCTGATGAGTGAATTGACGAGAGAATGCATAACTTTGGTCTATGACTTCTCATAAAAGTCACATTAGTAAGGTATTGTAAACGGTTAGCATACGAACACGGTACTATAATTCTCCGTGTAACATGTTACCGATAGTCGTGAAAAGATATAGTTGTAAGGTGATGACTACTCATACCTCTCAAACTTAATATTGATCATTTGAAGCGTGATCCAATAGAAAATAATCTACATATTTTAAATAGATTCTAATACCATTAGAATTTTGGTTGGATAAAAAAAATATACATTATACAAGACCTAATATTGCAAAATGGTCCCGGCGAGGCTCGAACTCGCGACCTTCGGCTCATAAGACCAACACTCTAACCAACTGAGCTACGGGACCATACTTCTTGAGTGCTTGCTAGATTTATGGAGATGTAGAGCTTGCAAGAGAGGCCACTAATCAGCTGATTAAGATGGAACCTTGTAATGCAGCTTCATATTTAACTTCAGACTAAAATATACACTAGTTGGTGAACCAGTATCTCAGGGCCCTAATTGGTGCATATTTTAGTTCTATAATATAATGCCTAAATAGCGCACATTATTTTCAATCTCTAACGAGGAGCTTTTTTTATTAAAGAATATGATTCAACTGGTTGAATAGCTAAGAACTCTGAATTCTTTTTGGGTGGCTATTATATTTTTATTAATGATATTGTTGTTAACTGAAACCCAAGTTACATGCATCAATCAATTGACAGTTATTATGAACTCATGGCTATTATGTACAGACAAAATTTGCAAGGACAAATTGATAAGCTAATCCACTAGTCTGCTGAGAAAAGAAAGAAACCAACTGGTCTAATTGGAAACTAACTAGTCACATAATCAGGGTAAGTCACTCGTTAGACCAAAAATAAAAGTATCAAAACCTGCTAAAACTGAGTATGACTTGACCAATGGATCCAATGGTTCAATCAGTGACTTAATGGAGTTCGTCGGTTTTTTTGTTAAGTAGTTTAGTGACTAAAAATTCTACTCTTAAAATAGATAAGTGAGATGACCAAAATTCGAACCTCGTGCCCTCCATATATAATATAATGTCCTATCAATTAAGCTAAGTCCACGAGACGGAATTTATCTGTCTACCAACTACATAAAAATAAAAGTGGACAATACCTTATAATAATATAATACCTTTTTAATAATTAATCTTCTTGGCTATATTCAAAAATAAAATCTAAAAAACTATAAGTTTATAACACAAACATTTATAATACCTTCTTACAAAAAAATACATGGACCAAAAAAAAACGCGGGAAGAATGTGATATTTAAACCAATTACTATAATTTATGGAGAATCAATAAATACCAGATTTGTACATAGAGAAAAAAAAATATTTATTTTGTTGACCAATATTTTAGTTATTTATCTACTATAAATCTGATACTGCACTATTCCAAAAAAAAAAAAAAACTGAACCCTTATTCTTCTCTTCATCTTTGGCGAACCCATCTCGGACTGGTTACCATCCTAATCATGTCAATTTAGGAATATATTGGACCCCTGAAGAACAAGCCATTCTTGAAGAAGGATTCACCAAGTATGTAATTTTCTATATTGAATTTTCAATTACCATGCCTTATCTTTGTGTTTTGAATTTGTTTAGTTTGAGAGATAAATTTGTTAATTACTTCAACCCTATCAATTCAACGTATGTGCTTGTTTTCGATTTTTGTAGTCCAAATCATGAATTAGGGTTTATAGTACATAAGTAAAATATACAATTTGCAAGTAATCATAGGTCAAATTCTGTAACCAAAAAAATCATAGGTCCAATTCGAATAAACAACTTAAGAGTGCATTTGTCATGGATTAAGAAAAGTTAAACTGTTGCTTAAAAAAAAAAGAAGTTAAAAACTGTTTTCTGATGAGTGCATATCATGATAAGTGCTATTTTTATAACGAAAAGATAAACTAAAGTTAAATTGTTTTCGTATGACCTAGGCGATTTTTACACGGGCGCATATTTAATGAGTGTTAATATTTTTGTATGAAAGAAAATCAATCAAACAAAAACAAATAGAAGGAAATTTTCTCCAATTCAGAAGTAGATTTCTAAGAAATTCAACAATTCCGACATATCTAATAATACAAATGAAAAAACATTCTAATGAGATGATATCAATTTCCTCAAAGAAAAACAGGGGATATGGTGAAATTGATAGATGCTACGGACTTAATTGAATTGAGCCTTCGTATGAAAATTTACTAAGTGAATTTTTTTTAATTCAGCGAAACCCTGAAATTAAAAAGGGGCAATCTTGATCCAAAAAGAAATATTATTTTTTATTTTTTTTAAATAGACTTGTAAGGATTTGAACCAAAAACCTTTACCTTACAGTTGTTTCATCTATTTTTTTTTTTTTGACACTTTGGTGATTTCAGTCTAAAAATTATTTGCTTTATATTGAGTTTGAATATTATTAAACTTTGATAATTAACTACTCCCTCCGTACCAAATTATATGTCACTTTGAGGAAAAAATTTGTACCAAATTATATGTCACTTTACATTACCAAGGAAGCATTTAATGCAACTTTTTTCTATTATACTCTTAACTATTTATTACTCTTTTTTCTTTCAATTTTTCAATTTATTTTTTCAATACCATAAATGAAGGACAATTTTGTAAATTAACTCATAATTTCTCTTTTCCACACAACAATAATTACATTTCTTAATATGTGTAAAAGTGTCAAAGTGATATATATTGTGTTACGGAGCTAATAATAAATAGTCACATAAATTAATGAAAATTTTGGAACTTTTTGCTTTACAGGTATGCTTCATCATCGAAAATAGTACGTTATGCAAAGATAGCCGCGGCGCTAAATAACAAAACAATCTGCGATGTGGCACTGCGAGTCATGAACATCTCCTGAGATTATATATATGTATATTAAAACATCATATATATGATGTGGCATTGCCGCGTCATTTTTAGTTTTATTTATTTATTGTAATTGTGAATTAATATGAGGGTGTACTATTGCTCTCATTTTGACTATGCATCTCTCTTGATGAGATACACTTTGTGCTTCATTGGAATTGTTTTTATTTAGGGGCAAAATTTATATGCATTTCTTTAGATGTAGGTTTTCTTGTTTATCTCATAAAAATGTAGTTTTTCAGTTTGTTTTAATTTAAAAAAATAAAAGAAAACTACTTTTAAATTAAAATAACTACCTCCATATATCTAGCAGAGTAAAAACTATGTATATGATACTCTACATAAGTTTGATCCTTTATTTAATATATTATTTGACACTTAAAAAAAATAAATGATAATATATTTTCTCATAGCTGATGTTAAGTGGGTTTTGTTAGGACTTGATTTTTGCTATTTGTATTTCTTTTTTAACAGAAAAATCATTTAAACTCTAGAATTTGATTTATTGATAAAATGACAGGTCTTTGAGCGTTTTTTGAACTTTGAAATTTTTCTTGTTTTAGATTGGAATATCATCCGTTTATCATAATATTTTTATATAAAAAGAAAAAAACAATTCGGTTATATTTATTTTTGAATATTTAAATTCGGTTAAAATTTGTTGTTCAAAAAATATATTCTTTGGCATTTACAATGTCTAGATTTTTTTTTTCTTCATATTTTACCTTTATTTATGACACAAGGGGCCGAAGCCCGAGAAACAAAAATTACACTTAGACTAAGCGGGACAAAGAAACACCCCTAAAATCATCGAAAAGTATCTCTTGCACCTCCAAAGGAGGGTCATTATAAAAAATCACACCGACCTCTAGTTTACTTCCCATGTTTGCAAGTATATCCGTACATCGATTCGTCTTTGGGTAGATGTGATTAAGGTGAACCTCCCATTTAAGTTTCAATAGACTCCTAATCTTCTTCATGATGTTCCATTCCAGCACATATACTTCCCCGGATTACTGCCTCTTGCTGCTTTGACAAGGACCTTAGGGTTCACTTGTACTTCCAATCTTGTAATCCCCAAATTCCTAGCCAAACATAAACCTTCATACCTTCTTTTGTTAAATGAGGTGAAAAAGAAAGCATAGACAAGATTAAAAATCTAAAGTTCTAAACCCTTAAAAAGAACACTCTCAAGGTAATAACGGAAAACAAAGGAGAGGCCGATAAAAAGTTTATCAATCATAATTAGTTGTTGGATCAAACATCTTCCAATTTTGCTATAACTCAAACTCTAGTCAAGTACTCACGATTGATGTTTCACAAGAGATAACATACTGATGACATCTATCAAAACCACTTGCCGCATTTGCATGGAATATGTTGGACTTACCCACACTCCCATAAAAGCCACCTTTTTCATAATATGGGGAAGAGAGTGAGTTGTTTACTACGGCATGTTAGGGATGTCAATTTGCATCCATCAGAGCGGGTCCTTGCAGGGATTGCTCCGTTCGGAGATTCGAAAACGGAGATTTTTTTTTCGTGGGGACGGGAATAGAGGCAAAACTTCTCCCGGTGGCAGTTTAGAGCGGGGATCAGGGATTAAGCATCCGTCTTCGCAGATTCCCAAAATCCGTCTATATATACTTAAATATATATTTTTACTGTTTATTTATATTTGACAATTCTAGGTTTCTATTTTGCTATGAATTATGATATATTTTGGTTATAAATTTTTGTATGACTATGCATATGTTGTTATGTATATGTTATTTTGATCATTAAAAAAGAAAAATGCAAAATATTTATTTATTTTTTAATAAAAAATGAAAAAATAACGTCATAATTTTGTCCGTAAAATATAGAAATTTTCTAATAATCGATCTATGTGGATCCCCGCAGGTAGCGTGGGGATAGGGATGGAGGCAAAAATTCCCCCGCAGGTACCAAATGAAATGAAGTGTATTTAATTTGTCCACAAATTCTAACTTAAATAGTAAAAATACCGAAATTGTTAGTGTCGGACGTCATGACCGTGGTTAAACTCCGGTCATTTCACTTTGTTCGTGAGTTTTAAATAGTTTTGTAATTTCGTCTATAAAAAGAAGTGAATTTTATTTACACGTGGCATGCTCTAATTGGCATGCTCGTTTTGTTGAAAGGGCAAATGTGCGTCTAGCAGAGTTTCAAACAACTCTCAATCTCGCCGCCGCCGCTACCGTGCCGTGCCTGACTCTCTCATCATCTCATTGCAGGTCAGTACCCTATTTTTGATATTCTATCGCTGGAATTCATTCATTCTATTCTATGTTAAATTCGAATTCAATATTCAATAACTTTCTCAGCTCCTTTGTAATTCAATTGTTCCCTTCAACTGAATTCTTTTAGGATACAATGGCCGCAACTGGTATGGATAAAGATCAGGCAGGTATTCTTTGCTTTTTATCCGATTCATTTTTGTGTCTTTATGACTTACAGGAAAAATTCATCTCTGTTTTGGTTTCAATAATTTATTTCGTAATTGAGCAGATATTTGGTATGGCTGAAAAAGAGATGGAGTATAGGGTTGAATTGTTCAACAAGTAGGTTTTCTTGAACTTGTTTCACACATGCAAATTGAACTTGTTTCGATTGACTTATTTGAGCTTATCTGTTATGAGATTGTTTGAGAATTTATAAAAACAACTTATGACAATTTTCACAAGTTTTTTTCAACTTATTTTCATTAGTTCTCCAATATAGCTTATGAAAATATCTTGTAACATATATAAAAACAAGTTGTTGTAAAAATTGCATATGCAAGCTTATACATAAGTGCTTATCATGATAAATGTTTGTGCTAAACTGTAAATAATTTGTTGATCCAAATAGGCCCAAAGTGTATGCTTGAAATGAGGGTTTGACAAAATCATGGTGGCAGTGTGATTTTGTTCGGTCTCTGAAGTATAGTTTTTTTGCAAAATCACAGTGGCTCACCTTGATTATGCCATACTAATTATGAATTCAAACATTCAAAGCTAGAATATTTATCTTGTTATGTGTTTCATGTGTTATTTTTTAACAAGTTATAATGAAGATTTGTTGGTGACTTGGTGGTATAATAATTCATTTGGCTTACACTTTTTTGTTTTTACCATTCAGGATGACACAGTCGTGCTTCAATAAGTGTGTTGACAATAAGTAAGTAAAAGCTCCTTTTCTATTGCATTAGCTGTTTGAGAAAGTGTTATGTTTGATTAATTGATTAATTTTGAATGTTCTCCCGTGAAATCGGAGATTATTCATTCAAAAGAGTTATCTATTGTGAATGATATGATGATATGTTTGTCACTTTATCTTCTCAGGTACAAGGAGTCGGAGCTAAATATGGGTGAAAATAGTTGCATTGACCGCTGTGTTTCCAAATACTGGCATGTAAGATGTTCCTTATGTTTCCTTTTGGATTGAATGTGTCACCAGAATTTTTCTGTCTATATTAGTTATTGTTTATCACAAATTCAATATTTAGTTGTTTGTTTCTCATGCTAAGATAGTCTCTCAGATGTTTAAGACTTAGTTGGGTTTACTATCTGTTAAATGTGTGTTCTTTTTGAGATTTCTACTGTTTATTGCCTTGATAGTGTGATGCAATTTTTCTCAGATGTTTATGATCTGAATATGGTTTTTAAACTGCACATGTTGACCATAACCTATGTCTTGCCTTCTTAAGTGGTTTTTTGTTTTTGTTTTCAGGTGACTAATCTAATTGGCCAGCTGCTTGGTTCTGGGAGGCCTCCAATGTGATCCAAGTATATTATATCGGTGCTCTATTTTGCGGTTCAATCTGCCTGAGCTTCGACAATATTATTAGTTGCAGCCTGAGGAAGCTTAAATTTAATATTTTGCAAGGTCTTTATTTTTTTTCCCATGACTATGTTGACGTCAAGCTATTTTATTAAGAGTTTGAATATCTGTTGTGAGCTTGATGTAGCTCATAGAAAACTCTAGAATAATTTACTCAATTGATTTAGTTCATTCTTCCTTTCTGATATGACTCCCTTAGTTTATCTTGTTATTCTGTTAAAAAAATTGGACTATATTATCTAGCTATCTAATTGCTCTCTCTCTCCATGCGATGATATTTTTTATGCACGGTAGAGTAACTCAGGTAATTTGGAGTTTTGTTGGAAGCTATTTAACTATTCTTCTAAGTACACATAAAATAATGAGGGTATCCTAGCTAAGAGCATTTCGAGATTATTCACAGCTAATAAACATAAATGAATAAGATTATTTCAATTATTAGTTTGAACATTGGATCCTGTTGAAGATAATACAGCTGATGTTTATAATGTTTGCTTGAGGAGTGAACGGTAACCAGAAGGAAGGAAATACTATGCGAATGTTTGGAATTGCAGTGGATTTGTTGCAATTACGATCCGTGGTTCTGTATATACATTTCAATTCAATTCCTATGCTCTCTGCTTTCCAATGCTGTGGTTTCTTTTAAGGCTTTCATGTGCATCAATGTTCATCCCAAGGGTGAAGGCCACCGCTCGAAGATATAATGCAGTGGGCCTGGTGGGTGATATTAATTTTAAGCTTGCATGGCATCTCCTAGTGCTTCTTGTGCCATGTTGTTCATCAAGTAACACCCATTGATGAACTACACAAACATGCAACAGATAAAGCATTAGATAAACCATTTTCTTCATCTTCTTCCATTTGAGAATTAGACTGTTTCTATTTTTTCTTTGTCTGCAAAATGTTACTGAACTCCTCAATTTACTGTTTCACTGTCTACTTCTTATCCATTTTGTAGAGTATGGTGTCAATTAGTGCAAATTTGTTCATCCAGATTGTGATATTTGTTATCTCATTTTTATGCACTATAAGTTCTCATTAAATTCTACAAGTATTAGGTATTAATCTTACAATTTTTAACGACTTCGATAGCTAACATCTATATCCGTTATATGAATTATTGATTTTAATTTTTATGTCTTTTCAAATTGGGATGATATTCTTATGACACATGGACACCTATATGAATAACCGACATCTTTACTAAGAGCCTCCTACAACAACTTTTTGATGATTTTTTACTTAGTCTCGATAAGAACTCTAGTGTCAACTAAAGGGTATATTAGAATATAACAATATATTCTACTATATTTTATAGCAATAGACTAGAATATAATAATATCTTCTATATTTTTAGCAATAACTTGATAGCCAAGATAGACTTGTGAATAAAACAGGAAAACAAATCTTCTCAACGGTAATCCACCTGCCTTCAGATTGAGATTAAGGGCATGTTTGTTTTATCTTTAAAAAAATAGATTTTTTCTTTGTATTTTTTAAAATAGATTTTATAAAATCGTTTTTCAAAATATTACAAGTTTTTTTATATTCGTTTTTTTTTTTTAAAATTCAAACACTAATTTTGACATCATATAACGTAGATGTACATTAATACATTATTGAAGAACAAAAAATAATCAAAATCTCAATCTTTATAAAAAATTGTATTTCAAAAATGATTTTTATGAAAATCTATTTGAAATAGCTTCAAAAAAAGTGATTTTTTTGAAATTTTGATATCCAAATTTTTTTCAATAAAATGATGAAATACCTAAAATAACATATTAAGAATAACTATTCAAACAAAATTTTCATTTGAAGCTTTTATAAAAAATTTCTTTGTAAATTTTTTTTATACAAAATTTTGTAACACTACAAAATCTATTTTCAAAAAAATCCAAAACAAACGGGCCCTAAATTAACAAATCTCACTTCTATTCTATAATTCTCCATTTTTTATTTATAAAATAAAACCATTCTCGATAGTTCCAAAGAGTGTAACTTGAGAGTACACGGTGAAGTAACAGTGACCACCTTTGGACGTAGCCTCAATACAACTCCAAAACTACAACTCATAGAAAATGCAAACCAAAAACAGGCATTGACGTATATAACTAGAACACTACAACTCAAAATGGGATCATCCATAATTCCATATGAGTGTACATCAAGAAGAACTACTTACCAATTTGATTTTGGTTAACCAAGTAGAAAATGTCCAAAAGTATTTGGGGCAAGCGAAAGGAAAGAAGAAAATGTCTTGTTAGCATTATTAGTAATAACATTTTCCAAGTTTGTTTTAGTGCTAGCAGCCTAGCATCTATTTTGAGACTTATTTTACATTGATTCATTTTCTAAAATGATCATATTTTTGAAAATCAATTTATTGGTCAATTAGTAAATTGATTAAAAAATAATGTGTGGATTAATCTTTCTCTCTCTATTTTTCATTTTTTTATATATATTAAACTTCTAGGAGCAGTTCTAGAGGAAGGATATCTCAATAATCTAAAATTCGATCATAAAATTAATAAAATTGTTCACGCCAAAAAATCAAACCCTTCCACCAAAAATTAAATCGGATTCTCTTAAAAGATTCGTCTTAAAGTAGAACATTAATCTAAGTGTTGATTTTATTTTCATTTATATGTATATAAGCAATCCAACTGTTAGGAATACAAATTAGCTATTGTACTGCTTTCACGTAATTAACCATCGCAACTATTGAAACATACTCATATGGTCTAATTAATCATGATCGAACGGTTGCTAGCAATAACTGCGTTAATGCAGTAAATGCGTTAAATCCATTTCCAACTGTTAGCTGCTAACTAAATTCTATAACGCCCAACAGGCAACAGCACACATGTGTACTCCACCGTGCTGCCAACTGACCCACCAGATATTGACTTTCACAAGTCCACAACTACTTATTATCCATTTGGCCTCCAGGCACTATAGTCAGAGTATTATGCAAGTAGTGTACGTATTTAATAGGGTTGGCAATCATTTTTGGGAAAATGCTAGATAATGTTATCATAAATCGTAAGTTTTTGTGAAATTTTTATGAAAACATGTGAAGTTAACATATTGAAAATTAAAATGTTTCATTTTTTAAATAAATAATTTTTTTTTAGATAGAATGCTATAAGAATGTTTAGATCACTCGTTAGCAAGACTTTAATTTTTAAATAGAAATAGAAATGTGAGGCATACAAAGAATAAATAGAAATGAGGAATTTATTGAAGTTAATTTAGGCGGTGGAAATGAAATCCATATAAGCGGTTTGATATAAATAAATGCCCATTACTTGGTCTCATTCTTTTTATTTTTTGGTCAAGTCACTTGGTCTCATTTCTAGTACGTGTTGTTAAATTAAAAGCGTAACTAGAAATTTTGAGAAGCTTCATATAAATTTGCACTCCCTCCGTCCCAAAATAATTGACATAGTTGACCACTGTCACGTTTGTTAATGTTCAACTTTAATTGTTAATATCTTAAATTATATTTTATTAAAAATTATAAAAATTATATATTTTGGAGATATTCTTCGAGACAAATCAAACAACATCTCATATGCTAATATTTGCATATATATATTAGTAGAAAAATATAGTAAAAGTAGATCATATGAATAATACTCAAAGTCAAAAATAGATCAGTTATTTTGGGACGGAGGGAGTAGCATATACGAATTTAATTTGCACAGGAATATCGTAATTTTTTTTGGACTAAGGAATATCGTAAATTACTCAATTAAATCACACTATGATGTCTTTTGGGACTTCTTTTGAACAAAGAAGGAAAGACACACACCTTAATGAAAGAGATTATTTTTATAATTATAGTATTCATTTGATGTGATTTAATTGGTTGCATGCATAAAAAAATTACATTGTTAACTAGTGCATTTAATTGAGGCATAAAAATGTGATATTTTGAAAATATTTATTGAAATAAATCAAACAAAATTTTATATAATAATATTTACATTTATATACTTTTTAAAAAATATGATAAAAAATAAGATAATAAATAGTACATTTAGTCAATGTACATTTTATAAAATAGGACCGAGGAAATGTTTTTGTTCTGAAATATAACCACTTATTATTAATTTAATCTCTCATCATCATTAGAAGAACTAAAATGAGTAAAATTTGACAGAATTGTATGCTACAAAATTAGGAACATATCAGGTTTATATTTTATTATTTTCTTATAAAGATTTGAAGACACTGTGTGGCTACTTGCCCATACACTCAACAACGTAGGTCCATGTCCGTGTCCTACTTCCCCATACACTCAACAACATAGGTCCACGTCCTTGTCCTTGTATAAAAGGATGCACATATATACATTGGCATCATCGAGTTTAATTCACAAATATCTAGCTCTAACTATTTAAAAGAAACCTCTCATTTATTGGAAGAATTGTGATTTTAAGAAAAAGAGGCACATATGGCCACCGGCGGCATCATCGGAGGTGGATCATTGTACGAAGGAAGTATATCTTGCTACGACAACACTTTTGAACAAAGACCTTACCACCGGAAATGTCGTTGTGCACTTCATAGTAAAAAGTCACGTTTAAACTCCAATCACATGTTGTTGCCATGTTGTAATAGTTCTTCTATCTCATATCCTATGAAGAGAGAAAAGACCAATTTAAGAGCTTCAAGTAGTACTTCTTCTTTTGGTATTCCAAATGTTCTTGGGGGCACCTCTCAAATGATGATGATCAGTTTGTTGAACCTTGAAGAGCATGAGGAGAAGGGAAATCACAAGTTTTCTTAATTCATTTAAGATTTTAAGGTTTGAAATCTTGTTAATTAGTTAATCTCGATCGTTAATTAGTTCTTTACTAAAGATCAAACAGTTAAGATTCTGAGGTCTTTATCCAATTGCATAAATTTGTAACCAACACAGAAATCGCTAGTATCACAAAGATTCAAATCTCACGCATTGAGATGAGCATACTCTGAGGTCTCTAGCTAACTCTCATTTGTCTTATGTATTTTAGATAGGAAAGTTTAAGTTGATTTTGAAAGTGTGGTGTTTGTAATTGATGTATGCTATTGATTTGGTTCATATGCACACCTAAAGTGTCTTTTTCTTCGTTTATGTAATAGCAATTTGAAACTCCATTTTTCAAAATTGTAATTATATTATATGGTAATGGAATTTCTTTCTTTCGTATGTATGCTATTGATATTGTTCTTTCTACTACTAAGATGTAATTAGTTTAATTGTGAGGATCTATTGAAATCTCTACCATTCATTTGAAAGAAGAGTGGAAAAAGAATTTAGAATAACTGGATTTTAAAGGTGGATGTTATAAAATATGAGGATAAAAATTGGAGACAATCTATTTCCCTTTATATATTAAAGATATTACATTAACTAAGATAAAAGTTGGGAGGTGGAATCTCCAACAAGTGTCAAAATAGAATTAAGAATAGGAGCAAAATCCTCAATAATATATCTCTTTGTTGAGATTCGTTGTGAATAATATTATCGTCTTTGCTATATGTATGAGAAATCGATGTTCATAAAAGAGGGTTGAACTTGAATCACCCATATGGGTCATTTTTTAAAAAGTACATTACATTCTAGTTGAACCTTTCTAATTTTAGACTACCTAAAAATGCAGCACAAGATTTTGATTATGGTGGTCAGATGTTAATAGCTCGTAGGTCATTTTAAGATTAAACTGTTTACCGGTGGTTAGAATCTGGTAGGGAAAGTCAAGATTACTACGGGTAGGAGAATGAATCAATCAGATGTGGTCAATGATAGGGATCGGACGAGCGAAAAATAATCTCACTTACTCTGATTCCAATTATCACGCCACCATGTACCAATAACGACTTTTCTTCACCCACAAGAATGATATGATCAAAGTTAGCCATTAATTTATCACAATTTAGAATCCAATTATCTTTCAAAAATTTGGTATCATTTACCATCTTGAATAATCCAACGAATATTGTTATCCACTTTAAGGCCAATTTTTATAGATAGCTCTATGAAAGAGTAGTTTCTACCAATTACCAAGCAAATTTAGTCAATATGCTTTATCAAATATTTCCTTTAAACATCAATGCTATCTACAATGTAAATTGTTATTCATGAGGTGGATAGTAAGATATACGTATTTATTTGTTGGATAAATATAATGTTTATGTCCACCCTATTGTTTTTTATGGATTTGGATTCCCTAAAGTCACATTTTTCTACATTTCCTACATTTAGGCAAAATTTAAGGGTATTATTGTCTTTACAATAAAAATAAAGCATTTAGAAATGCAATATTTTCTCTTTCCTAGCTACTTTTTGCTTGAATGTAGGTGAATTTAGGAAGAACAAATTTAGAGAATCCAAATCCGTCTTTTGTCTCATGCAGGGCACCCTCGGCGGTCGTATGATTATAAAATATCTATGCAGATATTCGCTAAACGAGTAATCCATATGTATTAAGGTACCGACAAATATTTACAAATACCCATGATGATTTTTTTTTATAAAACTAATTATTGAAAAATAAAAATATTTGTAGCTTCTTTTAATGACATAAAAAAATTAACATTAATATTCATACATTTTCCTTTTTCAATTTAAAAACAAGTTAGTTTTTAATAGCTAATAACTTTTTTAAGAACAAGTTCTTTCTCAAGTTATTTCTTTCATTTTCATATGGACTTGTATGTATAAATAGAGTTCACTTTTCTATTTTTTTCTCTCAAGAGTTCTACAGAGAATTATAATATAGTATTATAGAGATAAATATTTTGCTACATCTTTTCTCAAAATTGAGATATTGTTCATTGAACCTAATTTGGAGTAGGTCTCTTTTATTTTTTTGCAAAAGTTGAAACCACATTTATTCTTTCTTTCTTTCATGATACTAATTCAATGCATTTTCTTTTTCATATACTTTCACCCTCTCTTTCTCCATTTTAAACTCCCTACAAGGATGATAAGCAGAGTAACATATATGTTTGTAGTACTGATGAAGGGACAAACAAAGGCCTTTAAGCCCATTGGTCTACACTCTACAAGAAGTTTGTTGTGTATTTTGCTTCCAACTCCAATATTTCATATTCTTTTTCGTCGATTATTTTTCAACATTTTTTGTTGTTGTAATTTTCAAGCTGAAAATGCAGATCCATTCTGGGGGGTGTGTGTGCGTGGGGGGGGGGGGGGGGGGGGTGGATAGAATTATAATAGTTCCAATGTATGCATAGTGTAACAGGAGACAGTATACGGGCCCGTAGTTTAGCAAAATATGTTTTAGAAAATCTAGAAGGGGTGTGGATAGAAGTTCTTCCTTCTTGGCCCCTTTGTATTTCCGATTTGGGCCTGTTAGGCCTTAATTTCTCTTTTCAATATATATAAGGTTTTTAATTATTTAGAAAAAATGTAAGATGGTTTTTATTTACGCTGAAATAATTTGGAAAAAGTTTTTCGAAGTTTTCTGTCTCACATTATTTGGCTTGGCTTAGTTGGCTGCATCTGTGTGAGGCTATGATGCATGGGTACTCCGTTTTAAATAGAGTACTGAAGTCGGGTACTGGTACGCGTATGGTACTCCCCCCGTATGCACCGATGCCGTACCTAGATTTTTTTTTGTAATGGGTACACGAGTGGTACATCTGTGGTACGCGCGTGGTACACCAATCCAAAAAAACACTATTTTTTTCTTCTTCTTTTTCTTTAATTTGTTTTTTTATATAAATATTTAGGTTTTTATTTTTGTATAATATAAAAGTAGCACCTACTGCTAAAAAACAATAAAAAAAGCAGCCATTGAAATTATTCACTCATTCATTAAAAATGAATATACTAAATTCAAAGAGAAATGAAGATTTAGTTTTTTTATTCATACAAATCTTCGTATTCTCTCGAGAAAGATAAATAGTAATACTTTCGGTGATGATGGAGGTGAAAACAAATTGACTCTTTTTGAGCTTTATTCGTAGAGATGAATGAGATTTATTTAATATATAATTGATATTTTTGAAATTGCTAGTCTTTCTCACGATAAACCTAAACTAGAGGACGCTCTTTTTAGTGATGATGGAGGTGGAAACAATTGACTCTTTTTGAGCTAATTGCTTTTTAATTTCATATTTTGATGGTTTTGAACAATTTGAATTACTTTTAAATTGTGGTGTAATATTTTTTATGTTTAATTATTTATTTTAACAATATAATTATATTATTTGATTTATATAATTATATTTAAAAAATATTATAGGGACGTACCCGTACCTTAGTTTTTCTAAAAATGACGTACCCCGTATCAGTACCGATACCGGTACCGTACCCGCACCCGGGCAACATAGGTGTCTGGAAACCAATTTTGCACAGTTTAAATTAAGGGCAATGATTGATTTCATATACTTAAATTGATCTATGCAATATCACACTTAAAACTTTCATCAATTTTTATTTTTTTTACAATATTAGAGATCAACATTTTATTTTTTTAACAAATAGAGTTTTGGATGTTTATTAGCTTTCAAATGACAATCAATATTTTATTTGAACATTACTCAACATAGTGTGTTGTGGCCTATTTTGCATACTATTTATCTAATATTTCGGGTGGTCTAAACAAAACCTTATGAGACTAATTAGAGTTCAATAGCTCTTTTATTTTCATGAACAAGTTGTTACGAGACAATTTAAAAAAATTATACAATTATATTTACTACTTTCAAAAACTATATGAGACTAATTAGAGTTCTTAAAGAATGTAAAATAATTATTGTTTTACTTTTATATTGGAGTATGAAAGATAGCTAGGAAGATAACTTATAAAGAAAAGAAAAACAAATAGAATGTTAAGTGTGAACGTTTTGATTGTGGAATAGTAACTTTAAAGAGAGAATTTTTTGCTACTTAGAAGATTACGCCCCACCTTTGTACTTAAAGTTGATTAATAATCATTTTTGGAGAATTCTATATAGTTAGAATGAAATAACAAGGGTGACATAGGGGGGTAGTTGGGTTTAAGCCTAAAAACACACAAAGAAAAGCCAAATTACTACTAACTTGTTACTTGTTCCTATACTCAAGTGTCCCTTTAGTAGATGAATTAATCACCAATAAAATAACTTCCCTAGTGATGTATGTTATGTTAATAGTCCAATTTAACTAGAAGCCTCAATACTAAACTTTGTCTCAAAATTAACGTAAAGTAATAAAAACAAAATCACTTTTTCTCCTCTTGATTTCTTCATCCCACTACACTATATATGCTTGATTTAAAAAAAGGTATCATCACCAATTTACACACATAATCAAGCACAATAATATTAATATGGCCACTGGGGCATCTAACATGATGCCTAGGTGTGTCTTTGAAGGAAGCATATCATCACATGATAATCGTGTTGAGAGAAGACCATACCACAAAAAATGTGGTTGTGCATTGCATAATTTAGAAAGTATTTGCAAAAAAGCATGTCCTCAACAAAGATATGTTTCTTTCAAGAAGAAAGAATCATGGATTCATTGTTCGGTTTATACAACACCTTCCAAGTTTAATTCTTCTCTTTCTAAAACTAGCTATGAATAACATGAGGTTACATTTGCATGTATGGCTCTTTGGTGTAAACCATTAAATTAGAATGCTTCTTAATGATGTACTTAGGCACTTGGTAAAAAATGTTTAGAAAGTGAGGAGCTATATTTTGTTTTGTTATTTCTGTTTTACTATATAGCACCTTCTGATTGAAGGTGTGGTTAAATTTAATTATTCCATTTTCTTAAATTATTACTGTGTTTCAGTGTTTCAAGATATATATGTACGTGATGTTCGTGGTTGTGTCAGTTTCATAGTGATTTTAAACTCACTAATACGAGTACTAGTCTATGCGCACGTTTAATTGGTCTAAATAGATTAACTTTGTAATATGCCATTGTGTTTAATTTGATTGTGGCATGGGAGGTTACGGTAACAAAAATTACAATGTAAACTAATTCTCGAGATTAAATAACATTCGCTCTACGCAAGTCATGGCACGTAATATTTGAAGTTTGAATTAACCATTAGGTAAGCTTTATGATTTTTCAATTTGGGCTAATAATTTATGACCCAGCCCAAACAAGCTGCCTTTTTTTTTTTTAATTCCGAGGAGCACTAAAAAGTAAAAAAAAAAGGTTTATGATTCGGAGACTAAGCAACACCGCATCAAGACATGAATAAAACAAAGTTGCAATTAAAAAACACATAAGAAATATTGAATCTATGTGAAAAATCCTCTTATCATTATAGTGTCTTTGAGGGGTTTTAGTTAGAGATGTCAATGGATATCCGTGGGGGCGGATAATATGATATCCGTGTCCGCTCCATTGGATAAATACGATATTTATATCCGCTCCATATCCGTGCGGGTATCCGTCAAGCGGGTAATTCATAGATTTTTAAGTATCCGTGGATATTCACAGATATCCATAGATAATATTTTTTTTTTTTAAAAATTGCGATTCTTGTAAAAAAATTATTTTAATTACTTGAAATAAATAAACAAGAAAAAGATTATTATCACATAATAACATTCATACATTTCACTTTCAATTTAACAACAAAAGTCAACACATTTATTTTTCTTCTTTTCACCAAAATATAATAATATCCATGCATTTCTCTTTAAAAAAAATTTCATACATTTCATTTCTAATCAAAACAAAGTTCATCACTAAATTCTATAAAGAATTAAAAAGGCTGTTGTATATTTGATAACTAAGAATATTTATATAATATTCTTATTTACTAACGGGTATGGATATCCGCAGATACGGATACCATTAAATCCGCATCCGTATCCATTAACTATCGGGTAGTTGAAATATCCATTTATTTTACCCGTGGATGTCCATTAAACTATCCGCTCCGTGTCTGTGGCGGATTTTATCTGCGGATATCCGTGGATATGGATATTTTTGCCATCCCTAGTTTTAGTTTGTTGGAGGTGTGCCTCCTTGTTTCTTTGTAATTTTTATATTTTCCTATATATTAATATATAATTGAATAAATCTATAAAGTAAAAATGTGATTGAGACCATAGAGTGTATTTTTCTTTTGTTTATGTTTATGTTTATAAGAAGAGAAGTTTGATTTTCTTTTCTGGCAATTAATAGAAGAAGAGGCCCATTGTTGTATTGGGATGATGACGATAGCGACGGATGAAGCAGAACACAGCATGGTTGGGGACCCCACAGCTCCCTGATTGAATCCTACAGCTACGGCCCGCACTTCCAAATGCTATAAACACGCGCATGCAGGTACAACGTTTGTGGTCCATGAATCCTGAGAGAGACATGTGTTGGATGTGGGAGCTAAAGTTACTGTCCGGTTGGGTAATTGGCAGCCCAATTTCAGGAACGCCAACTTCGAGTCACTTGTGGTCCTTACTTACATACGATCACTGCTACTAGTACTCTTTTCTCATACGTCGTTTTGAATTTCTGCATTTTATCTTTCGGTCCTCTACTACAGTAGTATCTCACAACTAGTGTAGTATTCATTTTGTTCATTAATAGTAACTTCTTGTTGCTCAACATGTAAAGGATACTTCTAAACTAACTCCTAGTCCTCATTTCCAACCATAATGGATTTTACATTGTATTATTACTGCCAGTGATTTGCCTAAATCGGATGGGGTGTGTTTTGATCAGAACTCATAATAATCCGATCAAAGGATAAAAGAGTGTATAGATAACTTACACTGATGGATTAGTGGAAGTATGATTCGAGTTGGAGATCGGAATCCAAGCGATAGAGATGACGCATAAAACACTTTGACGTTTAAATCACTATAAACTTGAGGTTGATATTAATGTGATGCATACATTGTAAAGTTATAGTGCGTCGTGTGGTGCTTATATAGGTTAGTGAGTGTGATATTGGACCGATGAATGTCATATTGAATTTGGTTCCGCCGAAAAATTCAATCTAAAACGGATCAATTTAAATAGGTGGGTTGAAAAGGGCTAACAATAAATCAAACCAACTTAGAAATAGTTTAATATAATTTCAAAGTGTATTATGTAAATTTCGTGGTGAGAATTACTCCGTCCCTTGATAATATAGGGTATTTACTCAACAACCGATAAGAACAAATTACGTAAATAGATTTACATGTAATACACACAACTAACATGTAATCAATTTTTATTTCACATGCATGTATTCTCATTGATTTTTGGATAAATATCTTCAAATTATTAAGTGGTAGTTTAGAAAAAATAAAATTTCTTTCAATATACTATTTTATTTATTGCAAATATTATTTTTAAAAAAATTATAATTTTTCAGAGCCATCAATGAATGAGTGTTCCTTAGAGATTGATAAATTAACATCTAAAACTTTTAAAGTATAGAATTGTGCTTCGATCATACTACTAATTAGTATACGTCTGTTGTGAACATGACTTAAAAGTGCGTATAGGTTAGTGAAAGTTTTTTGACATATGACACTCATAACAAAATGGGAAATTGCACTATGTTTTTGAAATAGCACACGTTTCTTTGAATGCTTACCACTCGTATTTATAGAATTGGATTCTATGTTGCCACTCATAGAGATGGCAATGGGCAAAAGACCCATTGGAAACCCCAAAATTGATCTATGATAGTTGCATGCATTCTATTTTGCTTAACTCCCCTTAAATTTTAGAGTATGGTTGTCATAGAATCAATTCTATTATACCATATTTTGTTTGCGTTTTTTTTTTTTGTCTAAAAAAAAGCAACCAAAAACTTGAAACATAAATAAATAAATAAATGTGTAAACATTGTGATTAAAAGTGTAGCAACCTATAAAGCACAAGACACCTCTATGATTAGGTGTATCGCGGTGTCCGACACTCGTACGATACATGTCAGATAGCTAAGATCGGTGTAAAAAAAAATCAATTTTTAGCTTATACCCTCTTTATTCACATATCAGACATATTTACAAGAATTAAAAACATTATTGATCAAAGAGGAATTGAAAACATTACATTCTGATTACAATATTTTTAGCTTTTTCGACAGTAGATGGATAAATAAAGTTAAAATTCTATCGTATCTTGTTTTAAAACTTTTTTTAAGAAATAATTTCATCAACTTAGATTTACTTGTATATATTTTTTTCTATATTTAAATCTTATATAAATATGTAGCGGTGTCGGTGTCCTATATTTTTTACATTAGCGGTATCGCGGTGTCCGTGTCGTATCGCGGTGTCCGTGTCAGAGTCCGTGCTTCATAGGTAGGAACAATCTCATGAGTTTTGCTCTTTGTAGAGAATCGATATTCCAATCCCATTCATCTATTTATTCACTTTAAGGGTGAAATGTCTGGTCACCGTAATATTTGATAAAAAACAATTGTGAACAAATTACGTGTTTTAAGAATATCTTCAAAATTAGTTTGTGTTTTGCATTGAAATTGATCGCAGAGTTAATGGCTAATCAATTGAAATAACTCAGTAGATGTAACTCATGTAAGACGATAATTGATGGACATGATAAGAGAGATAGTAGTAACATATGTATCATACAATGAAATAAGTATAAGTTTGTTTATATTATCGTGTCTATGCAGTTATAATTTATTTATTTTTATTATTTTTTTAAATTAAAGGTATCCTCTGCGCGTAAATGTAGAGACTAATTCCCTCGAGGTAATTGAGATCTATTTAAGGGGTTGACATCTCCCGATAAATTATTCTCCATACGCACCGGTCGGGGATCGAATCCAGAACCAAATGATTAAAGGACCCAAGTATCTATCACTTGCGCCACACTATGTTGATAGTTATATAGTTTTTATTCCGTGGTTAGAAACTAGCAAGATGTGGTAAGAAACTAAATTATTATTTTGGCTCTAAGAAATATAATATAATTTTATTTTTGAAATTTGAATATTTAAAATAGTTATTAAAAATTACATAGTTCTTTTATGAACCAAGAGCATAATTAAATCGAATAACTTGAAAGAAATTTCACCTAAGATCCAATCACTTGCCAAATGCTTATATACTCCTATATATATATGAGTGGGAATAGGTCAGATTGGCTACAAGGGCAAAGGGCCCGCGGCGTAACCTACAAAGGTTTAAACTAGGCCATTTTTTTAATAGGCACCCTAATATTTTTTTATAAGTCTATTTAGCTAAAAATAAAGATGCTGCATGCTATAAAAAAAGCTTTATAGGCCTGCTGAGCCGACTTATTTATTTAAATATAAATAATATTTTTATTACAATTATTATTATCTATTCAAATTTTGTATCTTAATTAAATTATAAATATATTAACTTTTGCAGTAATTCAAATTTATTAAATCTATATTAAAAAGTAAAAAATTGTTTATATATGAGATCAGATGAAATAATACTTACAAATTACGATTAGTATATATACATAAAAAATTAAGTATATGACCCGCTCAAAAGCGTTTAGATGAACAGGATCCTTGTGCTAAGGTTTTGGATTCGATCTTCGATTTACACAAAAAAATTAAGTACACGATCCTTGTGCTCGTGCAAAAACTTTTATTTATGTAGTGCAATTTCGGTGATAGACTAAATTCGCACCGCCAATTACTTTTGCTATAGTTCTTTTTCTTTCATTGGTTTACAAATATTGTCAATGAAACTCGAATCTAAAACCTCATATCTACCAACTGAGCTATGCTGAAGAGACGATATTTTTATTTTTTTTAATAATTATATATTTTTATTTTTTTTCTCTATAAAGTACTACTACTAAGTACTAGTAGTAAATGAATGGAGAGTAAATAAATATCCATCACCATCTAACACTAGAAAAGGCTATATATTGGACCTCTATGTCTTTGCCTGTCTACATTGGTTGCCATTCTAGGCCGATCCCTACGAAGCACCAATATCCAATCAATCACCCATTTTTATACCTAAAAGACTGCCAATCCATAATTACCAATTTTTGTCTTTATACCCAAACAATATTAAACCACCCTCGTGATCCTTTCCCTTTTTCTCCTCCCTCTAAACCTCCAAATAAAATTCAACACGTTATCACACCAATAATACTCCTTTATACTTAATTAATCTTTCTAAATCAATAATTTAATTTTTAATTCTACCATAAGGGTACCCAATGGCCACAATGAATTAATTTATAATGCTCCTAATAATAATTAATTATAAATTATATTGTCACGTAGCTCCCTTCAACATCATTGATTCATCTACGTCTTTGTCATTATTTTACACGAAAAAAATATCTCCAACATTCATCATCACCCAAATGACTCGACTAGTGTGATTAATAAACTTCTTATAATTTTTATTTTTTTGGAGAAACTCAAATTACATTATTGAAAATTAAATACATTAAATATAAATTTAATGATGTTTTAAGTGACATAGTTTTAGCATATACTCCCTCCAGTTCTATAGCATAAGCAAAATCCGACTTTCTAGATTCATTGAAAAAATAACGTATCTAGTAAATAATATAGACTATATACATTACTTTTTTAATGTATCTAAAAAGTTAAATTTTGCTTATTAATCGGAGGGAATATCTTAGTAATTGTTTCATACTAGGTCAAGGTCTAATATATACAGACCAAGTGCTCCTGATCCAGCCCAAATCCAATAACTTGTGGAGGCGTCTCTTACAAGTCAAGAATAACAAAAATTATAGTTCTTGTATGCCCTTTGTAGCTATATGCTGCTCACAACGCTCGTCGGACCTTTAGAACCATGTCAACTGCTGTCATTATTGTTTCATATGTCATTTGTTGTCGGGTTTTAAGATATTTTGCACCGCAATTTCCTGTACCTCCGCCACAAACATCTAAAACACATTTTTCAAAGTCATTTGAATGTGTTTTTATTTTTTGGTGTTATATGAAGTGGTAATCGATTAAAATTAAACTCACGTATAATTGTGAGATCCTGAGTTCCGACCGGATCACGACGTCTGGTATAATAATTTCAACATTTTTACCAATTAAGTTAAGACTTATAAGACTCATTTGATTGTGTTTTACTTGAGAGAAATAATACAAATCACGAAAATCAATAAATAAATTTAGACTAATTCTCCTTAATGCATATTACTAAATCCTACCAGTACAGTAACTAAAATTAATGATGAAAATTACTTTAGATAAATGGCATATTCATCTCTGTCGGAGACGGAGTAAGACACAAGAAAATAAAAGTCCATCATCACAAATTTTCCACGTTATCACCAATCCCACCGTTAGATTCTCTACCATTTTTCGATCTACGCGTCAAACTCCTTAGAAAAGCCATTTCCATAAAAGTGCTTTTCCAAACCTCTTCTTCCTTCTTCATACCACCCTCACTCTTCAACAACTTAATTACCACTCCTTTTCCTTCTGCTCTTTTTAACCGCGCTTAATCAATTTTCTCCCACCGCAAAATCCTATAAACGAAACCGTTTTTCGATATCACTAAAAAAATGCACTGAGAGAGAAACTCTGCGTTTAATCGATTCATTAACTAATTAATGGCGTTTCACGAGCATCTGCAACACGAAATAGCATACCAGAGATTCACAGAAGAAGAAGATGAAGAAAGAGCACCATGGATTAACAATAACAACAGTGTAAGCGCGCGTCAACAGAATTTCATGCACTTAGAACCGGAGAGAAGGGAGAAAAGCATGGATCGGAACCGGAGTGAGAACAATTGTGAAACGGAAGAGTTAAAGGGATACAAAGCGGAGATATTAGGACATCCACTTTACGATCAATTATTATCGGCGCATGTTTCGTGTTTACGAATTGCAACGCCGGTGGATCAGCTTCCGAGAATCGATGCTCAGCTTCAACAATCGCAGCGTGTTCTTCAAAAATATTCTTCTGTTGGAATTGGAAATATGGATCCCAAGGAGCTTGATCACTTTATGGTTTGTTCCTTAAACCCTTTTTTCAGTGATTATTCGTCTAAACCATGATTTGTCATGGTGATTTTGTAAAAACTATGCTTTGTTGCTTTTGAAAAAATAAAAAATAATCATTAGTATTGTGATTTATTAGTTTTTTTTTTTGTTTTCTGTAAATTGAATATCCAAAACTTTTTCTTTTCGATTTTATTGACTTTGCGCCCAACTGTAGAGACTCTAATCTTTTGAGCATTTAACCAGTAGTGTGATTTTAACAACTCACCGTGTTACTAAATATTGATTAGGATGAAAATTAGTGACAAAAATAATTAAAATTGGGTTTATAATTAGTTTGACTTGTAGGACACTTGTGTTGTAGTAGTAGATTTAGAGCTTAATTTTGCTCTTTTTATCTCTCAATTTTCTTCTTTATTTCAACATTTTTTAGTAGTGTTTAATTGATTTATTTATGTACTTTTCTCTTAATCCACTTTTTTTTTTGTCAAAATCCACTTCTTGTTATAGTACTATAGTTCAAATTTTCTATGTTTAGTTCCTATGCACTACCAAACTATCTTTCTGGTGTTTTGGCCACTATTTTATGGAATTAATGGTGTTTTTGACATCATTTTATGGAATTAATTTGTATGTTTCATCGGTGTATTTTTTAGTATTTTTTTTTTTGTTATATGTATCCAAGTATTTGAAAAGATATTTTAAAAACAATGTAATAAATTGCTTTTGAGTTGTGATTTAATTGAACATAATATATAATTAAATTTTTATGATAGATTTTTTTCTAATACTATAGGTAATATGGTCCTTACATAGACATTTTTTTTTTTTATTCAACTATTTTGTCAATTTCTCATACATTAACATTACTTTAACACACTTTTCTCAATATAAGATTCATCTATTAAATGAAATTCAAATTTATTATACTAATAATCAATCATGTATGCCCAACATAGGATTCACTCCATAAACATAGGATTCATCTATTAAATGAAATTGAAATTTATTCTATTAATCATGTGGCACATAAATTTAGTGTGATCCATAAGACCTTCAATCAATAAAAAATAATGTATATTTAGTCAAAAAATAAAAAATAATGTATAGTTAGAAAAGTATTAAAAATCTATTTTTTTGCCAATAAAAAAAAGTTTTTTTTAGCATAATGTTACTTATGAAATCATGAATGTCAAACCTTAGTACTATTTCCCTAATTTTGTGGAGCTTGAGGTTTAAAGAACAGTATCTAGTACAAGTAAAAGATTGTGGAATTTGTGGGAATATGTTAAAATATTAATATCAATGACTAATTCACAAAAAGAATAATAATGATGATAATGGTTGGAAAAGTATTGGATTTTCAACTTGTTTATTTTTTGATGGACAGCAGTACGAGGCATCTGGGTTGTAAAAGTGAGTAATCAGTTACTGTAATCAGATTTGTCTTGGAATGTAGCTAGTTGATAGTTCTTCCAATTTAAGGGATAATTGTGTTTTGATATTGCTATACTCCCTTTAATAATGATACAAAGCATTTTAGGACTTAGTAGTGCTTTATAGAATCTTTCTTTCTGTTAATTTTGTCCCCACTTGTTTGGGTGTGTACAGTGCACACTTCTTTTCTTTTCTCTTTTTTGCTGAAACCTTCATGGTGAAGGTGATCACGTTTTAGAATATTTTCTGAAACTAAACTTAAATACACTGTTTTTTCTTAACCTTTACTCCACCATTGTACGTTTCTGCGGCTAGTCCAAGTACAATAATGAGGGTGAACAACCTTGTGTTGGTGTGGTATGAACTGTATAGGATACAAACAAAAATGTACTACAAGTATATTTGGTCAAAATTAACTGTATAAGAGTAATGCTTTTCAACATTATATATTCAATTTCAACCATAGATAGATATTGAGACATTTTTTTCTGTCTGGCTTTCATGGGGTTTCTCTATTTTTTGTTGTTGTAATCAATAATTTAATTGCTTGTTTATAAAACATATCATGAATTGTTCATTGAATTAATCTCATTTCTTGTAGACGCATTATGTTCTTCTGCTGTGTGCCTTCAAAGAACAGTTGCAACAACATGTCCGTGTTCATGCCATGGAGGCAGTGATGGCTTGTTGGGATCTGGAGCAGTCTCTGCAAAGCTTGACAGGTACTCCTATCATCATTATTTACAAAATAATTAAATGTTCTGTGGAAGAAATAATGTAGTAGTATTATTTTAGTAGAACATTGACGCCCAAACATACTTTGAGGCCCATATGAAATATGAAGCTTTTTTATAGGAAAAATTAACATAAAATTTGATAATTTATCATTAAAAATTTGATCTCTCATAAGGTCAAAATAAATTAAAATTTTAATATCATAAAAAAACAAAAAACATATAAAAGAATATGCCACACATATATTGCATTATATAAAAGATTGGATTCCTTCCCGTGCAGTTTCAACTGTAGGAGGTCCAGTGTAATCTCCGACTATTCATTTTTTAAATAAAAAATTAAAATGAAAATGATAATAAATTGTAAGACTAGGATTTAACTGGAGAAAAAATTTACACGAGAGTATTCTCACTCATTATATAAGAGCAAGTGCAACATTTTACTTTTATAGAAAAATAAAAGGGTATTGTCTATTGGGCAAAAACTCGTCTATTTACCCAAAATAAGGGTCTTTTGTATAGCTAAATGCCTAAATCATTGAGAATTGAGAAGAAGAATATTTTTGAAAACATGTGGATTCAAACCCGGGTATTTATCTAGAGGTCTAAAGTGAGGACATGAGCCAAGTCTTTTTTTTTTTTGACTAACGAGCCAAGACTTTTAGTATGTTATTAGATGAAGTATAATTAAAAGCCTAGAAAATTTTAGGCGTTCACTTTGTACGAATATTGCATATAATATATAGAGATTGAAATTTAAACTCCGGTATATTTACTAGATTACTTGGCAAAAGAAAAACTAAAAAATCAAGTAAAATTGTTTTTGGAAGGAGGACAACAAAATAAGGAAATAAAAAGAATTTGTTTATAGAAATTAGTCACCACGAAATAACCGTGAAGACTTTGTAGTTGTACCTACAATATGATAAAAAAATCACAAATATGTATACTTACACTTACTCTTAAATATTATATAATTGTATCAAGTATCAACAAATTAATATCATTTTTTCTCGTTCAGCGAAAAGAACCTCATGAAACTGTCATTGTGTATGGATTTTATTTTGGTTTCATAGAATATATAAGATGTTTGCTAAATGGTAAAAATCTGATATATAAACATAATACATAGAGTTCAAAACTTATATATGGCAATTGTAAAATGATGATTTGTTGTGCCACAGTTATTAATAATAATTTCTCTTTTTTCTATTTTTTTAAATGGCAATAAATTTTAATATTTCGTCCAACAAAGAGTTTTTTGCTAAATTAGATCAATATTGATTATTTTATTTATCTAGTTAAACATGAAATGTAATATGATATTTATAAATAATAAGCAAAATCTTGAATATTTTAAATTTAATGCTACTAAATATTTTTTATTAATTAAATAATGTTTTGAAATCGTAAATGCATTTCTATTTTTATATCATTTTTATCAACTTGCTTCTTTTTTTTTTGTGGGTGGCTGAATCATGGTCATATCATTAAATCAATGATCAAATTACAAGATGATATATAGGGTTAAATTGCTGGTTATATATAATTGATTGAGCTCTTAATTATGTGATTATTTTTTTTTAGTTCAGTACATTTAATATTAAGAATTTTGAAAGTAGAGTAGTTGCCAACTCCCTCAGATTTTGGTTCTTTAAATTTATTTACAAGCATGGAATGGAATTATATGAAGCTTGTGGTAATGATGCAAGAACTTTCAAAAGTTTAATGAAACTGTGATATGCATGAAATGGCAGGTGTATCTTCAGGTGAAGGAACTGGAGCAACAATGTCAGACGATGAAGAGGAGCAGGCAGAGAGTAATGCCAAGTTATACGAAGGAAGCGGCTTTGATGGCGGAGTTGATACTCTTGGCTTTGGTCCTCTTGTCCCCACCGAGACCGAAAGGTCTTTGATGGAGCGAGTTAGGCTTGAGCTGAAGCATGAGCTCAAACAAGGTTACAAAGAGAAGATTGTAGATGTAAGAGAAGAAATTCTAAGAAAGAGAAGAGCAGGGAAGCTCCCTGGGGACACCACCTCCCTTTTGAAAGCTTGGTGGCAATCACATTCTAAATGGCCCTACCCTACTGTAAGCTTTATCATCAATATTAATTTACAGATATATTTGCTCTGTTGATCAATGATCATACTTTGTGTTGTTTTGTAGGAGGAAGACAAGGCTAGATTGGTGCAGGAAACAGGCTTGCAATTGAAGCAAATAAACAACTGGTTCATAAACCAAAGGAAAAGGAATTGGCATGCTAACTCTCCATCCTCTAGTAACTCCAAAACCAAACGCAAGAGGTACTATCAATTTTTGTTATTTATAACTTTTGTCTTTCAATTAAACTAGTAGTACCATTATAGTATTATTCATATATAATTTCAACTAGCAATATTAAAAATTGGATTCCCCGTGATCATACATTCGTAATATTGACTTGAATAGGCAATTCAAAGAAAAATAGATTTTACTTTTATTTTATAATTTAAAATGTCAAGGTTAAATCTAAATCGCCAAATCTTAAGCAAATAGCCACCAATGTTTTGAATATATGAATGCGTGAATATATTACTAAAAGAGTTTAATTGTGATGAACTTTGTCACCAAACTTTTGTGTGCATTAATTGTTGTCCCTATGTAAAAAGATGATTATAGATTTGATTTGAGTCGTACCGTCAACTTTGTACTACCAATGTATGGTAAAATAAAACTAGCAATCAATAGTAACCCTATCATAGCACTATTGGCTGAATTAATCAACACTAACAAAATTGCAACTGCCATTCATATTAATATATTACTATCAATCAATTTTGATAGGTACTACTACTACATTTTACGGCATAGTATATGATTATTGCACTAGTGATAGATTTAAAAGGAAAATTATAAATGAAAATTATATATGATTACGACTATATGCTTAAGTTTTTTTTTTTAAAATAACAGTGCAGGTGGTGAAACCAGTAACCAGAGCTTCATGTGAATAACATATTCTCATATATATATTTTGAGAAAAGAAACTATTGGCATTCTTCGTCGTTTATCCGTGAACTTTGATGTAGAAGGGGAATTTATGATGAAATTGCTGTTATTAAGAAATAGTATTTAATTACATAAAACCCTATTGTTGTGTATATATATGAGGCTGCAGCATGATATCTGACATAGGAGGATAAGGCCATTGTTTACTAGAGATTTAATGGGTAGCATGCTGATACATACAGAATTCTGAGGCCTGATTGTAGTTAATTTGTGTCAAATTTTAAGATGTCCATGGTCTTTGTTTATGTCAAGGGGAGTATGTATGTATTAAATATTCATATTGGTGCTCCAATTCACATGAATGTTTAAACTTTGGATTCGTTGTTTAATTAGTTTTTTTTATTGATGTATTGGTTTGGAGTAGGTCTTGTACTCCTTTTAACCAATAATTTTTGCTTAAAAAAAACATATATATATTTCCTTATTTGAAAAATAAAATAAAATAGAGCTGTTAAAAATAAAATAGAGTTCAGGTAATAGCTAACTTGTATTAGTAGCCACTAACTAACTAGTGGGGATAAGGTTTTTAATGGAAGAGGTTAATCCCACAATGATAATTAGGATTTGAATGCCGTTCAGGTAATAATATGAACGATTTAGTAGTATGAAAAAAAAATCTTAAACAAAAATATTGGGTTCAAGCCATTAATGAGTTCTCCTATGATAAATTGTTTTAAAGAAAGTCTATTGAAAATAAGTTTTGGGCTTTTGGCCAAACTTTACTTACGTTGCGGTCTAATTCTGAATTACCTGGATCCACTTTTTCTAGAATCAGAGATTTAATACCCAAAAAATTAGGCATAAATGCAGTTTTGATCCCTTTATTTTGCTAAAACTGTAATTTTAGTCCCTCTATTTTATAGTATTTCGCAATTTTGGTACTTTCATTTTGAAAATTGTAGACATTTGGTCCTCCACCCAACACTGCCTTCAAGTTTTGATGACATGACATTTCATTATAAATATGATGTGGCACTGTGCACTTTGATTATGTGGTAGACACATCATATATAGTATTTTTACAATTTCCAAATCAGATTTTATTATTTAATAAATAAACCATAAAATAACAATTGAAATTCAAATTAAAAACATAATATAATAAGACATTGATAAAATAACATTAATAGTCTTCCTATTTCGCTTGCCTACAGAACAAGTTTTGGATTTATGGGTTTTTAATGGCAGCTCTTGTCATCTCGTGAACCTTAATCCTCTTCTCCATTGAAAACCTTCATCCTTCTTCTTCCTTCATTGTCGCTTCTCTGTTCATTTCTTCTTCTCCATTCTTGGTTCGTTATTCTTCTCATGTTGCCGCTCCTCCGTTTGATATTTTTATCCTTCTTCTCATTTGTTCGTTTCTTCACCTCACCCCTATTCACATAAATCTCCGATTTGCATTATTTTGTGCCATCAAATCTCTAATTCGCGCAAATCTTATATGTTGGTGTGGAAACACATGGTTAATGGTTGTAATCTTTTTTAAGCTAAGGTTTAATCTTTTTTATAGATTTTAAATTTCAATTTTTATATTAATTATTTTATGTTTTATGTATTAAAAAATAAAATATGATTTGCAATTGTAAAAATAATAATATATGATGTGTATGCCACATAGTCAAAGTGCACAGTGCCACATCATATAATGAAATGACATGTCATAAAACCTTGAAGGCAATATTGGGTGAGGGATCAAATGTGTACAATTCTCAAAATGAGAGGACCAAAATTGAGGAAAAAAAATATGGGAACCAACATTACGGTTTTAGTACTATTTGAAGACCAAAACTGCATTTCAGTCAAATTAAAAGCATCACCGAAAAATGTACAGTATTACATTTTTCTCTCTTGATTACTATGGACTTCAAATATAACAAAAATCAAAATATATTTTGTTTAAATTTGGACAAGATATAATTTTTTTTAATAAGCCAAATGAATATATTAAAATAACATGTTAAGCACAGGATTTGCCTAACACGAAAAAAATTACAAAGTAAATATGTTCAAGATTGTAGTAAAGCGAGGCAACCCATTACCCACAATGAATCCCTAAACAAGCTAGGGAATGAACCCACCACATATTCAAAGCATAATTAAAATTATTCCATCGAGTCTTCAACCACCACCAAGCAAGAGTTTTTACCTTATCAAGCAACACATCGGCCGAGACCCCTTGGTTAGAGAAAACCTTGTTGTTTCTTTCCTTTCAAATAGTCCAACAACAAGTCAACCAAACAGCTAGAATACCTTGAACAAGATATAATTTAACTTTTGTTTATATTTAAACTAGCACATCGACCCGTGTGGTGCATGAGAATCAAAATCCCTTGCTTAGGCAATAAAGCCTTCAACCACTAGGTCATGCGCATCAATTGTTATTAAGATTACCTTCAAATATTTATATATAATGAACGTGTGACTTTTGAATAAATTTTTAACAACCTTTTTTTCGATGTCTTTTCTTTCTTTTTATGTAAAATCTCAACTCCTATAAAAAGTTTTTGAAAAAAAAAAAAACTAAACATTTTTTAATGTCACGAATTCATTTTTTTTGTAATTACTATCATTTAACTACTCATTATATATTACCAATTTATGCAATTGCAATCAGTTAGGAAGCTGCATTAATTTCATTGAACAAACTAAGTGTGTTACTCTCTTGATATTCGTGTACAAACTTTGGCCAATTATTGAGCAATATTTTTAATCTTCCCGCTGCATTCTCTATTCTCTATGAAAAAAAATTCCAACACCATTGAAAGTTTAGAGTACATTAAAGAGATGTTTTTCACCATAAACCAACCTCAATTCTCAAACCTCCCAAATCTCTCTCTCTCTCTCTCTCTCTCTCTCTCTCTCTCTCTCTCTCTCTCTCTCTCTCTCTCTCTCTCTCTCTCTCTCTCTCTCTCTCTCTCTCTCTCTCTCTCTCTCTCTCTCTATATATATATATATATATATATATATATATATATATATATATCTCTTATACTCTTCGCTTTAGATTTCGGGTTTAGAGTTTGTGATTTAGGATTAAAGTTTATGGGCTTTAGGTTTTGGGGTTTAGAGTTTGTGGATTGGGGTTAAGCATTTGAAATTTGTATTTTAGGATTTAATGTTTGAAGGTTTAAGATTTGATGTTTGGTGTTTAGGGTTTAAAAGTTAGGGTTTGACATTTATAGCTTGCAGTTTACGATTTGGGGTTTGAAACTTAGGGCTTAGCGTTTGACGTTTGAAGATCATGGTTGAGATTTAGGGTTTGAAGGTTTAAGATTTGGTGTTTAGGGTTTAAAATTTATAGTTTGCGGTTTACGATTTGGGTTTTGCATATTAGGGTTTAGTGTTTGAAAATTGAAGATTAGGGTTTAGGATCGGATTTAGGGTTTGAAGGTTCAAGAATTGGTGTTTAGGGTTTAAAAATTAGGGTTTGATATTTATAGTTTGTGGTTTATGATTTGGGGTTTGAAGATTAGGGTTTGACGTTTGAAGAATAGGGTTTATTATTTAGGGTTTGAAGATTATGGTTTATGATTTAGGGTTTGTATGTTTATGATTTGGTGTTTAGGGTTTAAAAGTTAGGGTTTGTCATTTATATATTGGGGTTTGAAGATTAGGGTTTGGCGTCTGGAGTTTATATTGTACACAAACCCTTGACTCCAAACCCCAAATTCAATTCCACAAATTCCACACCCTAAATTTGAAACCCCGAATCCACAACCACAAAATATGCAACCATAAACTCCAAACCCCAAATCTTAAATTAAACCTCTGAAATCCAAATCTCATACTCCAAATCTGCTAACTCCAATCATGCAACCCTAAATCTCATACTCTAAAATTCGAACCACATACACTAAATTATAAAATCAAGCTCTAAAACTTAAACTCAAAACCCTGTATCCTATACAACAAACTCCAAAACCCCAAATTCTAAACTCCAAACCCTAAACTTGGAACCACAATTTCCAAACTTAAAACCCTAAACATTAAACCAATCTTATATGCATATGCACTATTATGATATTTTTTGCCATATAGTCTTAAAATAATTAAAAGATAGATCTATTTCTTTAATTATTAGCATATTAAATACTAGTAACAAATAACACTTCAAATATATTTTGATATACCTTGTCTTGGACTGGGGCATCATCCCCTCACCCTAAATTTTATATTATAAAAAAAAATGATATAATTGTATTATTTTATGATATTTTAATATCATATAATTAATAACACATTATATATCAATAAAAACATTGTATAATTGAATGCACGGTCGAGGCTTGCTAAATGAAGTCAACAAAGAAAAAAACCTTTCTCCGAGAAAGTGTCTGTTCACGTCAGGGTCCGCTGGAGATGTAGTCACTTTTACTTTTATCGAGATTGGGTTGGTATTAAGTATACTCATGATCTCTTTTTTTTTTTTCTGGTATGCCGCTCCGCCAGCAAGGAGTGCCATGCACGAGCGGAGCGAAAACTAAGCAGATAGTTGCAAGCAAGAGCAAAGCGAAGGTTCAGAGATCTCGAGCAAACCCACCTACCCACTCATCAATCACGGTGTTTAGCTGACTTGCACTGATAGACCCCTATTGTATTGGAATTAGGCGCCCATCTTTTGACTGTTGTCAACTAATCTCACTCCAGATCTGCACTTCCCATTTCTCCATAGGGCTCAATATTAAAGAAGAGGTCGAGGATCACAGCAGGATCCTATATGATCTTTGTCAACACAGGACTCGACCGCCTCCATCCTCCACTCCGTCCTTCGTTCTCCCTTAGAATCAATCAATAGGAATACTTTCTGTCTTTTCATAAAAAATCTAGTTTTATTTTAGTGGAAAAGGTTAATCCCCACAATGGTAATTAGTGTTTGAATATCGTTCGGGTAGTTGTTCTCATAGATAATATTCGACCGTGTTTTATGTCTCAATCATGATTGGTGAATATGTATGAAACAAGGAAAAAAAAATCTTTTTATTGATTAACATAAAACTAGGACATGTACCCAAAAAAAACTAGGACTTGAGAGTTTCATATCACAACCATTCAAAAAGGAAGGAAAAAAAGAAAGAAAAATAACTACATATTATATACTCAACACTTATTTTGATATGAGCCTAACATAAAAAATAAACGATAGCAATAGATTTAAGACACAATGTTGGTTTGTAACTTTTAAGATACTAAAATAGAATGAAAAAAAATGTAAGAGATCAAAATAAAAACTAAAAATAACTTATGGAGAAGGGATAAAAATATGTAATTTAGCTTTTTGGTTGGAATGCATATGTTCTCAGTTCTCACTACTTAATTTATTTATTTTTAACAACAAAGAATTTTATTATAAAAATATGAAAAGGAGTACAAATAGTATGAAGTCTAATGATGAGTAGAAAGTATAAGTAGTTCTTGGCCCATTAACTTAGATGATTTAGTGGAATTTATTTGTATTTTAATCAATAACCATGCTTTTAAATATTGCGATTGGACTTATCAATCGTTAGTTGGTTCAGTGGTGATTGGCGCTGAACTTGGTAGGGAGGACTACGGTTCGATCCCCCGCAACTGCGATCGGGAGAGGGTTGAAACTGAAACCACTTGATGTCAAAACTGACCTCCGAACTAGATTAAACTGGTGGTGGAAAAAAAAATATTGCCATTGGATTAGGAAAATTTATTTCCCATCTCATCTGACTATAAATTTTCACTTAGAAGCAAATTGGAGCTTTTAAGATTGGATATCCCAAAGGTGTAAACACCAAGATCGCATCCATCATCTAAAGTATTTGGCTTACACGAAATGCAAAGGTGTTTCACCATATGAAAATTGTTTTTCCGGCCCCTGTGTTTCTTTTATATCCAAAAATGCATGGATTTTCTATTTTGCCCTTTGTTAAAAATTTTGATTTATGTTTATTGAAATTTTTTTGCCTTAAAAAATAATTTCGGGTAATGTTTACCAAAAATTGAACTAAAATAATTTCGGTTTTTACGTCCCGAAATTTTTTTCAAGGGCAAAATGGAATTTTTGGGTATAAAAGAAATACGGGGGCTGCAAAAGCAATTTTCTCACGATATTGACATAAATGTACGTATGAGTACCAAAGCCACAATATAGTCCAAGACGATCATGCTTAAAACCTTACTAGTAGGGCACCGTGCATCAACTGTGTTCGAATTATCACTCAAAAGACACCCTAAAACTCAACGTGGATGGTCTCCTTAGGAGGGATGACCATTAGAATTTTCTTTTTACTTAAACCCTGGAATGTCTTACTTGTTGGTTCGCAAAAAGGGAATGGAGGCATGCATGAGTTGGCTATATGGGCTGTTGGCGAGCCCAATTGTATTCGGCTAAATGCACCCCTGTCTTGTATTCTTCATCATATCCAAAAGTATGGTGCTTTGTGTTAATCAATAATAAATTGTTTTTTGTTTTAAAAAAATCAATAACAAAATTGTGTGCTTGTACAAAGAAATGGGTTGTTAGCACCAAGTTTATTGAGATTGACATTATATTATATAAGTCAAAGATTTATTATACCTTTAACATAGATATCATCATATACAAGTTGCAAGAGGACAACTTGGAATTGTCTTCCAACATCACAAGGAATTACAAGTGAAAAGGATTTGTCCTAAAGCAAAGGCAACGAATAAACGACTTTGAATTCGTCGTCAATACAACTCGCATACTTTTGGAATACACAACTCCACAGCTTTTTGCTATGTAATCATTCCTTGAATAGTTGAATTTTTGTATCTTCAAATAGTTTTTCCTAAGTTGTTTTTTTTAGATAGTTAGTGACTAGAAATTTCACCTTTAAAATGAATAAGTGAGATATCTGAGATTGGAACCCAACTCCTGCATATAAAATGTGATGTCCCTACCACATCGCATTTTAAGTGCGGAGACTTACACATTTTAAGTTGTTTAATCAGTAGACTTACACATTTTACGTGCGGAGACGTGTGAAAAATTCATATTAAAATACATACTCCTACATATCAACGTTCATAAAGACAGTCCTAATATCGTTTATTTGTGTTTATCATTTCAAATTAAGAATTCAAATCATCTTCAATGTGAACGTTTAGATGTTAAGGTAAAATGACCAATTGAAGGGAAGAGGTATAAAACATAGAATTATGAACAAGGAAACAAATTTATGCAATCAATGAATTAAATTAACATCTTTGTAAAATACAAGAACATTGTTATTACATATATATCATGTATCATTTTGGCGACGTGAAGCAGCTGGAAAAGGATTAGAAAACCTTGTAGAGAAACTTGGAGGCAAATATTCATCATCTTCACTTTGAGCACCACTATTGAAATTAAGAGCATAACTATGTGCATCATATTGAAACCTATGTTTTTGTTGCTTTTTCCCATATCCACTTATTTTTCTAATAAAAGTTTTCCACTTAGGACCAGCAATCACTTCTGCAGTTTCCTTCATGTTCCTCAACTTCTCCATCACCCATGTCTCTTCTCCTTTATTTCCTTCATCAAGTAAGTGTTTACCTTCTTCGTCGTGGCGTTGCCACCATTGCGAGGTGAACACTCTGAACCATCCGCACCCGCATCCATACCCGTTGGTCTCTTCAAAATCTTCTTTGTTGCTTTCCATTTCCATCACCAATGGTCTTCCCTCATAGACAGACATGTTGTTTATGTTTTAAGATTTGAGATTTGTGACGGCTTTGATCATTGAGAAAACATTTATAGGTGATGAATAGATATAGAAAGGAAAGGAAGAAAAGTCAAAGAAACCTTATAAGATTTTGATTTTTCAACATATTTATATTGAAGTTTCTTAGCAAATATCATCATGCTAGTTCTCTTGTATTATACGCTTTAGACGCTGACAGTACTCAACAATAACATATTATTAGCATAAAAATAATAATGGGAAAGGTTATAGAATATGACATGAGAAATGAAGCAATATTAATTAATATATTTTAATTTTGCATTAGAATTAAATTTCTTTTTATGTTGGCCTTCCCAAAAGGAACATAGCATGAACCAAAGTTTCAAACCGTGTCATGCTTATTTGTATGTAATTAGGTGGGAACCTTTCCCACGCATGATACACGATAAAAAAAAAACTAGAAAGTTCAATGAATGCACAATAACAATTATCATGACATATTAAGAAAAAATGTTCTGTCAAAAAAAAAAAAGGGATAACAAAATATGGAGTACTATATCATCACATATTAACAATTGCAGCTTAATTAGTTACAGTTAGTTGGATATAAGAGTTAAGTTATATACGAAGCACAAACACATACACGGACACGACACTAACACATCACATCAACACCAATAATAATTTGAGAAAATGACACAACTTAGTGTAATCATAAGTGTGGGTGTCGTGTCGGTGTCCGACAGTATGTTGTCTTGTATTTTCTCTCGATCCTTTTCTCCCAATAGTAATAGAATATCCTGAAGCCAATCTTAGAAAGACAGATAATCCATTACAACCATAGTTACCACTATATATATGAATATATACAAACCTAACCTTCCCTTTCAAATGACATGTATTGCAAAATGTTGAGTCAGATGGATGAAAAACACCAGAGAGAAATATGATGTTAAAGAATCTTGCTGTACAATTGTGGAAAAGTGCATTACGAAGCAAGAAGAACTTCCTTCTGTAAAAAGCACATCTGGGATGCTTTTTAACCCCTTGTTTTTCTTCTATTAGAATCTAAAACAAACATAATAGAAATCATTTGTTGAGCTGTGTGTGCAAATGAGAGGGTTGTAGCTGTTGATTTTGGCGTTTGGTTGCCATAGAACGTAATTCATCAGCAATGTCAGTGAAGTTCGGTCTCTCCGATGGTTCTGAGGCCCAACATCTCTCCATCAACAAACACCATTCCGGATCACAAGATTCGGGAATTGAAGGGCGCAAAGTGTTGCTCACAATACCACCTGAATCATATTTGGAAAACCAAATGGAACTGTTCAATAACTCAGACAGGTAGATAAATTATAGAGTAAACCACAATTTTAGTCATGGAAATTGCAAGGACGGAACAATTTAGTCTCTTAAATTGAAGAAGGTCGCTAAACTTAGTCCTTTTATCAAAATATCTTTCTATGAAACATCTACCCAAACCAATAAAAGCCTACATATTGCCTTGAATTCTTTGGCATGCATCAAAACAAATATAGAACCTTTAGAATTGTGATGTTAAATTCGAAAAGAAAGAAAAAGAGACTAAATTGACCCGCATTCTTTACTTTAAGGACCAAGTTATCATATCATATAATTGAAGGAACAAATTACTCTACCCTTACAATTTCAGGCATCAAAACATGTTTCACTTGTGAATTCAACTCTAGATTACCTATAATAGCACCATAGTGCAAATCAGCGTATGGCTCATTGCCAGTTAAGAGTTCCCACATCACGATACCGAATGAAAATACATCAACCTAAAACAAAGACATGTCAAAACACAAAGATAACAAGTTGATAGAGTGCCAAAATATAGAACAAAAAGCTCATCAGCCTTTCTGGTTAAGTAAAAACATAGACCTTCTCTGAAACAAGGCTGCTGCTTCCGTTCAGTAGCTCTGGAGCCATCCATGGTAGTGTTCCTCTCACACCTCCGGAGATCAGTGTCTGACATTTTACTTTGGATAGACCCAAGTCACCAACCTGATATCAAAAGCAAGCAAATATGTAAATTTTAAACAAACTGTTACCATTCTAAGCCAAAAACAAAATCAAACAATCCAATCAAACTTAAATAAGTTTGAATTGCTTTGATATAAACTTCAACCAATGCCGGTGATTTTCAAATTATAGAAACTGAATGGTCTAGCTGGGGTTTCTACTTCCTATGTCATACAATCGATCTCAATTGGACCGCAAAACTTCTTATTTACGACAAGAAAGAAAATTTTGGATAACAACTAAGAATAACAGACCATTTCATGGTTCAATCCCCAAAGGACACTAGAGAAGTATTCCAAAGAATTGCCCAAAAATAAGCAAATGCAATTGCCTACTACTCATTATGGGAACCCTGGTAACATATGATGAACCTATCAAATATCAACAGGTAGAATTTTCACTGACTTTGAGGGACTAACATTTAGTCAATGCATCGATGACTCTAGCAACCGAAATTCAAATTACTTTAGGTATAAAATTTCAGTCTCAATTTCTGAAAACAGTATGTGAGATGTAACATGTTGAAAATTTGATAGATTTTTCTGTTAGTTTCATTCCCTGAATATACCAGAATAAGACAGATCTTATGTGCACTACCAAGAAATTTCTGAAACAAATCTTTAAGATTCTGATTCCTACGCATATAACCAATATTAGCATGACATAAATTGCAGAAAATTATTGAAACGAGTCTGAGCTAAAGAAGAAATATAGCGTCCAAATTAAATAAGAACAAAGAAATAGGTGAGGGTCAGAGCTAAAACAAGGGGAAACAAATTTATGTTGTCATTTCATGATTAAAGCCTGATATATAGGCCGACTTTCAAAATTATTGATTATAAGATGATCAGAGCCCTTTGCTCTCTGAGTAAGGATTAAGTGTTCAGACTTCAGAGAATGGAATAATGCTTATAGAGTCGGAGCATGAAGCTGGAAGTATTCTCAAGAAATGAAAAGTAGATCAGCTGGAAGTTTCTTAAATGAAAATTCAATAGGTAATGGTGTGAATGACATCAATATTAACACAAATAATTCATTTTTCGAAAAGATTATAAACATATTCACACATAACTTTCAAGTAAACAGAAACAGCAAAAATAACATCATAAAATTCACTCAAAGAAAAACAAATAAAGTAGTGCCAAGGAGTCTGATTTTCAATGGTAAACCTCTTGTTAATGAGAAACAAAGTAAATGTGGATCTACTAGTGAAATCATATCTCCACAATGTGTATAGAAGAACCATAATCCAATTTGTGAAGAGTAGAAAGAATTGCATACCAGCTTTTAACTTTTAGGTCATCTATACATTATAGAAAGTTAGTGCAAGCTAAACATTAAATCCAACTTAAAATTATCACCTTATGGGTGCATCCTAACTAGTGTCGGATAGATAACCTTATGTTATTGTACAATACAGTCCTACACATTCATTTGTGTGTTTGTTTTCTGTGTTTAGTGGATGTGTATCAGCATCTTCATCAGTCTATGACTCATCTTCAAATGAATACCCATTATTTTCTGTTTTGTGTTCATGCTCCCATCTAGCCACTGTAGTGAAAATTTGATCACCCACCAAACCTTTGCTATAGCCTATAAGCAACGATTCTAAATTTTTAACCAATATATGACTATAGTCTATCGTATATAAACTTATACGTACATCATCACAATCACACAATGCCTAACCAAAACCTTTAGCACGGCCTTATTTAAAAAATCACATGATGCGTCTAAAATATCACACACCATATTTTAGTACTTTTCATGGGTCACATTCCCTTTATCAAGATACAGCAGCAATATGATCAATCTATCTCATTAGGTGCCTTAAAGGGAATCCCCTTCAGCACATTCCAAAGACATTAATCATCTGCTCGATTACAGCAGCACAGAAGTATGTCGCAAAATTGCTTGAATTAATAAGAACCTAAACTTGTGCATCAAAATGTACTAAGTGGGCATCAGTATCAAACATTTAAACCTTGCATATTGGGCGGTGTGGATCTCGGAGATTCACAAGCAAGTTGTCGCTTTTCAAGTCAAAGTGTACTATATTTCTTCCATGCAGGTATTCCATTCCAAAGGCCACATCCATTGCAATCATAAGACGTCTGCGCTTGTCTAGATTCCTGATATCATCATATTAGCAATGTGATTTTATCATTATGGAAACAAAAAATTAAATAAGGGCAATGAAAAGGAACTGTTAGATAAACATGTGCATAAAAATTCTAATAAATGTTTTCACACAAACACAATACCTCTCATTCTTTTGCAAGGCATTTCTGAGAGAACCATTAGTCATGTACTCAGTTACTGTTGCCACGGAATCTCCTGGGCCATCAAGCACAACACCATAGAAAGCAACCACGTTTGGATGGTGCAAGTCAGCAAGCTTGATTGCCTCATTCCAGAAGTCGTCTCTCTATTTCATGCAAGTTAGTTTCTCAGTCATTGACGATAGAGGGAAAAAATGCAAATCATAATCATTAGTAACAAAACACAAACCATGCGCTCTTGTTCCGAAGGCTTTCCAGCAAAACATCTATCAGTTATTCGCTTAATTGCAACATCAGTTCCCCTCCATTTTCCATGATAAACAGTCCCAAAGGTACCAGAACCCAATTCTGTCAGCTCTTCAAGGTCACAGTTCTTTATAATCTTGTAAAGTTTCAACAAGAAGATTTTAGCTCAGGTGTGCTGATGACAAAAAAATCATAAAAGAGAAAACATGAAAGAAATTCAACCTGCAAACGTCCAACACCCGATGTTGGAAAGCCAAAATTTCCCTTCTCTGGTAGGTTACTCTTGACATCCTAAATGCGAAAAATAACATATATAAATAATACTAACAAAATAGCGTTGGAGGGGAGAATGGCATACAAAATATCTTATTTTGGAGACTATCTAAAAAATTATAAGACTAAGAAGCTAATGCAAATGTTGAGCAATTTATAAACAAAATTACCTGAGTTATATCTCTACACTTCGCATGTATTAGATTATTTTGAACATTACCATCCTGACTGTTTTCGTGACAAGAAACATCTTCAGCTTGAAAGTTAGGATTTGAAGGAGCGCATGGGTGCAGAACAGAAGCTGCTACATCTTCAGCAACAACTTTAAGTTGTTGGTCTTCGGTTGAACCTTCAATAAACAAAGCAAAACAAAATGAATATGTGCTACGAGGTACACAAACATCTATAACTATTTACATATTATAGACTTTAACAATTTGCAGACCTTTGTCACACCAACCATTTTCAAAAGTTAAATTCTGTTTGAATGACTCGTAGAGGTCACCATCCAATTGTGCATCCAAATTTGATTTCTTGTAGGTTCCTGGATTTTCACCAAAGTAATCCTTATGAGAATAGGTTTCTTTCTCCGATGTTACTTTGCTCAGAACAGAAGGTTGAAAGAAGGTACCATGTTGTATATTCCAAGGATCCTGATAGCCGAAAACTGAGTTTGGAGAATCCTGCATATCCCCAAACAAGAAAGATGGCGATGATGTAGATGATGTTGAATCATCCAAGTGATGGTTTACAATCTTTGATTGAGTAACATCCAACATAGGTGATTGTACAACATCATTGTATTCCCCTGTCCTGGAATTGCGTCTGAATGAAATTTCCTTAGAAGAACATGGTTGCACAGCTATCATCTTAATTTTATTTGCATCAACTATCAATTTTGATGTGCCAAAGTTATTATCCAGAATCACCTCTTCCTCTGCAGCAATCTGGCTGTTGTAATCTAATGATTTATCAACTGGAAGCAAGCATTGATCATCACCTACATAACCTTCCGCCATGTTTATCTCGAGTGTGTCATTCTTTCCATCAACAGGTCTTAGATATCCCTGTCTAATCCAATTATCTACTGCATCTGATTTTGAAATGACACCAGTAAGCTCATTGGTGTATTTTTTGGGAGATCCTTGAGCGGTGCACTCTGAAGTATGTATAGGCGTTCCATCAACTATAGGTATATCATTATTAACATGTTTATTCAGTAGATCATCTTGTTTAACCCAGATTTCAACCGGCGTCGAATGCTGGTGGACAATATCATCCGGATAAGACAATTGTGGTGTTCCAATAGCCCCCAGCCCATCCCCAGAAGAATGTTTTTCACCTATCCTACCAATTGTTTCTTGGATACATGAATTCATGGGGTGATCAAATTCTTTTGGATTTTGTATAAAAATCGTCCCACCTTCATTCTGAGGCTCAAAATTATGAGAAATAACAGCATTATCAGTACAAGGTCTTACTCCATTATGAGCTTTCGATTTGCTAATGACACTTGGCCGTGTGCTATACCCTTGTTCAACAATGCCTTCCTTTAAGGGTGATGCCACCATAGGCTCAACCCTCTTTGTTGCTTGAGTTTTTACGTTGTCCTCTGTCGGAAAACTATTGTAACTTGGGCGTGAATCAGAGACTGGACCTGAACTGCCATCGTGTTGATCCTGAACCACTGGATCTGAATGGGCGTGAGGCAGCTTTTTCTGACACATAGAACATCCCTCGGCTCTAAGGATTTGCTCTGAGGTAATTACTTGTTGTTGAGATGATAACCCATGCTCGTGCTGTTGTGGAGGAACCTGAACCCAACCACAATTACCCCCAACTATGACAGATGGAACTTGATTCGCGGGAACTTGATTTACTGGAACCTGATATGTATTGTAGTTGTGTTCAGAAGGAAGCTGGACAATCCTTATTCCTGATGTATTTTCATCACTATATTGGTTCAGATGATTATGTTGTGTTTGTATTAATGGTTGTGGCTGGATGAAATTTGGTCTTATACCAAGACGAGAAGAAGGTTGAGTCATTGCCATTTGTGCTCCGGGGATGGCCTGATGGTAAGCTAATCCAGAAGCATTACTATGAAACGGTTGTTGGGAGAAAAAAGGCCCCATCTTTCCTAAAAGGTGAGAATTTGCGAACCCCATCTGGGGAGGCAGCTGAACATACTCTCCGTGGTTCAAATAAGGTGAAGGTGGAATTTCCATTCTTGATTGATGCAATTCAAATGGTTGCTGGGACAAAGTAACAGGAACAGGCTTTTCTAACTCAATCTCATTCTGCATATATGAAGGGTATAACGGACCGGTCTTACTCAAAGGCGTCCCAAATGAAACAGGAGAAGCACCTGAGTAAACTGGTGTGCTGGAGTCAGAAACCAGAAAATGTGCACTTGTGTCTGGAGAAGTAGCCACATACTCTCTAGGCGATAACATGCAGGGCGACGAATCCCCTTGACCGGCAACAGAGCTATCAATAGTCTCTATCCCACTCAAATCAGAATTTTGTGTTGAAGCTGCACTTGTAACACTCTCTTTCCTCTTGAACCCAACAGAAACCCCATTCACATCTACAATACCATTCACAGCATCAAAATATTTCTGCCCGGTATCCTGCAAATCTCCGACCTGCGCTGCACTAGAAATATCAACCTCTGACATAGGAAACAAAAAAACCCTCAATTTAGCAGAACCATCAGGAGATCTCTCAACCAATTTTCCATACTCCTCCATCATATTCTCAACATCATCAGGACAAGCAATGGAAACCAACGCATCAAGATCCTCCTCGGGTAACTGATACTTAATAACCACAGGTTGTCCATAAGTATCTACCATTTTCTGGACCAACTCATTAAAACTCACATCTTTCCTAACACTAATTATCCTTGTCCGCCCTCCAACATATCTCAACACACCATCACTAGGCCTAGGCAAAATCTTCCCACCAAAACTACACAAAAATTTAACTTTCCTACCACTCGAATCATCCGAGGCATCATCAACCGATCTATTTCCACCAAGACCACCATAAGAAAAACCACTTACATTCACATTAACACCATCATTACAATGCAAAGCATTATTGCTATTATTATTATTATTACTACTATTACTAGTCCCTACCCAATTTCCTAAATTCAATGCATTTCCAGCCACAACACGGTTACCATAACCGGAACCATAGTTTAATCCAATAGAAGGAGGACTCACAATAGGGCGGACGCACCAGGCTGTTGACGCGGGGGCCGAAGCAGGATAGAAATAATCGGAAGCTGAATCAGGAGTCGGAGGCGAGGTGACGCTTGCCGGCGAAATGAGAGTCTCCTCCACCATTATTGGAGCCACATTCAATACACGCAGATCCTTTGGAACAGAATTTTGATCAAACGCCATGGCTGCAAAAAACTATTTATTAAGAATTTGAGATCACAAAGAAACAAAACAATGAAGATCAAATAGTATTATCACAGAAGATTGTAATGTAATGATGATGATTAGGGTTAATGGTGAAATTAGGATAAAATAAAATAAAATAAAAAATTGAAATTGAAGATTGTAGTAAGAGTGATGAATGATTAATAATGAAGAGAAATAAGAAGAAGAACAATGGTGGAATCTTGATTTGGAAAGATGAAAATGTGAACAATAGCTTCTCAATTTGATGCTAAAAATAGTATTATTCATTCATTACTTCCATTTACAGTGCCGATTTTTCTCTCTCAATAACCAATGGAATCAAATCTCTTTTTTTATTTCATTTTTATTATTTTTGAATAATGGTTGTTCCGTTCGAATTATGATGATGCAATTTGAAGATAGAAAAAAAAAATGGGTTTTTTGTAAATATTTTCCCGGGAAAATGATGCGAGAAAAAGGCACCGCGGGAATAGAAAGAGGAAGGAGACTCAACGTTTTAATACGGAACACATAAATGTCTTGCGGCTATTGAGTTGTACTCATAAGTGCATTGTAAAAAAAAATAAAAAATTCTTAAACCAACCTTTTAGAAGAGACTAATAATTATTTTTATTATGGTATGTGTTGTAAATTAATTTTAGAGTACTTTTTTTTTATGAAAGTAAATTTAACTTATACCATTAATCAATCGAAATTCAATACAAAGACACGAAGATATTGAATAACGTCTTAACTATATAAGGTTGCCTGTGGACAATAGGATAATTACCATAAGTCTAGGGTGTTTTACGGTAGGGACGTGGATACAATGTTGCGCATTAGTGTAGTTTATATTTTGTAGGTTAATTTTTTCTTGGATACTGACAAATATTTTGGTCCTATTTTATACAGACAAGTATTTTGGTATTCTCTCTATGATTGTGCCATGAAAGAATGGTTTGATTTATACAAATTCATCAAAGATAATGTGTGGAAAAAAAATCAACTCATATAAAGGGAGTAGATCTCTATTAAATCAGTATTACAATTAACTTCCACCTATGTTACATTGCACATATTTTCATCACCCCTTCTTACCTTAGAAACAAAATAGAGAAAATGCCAGGTTCTTTCCGATGAAGCAATGGTGGGAATTGAAGTAAACGAGGGAAGTGCTTATTTTGGGATGAATTGCCTTTAACCAAGAAAGGAAGGGGCACGGGGTTCAAAAACCTTTTACAATTTTAATGTGACATTTATGCCAAAGGGAAAAGCTTTTTGTTGAGAAAATTTAAAGAGAATAATTGTAAGAATAAATCTCCATCCTTAGTTTACATACACTACCCTCACAATTTCCACAAAAGAAAGAGATTAAAGTGATATCATCTAATAAAATATTGTCATGTGTTGATTCTTGTATTTCTTCGTAACAAATAGCATCTCTCTATGCGAAAACAAGAAAGGCATTTGATGCATAATTTGAATTCTCTTGTACTTAGATTTTCAAAGCTCGGTATTTTCACAGTTCAAATTTCTAAGATGCCTAGGAATCAGACACAAAGTATGTTTGAAGGAGTATATGTGAAACTATCACAAATTTGACATACCAGGATTATGGTGGAAAATTGGCTCATGATGCAACAATCGAGTGCTTCAAGATGTGTGGCTACCTAGTGGTAAACTCGTTGTTATGAATGAAACTCATACTAATGTTGTGTATTTAACGGTTCATGATCTTCTCCTATATAATCCAGAAAGATGTAATATTACGACCCATTTCATTGGTTGAACACACAATTTGCATTTACTACTTTAATCGTTCACCTTGATTTGGTTGTTGAAAGTTGGTGTGACGTCTGGGCTAGTATATTATGTATTTCACTTACATAGTTCACTCTATTTTACAACTTGATGTCCTAGATTTGAGAAGATATACAATATAATAATATCAACATTAGTAGTTGACTAGTTGAGCTATAGATAGCAGAAAAACAGAAGTCATTCATATCAAGTGATACATTAATTGTTCAGTAGTACTTCGCCACGAACTTATGTACCAGTCAAACTCTAATATATTTTTTATTTTCACTATTATTAAAATTGTGCAATGAGTAATCTCCAAACAAATCTATGGACACAAAATAGATTATCCTCTTTCAACCAAATATTTTTCATATAAAGGTGGGGATTAAACCCTATAACAACTTCTTAAAGAGTCCAACACTTCTGATTAAAATATTGTAAGACAGAAATGAATGATAATATTATATTGAGTCTAATGTCAAAAAAAAAAATTGACATGAAAAACATTTCTGATTAAAATATTGTAAATACTGGTCCCTCTAAAATCTCTTGCAATGCAATCTGATTAAAATATTGTAAACACTGTCCCCTCTAAATTCGCTTGCAATACGATACGAATAGCATGACAAAATAAGAATAGAGTCGTCATCTGTCAGAGTATCAGTTACCATTGCCACTGCGCCACTACCTCTCTCAAATTTCAACGCTACTCATACTACTGTAGTAACAACTAACAAACAAAACAAACAACGAAGAAGCGTAGAAAAAAGAATATACCATACCATCATTATTTTTTGCACTTTTATCCTTTTTCCTATTTCTTATCCCTTTCTTTTCATTGCATTAGCATTTGTGAATGTTGGTAGTTGGATCTCACAACAATGACGTTATTATCTACAATTGAATCAAACAGAAAAATAATATGACATAAACGCAATTAACTAAATCGGAAAAAACCGTTTTAAAACGTCACCGGGATCGGAGTTTTTGATCCAGCGGATGCATCTGCATTGCAATTTGCACCGCTGCAAAAAATCTTTTTCTACAGTTTATAGATCTGCGGATGCGGTTACATTTTCAATCAACTACGAGCGGCGATTTCAACTGTAGGGATGACTGCCGCTTTCGCGGAATTCCGAGATACGGTTGACGGTGGAGAAGCAGGTAACCTCGCTGAGAAACTCGTGAGATCGTTAACGGATTTATCGTCGTTAGCGTCGTCTTCGAAATTTAATGCGTAACTGAGAGCGTCGTAGTGAAAATCGGCGGAATGACGGCGGCGGTGATGAGTGATCCGAGAGATGAAATTGCTGCACTTCTCATATAAATGCGGGAAATCGGTTGAGCGAGAGTTGTTGTGATTGTGATTGTGAGTTCGAAGAGAGGAGCTTCGAACGATTCTCGGTTTCACACGGTGGTGAGAGAAACAGCATGAGAAACAGAGTGATGATTTGATTTTGTATTTGAGAGAATGTGGCGATTCGAGAGTGGAATCTTCTTCCGCCATGAACGCGAATTGAAGAAGCTTTTTGGATGAGAAAGATGAAAGGGAGAGAAAGAGAAAGTGTGTGTTGTAGTAGTAAATAGGTGAATGAAAGGGATAGTGAGGAAATGACGAAAAAGGATACGGAGGTTGGGTCACGTAAAGGAACTGTCCAGATAAATTGGGTATTGGGCGGAAGGGAATCTTATTCTATGGAAGGGTAATTGCGTCAATTAGATTGGAATATTTGTTCCATCAGATAAAATAAAGTAACGGCTTGTACATGCGTAAGACTAACGTGTATTGAACTATTGATGCCTATCAATTTTAACTCCAACCTTTTTCTTCTTTGCTTCTCAAAGAAAAAAATTCTTCTTCCTAACCAACCAAAAAGAAAAGAGAAAAATCTTCACCTTTTTACTATTTTTCTACTGGTTTTAACTTTTTGACCAAGCCTTTTTTTTTTTTATCAACAGAAGTTATTTCATCGCTGTATTTATATATTTTTATTTTAAAATAATTATTAATTATTTCGTTGAAGCAATTATTAATTATTAATAAAAATATAATATAGAAAATATCCCATGTACATATACCAAAAAAAAATCCCATGTGCCAGAGAGGTAAAAAATCCCATATAACCGACCCGATTCTGTTTCTTTTTCTGCATGCAGGAAGGAAAAAATTGTTGTGGAACCAGCCCTTGCTGAGGCTTTAGGTGTCAGATGGTGTTTACAAATGGCCAAGGAAGCAAATATTCGTGAAGTCACTTTTTGTTGTGATGCTAAGGTGGTTCAGGGTTGTAAACTGTATTAATTCTACTAGCTTTGTGGCAACTCTAGATCACATCATCCAAGATTGTAAAACTCACATGGCAGAGATGTCGAGAGTTAATGTTTTTTTTGTTAATCCTTCTTTAAATTCTGCTGCTCATAGTCTAGCTAGTAGGTTTGTCAAAAACTGTTGGATCTAGAACTTGGTTGGGGCATGTCCCAGCTCAGTCAAAATCTTCTTGTAATGATGTGTTTTCAGCCTTTGTTGTTTAATATAGCAGCATGTTTTCATGTCAAAAAAAAAAAAAGAAAATATATATATATATATATATATGGCGGCCTCCTTTTACCAATTGGATCATAAAGTGTAATTGTGATGGTGCATCAATCTCTAATTCTGCTCAAGCTTTGTGTGATGTCATTTTCAGAAACAATAATTTTGATTGTTTGGGTTGTTTTGTGGAAAATTTGGGCAATGGATCATCAACTTTTGCTTAATTGTCTTGTGCAATGAGGGCAATCGAAATTGCAGACAACAAAGGTTGGAGTAATTGATTTAAGGTTGGAGTAATTTATGGTTAAAGACATATTCTAAAATAGTTTCTTGATGGTTGGGATATTAAAAGAAGCGCTAGTTTGGAACGGAACCCTATACAAGGGGCTTTTCCCCAACCTATATATACAAGGTGCTGGTCTCGATCTCGCTTGGCTACAACTCCATCCCCGAGCGGCAGTCAAACGGAGGCGTGAATGCAAGATGCCAGCGGAATGATCGGCCGAATTAGTTTTTCACTCTTTAGCTTTAGTTCTTTGAAACCTAAGAAATAGATGGAACAAACAATTGTATTACTATCACTATGTTGATAAGTCATCCAACTTAGATCTTAATGCTATTTTTTGGTCTTGGATGATTGTCCTTCCTATTTGCATTAGGGAAGATTTCTTTGGAAACAAGTTTGACCTTCCAAATTTTAGATTTGTTTCCTTTTGAGAAGGTTTGATCTTGCCCCCTTCTCATTCTCTGTAGCTCTTATTTTATTAGGTTTTGTTTGGTAAAAAATAGCGGATAATTGATAAGTTAGCTTATAGTGGATGAGTTTATAAGCTACCTTTTAGCTTATAGTAAATAAGCTAGCTGATGAAATTTGTAATGTTTGGTAAAATTAGCGGTTGAACTAGTTTATAAGTATGAAATGACATGAAAAAGAGATGTTTAAATTAATATTTAATTTTTTTCAAGCAAGATGATACGGGTAAAATTGAAAGAAAATATGATAAGCTATAAGCTCATAATTAAGCTACTTGAAATAACATTTGGAAAATAAGCCATAAACTAGTAAAATAAGCTATAAGCTCGTTTTTAAAAAATGTTACTAAACAGAGCTTTTAATTGATAAGCTCGTTTTTTCTTCAAAAAAACAAACTTATAAGCTATAAACTAACTTATTGACCTTCCCAAACAGAGTGATATTGTGTTGATAAAATAGTATATATATGGTCCTTATGAGTTATCTCACGTTGATAAAAATATCATATATTTTATGTGTAAAAATTTAGGTTCGAACTCCGAATATTTCACTTATTCAATTTTTACAAATGAATTTCTAACCATTATATTACCTAATAATAATATATTAAATCTATTTTTTACAAATTATAATAATGTGTGTGAAAAGTTTTTTTTGACCAAACAAACTTAAATCATATCATTAACCAATAAATGTTCAATACATAAGACAATAATCTCAAATATATGAAAACAACCCAAACATTGACCGTCATAGCAAGAGTATGAACAACCAAATTTGTTTGTCTCCTAACAAACTTAACCTTAAAGTTTACATAAGAGGATGACATAAGAAGAATATTGTCGTTAACAATTAAATTAAACTCTGAATTGCTCCGTTTTCTCGAATGAATTGCGTCAACCAATGACTTTGAATCGCTTTCAAATTAAACTCACTCAAATCCACGACGTATAGCCTCTTTCATAGCATGTAATAAAGTTCATGCTTCGTCTGCCACTATGGAGTAAACAAGTTGCTGTCATTGAGTTAAATCAACCACAAAATGCTCATTGGGATTGCGGAAAGAATTTTTTATAGAAGTCACACTGAAACCAACTACAAACACAACATCAACATTACATTTTATTCATCTCACTCTTAGTTTCTCCCACCGAACCGGCCCAGGATCCTCAACAGGGACATCACTATGACGCTGCAGCTGGTGCACGATAAACCACTTGTTCCAGGCGACGAACGTCATAATTCCAACTTGGCTTGGTGATTAAATAATGTCATTCAAGATCTTGTCGTTTTGGCAAATGTACCAAAATAACGTTGTTACTCTCCTTACCTTTGCACTATCCTCGTTATTGCACATTTCAAACAACTTATCTGTGATTGTCCCATGCTGGTACGCTGCAATTTGCAGTAACCATGACAAACATACTCCCTCTAGTCTTGAATGTAAGCAAAAATAAAATAAAAAAAGCACACCCTTTAGGGAAATGGATAAAGTGCATTGAGTAATGAGAAAAATTATTTAATTTCCAATTTTACCCTTGCTTTTGGGTTTGTTTATGATATTAGTAGTTGCATGGATTGGTGGAGTGGAGAAAAGCTATAATAGAAACCACACAAAACAGTGAAATTATTATAGGTTTATAAAAAGTTGTAATAAATGTAATAGCTTTTGCTTATATTTGAGACTTTCAATTTTTTTGTTTTTTTATTTATATTCGACACCGGAAGGAGTATTGCCGACCAACACCCGCAGATTGCTAAACATCTAAAAAACACAAGAATATCATTTTTTTACCTCAGTACCACACACGTGACAACTTAGTTCACTTAAAAAAACGGGACTACTTAGTTCACAATTTACATGTCGTTGTGTCAGTCGAAACCACGTTGAAAGATACCCTTTACACAACCGCCAAAATAAGTGACATGTTTTATGAGAAGATTCAATTTTCTAAAATGTCATTCCAATTATCCGCCACATAGTACCTATCAATTTGAATAAATATCTCATATGTATATGTAGATTGTATCCGGATTTAACCATGTAAAAAAGTTGAAAGCCAAATGTAATTTCAATTAATAAGGAGTTAGCTTATTGCCACAAGAGCAATTAAAAAAAAAAAAATATTAAATAGTGCTCTCGAGACACTCTTTAAACATTCATCTTAAATAGTAAGTCTTTGTTAAAAATTTAATGGAAATGTGTGAAATCATTGCATAGAAAATTGAAATATTCGACTTTTTGGTTGAATAATTTTTTTAAATTGAATACTTAAAGAGTGTCGTGCAGTAAAATCCTTAAAAAAATTACTCTATCCGTCTCATATTATAAGCAAAAAAAACTACATTTTCTTGTCCCAAATTATAAGCAAAAAGACTAACTTTTACCATTTTTACTTTTACTTATTCAAGAAAAACACAAAATGTCTTACTTCAAACTATCACATTTTGCTTATATCATTGGACTTAGGGAGTATATTAAGTAATTTAGAAGTGACACGTCAAGCAGTCAAACACCTACGTGTCCTTCTTATATCTTGGATTCTTTGACACGTAGGCATATGATAAATATGAATAAAAAGAATCGTAAAAACGAAACTTCCACGATGTTGCTACCTTCCTTCCTTCAACCTTCACGCCTCTCTCTCATTTCCTTCATTTTCTCACATATTTATATACATCATCTCATTTCTACTCAGAGATACATTTGTTCTTCATTGGTTTGCTTCCAGCAATTCCATAATCCATCTTCAAAATAAAAATGATGCTTCCAGGTGTTGAGTGTGCTAGAAAGAGACGGTTGCATCAAAGCAGAGGAGCAGGAGGCTATGATTCCACAACAACACCCTCATTCTGTTTATATACAAGAAACCTCAAATCCACCACTTTCTCAGTAGTACCCTCTTTACTGCAGGTTGGTGTATACTCTCTCCGGCCCTTTTTATATGAGAGTACGAGTTGGACAAAAGTTGATATATTTCTAAATCACAAACATTAATTATGGTTCTTTTCATAAGAGAGTCATTTATGAATCATATACATTAAATATCATCTATGTATTAATGGGGATCTATTATTAATGTTAACAGGAAAGAAGCATGATGTTAAAGCAGAGGGAGGCATACCCAGATGAGAAACTAGGAAAATCAGCTAGAGAAGCCAGAAGGAGATTGGATGAGAAGTTTACTGCAAGTATGAAGTCAGAAAATCAATTGAACAATCACAAAAGAAAAAGTTTTTTTCGTGGTTTATTTCAGCAACTCAGATCTTAACACAGATCAGGGTGTCTCTGTTTGTTTGGAATTGAAATTCAGTTTTTGTTTTTTGTAAAATTAATTTAATAAATAATAAGTAATTGAATATACACACAAGAAAAGGCGTCTATGTGTTCTGTCAACAACAAATTAGGTTTAGTTTGCTTTGAATTAAAAAATAATTTAAACTTTTTCCTATTTTAGAGTTCTCGATTTTTTAAGTGAAGTTATATAAATTTTATTTGATTTATAATTATTTATTTTGACTAAACAACCAATTTAATTTAATCCTTACAAAAAAAAAAACCAATTTAATCATGCGATTTTTTATCATAGATACATTAGTCCAATCGATGAATAATGATAGCTACAACTAAGTTCAAAAACTTTTTTTTGACAAGAACTTGAAAGTAGAGAATAGTGATAGTGTAGATGCCATAAAAGTTTCAACTATATTATGGAATTAAAATTCAAGTCTCATGAACAATAGTATATGCTTAATAGCATAATGATAAAAATTATGTCGACCAAACTAAGTACTACCCGATTGTTTTGGATTTTTTTGAAAATAGATTTTGTAGTGTTAGTAAATTTTGTCTAAAAAAAATTAGAAAGAAATTTTTTTATAAAAGCTTTAAATGAAAATTTTGTTTGAATAGTTATTCTTAAAATGTTATTTTAGGTATTTCATCGTTTTATTGAAAAAAAAATTTCAAAAAATCACTTAATTTTGAAGCTATTTAAAATAGATTTTCACAAAAATCAGTTTTGAAATATAACTTTTTGAAAAAATTGCGATTTTGCCTATGTTTTGAATTTCAATAATGTACATTTATGTTACATGATATCAAAATTAGTATTTCAATTTAGAAAAAACGAATACAAAAAAACTTATAATATTTTGAAAAACGATTTTACAAAATCTATTTTAAAATACAAAGAAAAAATCTATTTTTTTAAAGTTGATACAAACGGACCTGAATCTTTTAGCCATGGACCGCAAAACTATTTAGTGTACTTTATTAACTACTAGTATTAATAAAGTAGCAAAAAAGAATTGTTTTCTTTACAAAATAGACTAAATGGTTTTTTCCCTAACCACCCACTGTATTTGATTTTAGGTAGGTGCCACAAAGTATTTCCACAATTTAAATTTGAGATTTGTAAGTAGTTGAACATTTAAGTTGGAGTTTTTCAACAATTTGAACAACTTTTTAGATTGACAATGTCAACCTCAATGGTTGTCCACGGTGGACCACCTGGACCACTTGTGAAGGTGGTCTAGTATTAGCCTATAAACTTATAATCTATGAAGTTCGGATACGTGACACGATACCGATACGGAAAAAATTTCAAAATTCCCGATATGATACTGCCGCGATACGTTATTTAAAAATTAAATTTAAAATTAAATATATAAATGCACAATATATAAACATAACAAAAATCGAAAATGATAATAAATTAAAATTCAAATCACTCAAACTGAGCAAACAATTCACGATTACATATTGAGCAAACAAGTGACGATTACATATCTTAAGTTAAGTAAGTACTAACAAAAAATAACATAACTAGTACTATCCAAAAAAAAACATCAAAAGTATCACACAAAGAACATCAACCCCTAACATTCACTATTTAAGAGGAAACACAGATTGTATTAGTATGATGTCCTCTAATTATATCATCATAAGACATTAGCTGTCCGATACTTCTCTGATACGTGTATCGAGAAGTATCCGACACGTATCGGTAATTTTTTCTTTAAAAAAATAATATTAATTGTCCGATACTCTCCGATACGAGTATCGAAGAGTATCGGACGAGTATCGGTATCAGATACGTATCGGACGAGTATCGGTATCGGATACGTATCGGACACGATACTTTCCCATTTTTGCATAGCTTATAATGCAACAACATATTCAACAAAAGTTAGAAATTTTTTATAAAATATTTTTCTTAATAAAACTATTTATAAATTTTTTGTTGCGGACAACTAGTAAGGAGTAACAAAAGGAAATAATTATGAAAAGTAAACAATGATGAACACAAAAAAGATGATGAACATAAAAAAGTTTGATAACAGAGTTTTCTGTAGGTACGTCTATGCTATAAAATTTGCTACAGTTCGTTTTTATTAGATGAAACTTCGTTTCACTCTGCTAGCTCAACTCCTCAGCCGCCCCCAACCTCTTCCGTATGCATATGAGCCATACTCAACAATTTTAAAACCTATTATTTGTTTGAGGTATTTAAAAACTAGTACTTATTGTTTTTATTTTATAGACTTTAAAAATCAAATAAAAGATAAATAATTGAGTAATTTTTTTTAATAACAAATTGTTAGTTGTTAATATATTTACAATATTATATTAATTTTCTCTTTGCCGTGACTCGAACTCTAAACCTTCAACTCTTTAACACTTATCTCAATTAGTTTAAATGTTGTGCTACCATCCCACCCTAAATAATTGAGTAACTAAATTTGAGGTTTACTCTTTTGATTATTAAAAAATAAGAGCCACATGGAAGAGCAACGTTTAGCCACATGATGATTCTTCTTCTCGTGCACAAGCCACAACGGCTAGTTTCAAGAATCAAATGACCGTTTGAGCAATAATAACAATAACACCCACCCAATTATTCAAAATCTTAAAAACAACACACACAAAAAACCAAACATAATCTCCGACAACATTTTCATCTCCAAAAATCATCTCAAACAAAGTTTTCTCCAAAAAAAGTTGCATTCTTCATTCTTCATCAACAATGGTGTACTCTAACTACACTCCTACTTACTACTCAACTCTTCACGATTCAATCACCTCTTTCTGCAAAACCATTCTTCCTTTCAACTTCAAAAAACGATCTTTACCCTCTGCAGAACACATATTATCAAAGCTACAATCTGATAACCTTAAATGGCAACAAGATTCTTTCCACCAAATTTTGAACTTGATGGGTCTTCACAAAGAAGGAATTGTAGCTGAATCTGAAGTTAAAGCTTTCAAAACTCACTTGCTTGAAACTCTTATTGCTTCTCCTCCTGAACAAGAAAATCCTGTTATATTAAGAGACAAGCTTCTGTTTTTGCAGGTTAGTGCTGTTAATAAGCCTCAATTTGAGTACCCTTTGAACTTTTCTTTAAACTATTGGTGATGGATTGGGATTTGGGACCTTGGAATGTGTTCCTCTCAAAAGGTCTTAGGTTCGAATCCTCCCGGTGCCACTTTTTGTGTTGGGTCATTCTATACAGAGCAAAACACCGGCTTTAAACGGGCCCTACTAGTGGACGGTCAGATTGGTGTTCCTCGGATTAGTCCACCGACACCGAGTGTTAGGAAAAAAATAAGCTTCAATTTGAGTACCTTTTGAACACATCTTTGATCTATGAACCATTTTAACTTTTTGTTTATTGTTTTTTACTTTGTTTTACCTTATTAGGAGCTACTTTATGCTAAGTGCATTTCTGAAGAAGATTATCATTCTTCTAAAAGACCATTGCTACAAAGATTGGCAGTACAAGGAGCTCAGATTGGGGCTAGAGATGTAATTGCGGGGAAGTCGAAAGATTTAAAAGAGAATTCGGAAGAGGAGTGGTCTGTGATTGATTTGAAGGATGATAAGAGCATGATGAACAAGGAGAATTTGAGTTCTAAGGGAAAATCAAATCATGGATCAGCTTTGAAGCAGATTAAAGGAGCAGCATCCGTTTTCGGGTTTGTTTCTTCTAACAAGCATGAAAAGAGTATATTTGATTCACCTTCTTTGAATTCAAAGGGAAAACAACAAGGTGAAGGTGTGTCAATTCTTATGGAGGAAAGTGGGCCTCCGGAACCAGGGAAGGAAAGCGGAGGCGGTGGTGGTTCGGAAAAGTCGAAAAGGAAACCGTTTAAGACTTTGTTTCATAAGGAGCAGAGAGAGGTAAATGGTGGGTCTGAGGTGGAACAAAGAGGAGGTAAATCAGTGAAAAAGCAATGGGGGTTTGATGGATTTAAGAAATGGAAGAGAAATGAAAATGAATTGGATGATGAGACAGCTCCTTTGCCTCTCAACCAGAGATCTGACAGTGAGGCATTCTCAGCTTCTTCTCAGTCTTTTGCAAGGTCAATTGGAGATGGACCAGACACCAAGTTGATCAAGAAGAAGTTACATTCTGATGGTTCCCCATCTGATTTTTTCATTGATAAGGTTATTTCTTATCCCTCTAATTTTGTTGCATTCATGTGGTTAACACGTTGGTAATCGTTGGGTCGGAATTGGATAGTCAAGATTTTTACTAGATCATCTCATCTCGATCAAAGACCACCGATGCGATGACGGTGTCAATGCGTGAGATTGTGACAGAATTCGAATTGATGTTTCAATCTATGAATATTATTTCTTTTGAGCTAGTTTTAGACATTTATATTGAACAAATTTTATTGTGAATTATGAATAGGTTTTGGGAAACAACATAAAGAAGGAGTTATCAAGAATCCAGACAGAACTGAGCAGCACAAATGCAAATCTTAAACTTTCGTTAGTATTTTCTCATTTATATCAATTTTCTTAATTATTTTTACATCATACCTTAATCTAGTTCTTCATATTATTGATATTTAAAAATGATATTTAAAAAGTTGCTTGTATATGTTGTGTGCAAACAGGAATGATCAGATGGAAGCAATTTCTACCAGAATTCCAGTAGATAAAGCTGATTTGAAGAACTACTTCCCCAAGTGAGTCAACTTAATCTACACATGTGGTTTCAGCTTTGAATTACTTAACAATTGATTTATGTACTCAACTTGTTTCTTATCTTGTGTGTTTACAGATCATGGTGTGACCGATATGGTGATGTTGTGCTGGATGTGGTGAAAAAGGAATTCAAAACCCATGTTGAAGAAATGGAAAACATGCGCAGTATTGCGAGAGAAAAACATGGCGGCAACTCGAGGAGGTGGACAACATTTGATGATGATGAAAACATGCATCCGAATCTTTTTGTTCATCAAGATAATTCTGTTCGGAGTAGTAACATCAATCCATTTTCTCACGGTTATGCTGAGAATATGTGAACTTAAATTAAGCTGAGGTCTCAATCAGCTCCCTCCGCCTCATCTAAGGAATCCATCCGCAGAACTTTTTCTTATAATATTGGCAGCAAATGTTAACTGTACCTTACTGTAAACTTCAAACTTCGTCGCATGTTCAACTGCTTGAACTATGCCTTGAGACAACATCTGTAGGAATCTGATATTTTAAGACTAAGACAGTAAAAAAGATATTAACTACTGTCTAAGTTATCAATAATGCTACTTTTATGACATCAATTGTTTTCCGTATCAAACATTTAGTGTTAAATCGTCATTTTTGCTTGCGAACTCAATTCACATATATTTTTGACATTCTGTTTTAAGGAACCAATGTTACGAACTCAATTCACCATAAAATTCAAATGCATAATGCACATTTCTTTCCTTGTCAACCCACCCTATATAACAAAAAAAATTAAAAAAATTAGGGGAGAATATGGATCCGGATACTGCAGGGGCATTGCCACAAGATTAAAATGGAACCATTCCCCCATTCTCATTTCTCTCAATGCTGCTGAGGAGTAAGAAGAAACTCAAATGTTTTGTTTCGTTTCTTTCCTCATCGTGAGAAGCAAGTAGATTCCTTCAATTACCATTCCATTTTTCTTAACCAAATATTAGTGGAGGAGGAAAATGTTAGTATCATGGATCGTCGATCTTTAAACCTCCTACGGAGAACTTTGGTGTCCCAACTCATATTACCTAACTACTCATTCTGACAACTTATTCGGTAAGATACAAGGGAAAAGGAATCGAGATACAAAATTTGGATATAAAATTTCACCTCCTTAATTAGCTATTTAGCACCTATAATTTTTGCCAAAGGGTCCAATGGATTTATCACTTATGCTTATTCAACATACACTTTACATCAATTTAAAGTGAAATCAAAATGATCCATCAAGTTCTTTGTGATTATCAAAACGAAGCATTTTGATGACACTAGTTTCTGGAGGAATAAATTGATGTTAAGTGTATATATGTAAACCACGTAAATGGATGTTTAACTAATATTTGAACTATTTACATTCTTATGTACAATATCACCGAGACTGCACTTCTGAGTCGTTTGATGACTCAGTTAACCCTCCACAAACATTGCCGCGACACAGAGGACATACACTGTAAAAGAGAGAAGCAGAAAAAATGGTTACTTATATATTGGAAACAATTAAATATGAAAAAAATGAGACAATATCTGGTTACCCATGTATTTCCTTCAGCCACTTATCAACACACGACATGTGATATTCATGCTTGCAAGGAAGAACTCGTATTTGGTCTCCATCTTCATACTCAGCCAGGCATATGTAACATCTACCAAAAGTATTGTTAACTTTTTATTATTATCGGAAGATAGAAGAATTTTGAACTGCTAAATAGACAAACAAAATACACTATATGTTTAACTTTCATGTAAGCATTCAAGGGCAGAAAAAAGTATCATAACATCACTGTCATAGACTTGAGCATCAAAAACTTATAGCGTAAGTACTTATATGATAAGTGTTTATGTACATGTTATTGCTTGGAAAATAAAGTTAAATTGTTTACATATAAGCTATCCTGGAGAGCATATGAAAATAAGTTGAAAATTTGTAGACACATCGTAAGTTGTAGAAGTTATTTCTTCATAAAGTTAAATTGTTTACATATAAGCTCTCCTGAAGAGTATATGGATATAAGTTGAAAATTTGTAGACATATCATAAGTTGTTTTCATAAAACTAACCCAAACAGTTTAACAAATTCTTATCCTAGGGATCAAGGGGCTTACTGTTCATCACCATTGCCTCCATCAGCCTTTTTGTGAGACTTCAGAGGGAAAGAGTCCACAATTGATTCAGGTGCAGGGAGTGAGACCGTAGATAGGGAAACAGATCCAGGTTGCCTATGGATTTCATCTAAAACCTGCGGTAGAAAAATATAGTGCTGAGCAAATTGGTTTGGGTGCACATATGAGACTTTTCATGGTCCAGATGGCAAAGGTACATGATCATTTCAGGCCAAATAATTATTTGGGTCTAATGAGGTACATTTCATGTAACCAGAAAATAATATATTCAAATCAGATATGAATAATGATCCACCAAGAAAACCATAGTTCTTCATGCACAAAACATCTGCAGCTAACATAAAAAGTAATAATAGCACATGCCTACCAATATTTCATGATGTGAGCTAACACTATCCTATCAGTGCCATCATAGTTAGATTTAAATTATGCAAGAAAAACACGGGGTAAGAGTGGAACACTGAATTGAATTAAATTTTGGAGCAAACGAAACATATGACAATTGAGAGAAGGTTAAAACCTCAAACAGAGCCTCGGCCAGCATAACTATTCTTGAAATACTTGATCGAGTGCTAGATTCTTCAGCCAATGGGAATGACTCGCACGAGCACATACCATCTGGATGGAGTCCTAATGGACATGAAGTGTTCAACCGACCAATCTCATCAAGGCCTCCACGAAGCCTTTCCCATATCTGTATAAAGTAAACAGCAAGTAACAAGAAAAGGATCACAAACCCAGCTAAAAATGCAAGTATGTGACATAAGTAATTTGAAGCATTCTATCTATACTTCAAATGTTCAAAATCACCTCTGATCTTGAGTTTCGCACTCTTTCATTCAATCTGTGAATACTGCCCCGATATCCAGATGCACCTCTAACCCCATCATTTGATAAATCCTCATCAAAATCAACATGCCACCGATCTTGAGATCCTGAATCATCAGCACCTCCAGTGGAGAAAACGATAGTTGGAGAATCACCAAGCCTTCTAGAACTACGCTGTGAAAAAGCATCCCAGAATAATCTTCTACCACTTCTTCTGGCATCATGATCATCGGCATCTGCATTGCTGCCAGATAAAATGTTGGAAGATATTGCCACCACATCAACTTGAAACAGACCATCATTTCCCTGCACTATTTCCCGATTGGACACAAGAATACCTAAACCTGAAGGTATTGTCTCATGACGGCGTTCATCTTCAGGAACTTGAGAAGTTGGTGGTGTAATAGAAGCTTCAGAAACAGGAATCGAAGAACTCTGGACAGATGTGTCTGCATCCGTGTCATTCTCAACAGAAATTTCACCAGAACTGGGATTTCCATGCTCTTGAGAGATTGAGCTCCTTGGACGCTCCGTCTCGTGAGAGATTCGAGAAACACCACTAACAACTGGATCATCAACATTATTGATTCTATCCTTGTTAGCAGAAACATTTAAAGAAACTGGGTCTGAAGATTGCTGTTCAACAAATGAAGTACTAGCTGTGTTGTTACTATCACTATAGGATTCAGGATGACTATGACCAGCACTTACCCGATAAGGAGGGACTAGCTCCTTATGTTCAGACAAGCAATTCCTCTGACTACTTGTTGCAACATTTCCAGAAGAACCTTCAACAGCATCATTCCCGCAGAACTGGGTTCTCGTATCAGCTGAGGTTGAAGTTTCAGCTTGAGGACAGCAACTAATTCTAGCTTCTTCTGTACATGATAATGATGATTCATGAGCAACTTTCTGAATTTCATCATCAAAATCTCTAGCCGAATTAGCTTGAAGTTCTTCGTATTGATGTTCTTCCATCTAAAAAAAAATAGTATAAAATGTCACTTCCTTAATCAATTAGTCTCTGAATATCTATATAATTATTGCATATGCTTGAGGGCAAAAATTTGAAAGTCGTACTTATACACAATGTCGTTAGATGGCAGCTATAGCGGCACTATTATAGTATAGCAGAATTTGAACTAATTATTATAGTTTTGCGATACGCTACTTAGTACAAAATGTTGTCAGATAAATTGTATAGTGGAATTTGAACAAGCAACTATTTTCCACATCTGCAATTGACAACATTTCTTGTACATTCTATTTACCTTGTGAGAATAATCGACTAGTTAATAAAAAATGTAAATTTTGAAATCCAATCATTAAAGAGACACTTAAAGTAAAAGATTGCCCCTACTAACCAGTGAATGGATAAAGAGTTGAAATGGACTTGTAACATGTAAAATTTCAATTTTTCAATATTTCTATCAAAAATTTATATCATTAGCATCAGCAAATAATTTCATTGATTAAGCTCATATATGCCAAATAGTATCAATCAATTAACAAATAATTTCATTGATTAAGCTCATATTTGTCAGATTACATCATTCAATTAGCAAATAATCAGAATCTAAAACCAGCATAAACTATGATAATCATTAATCATCTGAATAAAAGGGGGATCGGATAGATGAGCACAATTTCTTTGAAAAATCCAATTTTTGAATTGAAAAAGTGAAGCTGAATAGTAAAAACAAAATGGGTGTTGAAAAAAATTATTAAAAAAAATAAAGTTGTACCTGAGAAATGGAGCGAGAGGTAGAAGCGCCGCAGAGAAAGGAAGAGAATCTGATGCGGTGGTTGTTGTTGTTGACTCTTGGAGTAGAAGAAGGGCGAGACCCGAGTCTACTAGAGCTGGAACCCATGTTGTTGATGATGAAGATGAAAGAGAGAGAGAGAAAAGAGGGAAAGGTGCAAAAAGTGTGAGAGGTCAAAGAGATTATTTAAGAGAGAGAGAGAGAGAGAGAGGGAAGTGATATTGAAGATGTTGATGCCTATTGCTTAGTGCTTGCTTGATTGAGTGGTGATTACAATGGAAAGCTCACCAACTTTGAGTTTTTCTCCATATGTTCAATCAATTATCTATTTTCCAATTTTGAGATTATTATATTTTTGAAAATTCATCTTTTTTTCACTATTAGTATCCGGACATATGCCCCGTCTAATTTGATGCATACAATCAGTTCTGACAACAAGTAGTTTCGGTTCTATCTCGACTGCAGTTGCGAGAATTGAACCGTAGTCCTCCTAATCAAACTATGGTCCTTCTTACAAAATTCAACGCAAATCACAATTCGACTAACTAACCGTATAATTTTGAATATTTTTACATCAAAATATTTTTTATGTCAAAAAAAGAAGGTGTAATTTGATTTTTATGTGCATATATTTATTCAACAAGATACTACATATCTATTTATTAGGAAGATATCATCAACAAATGCCAATTAAATTACCAACTACCTTTCTAAGTAACATTCTATAAATACATTCATTAAAATAAATATTTCATTTGTCTTAAATTATACAAGTTAATTTGTAAAAAGAAATTGTCTCAAGTTATAAAATTATCTAGGTACTGTCTTTGTGATTTGATTGAAATTTACTACTACGAATTGATGTTATTAATGACATCGATCAACATTTTTTGTGGATATAATTTGAGCTCTTTAAACCCGAATAACTTTGTACATGACACTGTACAAAAAAAATAATTGTACATGACATTAATAAAATCCACATTATTAGCTCCAATTCTTACCTTGAAAATGGAAAATTACAATAACTCATTGATTATGATAAATTTTTGAAATTTAATATGAACTACCAGTGGTTGATCAATTAGAGACTCTTTAAGACAATTTCATTAAAAAAATTCCGTTGCAATTTATGAACCTCTATTGGCATTTCTAACGATTTTTGGAGTCTCAAAACCTTTGTTTAAATATATATTAGAAGTTTATCTATTCGTTCTCATTAAAGCAAACTATCATTTATTACTAGCCTAATAAAAAAGGGTATCACATTTACCGTCTCTCTTCAACTGATATTCGATGATATCCTTTATTCTCTCGATCTCTAAGATTGATCCATGCAACCATCTCATATATTTATAACAAAATCAATAAAAATTAGTCGTGCAAATCTTATATCAAATTCGGATCACCATAAATCTTACAATAAGACTATATATTGTGCCTTCTCTTCCTCTCTCAATCTCAATCTTAAGTTGCATTTTGATGTAATGAGGTGTATCATTCCATGCTTGTTCCATAGTTCTTTTTGCTACGTTAAAATTGAGTGAATTTTTTCTTGGCTAAATTTTACCTACTCCGTGATGGAATTTTGGATTATCGGAACCCATTTTTTTGGAAATTAAAGAGTTAATTAAAAAATTGAGTAAATCCTAATTCCAAATTTACCCATGTTACTTACTAGTTTACCACGCGTGTGACATGAATGTTAGGTACCCCAACTACTTGTGCCTTGACTGATAGATGGTAAAAGATTAGAGTTTATCTCCTATTCCCTACAAATAGCTATTGTTTTGATATCCCATTCATTCACTGATTCTCTAATTACATTTTCATCTCATTGTTTGAGAAAAAGAGAGAAAGCTTGTATTGCTAGCTAGAAATATGCACGATCCACCCCCACCAGGAGGCCCAGGACCTCATCACAACCCTGGGCCACCTGGTCCTCATCCTCCCGGACCTGCTCATCCACCACAAGCTCATCCACCTCCTGGCCCACCACCAGGTCCAGCACCTCCCCCTGGTCCTCAGCCACCTCCTGGACCGCACGGCCACCCTCCACACCACCACCGCTGATTATACATGCATGCATATGGTTATGTGCTTGGAGTACTAATAATAATAACTTCACTCAATCTATCTATATAATATGGGGGTTTGTTGAGTAGATTCAACTTATATAGTTTCCCCCTTTGTATCACTGTGTGGTTGTTATGCTAGGTCTTTGTGGTTTGCATGTATGTATACTGCTAGAACAATAAATAAAAAAATGTTTTCTTCCTAGCTATGTTGTTGCTTGTTACATAATCCATGTATATACTGTTGGAGTACAAAATCTTTGGCTTAACACGTTCAACAATATATAATTTGTCTCCTTCCGAACCCATCCTCTTCTTTATAAGAACCATTTTAAAATTTACGTTCTCTAAACAAAAAATAAATAAATTAACTTCTCACCTTTCAGACTGTATTTGAAATTTAGAATCGATGAAATACTTCACAAAATCCTTCATTTTGAATCTATACAAAATAATGTACATTGAAGAATTTAAATTAGGTGAACACTCCCGTATAATATTAAATCAAAAAAATTATCTAATCAAAACACTATGACAAACGGGATAAGAGGTGCATTTTTTTGCAACATCAAGAGTATTTTTAGGAAATGATGGAGAAATGAAGAGTAGAGTATGTGTTGGGAAAAGAAGAATGGATGAACCCATACAAAAGAGTGGGGGTGCTTCCGGGATAAAAATGCATGCGGTTTGGTTCGGTTGATTTTTAAAAAGTCATCCAAACCAAACTAAACCAACGCGGTTATGGTTTGTTCGGTTTGTGCGTTTATTGCGATATAAAAAATAAGACGATATTACCAACTTGTTACAAAATAAACATAGAAAATTTTAATTTATTTATTGTTTACATGATAAAATATGCATAAACATAAATTCTATATACACAAGAACTTATTTTTAATACCAATAGTATAGTTTTAGATCGCGTTAAATGATATGTTTTGATAGCCTACTGTTTTATGAACTTAATTTGGGTTGTGCTTGCTAAGTTTGACTATGTAATAGGTTGATTGCTACTAGTTGATAGAGCTAAGTTATGTATTGCGGTTTGATTCGGTTTGGTTCGGTTTTCTAAAATGAAAACCGCAAACCAAACTGCGCGGTTTAAAAGAAAAATGATCCACGCGGTTTAAAATAAATGTGCTTTCGGTTTAGATTGGTTCGGTTTGCGGTTTTACTTTTAAATTGGTTCAGATATAATCACCCCTACAAAAGAGTAACGATTATTATGCACCAATAGAGTAATGATTCTTTAAAAAAAAAAACCAATAGAGTAATGATAATTATACATCAATAATTTATTTTCTCTCTATCTTTTTTATTTTCTTCCTTCATCGCATCTATAAAACCATTATGTTATGTATGTCTCCTGAGCTTAATTCCGTTGGTAGGAAATTATATTATATATATGTAGGAATTTCTAGGCACTAAATTATTTGGAAAAAAAAAATACAAAGGTTCTGGAAGCATCATCAATTATTTTATTGTAACAAATGACATCTTTATGTTGTTTTTTTTTTCCTTTCAAATTAGAGTTTAATTGTTGTGCACCGTCGGTGTAAATTTTTTTGCACATACATTCAATGATGTGTTGCCACATCATTTAATGAATGTGACACATCATGTATTTTTAATTACCATACATGATATGTCGATATATTATTGGACGCATGTGTAAAATAATTTTACACTGACGGTGCATATAAATTAAATTCTTCAAATTAACCATTTAACTTCTTCTTTTCTTTTTTTTGTATTAATCATCTGGTTTTCAGGAGAAAGGACTTCGGTAATTCAAAGTTTGGCTAAAAAATAAGTAAAACTTGATAAAAAATTATCTATTAACCACTTGAGTTTAATATGTTAGTTAATTAGCCATTTAACTTTCATAATAAAAATCTTATCACCACTTTTATTCAAAAAATCTTATCACCTGTTTCAAAAAAATAAAACTAAAAATAAATCTTATCACCATATAAAACTGGGCCGAGCCCAGTTAATTGTACTGTTTATAAAATTGGGACTAGCCCAGTTAATTGGTAAATCTCGTCTTCCCTTTCGATTTCACTCTCTGGTGTTGCGTTGAGCTCGAGTTTCATACCCTAAAACCCTCTCTTCTCTTCTCCGGTGTTACTCTCTCTCTCTAGTCTCTACATTCTCACCTTCCACCATGGATGACAGCTTATACGACGAATTCGGCAACTACATCGGACCCGAAATCGAGTCCGACCAAGACTCCGATAGGGAAGAAGATGACGACAACGAAGAACACGGCGAAGAAGACAACAGAGCCGTTGAATCCGACGGCGAAGGTCCTTCAAACGGATGGCTAACAACCGGCGGCTCCAATGATGTAGACATGCTTGAAAATCAAGTCGTCCTTGCGGAAGACAAGAAGTATTATCCAACAGCTGAAGAGGTTTACGGGGAAGACGTTGAAACCCTTGTTATGGATGAAGATGACCAGCCTCTCGAACAACCGATTATCAAACCGGTGAAAAACAAGAAATTTGAAGTAGGTGTTAAGGATTCTTCGACTTATGTTTCATCACAGTTCATGTTAGGGTTGATGTCGAATCCTTCTTTGTCGAGAAATGTGGCGTTGGTGGGTCATTTGCAGCATGGGAAGACTGTTTTTATGGATATGCTAGTGGAACAGACTCATCACATGTCTACTTTCGATTCTCAGAGTGAGAAGCATATGAGGTATACTGATACCAGGGTTGATGAACAAGAGAGGAGAATTTCTATCAAAACTGTTCCAATGTCGCTTGTGTTGGAAGATAGTAACTCCAAATCTTATCTGTGTAATATTATGGATGCACCTGGTCATGTTAACTTTTCTGATGAAATGACTGCTGCATTGAGGCTTGCTGATGGTGCTGTTTTGGTTGTTGATGCTGCCGAAGGAGTTATGGTAACTACTATCTTCTTTTTGTTTTTACTAGTATTTGTTTGGTGATTAATATCTTTTGTTGATGTTTAGGGTTTTGGGCATTGGTCAATTTCAGTTGATAAGTTAATGTAGTAGTTATAATGTATGTAGAATTGACAATTAGGATTAAAGTTGTGTTACACGTGTCAAGTCACACACTGATGAGTGATGAGACCAACATATATGGATACATTTAATTACTTCAATTTTCGTAAATTATGCTACGTGTGAGTGTTGTGTATGCGTCGGTGCTTCATAGGTTATGATATGTTTGCTCGTTCACTTTTTAGAGCTAAAACTACAATCTGTCAGTTATATTATGATGCTTGTTACTATGATGTAGTTAACTGTATGACAGCATTGAGTTTTGAGTTTCTTGTTTGATGATTAGTATCTTTTGTTGATGTTTAGGCTTTTGTGCATTGGTGTAGTCTGGTTGATAAGTTAATGTAGTAGTTATAATCTATGTAGAATTGGCAATTAGGATCAAAGGTGTGTTATGTGTTCGACACGTGTCAAGTCATACATTGACATGGGAAACATATATGGATACATTTAATCACTTCAATTTTCGTAAATTATGCTACGTGTGAGTGTTGTGTATGCGTCGGTGCTTCATAAGTTATGATATGTTTGCTCGTTCACTTTTTAACTACTATCTGTCAGTTAGATTATGATGCTTGTTACTATGATGTAGTTTACTGTATGACAACATTGAGTTTTTAGTTTCTTGCAATTTGTAGGTAAACACAGAGAGGGCAATACGTCATGCAATTCAGGAGCGGTTGCCTATCGTTGTTGTAATGAACAAGGTAAACAGATTTTTTGTTGATATGAATTGTGGCTTTAAGTCTTAGTTTTTTATATTCCACTATTTTATTCTCAGTTGTTAACTGTTTTGTTTTTAGGTTGACAGACTCATAACTGAACTTAAGCTACCTCCAAAAGATGCTTACCATAAATTGAGGCATACTTTGGAAGTCATTAATAACCACATATCTGCTGCTTCCTCAGTTGCCGGCGATGTCCAAGTTATAGATCCAGTTGCTGGAAATGTTTGTTTCGCAAGTGGCACTGCTGGATGGTCATTTACGTTGCAATCATTTGCTAAAATGTATGGGAAGTTACATGGAGTTCCATTGGAAGCTAATAAATTTGCTTCCCGCCTTTGGGGTGACTTCTATTATCATCCAGATACTAGAGCCTTCAAAAAGAAACCCCCCGTGGGTGGTGCTGAACGATCTTTTGTTGAGTTTGTGCTTGAGCCACTTTACAAGATATATAGCCAAGTGATTGGAGAACATAAAAAGAGTGTAGAGACAACCCTTGCTGAACTTGGAGTCACTCTAAGTAATGCAGCATACAGATTGAATGTTAGACCTTTGCTAAGGCTGGCATGTAGCTCTGTTTTTGGTTCAGCTTCTGGTTTCACTGATATGCTTGTTCAGCACATACCTTCACCAAGAGATGCTGCAGTTAAGAAAGTTGATCATATATACACCGGACCTAAAGACTCACCCATTTACAAAGCAATGACGCAATGTGATTCTTCTGGTCCACTAATGGTTAATATAACCAAATTGTATCCAAAATCTGATTGTAGTGTATTTGATGTTTTTGGTAGAGTTTATAGTGGCACATTACAGACAGGACAGTCTGTCCGTGTTCTAGGAGAAGGATACTCACCGGATGATGAGGAGGACATGACTGTAAAAGAAGTAACTAAGTTGTGGGTTTATCAAGCTCGCGATAGGATGCCAATATCTGAGGCTCCTCCAGGTTCTTGGGTTTTAATTGAAGGTGTGGATGCTTCAATAATGAAAACCGCAACTCTTTGTAATATGGATTTTGGTGAGGATGTATACATATTCAGGCCCCTTCTCTTCAACACTCTATCAGTGGTGAAAACAGCCACTGAGCCATTAAATCCAAGCGAGTTGCCAAAAATGGTGGAGGGGCTGAGGAAAATTAGCAAGAGTTATCCTTTAGCAGTTACTAAAGTTGAGGAGTCTGGGGAACACACTATATTAGGGACAGGTGAACTGTACTTGGATTCAATTATGAAGGACTTGAGAGAGCTATACTCTGAAGTCGAAGTCAAGGTGATATATTGCTTTCCATTTATATTTTCAACTCTTCTACCAGTAATTTTGATTATATTTTTTTTTGGCTTAGACATTGACTTAAAGCTGTACCTTTGTTGAAGATGGCCCTTTCCTGTGCTTTTTCAGGTAGCAGATCCTGTTGTCTCATTTTGTGAAACAGTTGTTGAATCTTCGTCAATGAAATGTTTCGCTGAAACACCAAACAAGAAGAATAAAATAACAATGGTAGGTATTTTACAAGCTTCATCACAAATTGTATATTTCTTAGTTCGTGGATATATTTTTCTGAGGCTGATTTGTTTTTCACTTTACTCATAAAAATCTTGACCTTTCTTCAGATTGCTGAGCCACTAGAAAGAGGTCTGGCAGAAGACATAGAGAATGGTGTTGTTAGCACTGACTGGAACAGAAAGAAACTGGGTGAATTTTTCCAAACTAAATATGACTGGGATCTTCTTGCTGCACGGTCAATCTGGGCATTTGGCCCTGATAAGCAGGTAAATCACTCTATCTATTTGTCCAACTTTATCCTGGAACTATTTGCCCAACTGTCTCCCGGAACTTTTGTATAACACATTCTAGTTCCAATGCAGGGCCCGAATATTCTGTTAGATGATACCCTTCCAACTGAAGTTGACAAGAGCCTGCTTAATGCGGTGAAGGATTCCATTGTTCAGGGGTAAACATACAATACTTTTATTCAGCTGTTCATTAATTAATTGATTTCACTTTGATAATAATATGTTATGTCATTTAACAGATTTCAGTGGGGTGCACGAGAAGGACCTTTGTGTGATGAGCCCATCAGAAATGTTAAATTTAAGATTGTTGATGCAAGGATTGCTCCTGAGCCACTTCACCGTGGATCCGGCCAGATCATTCCAACAGCTCGGCGAGTGGCTTATTCAGCTTTCCTTATGGCTACCCCTCGGCTTATGGAACCAGTATACTATGTAGAGGTATATATACTTGCTATTTTTTATTTTACGCTTCAATATTGGTTGCATGTTAAACTCAATTGTAATCATTCCATGGTTTATGACATGAACTAAATGATGATTATATCATGTGAGATGGTTCTGCATATAAACTAACCAGCCGAACATGTTTATCCTTTAAATTTAGACTATGATCTAATCATAAATGGCCTTTTTTGTATATGGCTGGAATAATGTAATTTTATGGCGTAGTAAAATACTCAATTGTATTTGCACTAGTTTTTTTATAGAACCTTGTGAACACTAATTTTACTATTTCAACGATACTTGGTCTGATGCTATGCTATTGTTCTTTTGTCCTTTGAATCAGATTCAAACACCAATAGATTGTGTATCTGCGATCTACACTGTGCTGTCTCGTAGGCGTGGACATGTCACTGCGGATGTTCCTCAACCAGGCACCCCTGCTTATCTTGTCAAGGTCATTAACTAACTTTTCCATAGAAACTAATTTAACAAGGTTTGCTTTTGTAGATGGTTGAGCTTTTTGAACATAAGGTTACTGACTTTGTTCTTCACATCTTTCAGGCATTTTTGCCCGTGATAGAATCTTTTGGTTTTGAGACAGACTTGAGATACCATACGCAAGGTCAAGCATTTTGCCAATCAGTTATTGATCATTGGGCTATTGTTCCAGGAGATCCTCTAGACAAAAGCATTGTTTTGCGCCCACTTGAACCAGCACCAATCCAGCATCTTGCCCGTGAGTTTATGGTAAAAACAAGGCGTAGAAAGGTATGTCTTTTTCTGTTTTTGTTCTCAAGAGTTGCCTGTGATGCTCATTCTACATTTGTCTTCGCTTTGTTCTTTTTGAGAAAGAAAGGGGATAAAAAAGAAAATGTTTGTACATAAAACTAAAAGACAGAGTCAAGCGAAGTTAGAGGAATGATTGAGACTAGTGAATTATACTGGGAAAAGATCTTCTATTATAACTGGTTAGTGCAAAGGATTTATTGTGTGTTTTTCTTGCAGGGAATGAGCGAGGATGTAAGTATAGGCAAGTTCTTTGATGAGGCTATGATGGTGGAACTCGCACAGCAGGCTGCAGATCTTCACCAACAAATGATATGATTCTTCACATGTTCTGTCCACTATGATATTCATTTTTTATTTAATTCGGAGTTTGGACCTTTAGACTGTGAACCTGGAAACAAATTGTACGTGTGATGCAAGCAAACAAGAGTTCTTTGCTTTGGAGTTGGCAGAGATTTAACACAGCTTTTTAGCATACTGTTGCTAGCTATTATGACATTCAAATTCAAATAGAAGTCAATTATGGTCTCATGGAACTGGAATAGCTTTTTATTGCCAGTTGGGGAATCTTGTCTCTAATTTTGTTATGTAATCATTGATTTTGTACTAGTTGCATATCCTCCCCAAAATATAACATCAAAAGTTGTATGAAAAACTATTTTCAATGTCTGCATACTGACATATATATAAAAAATGTCCCATTTAAGATAAGGTTACTGTAAGAGAGTTGTGACATGGGTCAAGACAAAAATATCAGATAATGCATGACACTCACTTTCACTTGATAATTTAGTCTGTAGTTTGAGAATTTGCTGAAAGGCTCTGGTAATTTGTACATCGCTTTCAGGTTTTTATTGCTGATTGTGAAAGCTTAATGTATTAATTGGCATGATTCCTTTTCATTGTGCTAATTCAACATATTTTTTTGGTATTTTAATGTTCATGATGATGTTTTCTGTTTTTGCACCACATGATAGAAATAACTCACAAACATAACTATGGTTTTGTCACGGGTCTGAGTTATTTTTTGTCGGTGCCACATTTTTGTTTGTTCCCATCATGTGGAATTTGGAACCACGAGAAGACATTTTTCAAATCAGCTTTGTGATTTGGTGTCACAATGGGGTTCACTCATAATTGGGTGTCAAATGCAAGTTCCTTACAGAAAACGAAAGAGCCTTTTGAAATTTTGCACAACTATTTGACTAAACTTTGCACAAGTTTTTGACTATTCTATCAATAGAAAATAGAATCCTCACACCACCATTCTTGTTTACTTATTTGACTATTCTACTGTGTCTGTGTTGAGTCCATTTACAGTGATATGTTTGATTTCTAAGGAAAGTTTAATAAACAATAAATATAAATTACAATTAATAATTATTGTGTGCTTCAATCACATTGTCCAATGATATACATAGTTAATGTCTTTCTTTCCCATTAACAATGGGATAAACAATCATACAATAGTATAAATTTTATTTTGAATTTAGCACCTCAGTGCATTATTTTCTCTACCTCACCAGTGATCACTGACCAAACACAAGTTAAAATCATAGATAAATGTATGTACATAATCTCAGCTCACCAAAAAAAAGGTATTGCAGAGATGAATAATCTATCATCCTTCTAAGAAGCATTTAAGATTCTGAAGTCCCTCAGCAGATATGCTTCTTCTGACTCTAGGCCTTTCAACAACCAAAGGTGTTGGTGGATCTGATTGAAAGCATATCATCACAACAGTTAAATTATCTGTTGCTCCTCTCTTTATTGCTTCTCCTATTATTTCCTTGCAACATTGTTTAACATCATTATGCTGTTGAAGCTTCCTCCTAGCAAAATCTACGGCATTTTGGCTACGAAAAACATCCCATATTCCATCACTTCCAATTATCAAAAACTCGTCATCTTTTGTCAATGTCGTCAATTTAAGTTCTGGTTCAGCACTCAAAGGTCCACCTCTTCCACTCATTTCCTTCATTCCTTCGAGATGCCAGTTGCCTAGAGCACGCGTGACGCCTAACTGTCCATTCAAGTAACCATCGTCAACAAATCCGCCAAGCGACTCAATCCTCATCCTTTCTTTCATGCATAATGGCCTGTGATCTTTTGACATTTCTATAGCTGCTCCGGCTCGGGACAAAACAGCGCGGCAGTCCCCGGCATTGGCCACAAGTAAAGACCTGTACACAAAGAAAAGGATAACTAAGCAAGGTGCTATAATTCCAAGTCATAATGTGATGCTACATTGTTCTATGAAGCACAATCACTGTTGGTTTTAGGCGCTTTTTGGACACCAACACTTGTATGACACGTGTCAGGTATCTTGTTTCACTATCCAATTTATTTTAATTTTGGCTTTCACACGACTCTGAAACTAATGGACCAACTACCTTAGAGGTCTCTACTTGTCTGTTTCTATGTCGTGTTCAGTGCCTGTGCTTCATGGAGGGGTAGGTACTACACCTGACTTTAAAGCTAGTGTGTCTCTACAAAGATATGAGTAGGGGAGAATATTTATCCTATGGTTATAACATGGCAAGGAATATTGGAGATGAGTACTTACCTTCCAAATATAATTGCAGTCAATGCAGTTGTACCAGAAGATAGAGAAGAGTCAATAGAGCATGTTTTTGCAAACTCTGAATCAATCTCCAAAAATGACCTTGTTACCACCTTCTCAAGTTCAAGAGGGAAGTCAGCATCCTCAACAATCACCCTCGGCAGATGATCGCGAACAAATTGTGCAGCACTCTTCCCTCCATGTCCATCAAATACCTGCAAAATGTCAAATATTAAAATAGTGCATACACTCCTAAGCATGAACTTTTCATAGCTTATAATCACAAAAATGAGATAACATGTTGGAAGAGACAATTGAAAACTTGACAATAGGCAATTAACAAAATCTGATAGATGACTTACACCATAAAAGGAAACCGCTTCGTCGTTGATTACATTATAACCAAATTTCTTTGCCAAGTCTCCAATGCAAATGTGAGTATCCTCCATATAAGGTCGACCTCCAATATCAGACCATTCCCCCGACCGAAGCGTAGGGACGAAATTTATCAGGTTCTGTTTTTTCTCTGTAATCTCTGTATCCTCACAAATGCTTTCCAGCTAAAATGCACACAAAGTTATAATTATAAACTAACAACTGAAAATAATTTAGAAAATGATCTCTGCAATTTACATTTATGCTACCAACACATTGTGCTTACAAATACATCCCTAGAGACTAATCACATCTTATCAAATGCTAAAATCAGCTATACCATTTGATAATCATATCTAAGAGAATTTCAAGGTCAAGCAACCCTTAAAATTCATAATTTCATTTGCTGTGTCTCTTCAACCAAAGATACAAATGAAGCATACAAGAAAAGGATAACAAATTTCAAATTCAGAATAAAAAGGATAATTAAAGAAGAATCTATTAATTGTCAAAAGGGAAAAACTTTTGATGCTACCTAAAGAAAATTAACAATTGAATTCTTGTTTGGATAAACAACTTAATTAAGCACTTATAGCATAAGCGTTTTTCACATAAGTGCTTATGTACAAACTACTTATTTAACAAAATATAAAATAAAGTCAAACTGTTTTTATGTGTTATGAACAGTTTTCATAATCTATCCTGAAGAACTTATATACATCAGCTGAAAACAACTCATGGACAAGTCCTAAGATGTTCTATAAGTTCTCCCAAATAGTATCACAACGGCCTATGCCAAGTAGATAAGATCAAATAAGTCAATCCAAATTCCAAACAGACCATAAATATAATTAAAGTCTAAGAAGCTTGATTAAAAAAGCATCTTCAAAAATCAAAATCCAGCTTATAATATAAGGAAAGAAAACAAGAACAAAAAAAGAAAGAGAAGATGAAGGAATAAAACACTAACAGGAAATGAATTAACAGCACTAATCTGGTCACTGGAAATTCTAAAAGAAGAGTCTTTTTCTGTATTATCCATCTGGGCATGTAAGAGATCACAATGCATAGGCCATGAAATTCTTCTGTTATCAAGTTCTTCCATATTGTTATCTTGATCAACTTGTTCACCCTCTTGCACACACATGTTGATAACAGTAAGAAAGTAGTTGTTGTTGTTGGCAAGTGGTACTTTTTTCAGCTCAGGAACTTGCAGTTGTTGTAGGCATGGAAATCAGAAAGTAATTATATAAAGTGAAACAACAATAATAATATAGAATTTTGTAGCTTATAACAAAAGAGATAAAGAGAAGATTCTTAGAATATGTTGAGAAAATCATGCAGTAGTTTTTCTCTATTTGTTTATTATAATAGTAATAATATTATTGAACCAATTGTTGTGGACATAAATGGTTAGAATTTCCGCTCACACCAATTTTGCTCGGAAGTTTTTGTTAAGAGTTTCATATTAAATAAAAAATGACATGAAGTTGAATTTATAAATAGAGATAATTCTCTTAATAAGTCGACTTTATAAGAATAAATTCGATCAAACTTTTATTTTTAAAGTGGTGTCCGAATTTTCTTCAAAATTTATTAAACCATCTGCTATCAATTTTTTTAATAGGCTAAAATAATAAAAGTCATAGATTATAAGTCAATTTTATAGTAAATTTTCAATAATATTAGTGGCACAATTGTGCCTGTGCCACTAATTTAATTTTTTTTTAAAAAAAGAAAATAAATAATATTAGTGTTTTTTGTGTGTGAATAATAATAGTATTAGTTTGTCTTGTACCAAAAAATAATAGTAATATTATTGTTTCAAGTGGGAAGGAGTGTGAAAGAGAGAACAAGAGCCGTTAAGTTGTAGATTTTTGTATGAAAAACGTGGTCCAAAATTGTTGGTTGGTTTATTAGGTGATTCTTTGATATATTTTTTTATAATTTGGATAATGTCATTTTCTATGCTTACCTATCATATTGCAATCCCACTCTTTCTTTTTAATATTTTTCTTCTCTTTTTCTACCTTTATGCCCTCTCACATCATACCATATGAAAAAATCTTGTATGATATTTCTAACAAAATTCTATGCCTTTTTCCTCTCTTTTCATTTCATTAGTTTCTTATTGGACTTTAATTAATTTTTAGAAGTTATATAATGGTGTGGAAATTTATAATAACATCATTTAAAAAATGTGACTATGATTTTGTCAACTATTTTGGTCAATCTATATATACAAAATATTAGGTTGTTAAAATAAATAATCTAGGAACGGAGCATGAACAGCTAAGATTACCACAATATTTTTTTGTCACCGTTTTTAAACCTTATAAAATATTAAAATAAATTGAGGTCGATTTCCATGAGCTAACTTAGTTGGTAGGAACATCATATTATATATGTAGGGGTCGGAGTTCGAATCTCAACACTCTACTTATCAAAATGTAATGTCTCTATCAACTGAATTTTTTAAGCAAAAGGGCGCAAATGAAGATCTACCAACTGAGTTAAACTCATGAGGTAGTATATATTTTGTCATCTAATTAAATTTACCAATAAGCACTTAAATGTCTTGTCACTTGATCAATCCATTTTTAGTAATCTTTTCCATTATTAACTATCTACACTTGAACCATTTTCAGCCTCCACCGACTGGCTTAATTGAGAATAACTATAGTCTTCCATAACTTTTTTTTGGGATGGAATATAGTTTTTCATAACTTTTATAGTTGTTCTTTAAATTTTCATCTTCATTTTTGTTTCTTGTTCTTTACTTTATTGGTCTCAACCGTTCTTCTTGTTGTAAAGTTGTATTGTTATCAATAATAAATTAGTCCAAACAAAATTACATCATTGTTTTTTTAATAAAAAAAATTAATTATTATTAAACTGCAATTATAATGTTTTTTTATTTCAAATATCAACTTTTACATGACAGAAATAATAATCAGTCAATGAAAAACTTACGCGGCAATTAATAATTAATCCATTTTCTATTATTAAAAAAATAATAATATAATTAATCCATTTGTCTTGTCAAAAAATAATAGTTAATCCATTATTATTTTTTATGGTTGTTGTCGGTTGAGGGATTGAGGACGGCAACTCTAATTATGTTATTTTTCTTGAGAGTTAGGTAGAATGGGTTTTAGAGGTCCATCTTGAAGGTACTACTAGCAAATTAACACAACCATTTTCATTTCTAATCTTCAGACACCATTTTTCTAATAAAATCTTCTAATAGTGGGTTTAGGCCTCATGTAGTCATCAAACAAAAAGCTTTCAAACAGTTATTCATAATTTCATAGAATTTCAATAAGCATGGCCATGTAGGAAATTTGAGGTGGCAGTCCACATAGGATGCCATATGTCAACGAAATCTAACGTGTCAGTGCCACATGTTCTTCCGTTAGTCAACAGTTAATTGACCTAACATTTAGGACTAAAACCAAAACTGAAAATTAATCGAGGACGAAAAAGAATAATTTTAAAATATAGGAACGAAAACTAAAACTCGCTATAAAAGTAGGGACTGAAAACATAATTTACCCATAAATAAATGTGGGTGAAAGACTGAGGGTCTTGCTGGCTTTGCATGTTCCACCGCCACTGTTCCTGTAGATAGGAGGATCTAATTAACATTAACGATGAATTGATTCAAGTGGTAAAAAATTTGAGTCTCTTGAAATATGTGATAAGATATTTGACTTTTGACTATTATGTATTAAATGTGTTAAGTTGTTGCGAGAGAAAAATCCACTTTATTTTATTTGTTCCATAGGTTCTAGACAGAGATCAATATCTTATATCATTAATTGTGGTAAAAAATTTGGACATATATCTCATAACAAAAAAAATAAAAATGTATTCAAAAATACAAAATCTAATAGTATAATATAGTTGTAAAATAATTATTTATAATTATTTAAGTAGGTCAATCTAAAAGCACTAAATAGATTCTTAAAAACACGTAGTCCGACTTTTATAATTAAATAGACTTCTAAAAAAAATTAATCTTCTACTATATATATTTTAAAAAACTCTAGCTTAGACCTAAGTAGACTAGAATGTAGGTCCCCTACCCTTACTTACAAACACATGTATCTCTATCTTAGTTTGCTCCATTCTATCTCTATCTTAGTCTGCTCTATTCTATCAATTACTAATTACTACTAATGAAAAAAATATCATAAGGGCAAAATTTTACGAAGTTCACTAGTTAGAGCAATATGGATTTATTCAATAAAAGCAATTTTATTGAATAAATCACCACAATTTAGATATCGCTCTATGATTATTATTTTTGTGGGTTCAAAGTGCAGTTTGAGACATCATTCATAAGAAGCATAGTTTAACTAATCATTATCACAAATAGGAATCAAAGTATAGTAAATTGAGGTGATGGTTTTGTTTTGTTTTATTTTATTTTTAATCAAACACATCAAGCTTTACAAATTTTGTGTGGTTCCCTAAATATGATTCCAACAAGGACGTACCATAATGTTCATATATTAGTATTATTTGTGGTCAAGTCAAGTTATATTCCATAGCTAATAGTAATAGCTCTTTTGCACTATAAATATGCACAATAATGTTTCTTGTGTCTTGATGGGAGAGAACAAAAGATGTTGGACTCAAACGTGGTACAATCGTATTCACAAGAAAATTGCGTCCGTCACATATTGGTCTCATTGGTAAAAGACCATACTAAAGGAGCTAAAAAGGAAGGTCATAAAAAGAGAGTCAACTAAGCACCAAACAATGGGGACCTGTGTGGAAAATAGCACTTGTGAAATTAAAGAAGCTTTTTCTTTTTCTCTAGTGCAATAAGTAGTGTCAACAAAGCCTAAAGAATAGTAGCATATAGTATATATATTTATCCAACTACAACACCTTTACATCTATATAGGCTTGCTCAACCAAGAAGCAAATAAAACTTTGGCTTAAATATTGATACTCTCTGGATGAGATCTTGATAGGAAGATTATTATGGGTTGTTGATTTTGGATGGTTGGTGGTCGAATCCTGTTGTGAAAGAGATGATGGTATATGCATATATTTCGACGATCAAGTCGGTAGGTGCCAAAAGCGAAAGATATTTTTAACATTAGATGTGACATACATGACTTAGTCCATATGATAAATTTATATAGGTGGAGAATTAGGATTTAGGAGACACTTGGGCACCTATTTTGGGGACATGTGTTAGCGGATGAATAAGGCAGTATGATATGATGGTCCACGTGTCCCAACAAGTGGCGATTATGTGTGTTTTAGAGCGTGCCCGATGTATGGTCTGCTTTGCCAAGCGTAGTTCGGATGATCCGGTCCAGTTTGTGAATGAGCTTTGGCCTAGTCCAAAACAAATCTGTGTTGATTTTGGACGATCGGTGGTTGAATCCTATTGTGAAGGAGAAGATATAGTAGATGCACCATGCATGCACTCCGACGGTTGAGTCAGTATGCGGCATATGTGAGAATTATGATTTAGGTGAACCCAGTCCATAAGGCACGTGTTAGCTGATGGTTGAGACAACACGATTTGATGGTCCACGTGTCCCAATGAGTGGTGATTATGTATGTTTTAGGGCGTGTCCGCCATATGGTCTGTTTTGTCAAGTATGGTTCGGACGACCTGATCCAATTTGCGAATAAACTTTGACCTAATTCGAAGCAAATATGTTTTGAAGCCGTTAAAAAATCAATTCCTTTTGATTAAGATTCATGAGGTTAGTTGGTGTTAAAAAGAAAGGTAAGGCGGCTAACAAAAGTTGACGTGGAATTGTTGTGTCAGATTAATTTGGTAAAATAAATCCAAATATGTAATTATAGGGATTAAGAGATAAAAATCACTATAATCAAACTATTTCACGTTTTTAACTTGATATTTTGGGTGCAAGGAAAATGGTTTTTTGGATGGATATCATGTGTTTGTATTTTGGTTGTTTATGGGACAAATGATAAAGGGTGTTGGATGGATTTCGTCAGGTGAGAGCCCACATTAAGTCAGAAATAAGATAAAAAGAAAGTGTGTTAGTGGACCTTATGCCATGTGAATGTGATGCTAACTTAATTAGAAGGGAATGAAATTCGTATTTTGCATAATAGTTCAAAACAGTGGCACAAAGAGAGGAGGGAAACCAAGAGCAAACATAAGAGAAGAGTACTAAGTGTGTTTGGTAAATTAGGTTCTCTGATTTGGCTAAAAAGTTTAGTGTATTGTTCATATCATTGAGTTAATAATTTTGAATATTTAGAGTCTCTTCCAAACATTTTTGTTTTTTAGTTTTTAAAATATATTTTATAAATTAAATTTTAAAAACCATTGCCAAAACAATCTCAAACATTCACGCCATTTTTCTTTGTTTAAGTAATGCCTTTTAACCAATTTTCTAACTACCCTCTAACATATAAGTTAATTATAACATAAGAGACTATAGAGTACTCTTTAAACATTTTTACCCACAAATTTAAAACTGAAACATTCAATTATACTAAAAGAAACTAGTAGTGTTATGATATCATCTAAAAATAAGTGTATGTAGAGTACTCTTTAAACATTCTATTTATATAAATTACCTGAAATTTTAATTTTGCTACATTTTCACGCACAGATATAAAATTGAAACGTTCAATTATACTAAAAAGAGACTAGTCATCTTATGATATCATCTAAAAATGAGATCAAAAAGAAAAAAGCAAGGAAAAAATGCACGATTCTCACATCCAATACAATAATGACAAGAACAAGAATTAAGGACCTAATAAAGGTCAATCATTCATATTAAGAAATAAATAGTAAACAACATAAATTCAAAGCAAAGTATATTTTACACCTTATTTGATATCAATCCATACACCTTATTTGATTATCGAAAATACACTTCAAGGACGAACAGGAATACTCTGTTCATTTCGGAAGAAGTTGTCTGGATCAACTGCGGTCTTAATCTTAACCAACCTATTAAAATTATTATTGAAGTACTTAGCGCCATATACCTGACCTTCTTGATAACTATTCTTACCAAAACTATTAATCCCAATATCAAGATCTCTATAATTTATATAAGCACTTCTTGGATTCTGTGACACATAAGGTGTCATGAAACTATAAAGTGTCTTAGCTTGATCCAAATAACCTAATGTTACATTAGGTGCTGGATCTTTCCAATTCACTGAAAATTGAACTTTGAACAACTTGGTACGGTGAGGAAAGGGAGTTGCATCGGCCGGAATTTGAGCCATTTTTCCGCCATAAGGGTTAAAGACAAACCCAACTTTTCCTAAATCAATCATCTTCTTCCATATCAATTCCAACGCATCTTTTGGAATAGGTTTTTGCACATAATCAGATTTTCTCTTACCCAAACTCGCCATATTAACTTCTCTATCCAAAAGACTCTCCGGTTTTGCACCGCTATTATAAGCATCAGCGTCGTTATACCAAATAACAGCATTAATCCAACTTAATTCAATACAATCCTGTTTCTTCAATCCCAAAAGTGGAAATTCTTTCCCCAAAATCCCTACAACTTCATCGGCCCCGCCGAGGAACATAGCAACAACAGAAGCTCTAATAGTTTTTGTTCCTTTAACAACCTTAGAAGTTATAGGCTGCAAAAGAAGCCTCATAAAAATCCTATCATCGGTAGTTGGAGCAACTTGTTGCCATTGGACAACAAGATCCGTTGCACCCTCATCCAAAGTTTTCTCGATACGAAAAACGGTAACGGTTTCAGGAACCGTTACTAATTTAATAGTATACGATAAAACAACACCAAAACTAGCACCACCACCACCTCGTATAGCCCAAAAAAGATCTTCTCCCATGGATTTCCTATTCAAAAGCCTACCTTTAACATCAATAATTTCGGCATCAATAACATTATCAACAGAAAGACCAAATTTTCTCAACATTGTACCATACCCTCCACCACTGATGTGACCACCAACACCAACAGTTGGACACACACCAGCAGGAAAGCCATGAACTTTACTCTTTTCATAAATTCTATAATAAACTTCACCAAGTGTTGAACCAGCTTGAATATAAGCAACTTCATTTTTTATATCAACATTGATTGTTCTTAGATTGAACATGTCAAGGATGATAAAGGGCGATTGATTTACATAAGAAATACCTTCATAATCATGTCCACCACTTCTGATTTTGATTTGAATGTTGACATTTTTGGCACAAATGACAGTAGATTGAACATGTGATGGTTTTTTTGGAGTTACTATAATTAATGGTTTTGGAGTTGAGGTTGTGTTGAAACGTGCGTTTCTGATGTAATCTTGAAGGACAGTGGAAAATAAAGGGTTTGTTTGGGGGAAAACAATGTTTGAGATTGTTGGATCAGTGTTGTTTTGTTTGACACATTGAAGGAAAGATGTGTACAAAGATTCTGTTACTGTTGGTGCTGCAAACGTTGCAGACAAAAAGACACCTAGAAGAAAAAAGGATAGAGAAATTATTTTTGATTTTGCCATGTTTTTGTTTTTAATTGTGTGTGATGAGATGAATGATTTGAGGCGTTCTATTTATACGTTTTTTCTTCATTTTATTGTTGTTATTGTTGGCGTAGACTGTGCTTGTAATTTATTTTTAGATTCTACAACAAATGGTGAATTGGATGAGCTTTGGATGTTCTGTTGAGCGCTCAAACATTCTATTTTGAGTGCAAATGTTATAAACAACGTTTTAATTGTTCATAAATGGAAGAGGTATTTGCTAAAAGCTACTAACAAATTCACTAATCTAACAAACTAATTGTTTTCGTTCATTTTTGCTTATCATTAATTTACTCATGCCTTTATTTATAGCATTAGTTAATCCTAACAAATTAATCAATGACTCATCTAATTGTATCCTTCTAGATCACAATAACACATGTTCGAGAGAATATAAACATTCAGATACTCTTTGTGCTATTTTTTTTATAAGAGACACAAGAGTCGATAAAATATGATATATTTAATCGAGCTAAATATATTAACTGACTTTGAACATTTTAAAAGCCCTAACCACTGCCTCCTTCTTCATAGAAAGCTTCTGTGAACACCGCTTCCTCAACCCTTTCATCCAAACCGTTCCGTCATCATGTAGCCTTGGCATGAGATGGTGCACTCGCATCCTCACTCACGTCGTCACCATCTTCAACCCCAAATGGGGCAGTTCAATTAGTAGTCGACGTGTTGGTTAGCTCCACAGCCGCGGACCACTCTAGTCTTGTTTTAAGCCTCGCGATATGGTCTCTTTGTTGATCCTGGTTCGTGCTAGTTGGTACAAGTTTCCATCAGCAAAGCTAGCGGCAACCACCTCTTCCATGGAGATTTTGTGTCTCCGGCAACATTGGTTTAAAACGTATATGTTTTTTCTTTTCAACACAGATCTGATGGTTTTTCTCCTACTCCATATATGGTGATGGTGTGCGCCACCAACATCAATTTGGGTATTCGTTTCGTTATTGGTAGTATCGGTCTTTGTTTCTCCAACTATTTTCAGGTCTATTGAGATTTGCGGGTTTCACTGATTTGGATTTTCCTCCATTGCATCGGTGCTGGTTTTTTATTCGTATTAATCCTCGAACTGATTTTCGGACTGTGTAATAATCTTAATCATCCATTTTGGTTGTTTATGGATTAGCTAGCTCGAAAGAGTAGCTTTGCTTGCTATCAAGTGTCGTAGTGAGTTGTTGGTATGTGGAGTGGTTTCCGTGTTAATTGTTGGTCCATTCGCCAATTTTCAAACCTTGGTTGGTGCTTGTGCCTGCTCGTGATTGGTGACAGTTTGTTAGAATCGACTATGTTGATTTCATTTATGTTGATTGATCTATATCACTCGTTCGGATTGACATGAACTGCGATTTAACTAGGTTAGGTTTTTTTTTTGGGTACACCTAGGTCAAGTTTTTATGTCCCACCAACTTTTATTTCTCTTGTAAAGATTTTTTTATATTATATATTATTATGAGACTATGGTAGATGATGAAAGTCTTTGTCTGTGCCCTATTTGGCATTTTTAAGGATCTTTAAATACCCGTTATTCTCTTACCTTCGTTAAAAAAATATATTTTTTATTAAAAAAACCAATGAGTATAATACATTGAAGTGAACAGATACAATATTCGTTGAATCAACCGCTCCCTAGTCATTGTTATTATAAGAAAAAACACTTGTGTTTCACTTGGTCAAACTCTATGTCCTCCCAATTTTTGTGTTTTTATTTTATTGTTTGAAGAAGAAAAAATGGATCTTATTAATAATAACAACAAGCCCTTATCGGCACAAGGTGTGTCAAATAAAATCATTTATTTAGGATGTTGTAGATCCATCTGCACCTCATTTGCTTAAAAAAATAGTTTAACAATTTCATCTTTTATTTGAAATTAAATTAATAAAAATTAAAGATCAAATAATTAAATTATAAAACTAATAATATTATATTAATGTCATGTTATACAAAAAAGTCACCTGCAACATTATAGATGATTTTTTGTAAGAAAAAAATTGGTAGCAAAAACTTGGACCAAATTTTTTTTGAAGCAAAATTCATTATAATATTATATGTTTTACCCCCTATTTTGAAAGAATTGGAATTTTACCCATCCCCCCCCCCCCCCCCCCCCCCCCATTTTTAAATCTGGAATTTTACTCCCCTTGTTTTAAAATCCGGAATTTATTCCCTCTATTTTATAATTCTTTCGATTTTGCCCCTGTACACTACAAGAAAAATCTGGGATTAGTTACGACGGAGTTTGTAGCTATTTTCTAGTAAAACAGAGAATTGTTTCGAAATTGTGTTACAATATCCAAACGATTTAGTTAGGAAACATAAACTTCGGAACACTATTTAACTTGGTATTGGTTGGGAATTACCTAAGATTTTTGTTTTTCAATTTAATTCATTTGTAATTGGCAATTTGATTTGAGAAGTGAATGAAATTTTGTAGCTTTAGAAGTGGGATTAGTTTGCTTCTTGTTGGTCTTGCTTGTTTTAAAAGTTGGATTTGCACTTCTTTTTCTTGCAAGAGGAATCAGCTGCTTACTATGCTTCACAATCACATTGTTACTTAACATATAATTTAACTAGTTACTGTAATCTAATCTAACGTCCTTTTTCAAAGGGGATTCAATGAAGCTGTAAATGGGTTTACAAATGATGGATGTTCTATGTTAGAGATTGATAGCATTGACAAGATGATGGGATTAAATCTTGGATATAACTGGATTTTCACCTGTTACCAGTTCAGTGCTATGTGCCAAAGCTTCCATGTTGTAACAGGTATAATTAAATGTTAACTCTATAAATTATAAATTAAAGTGTTTGGAACCCTCGGTAAGCTACAAAATTTCACTCACTTCTCAAATCAAATTGCCAATTACAAATGAATTAAATTGAAAAGTGAAAATCTTGGCTAATTCCCAACAAATATCAAGTTAAATAGTATTCAAAAGTTTATGTTTCTTAACTAAATCGCTAGGATATTGTAACATTATTTCACAATAATTCTCTGTTTTACTTGCAAGTAGCTACTAATTAGCTACAAATTCCGTCGTAACTAATCCCAGATTTTTCTTGTAGTGTATAGGGGCAAAATCCAAAGAATTATAAAATAGGGGGTGAAATTACAGATTTTAAAATAGGGGTACTAAAATTCCAATTCTTTCAAAATAGAGAGTAAAACTGCATTAAAACCTATATAAAAGTTATATGATTTTTTGTTTGTTTAGGTAATGCCTTTTAACCAATTCTCCAACTGCCCCTAACACAAGTTATATGATTTTTTTCAATACTATTGCATTTTGAGAGTCAAATGTAAATTTAATATGGTAATAAAGAAATCATACCTTTTATTAAAAAAACAAATCATACCTAAAATTAAAATATTCCTGCATTGTCGTGCACAACTATAAAAACTGAAACGCGTAGTTATACTAATAGACTAATCATCTTATGATTGCTATCGAAACAATAAAAAAATGTGAAGTCAAAAAGGAAAAATTAATGAGAAAAAAATGTACTTATTTATTTGTTATTCTCAAATCCAGTTCAATAAAGTCACTAGATTTAGGCTAATGCATGAGGTATTAGGTTTAATTCTCATTATAAACCAAAAAAAAATCCAATTCAATAATGACAAGAACAAAAATTAAGGACCTAATAAAGGCCAATCACTCATATTCTCAAGAGAAAAAAAAACATAAATTCAAAGCAAAATATATTTTACACCTTATTTGATATCAATCCATACACCTTATTTGATAATCGAAAATACACTTCAAGGACGAACAGGAATACTCTGTTCATTTCGGAAGAAGTTGTCTGGATCAACTGCAGTCTTAATCTTAACCAACCTATCAAAATTATTATTGAAGTACTTAGCGCCATATACCTGACCTTCTTGATAACTATTCTTACCAAAACTATTAATCCCAATATCAAGATCTCTATAATTTATATAAGCACTTCTTGGATTTTGTGACACATAAGGTGTCATGAAACTATAAAGTGTCTTAGCTTGATCCAAATAACCTAATGTTACATTAGGTGCTGGATCTTTCCAATTCACTGAAAATTGAATTTTGAACAACTTGGTACGGTGAGGAAAGGGAGTTGCATCAGCCGGAATTTGAGCCATTTTTCCGCCATAGGGGTTAAAGACAAACCCAACTTTTCCTAACTCAATCATCTTCTTCCATATCAATTCTAACGCATCTTTTGGAATAGGTTTTTGCACATAATCAGATTTTCTCTTACCCAAACTCGCCATATTAACTTCTCTATCCAAAAGGCTCTCTGGTTTTGCACCACTATTATAAGCATCAGCGTCGTTATACCAAATAACAGCATTAATCCAACTTAATTCAATACAATCTTGTTTCTTCAATCCCAAAAGTGGAAATTCTTTCCCCAAAATCCCTACAACTTCATCAGCCCCGCCGAGGAACATAGCAACAACAGAAGCTCTAATAGTTTTTGTTCCTTTAACAACCTTAGAAGTTATAGGCTGCAAAAGAAGCCTCATAAAAATTCTATCATCAATAGTTGGTGCAACTTGTTGCCATTGAACAACCAGATCAGTAGCACCCTCATCCAAAGATTTCTCGATACGAAAAACAGTAACGGTTTCAGGAACAGGTACTAATTTAATAGTATACGATAAAACAACACCAAAACTAGCACCACCACCACCTCGTATAGCCCAAAAAAGATCTTCTCCCATTGTTTTCCTATTCAAAAGCCTTCCTTTAACATCAACAATTTCGGCATCAATAACATTATCAACAGAAAGACCAAATTTTCTCAACATTGTACCATACCCTCCACCACTGATGTGACCACCAACACCAACAGTTGGACACACACCAGCAGGAAAACCATGAACTTTACTCTTTTCATAAATTCTATAATAAACTTCACCAAGCGTTGAACCAGCTTGAATATAAGCAACTTCATTTTGTATATCAACATTGATTGTTCTTAGATTAAACATGTCAAGAATGATAAAGGGTGATTGACTTACATAAGAAATACCTTCATAATCATGTCCACCACTCCTGATTTTGATTTGAATGTTGACCTTTTTGGCACAGAAAACAGTAGATTGAACATGTGATGGTTTTTTTGGAGTTACTATGATTAATGGTTTTGGAGTTGAGGTTGTGTTGAAACGTGCGTTTCTTATGTAATCTTGAAGGGCAGTGGAAAATAAAGGGTTTGTTTGAGGGAAAACAATATTTGAGATTGTTGGATCAGTGTTGTTTTGTTTGAGACATTGAAGGAAAGAGGTGTACAAAGATTCTGATGATGTTGGTGCTGCAAATGTTGCAGATAAGAAAACACTTAGAAGAAAAAAGGATAGAGAAATTTGTTTTGATATTGTCATGTTTTTTGGTTGTAACTGTGATGCGATGAATAATGATTTGTGCGGTTTTATAAGTGTAATGTGTTACTCTTTGTGACTGAAATTATTTTGAAAAAGGTTATTTTGGTGGCACTTTGACTAAATTTAAAAGCATTGAAGTCTTGACTTTTGGGAAAAATTTGGTCTCGTTGTTTAACTTTTGAACACCATAAATTTTTTATATTTTTTTTATGGAAAAAAGTAAATGCATTTAAAAATATCCAAAAAAAGAATGAAAATGAAAATATTCTATATTTATTTTTCCATAATATCATTTTAATTATTGAGTCAAAGAACATAATACCACAACAAATGATTTTTCAACATTACCTTTTTTATAAACGACGTTTCAACATTACCTTATAAATCCTTTTCATTTTAATGATGTTTTTTTAATCCTTCTCTTTCAAAGAACGTTAAAACAAAATTAAGAGTGATCAAGATTTGCTTTCTAATTTTTTCTGAGACATTAGTTGTTGGATAAATGTTCCGAGACAGCCTTGAATGTCACCCTTAAAGTTAATAAAATTAATAAGTGGAGTGTTCGGGGTTCGAATTCCAACTCATGCATATAAAATGTGATATTCATATTAAGTTAAGATTCCGACTCCTGCATATACAATGTCACCCATAATGAGCATAGCTTATTAATAAATATTATATAAATTCCATTGATGGGATATTATATAAAATTATCATGAGCATGGATGGAGAAAATTAGCTTTCAAGGGACCAAGTTTAATATTATAATTTAGTAAAGAAAAAGTAAATTTTAAAATGTACATATACAAAAACAATGAGTAAAATGTCAAATACCCCCTCTGAAATTTTAAAATTCGTTAAATACTCCCCTGAAATTTGAAAATAGGCAAATACCGTCCTAAAATTGTAAAAATTCAATCAAATTGCCCCCTACTCCGTTTACCTCGTCTATTTTGAAGCGCATTGTTTGAGTCTTCAACCTCCTTTCAACCAAGTGAACAACAAGGAACCAAAACAACAAAATTATCATCACCAAAATCATCCTCATCATCGTTATCATTGCTTTCAAAATCATAACCAAGAGGTTCTAACCACCCAACATCATACTTTTTATCAATTCTTGTCTCATCCATCTTTTTCTCATTAAAATATATGGAGTAAACGGAGCAGGAGACAATTTGATTGACATTTTACAATTTCAGGGGGTATTTGTCTATTTTCAAATTTCAGGAATGTATTTGACGAATTTTGAAATTTCATGGGAGTATTTGGCATTTTCCTCCAAAAACTTTTTTTTTTATTTTAAGAAATGGATAATTTAAACTAAACGAAATCTCTTGCTTAAAAGTGGATGATATGATGTTTTGCACGTGTGCGATGTCCAAAAAACAACCATTGACATATATATTCTTATCAACAAATAAAAGTTCTCACTTATTCAGCATATCCTCTAAGAGGATTTGAATTTTACTTACATATTTACATAATAGCATAATTTTTTTAAAAATAAATAAGGGTGTGAACTCGCATGGAAGGAACATGTTTCCTATTTTAATGTGAAGAGTGAATATAAAAATCTTGTAGATATCATTACGTATAACTACAAATTTGGTTAGGCTATTTCTCATATTGGTGTGACATAAAAAAAAAATGCTATGGCAAATCCAAATTCGTTACTTTGCTGGAAAACAGGTGTTGATTGGCATGCAAACTTCTATATATATCTAAAAGTTCTTCGAGTTTTTTGTCATTTTTTTTACAGGATCCTTCTATTGATCTCTAAGATTCTTTTTGATGATATTTTTGAGGAATATATAGCCACAAATGTTTGTTAGTTCCTTAAATTTCATTGCTTCAAGTTTTGCTGTCTTTTATAATCATCAATGAAATCAAAGATTCATGTTAACGTCTAATCGGTCACTCGTTCCATCTCTAGCCGCACTTTTGACATATGCAAAACCCTAGGGCAATGAACTCCGAACAATGAACTATCCAATCTCCCAAAGGATAAACTATATACATGCTAAACTGTATGAATGGTACAAACATCATATATTTTGGGCTTAATTAGTCCAAAGGTCCCTTAAAAACATTTTAAGTTTCACAATGGTCCCTTAAAGAAAAAAAGTCTGAATTGGTCCCTTTAAGACATCTTCGTTTGCTATTTTAGTCCCTTCTGTTAGTTTTTGAGGAAAAACGTTAACATGTAAAAATGTGGCATATGGTTGTCTAAAAGTGAATCAATATGCATAGTGGTTCACCATAGACTTCAACAAAATTTAAAATTATAACCGTTTGATCATTTTGTCAAAATCTAAATCATTGAATCTTGTAAAGTCTATGATATTTAATAGTAAACCACCAACACCTAACTTTTTCACTTTTTTCTTCATCTTCTTCCTTATCCATCTTTATCACTATCTTCATAACATTCATCATCTTCATAAAGAAAAACCATAAATTTAAAAATCAAAACAATTTTTTTTCCCCTTAAACAAAGTCATTTATGCATCAAGAAGAGCATCCAAGGAAAAATCTCTTCAATACCCATGACTCCATCATCATCCATGGAAGCTCTCACCATCATCTTCCATTAAAGCTTCATATTCACCATCACCCCATTCCTCTGAATCAAATCTGATTTTCAATACCCAGAACTCAAAACCCCTCAATTCTTCAACCCTTTTGATTTCCTTTCTTCTGAATCGGATCTAATCTGTTTCTACAAATCAGACCCTTTTTTTTTAACCCCACAAAGATCAGATCTGTTTCTACCCCTTTTTTTTAAACAGCAAATAAAGAATTTTATTAAAGAGCATAAGGTATGTGTTTTCACATCCAATTCAAATTCCGGCATAAATTTGGTTCCAACGTAGATCTTGTTCTTCATTTTTGTTGTAGCAAAAACATTTTGAGTGAGTTTTTGGGTTTGCAAAAAACATTGTGTTTGAAGAAAATATTGAAAAAATATGGATTAGTTTTTTTGACAAATTGTGGGTGTGATTCTTATTGGACGAAGATGTGGGTTAGTGGATGAAGGTTATGTGAATATTTGGATGGAGATCTAGGTTCAAAAGTATTCATGATGTTGATTTAATTTTTGGGGTTTGTTATGAATTTTTGGGTTTGTGCAATGAATTTCTGGATTTTGTAGATGATGATTTTCTGTATTTTGAAGAAAATTCTGGATTTTTCATTAATTTCATGAAGATGGTGATAAAGATTAAGAAGGAGAAGAGGTAGAAGATGAAGAAATGGAAAAAAATATTAGTTGTTGATGGTTTATTGCTAGATGTGGTAGATATATAAAATCCAATGGTTACTTTTTTGATAAAAAGAATCAATGGTTGAGATTAAAAAAAGTATTGAGGTATATGGTGGATCATCTACAATGTTGGTTCACCTAATACATTTGTGGTTGATAAATTAACGGAAGGGACCAATGTGTCAAACGAAAATGTCTTTGAGGGACCAATCCGGACCTTTTTTTCTTTAAGGGACCATTGTGAAACCTAAAATGTCTTTAAGGGACCATTGGACTAATTAAGCCTATATTTTGAATGTGTATTTTTGTTACAAATACCACATCATTATATCAACATCATCATAAAAAAAATGTCAAGCTAGATGTGTAAAATATCAGGAATAGAATAAGAAAAATTAAGTTGAGAAAAAACAAGATAGAAACTACTTAAATCACAGGACATAATAATGAAACGAGGCAAAAGAGACTGATTTTCTTGTTTCATTATGAAAGACTGTTCCCACAAATCTCACCTTTTGGTAAAAAAAATTATAATCATATCGAAGTTTAATATATTTAAGATTAAGCATGGTACAAAGATATTTCAATTTAACCCCTAAACTGAAACTCATTAGAACGTGGAGTAAAATAATAACCACGTTGTTGGTTAAAAAAGCCAACATTGAGTGAAATCAATTCTCTATGTTGATTGCACACAAATACTGAATGAGTTATAACTGAATGAAATTAAGATGTCTTTTTCAACCTACTAGAAATGAGATAAACCCTGTTTGAAGCAAAAACACAATATAAAATGCTACTACTATTTAATAACCAATAATCAAAACAAAATCTTTCAACTTTTATCAAATGATAGAGCTTAAAATTCAAAAGCAAAACAAAACTGAACTGGTCTTTATATAAGTCAGCATACAGAAATCAGAATTACTTTCAACACATCTCAAATTCCAGTAAATGCTTTCTTTCCAGCACCACTCGATGATCCAGCTGGGATCACTTTCAAGACATTGAACCTCACAGTCTTGGAGAGGGGCCTAATGAAATACACAAACGAAGCCAAACATCAAAATCAATATATATAACCAATATACAAGATCTTAATTTAATACACAGAAAAAAGATCATCCTATTGAGTCTTACCTGCATTGTCCAATAATCACATGGTCTCCTTCCTTAACACGGAAGCAAGGTGATACATGAGCAGGAATGTTAGAATGCCTCTTCTCATACCTAAATAGAATATATTAAAAAAACAAGGGGAATTTTAAATTATGTTTCAGCAAGGTGCAAATCAAAATAGAACATCATGGTATTAAAGGAGAGTACCTCTGATACTTCTTGATAAAATGAAGATAATTCCTTCTAACAATAATAGTCCTGTTCATCTTAGCACTGTGACAAGTTCCAGCTAAAATACGGCCCCTGATGGAAACATTGCCGGTGAATGGGCACTTCTTGTCAATGTAGGTTCCTGTGTTGAAATAAATAAATAATTTTTTTTAAACTGTACACACATTCAGAAATAAACAACTAAATCATTTGGTATGGATTAATTAATAAAAGAATATCAAGAAGATCATGACATGACACAGGCAATAATGAACACTGTTTCAACTATGAAATAATTTCTCGAACCAAAAGACTTTCAAAAAGTCAAAGACCTTCACATATTATGTCATCTGCCCCAGTAACTCTAATTTGCAGCTATTTACCAATAATGCAACACAGTAAAATAAATTCATACCGATGCATATAGCAAAACACATAGTACAATAAATCCTCGATAGGGACATTAAAGTTTATTAACAAATGTTTAACTACATTTAGCCAATAAATTCAAACATTAAAAAAATGTTAAGAATTATGTATCTTGTACTGCAGGTTAAGCTCAACCTTCTAAAAGACGAAACAATTACACACGATTCTAACATTAAATGCTTCCAGGCAAACAGACCCCATGAAATTCATCATGCAAAACACAAAGCTCTAATATTGTATTTGCAGAATATTAACAATGAGTTAAGATAATAATCAATCTACAAAATTTATTATTTATAATTCATAGTATCGATAAACCTAGATCCACTAAAATAACAAAATAGATTCATAATGTGAATTGCATTCCATGAAATACATATAAAAATCAACAGGGAGTGAAAGGAACCTTCAATGGCATCTCTGGGAGTCTTAAATGAAAGACCAACGGATTTCCAAAAGCGATTTCCACCTTTTCCAGGCCTCTTTCCCTTCCCAGATTTCTTCGAGCTACAAAATTGAACAAAGTAACAAAATATCATCAGAATCAAAGATGAAGTAAAAAAACGATATATGATTTTAGGACTATTTAATTTAATCTACCTTAGAAACACTTTAGGTTGCTTCAGAAAAGCCTTCTCAGTCTGAAAAACACAAATTCAACAACAACAAAAAAAAAATCAATGGAAGATCTAAACAAAACTAAGAACAAATCGATTGAAAGTGAAAATGATTCAAATGGAAGATGATGAAGTTACTTACTTGTTCAGCCATGGTGGAATTTGAGAGTTTCGCAGAGGAAAATGAGAAAACCTAAGTTTAGCCGCACTCGTCGAAAACCCTCTCTCACTCTAAAGTTCTGATGAAAATGGAGAAACCCTAATTTTATTTCGGTGTTTTACAATTTTACTGGACCAGAACAAAAAAATGGCTCGGATATTGTTGGCCCAAAAGAAAAAATTATTTAGATGCTGGGAAATAAAACTATTACCCACACCCCCATTCTTTCAATGTTTCCACTCCCACTCTTTTTGTTTTTAAATGATATTAGTAATTAATTGTTAAACTGTATTTTTTTTATCGTCGAGATTTAAATCCATGACTTCCAAGTCCAACACCTTTAACTTAAATAATTGAGCTACTCACTCCTCCACTCATATTTTATGAAAACCACACTTATCTAAATTGGTCATTTACCAACCTAGATCGAGGGAAAAAATCCCTCTGTCAAGATAGATAAATCCCGATGGAATTGGTTTTTAAGTACCATAAAGAGTGGGAAAAGAATATTTCAATATTTTATGATATCCAAATCATCCAACCCAACCTTCACATATTTTTTTGCCCCCTAATATGACAGTTCATATTTTTCGGCAACCGTCATTCACTATGGATTTTTTTACTCAACTAATGGATTGAGGAAAGAAGATAATGGAGTTGGGTGTGATGGGATCATTAGAGGGGGTAGTGAAGAGTGGCTTGGAGAATTTTCGAAGCATGCAAGGAGCTGTAGCGCCTGTGTTGTAGAATTATGGAAGTGTATTGGAAGGTTTAATTTGTGCTAAGTGACTGGAGTTTCAATACGTGGAACTTACATCGATTCCTAAGCGGTGATGACGATTCTTACTAGTGGTGATAATTTGAGTCCCTCTTGTTGTAGCATGACGCAAATAACTCAGCGGCTTATTCAACATGGTTGGGAAGTTAAAGTTCAACATACTTACCGTGAGGCCAATAAGTGTTGATGTCTTGTCTAATTGTGGTTGTGATCCAAGTGCTTCTTTGATTTGTTATGAGTGATGTCCGACTTTAATAAGTCATTTGTTTGATGTTGATTTCTATGGGGTCTCTACCCCTCGGCTAGTAGCCGTGTAATTTCTTTTTCCTTAGACCTTTGACCCTCTTTTTCATAAACAAAAACACTTAACACGTATCTTTGCGCCACAAGTTAATTTGACCCAAAAACAAATCACAAGTGAAGCATGACTGCTTCACCTACAAATGCTCATTTATATTTTATCATCACAATACCAATGTTGTCATTAAAATTAAAACAAGTGTATTAAATTGAGCTTATCGAGTGCGAAAATAATTGGATGAGATACGAGAATGAAAAGAGATATGTCATCCAAAAAAGAGTGGAAGGAAACATTTACACCAGAGGGAGTATCTATGCACATCCCATTCACTCGGTGCTTTTGATACAAATTTATAGTCATTCAAAATGGTGGAAACTGTTCAACGTGGGAGGAAAGTATAGTTTTATTGACTAACTAATCTCCATCGGTGGCTTTTGAAGGACAAAGAGCATCATGTATCGTCACCACTAAAAGGGAAGTTGGCTAATGCATGCAACCTCTGTATAATGTTTTCCAATATTTTTTTAGATTGAAAAATTATTGTCCAATGCCATTGTTTTTTAATGTAAAAATGCATCCATTAACTTCATTGAGAAATTAGGCTGTGGCTCGATCATTAGAGAATAACAGCACTACCTTTGGCCTAAGGAGCTTGTGATTCACCACAATCACAAGAACTTGAGACACTAGGGAAAACTCAATTCAACTAAAGGCATGACATGATCAATGGTTATAATTAAATTCCATTCCATAGTTACTCTAGTACAAGCACATCAAGGAAATCATGGTACTCTTACTACACTGAAAGACCATAGTTTATGTGTTGAGAACAAAACCAGTGATAAATATATTGTAAGTGCGTTCACCGCAAGGTTTACTCGTGAGTTATTTACTACTAAGGGAATCTCATACGTAAGACTGATGAACAACTTCAAAGTTGTAAAGAAGCCAGTGGTTTTGCATAACACTTCCATTGGCAATACATAAAGAGAGAAGTTGAAATTTCATGGTATATAATATATCACTGATAGGCAGGCTAAATTGATAGTTCAACCTTGTTTTGTATACCTTATCACCCTGGCACTGTAGATATTCATTTATAGAATGTGTAATAAAAATTCGCAACAAAAAAAATTAGTTTATAGTTTTAAAAGAAATGAAATTTATATGATGTCATCTCAATTCCAACTTTCTAATAAAAAATAATAATTCTATAACCAATTCCAAGCATAATAAAAACTCCGCATAAAAAAGCTTAATTCCAATTCCAATATTGTGTAGCAATATATCTCAGTTCAAGATCAGTATTCTTAAAAATTGTCTACAGCTGGAGAAAGTGAAATCATGATTGTCATGGATATCAAAAGACGCGCAAAATACCAATTTGACATCAAGAGAAACGCCCTGACGTCGGATTCTTATGACCACAATCTTCAGCAGCCACATCTTGTACACGATCAATATCATTCCGTCTGCATCAAGAAGTTATGTCATTGTTCAAAAATTGTAACTATAACTAAGAAATAATCAAAGCACAGTAAGGCACTTTTATGGAAATAATAACGGTGATTAAAAAGGGGGAAAAGAAAGTTTCATCACAGAGTATCAACCAAATCTATCAGTTCTAGACAAATTCTCCAAAACTCATTACTGACCCACGAAAGAAAAACTAATTTAACAACTAATTTAACAACTAATTTAACTTTGTATTCAAAACCCACGCTACTTACAATTGTAAGCAAATAAAATTATTTAAAATAATTTAATCTATATCTGTTGACAAAGCATATGTGAGATGTTATTCTAGAATATTACACTTCAAAACTTGTTTATTTTCCCCTGCACAAGTTTTACAATCACAACTTTCTGCAAGGATAACCGAAGTGCATTTTATAACCCATATAGTAGAATTTCAAGTACTACTAAAATGGGTGTGGGTACATTTACTTCATAAATGTGTGTATTATAAAGAAATTTGGAATGGCATATATTGAGGAAAAATGGAACAAACGTATTAAAATAATGATGCCACGCAGATTTGATACAACATAGATCATTAGTTTACAAACTCGAAAGTAAAAGGGAAACCTTTCGGCGTTTTGCATCTGGACGGCTTGATTCAGAACCACTGTGTCTGCGACTGCGTGATGTCCCAGCATGAGTTTCAACCTACATATATACCTGCTTGTCAGTTTGTTTTCTTTTTTTCAGGAGATGATGATTACAATATTCAATTTTCACAATTGATGGGAGATAAAGTTAAAGTCCTACGGCACAATATTGCCTATTTGTTTTTGCTACATTATATACCTGTTCAGCAACCTAGGGGAAAAGAAGACCTAATGGGGTTTGAAGCAAGAATGATTTTTTGGAATTCCCACCTTTAACTAGTGGGATGTTCCTAATATGCATCAGAATCCAGAAGTTTTTAGGGTGGTTGAAGAGAAGGACTTCAACAGTGGAAATTGACATTAAAAAATTTCATCACAATAAAATAGAGAAAATATTGAAGTGTGCCAACCTGAGTTGACGAATCTTGAGCTGTTTGATCTTCAGAAGGATTTCTCTCAGACCCTACACGTTGAGATATGACCGGCATGATCTCACGGAGTACATTAGACAAAAATAATCCTTCATCACTAACAGGAGGTCCAGCATCAGGGACTTGGGGAGAACTCCTTGATGTTGCAGCATGCGCTGAGGTGGAACCCACATTTGCTCCTTGTAAGCTTGAATCCTCCACGTGAATTTCTCCACCAGGAAAGAGTGTTCTTAAAAACTGAAGTACACTGCTTGGTATCTGTCTATCAGATTCTTGGTTGTTTTGAGGCCCACCAGCTGACAAAATATTTATATTTACAACACGAGAATTAGATGGCTCTTGTCTCGTGTTTGGAGTTGATGAGGTACCTGCATAAGTCCAATGATAAAATTTATTCAAGTCCTTAAGAATTTTTTATTTCATCTATATATCACATAATTTTATAGGTCATCAAATTACGTAACTATAAGCTATAGTAAGCAGTTACTCAGTGCAGACAAAGTGATGATGGGCTAAGCGGACAAAATGATGGAATATACGCGCAACCTTTTGAGAAATAAACACTCACAAATGGAAAATCATCGCTCTAAATATTTTACATATTCTAATACGTCAAACATGAGCCAAAAGTAGGAGGATTGCACTATCAAATTGAGTAGAACCACATCTTTAATAAGCAGTAGCACTCACTGTTTTGTCAAATTATAAGTTATTTTTGGAGCACATACTATGCATGTGAGTAATGAGAAGAAGACAAGAAATATCAAATTGAGAAACTTCTAGTACTAAGAAACAATCATCGGTGTGAAATGTTAAATACCCATTTTGTCTACTTACCATTCCTTGCAGAGTCTTCCGCGCTTTGCCTTTCCAATGTGGATTCAGGAGTTGAATGTTGTGCAGCACGATGCTGACTTGCTGATTGAGATCCTTGTTCACTATTTGCCTGCCCTGTAGTTACACGTTGAAATCTCCCAAGAACTGGATGGTAAAGCCCTGTAGAATTACCAGATGGTTCTGAAGAAGGACGACCCAAGGGAGCAGGTACTGCTGCAACCATAGTTCTAATTGGCACTATCCTTATTGCTGGCTCTCCAGCAATAGATGCATCTGGACGCCTAGATGTTGCTTGACTAGCAGAACTTTCAGCTGGATTTCTTTGTACCGAAGCAGATTGAGTATCCCCACGGTCATCTTGATTGGCATTGGGTGTGGTTGTTGAAGTGCCTAATATTAATAGTTAGCAAGAGGTTAAGAGCACTATGCAAAATTACAGAACGGATAACACAGATAGATAAATAATGTACCTCGTCTTATCTGTATATCGATACGCCTTGGGAAAAAACTTGAGCCAAGTCCACTACCTAAACTTGAGTCAGACTGTGCAGCTCCTACAGGGACAGCACCAAAGCTTGCTCCAGCTGGAAAAGGAAGAGGCTGGAACCATGCATTTCAATAAGCAATAGTATGATAGTTTTCATGACAAGCAAGACAAAGGACAAGTGCAACCTGAACCATGATATGATTAGGACCAGTAGGTGATATAAAAACTGCAGGTCCACCATTGACTACAGCTTCAGACTGCACAGGAGTCGCAAAATTAGTTAGTAGTACAATCAGAGGTGTTACTAAATAAGATACCAAGGATGGGTGACCAAGCCTACCGGTGTTTGACCCAAACGCAATGTCATGGTTGTACGACCAAGCTCAAGTAAAAATGCACCAAGGTTATAAAACAATGTTCCAGTCCTCATAGCCCTAGATTGAAAGCTTGATCGCGATGAGGCGTCAGTTACATCTGATTGATTCTCCAGTTGTCTTGCCAGTTGCTGTGGAATTATGTATTGAACTAAATAAATTTATACGTTTAACATAGTAAAGAGATTATCAAAGCTCACATACTTGAGAAAGGAAAGCAGAAAATAAAGGGGGGGTCTTTTATTGAATTGTTAGGGGGTCGGCTCATATACAGATGAAAATATGAGGAGATAGAACACACAAGTATGCATTCCCCAGCTTGTTCAATGATCATTCGTCTGGTAGAAAGCAAGACTTCTGCCAAGGATGCGGGTGATGAAAGATTTGCTGGTGTTGAACCCAAACGTGAAGAAGTAGATCCCATTTCTTCATTACTATGACCCTCAGCTGCTTGGGCATTATCCCCCCCTTGTCTGACTTCTCTAACTGCCAGTAAAATGTGTTTTATCATTCTCAAATAACAAGTTTGTAGAAGGATGCATCTAATGATGATAACTATAAAATTCAACATGGTTTACTTACCAATTGTATCAAATTCATGGCTCATATGACTTAGGTACTGGGACAAAGTTGTCAAAGAATCAGGAATGACCTACAAAACCATATATTAATGAATAAATTGTATCTGAATTAAGCAGATACTCAAATATAAAATCTAGAAAAATATGTATCTGAATTAGGTAGAGAAGGAACTTGGTGCATCATACAGGAGGCTGCAAAGACCCTAGAGAACCTGATGCTGGTACTCCAAAAGTATTCCGTAATCTATCTGACAAACTCCGTAAACCAGTTTGATCAAGTATTGGACGTAACGAATCTGATATTCCACTAGAATCTGAAGTTCTTCCAAGGCCTTGGGAATCATGATCCTTCATTCAATCAAGTAGCCAAGATATAATGTTAAAGATTTGCAGGATGAATAAATAAGCACATCAAGAGATGTGTACAACAATGTATCCTTATATTTTGTCAAAAGAAAGGGAAAAAAATAATATATCCTTATGATGATTTGAAAACATCCAAACACATTTTTGTTTCATAAAAGGACAAGATACCGTCCTTAACTAAGACAAGAAAGAAAAATAAAACACCATTGCAATCTCACTCTCCAATTCTACACATCAAATTGTTGCATCTCCTGAAGGTACACAACAGCTTGAAACTGTAAATCTTACTTTCTGTTTGTTTTACTTCATCTCTCTCCCCATCTCATACATACATATTAGTTGAGGGAATCAGAGTTAGTTTGTTAGAGTTAATTAGTGTGTGATTAGAGAAATAAGCCACGTGAGAGAATTTTTGGGAGATTGCAGACTCTCAAACTTCTGAATTTGCAATTCATTTGGTAAACAGGGGAATCTTCTACTTGTGCTCTAATAAATTCCCAATTCTTATCAGTAGATCAATATGTATATGTTAGTTGATGGGATTGGAGTTAATTCCCAACGCTCTGCAATTTATTTCATAAACAAGGGAAACCTCCCTTACTTTTGCTCTAATAAATTCCAGTTTCTATCAATAGATTAATATGCATGTATTAGTTGATGGGATTGGAATTAGTTTGTTGAAGAGTTTTTTTTATGCAAACGCAAGAAATGGATTTTTATTAAGTTGCTTAGACTCGCAAGCACAAGATGGGCAAGATGGGAAAAGTACAACTAGTCCATCAGTGGAAAAAAAAAAACCATATTACACCAAGTTTGCTAGAGTTAATGAGTGGGCAATTAGAGAAATAAGGCATGTTTTCTATAAATAAGGGAAGGGATTGAGAAGGAAGCTTGATATTTTGGGAGTACCCTCAGAGTTCAGCAATTCATTCCTTAAACAAGAGAATCCTGCCCTAACTTTGTTCTAATAAAATTCTGTTTCTATCGTCATTTCCAAGCCTGACACTGTCTTCTATTTTCCTCTTCACTTTAATACTCAAGGTACATACAGACTGAGATTGTTCTATGTTCTTCATTCACACATTTTCTATCAGTGTTTTTTGGTGGGAGGGGGTTCTCCAATTAAATTTGTCATAATGCAACATCACAAAAAACATAAAAAACATGGTTGAACTTACCCTGACAGCAATCCCTTCACCGCCACTTGCAAAATTTGGAAGTCCAGCAATAGAGCCTAGAACAGCAGAAACAATCTGCAAAGTAACATAAAAACTAAACAAAAATATGCAAACAAACCCACAAATGTGCCACTTTCTCTTCTAATTTAAAATATACCCTATTTATTTCAGGTGGAACTCCATCACCCTGAACAGGAACATTGAAAGTTTCAATGAAAACACCTGGAGCGACCTGAGTACTGTGACCATGGCTTGTGCTTGAGTTTGGCTCAGTCACTGCAAAATGGATTTTTAGCAGAAAATACCATATTAAGGAAAATTTTCATTTGCTGTGATGGAGCTATAGCATAAAACAAAACAATGAATCTGCTCTGCGCTCCACCCCTAAAATAAACTAATGAAGAAACAATTTAGAATTTGGATTTGGGCCTAACTCAATTCAAAAGCCTCTTGCCAAGAGCTAACTTTTGGGATTGTCCTCCACTTATAACCGTTGTTCAAGTCATATCCTAAGTTGTCAATCCCAGATAGTCATGTGCAATGGCAGGCCCCAAAACAGGGATAGTAACATACATGGTCGTTAAACTCAGGTTAATTCTAAGACTGTTACGACTACGATTGTAGTCCCTCCATTCCAAAACATTAGTGGTTTAAGCCTTTAAGGTATGCACACAGAACAAGAAAACGTTTAAATGATGTGTATAAATACCAAAATGCCCATAACAAAGCACTTGGGTTGAATATCTTTCAAATATTAAGACAGATTTCTTGATTTTTCTTATGATCATAAGGATTTTTCCAGCACAAAATACAACATCAGTTTTTGTGGCATTGAATCCAATTCTTGCAGGTGAACCTGATCAGTGTATGCTCTGATCACTGATTATCTTACCTAACTATCCAAGCATAAGTCATGACATTAAAAATTGAAAATCTACTTCAACAGCAAGTCAAATGTAATTCACGATTCTACCTACCATGCTTTTATATGTGAGATAGACACATTAAAAGCTTCAAACTAAGAATAACCTAATTAGAAGACCAGCAAGGTTAAGTACTAGTTAAAGTATCCCTCGATAATGAACACTTCAGCAATTTTCATATTTTACCAACTTTTTTACATAAAAAGAAATTATCATAACAATCACTAAAAAAACAGAAACAGCATTATGAATCCAAGTAAACAAGAGCAGGATTATTACAAAAGCAAAGATAATATACAAATTTGCATCTAACCTGAATGATTGGGCAGACTTCCTGGAGGTGGCAGATCAGGATGCCTCACAACCAGATGGAGTGTGTGACCATCTTCAACATCTACTTGTGTTAAGGAAGAAACCCATGTTGAAGAAAATATATTATATGAATAATAATACAATTTAAAGAATAGTGACATAACATCTCCACATATAACGTGCAAATATTAGATTCAATATTTAATGTACTTGATAATTGGTACAAAATATAACATGCAAATAATTTAGTGTGCAAATATAAAAACTTCGGCACTAACACAAAAATCATTTAACTAAAGAAAGTCTACTATTATCGGTACCATGCCAACTCTACCAATCTGTTCTTCCTTTGCTGGACCTTTTTGCCGCAAAATCTCAAACTCCTAATATTAGGTGAAAAATGAAAATAGACTAGATATTTACAGTAAGGAGAAGATATAATTGTAGATACACAAAAAATACGGCATTAGTTAATGATTGAGCAACCTGCTACACAAGCAAAAAAACCAAAAAGGGAAAAACCAACAATCTATGAAGGCAACACCTTCAGGTTGTATTGTCAAATGGCACCATTTTGAAAATCAATTTTTTTCTTCTTCATAACTATTTTGAATGAGAAACCTGGCATTTTTTATAATCTACAGCAAATAAAATGCCACATTGGCCTCTTTTGCGAAGTTGTTGAACACAAAATAAAAATATAAAGGATACGGTAGGCAGACAATAGTTGATCATCCTTTAGAACTTTCCCTTGGCAAATTAAGCGCTGCTGTTCTGATAACACTCCAGTTACAGAAGCAATCTGTTCTTTCAGAGCAGGGACTGGCATCTGCATAACAGGGAAAATAGTTGGAGGACTGGCATCTAAAGAATTGGAAGATGCTAGCTCAATATCAAGATACTAAAAAGAGTTTCGAGTGTTATCAGCATCAAATAAATTATGGTGCAAAATCTCAATATCATATTCGTTTAGAAGAAAAACAAAAATTGCATTTTCATTATTGTCTTACAGAACGACAATTGCTTAGATACGTTTGTATGAGCATTTGAATAAGCTTTAAACAAATGCAGTTATGACATGGTTGTTTAGGGGATTATTTCTAGCTTCCATAAAGCACATATTTCTTTCCAAGGGAACAAACAAGCAGACCCTTAAAAAGTTTTTATCAGGTCAAAACTCCAAACATGATCTAAAGTTATAGATACGGAAGGAGGTCCCCGACCTGCTAGATCCTGAGAAGCCACCAACAATAATTTAATGAAAGAGTTGTGTGTTAGCTTATGGGAGATTGTCGATTCCTCTCATAATCAAAGATATTCTAAATTACTCTAAGCACAACCCAAATACTATGAGATAGTTTCCTTATATTCCAACAAGATGTTTCTACTTGAAGGAAGAGCAAGAAACGAGATTACATGAACAAAAATAGAAGTATTATACTGAGAAAAAAATAATTAAAAAGCGAAGAAAGTTAATGAGTAGTCAAAGAATTACCTGTTTATCCACTCTGAGGGTATAAGTTTGTGAATCCAGTGTTTTGATCTTTATCTCAATAGTGGTTTCTGAACTTCCAGTGCTAATATTAATAGGGATCTTTTCAACACTGTTGCTTCCCATTCTCCACAGACCACACAATACACTATAAAAATGAGAAGACATCAGAAACTGCTAGTAGTTTGTTGGTATTTCTTTTTCTTCCATGACACACTAGGCGATTATGGAACAAATCATGTGAAACTAATTAAACAATGAGAAAAGAAAAAATATTTGAAACATTCACGTCTACACAATATTACAGCTTATTTGCTAACCTCCCAACTTAATAGAAGTATAAAAGCCTCTTCACGTGTAAAGATCAATCAATGCAAAATGGATTCTGTGAACAAAAAAAATATTAAATTTTGAAGTTCATGTGATTTACACAACCATCAAACCCATGCAGAAAAGCATACTATGAATTAAAAGACAGCTCCAACTGTCGAACATGTAGGCAAAGTGCATTCTGCCTGGATGGAACTCTTATCCAACGAACATATGACATAGTGGAGAACCCACTCCTGCAAGAAACCTGGTAACAGCAACATAGATAGGAGTTGTGCTGCATACCCAGTCAGTATGAAACTCAAACTCCTCCATCAACCCTGACGGGCTGGAAAGACAGGCTCATCCACGAGTGCAATTAAGCAAACAAGGCACTGGTACCATTTGATGCTAAAAGCATGCTTATAAGGCGGAGGAGTCGGTACTGCTGTGATATGTCCCAAGCCCATCCTATAAGGGATTAACCTTACAGCTCCTGCACCAACTTATCACCGTAGTAGATGACATCATAACAATTTGAAATTCTCAATCAATCCCAATTAACTAAAGTTACAGCACACCTTGCAACGTGAAAACAAGAATAAATAACTCATGTTTTTTATAACCCTCCTCCTTTGTGCATAAGCACAAACCCAAGTATTTAAAGCACACCCAAGTATTTTATACACATGCATATATAACTGTTCATGTTTGTATTGATATCATATCATCATTAGCAATGCAATATGTGATAAAGACCGTATAATGCAATTATATATGTTTAAACAGGCAACCCCAAGTATTTTGGCTGGCATGAAAAAATCTAAGGCAGTGACTGCTCAAACAGCAAAGCAACACAAGCAACCCATTTGTGATTAAGATTGATTATATTGCAGAACATGCAGGGCTCCCTGACCTAAAAAATTGCATATTCAAAATTCATAAGATGTTGATTTCAACAACAATACATGAAACAATGAAGTAAAATCCATACTAGAATTTAGAAGCTTTTCATTACATGGTATGTAGCAACAGTGTGCAGTCCAGTCAATTGCACCAATATAAAGAATAAGAAAAAAACCCGCAGCTGACTTGATTCCTAACAACTGAAAATGAAGGCATGGGAATGGAACTAGGAACAAATAAAAGACATCAATCAAACACATTGATATCCCATAATCCCAATGCAATTGCATAGCATTTGAAATTTTATCTCCAATCTCCATTGAAGAAAGTAAAGTACCACCTTTATAGCACTTTGCAGCTTCCTCTCAATATAAGCCCCAAAAAAAACCTACTTTTTTAATCAATACAGTTAAAAAAACGTCCCTTTTGTACACAAGGTGATCAGAAATCAAAACAAATTCAGCGAAAATCAGTTAAACATGTATGATTAAGTAAAAAAGAAAATATATACACAAACCTATGAACAGAGAACCTAATTTCAGTCTCTCGTAAAGAGATTACAAAAATCGCATGAATACACAATCTTTTATAATCAAAATAAAAAACCTAGTTACAAACAACATCGATTATTATGAATAAACAGCAAAAAGCGATTATTGAGCGAAAAAAATCGGAAAGATGATAATGATTGTAAGAAAAGGAGAAATTGAATTAGAAAAAGCGATAATCGAGATGAAGAAGGAGAATGAGGTATGAATCTACCTTGAAGTAGAATCGGTATTGGGAGATTAGGGATTGAGAATGGTAGAGAGAGTGTGTTGAAGCTTTTCTTTTCACCGGTGAGTATAACGAAAAGACGCACGCACGGGTGTGAGAAGAGAAGAGAAGAAAGGTTATAGAGAGAGTGCATGCAAAATGTGGAGTAGTGGATTATTGTTTCTTATACTTCGAGACTACTATTTCGCTATCGGCTTATAATGAGTCGGTCGTCGCGCCGCCTTTTTATTTTCCCCCAATTTTAGGAAAAGTAAAAATATAAAATGTTTTCAAATCATTGTGTATCTTTTATTCCCTTGCTTGAGATAATGCTTTTTTTTTATAAAAAAAAAAATTCTTTCATAATTTTCTTTTTTTGTGGTATTTACCACCAGTTTAAAAAAAAAAAAAAAAAAAAAAAAAAAGAAAATTATGATATTTCTTATATAATTTTCTTTTGCTAAAAAATAAATAAATAAGGTATTTACTTTTACATCTCTTTAATGTGTTGGCAAGTTTGACCACGATATTTCTTATATTTAAGATTTAAGATATGTCTTTTTATCATGGGGTAACTCTGAGCAAGGACAACACAAGTTACACAACCATCTGTCTGGGTCCTTACAAAATATAGGGCCTTCAAGCTTCTGATCAGTGTTTAGCAACGGTTCAACATATGCGTAGCTGGGTTGGGGATGACTGAGACTGATAGTTTAGGTGGACAAGCAATCTATATGTGCATAATTAGGGATTTCTTGCTAACTTGATTGAGTCTTTGTGTGAGGTTCAATTGTCCAGTAGAGAGGATGAGTGGTGTTGGAGATATGATCCAAGTGGGATTTTTTTTGTTAAATCAACATATTTAGTCCTTGATGATAGAGCTAGGGTGTGGGAGTCGCGAGTCATGTCCAAATTAATTGTCTTCTCCTACAACTTATTCATGACAGAGTCCTAACCCATCAAAACCTTCTTGGGCGGATGGTGATGGCAAGGACTAGTAATACATCTTGTGTGTTTTGTGGAATGGGATGGAGTCGATTGACCATCTATTTGTTTCCAAAAGAAAATTGTGTTAAATGTTGTGTGTGCTTATGTGTTGATTCCCACTAACTACATTTTTTGTACTTATTTTATTAAGTGTCTCATGCGTTTGTTTTTTTTATTTGTGTTTTTATTGAGAATTCGATTTTGAAAAATGCTAAGAACACACATCTTAACACACTCTCTTTTATTGGTTAAAATTTACATGGGTCCCATAAATTTTATATAGGGTCCACAATTTTTTATGGGATCCATATGAATTTCAACCAATAATAAAAGAGAGTATATTGGTATGTGTGTGTTAGAGAGTGTGTTGCTAGCACTCCTCATCTATTTTTAATTATTAATTATTAAAAAATTAATAGAAATTTTGTTACCAACTTATAAAAGGTGAAAAAAAGTTATTTGGGCCTCAAAATGTTGAGACGGCCCTGCTTTTTATTATTAGACAAAGTTTTTTTTAGTTAAGAAGTAATAGGTTGTTTATTCAATAGCTGACAATAGATTAGGAGATGCAATTAGATTTCATATTAAAAAAATATGAATTATTATTATTATTATTATTATTATTATTTATTACATGAATTGGATTGATAATCTTTTGAATTATTTTTTGTTATGTTTTGTGTTGAAAAATATTTCCTATTAAAAAAATTTGTAAAGCATATAGTAAATTTAAAACTAAAAAAATAAAAATTGTTTGGTAAGTCGGTCCACCGACACGTCAAAAAACTGATCAAGCTTAAATTTTGAGCTCGAACATTTTTGGACTGGTTTAAATGGGATGAACTGTCTGTTTTGCAACTAGTGATAGATTCATGGGGTGGTAAGGGTGGGTTCTGACCCCTCTCTCCCACCCGTATGTTGTAGTATATATTATATAGTGTTTTAAAAATCGGACCGGTCATCGAACCGGGGAGAGTACTGGGTCACTGGTTCATTGGTCGAACCACTGGGTCACTGGTTGAACCGCATGCATAAACCGGATCAAACCGGAGGAATGAACCGGTCTCTTTAATAAAATTATATAGCTATTAAACCGGTCGAACATGATGACTCGATCTCTTAAAAAGTTAATAACAACTAAAAATTTAAAAAATTTAAAATGTCATAATGTCGCAACTCACAAGTTCTTAAATTCAAATCTTAAATATTGTTACCACGCACTATAAAATAGTACAAATTACAAAACCAAATAGAATTTAAACAAAGTCTAGTTGCAACATAATATAATCGCAGTATAAACGAAATAACAAAGTCTAATAATAAATTTAATTCCAGGGAGACATATTTGTTTCGGGCACTATTTGTTTTAGTTTAGTTTTTTTTATTTACTTTTTTTTTTAAAAAAATTATGTAAAAAAAACGACGTCATTTTGATTTAAAAATAAAATAAAAATAGCAGACGCAATCAAACCGGCGGTTCTAGAAAACCGCCGGTTCGCCGGTTTTTCCGGTTTTTAGCGATTCGCTCCGGTCAAACTACATGTCCGGTCCAACATTTGAACCAGACCGGCTATCCCTCCGGTTCGCGGTTCAACCGGTCCGACCGGCCGGTTCGGTCCGGTTTTTAAAACATTATATCTTTAAAGTTATTTTTATAAGTATAATTATTATTATTCATAAACTATAATTTGTATATACAATCTTAGTGTAATTAGTTGCCATAAATAAATCACGATAAAATAGTTTTATATAGGTATAATTTAATCTCAATTCATATAAATTGGTAGAATATAAAATAGGTTTAATGTTTATATTATATTTATTGAGAAAATATATTTCGATTTGTTTATTTTATTCCTATAATTAAGAGATTTAGTTTATATTTAAATTAGTTCACTTGGTTATAAATACCAAGGTCGTCGTACTGTTTTATCATGTAAATAATGTAAATCATATTTTAGGTCATCATCAATAATATTTTTCTTCTTGTTTTCTCCTATTCTTTCTCCTAAATATCACAAATTCAACATGGTATCAGAGTTGAACTTATGACCTTTTTGTGAAGGCTTCATATATTAGCCCAATTTTTTTATACACTTACCTCAGTAGAAATTGAACCCATGACGTGTCACAACAATATATAATTTAATATTTTTCGCTGCTATGCAAATATTTGATTTGTTTAAATAGAAATCAATTTTTAATTTATAAAGATATGTTTTGAATATTTATCGTATATGTTTTGTTTTTCCTCTATATATATATCTAAAGTTTAGCTTTCACAAATTTTTACTCTAACTATTCATTCTCGCTGCGTTTTATATTTTCCTATATATATATATAAAGTTTAGCTATCACAAATTTGTGTTTCTATGGCTACTATGACTGATCAAAATATTGAATTTCAACTTGCGCTACGTTTGAGGTTTTTTTTAATTTTATTTTATATTTTATATACTCTAACTATTAATTCTCGCCGCGTTTTATATTTACTACTTGCTTTCTTTTTTACACATAACACCGTTGAATTCATATCTAAATACATGCATTGATTTCCGTGTTTTTATTTCCCTCTTCTCATTTTCTCTCCTACCAAACACACCCTTATTGATCCAAACGGAAATCAATTTGAATTTTTAGTTGAAAAAATTAATGGCAGCATATATTTTAAATATAGATGTCTGCATTGCGTGATTTTTATAATTTCAATATGCTTGAGTCGTTTTATTATACACTGAAATGAGTCAGTTTGAACTGATTTTAAAAGACAGATGTGTCATTTATTTTAAAAATTTATTATAGTTATTTTTATATAATATATGAAAATCTACAAAACTCGTGCGATAGCACGAGTCGGTGTCTAGTATATATAAAAGTAGCTAAGTCTCCGAGTAACCCTAATTTAACCCTACTAAAACTCTAATTTAATTATTAAAAAATATTTTCAGTAGGAGTCTCCCCACTTGTGGAATTGTCGAATGGAGATTTTACGGTAGGACATGCGGCCCTCAAAGCTACTTTAAACAAAGTGGCTAAACATGAGAGAGCATGTTTTGACAATCAACATGCATTTATACCTTTTGCATTTGACACGTTTGGTTTCCTAGCACCAGATGCTGTGAATATTTTGCAAATAATTCAACGAGTTATGCATAGCAATGTAGTGTCTCCTAGGTCTGTAGATGTAGTATTTAAGAGAATTGGTTTTGCGATCCAAAAAGGGTTAGCGGCGCAGCTTGTTGCCCGTTTGCCTTCTATCCAAGTGTAATTAGCTTATATATATATATATATAGTAGGAATTGAACTTATAATTAACCTTTTTGTAAAAGTTTCATATATTAGCCACTATGACATATAAATTAATTTGAAATGTTTTTGTAACCAACATGTATTCAATATGCAATCCAATCAATTTTTTCTGTAATACATGTTTAATTTTTTTTATACACCTGCCTCAGTAGAAACCGAACCCATGACGTGTCACAACAATATATAATTTCATATTTTTCGCTGCTATGCAAATATTTAATTTGTTTAAATAGAAATCAATTTTTATTTTATAAAGATGTGTTATGAATATTTATCGTATATGCTTTGTTTTTCTATATATATCTCAAGTTTAGCTTTCACAAATTTTTACTCTAACTATTCATTCTCGCCGCATTTTATATTTTCCTATATATATATATATATATATATATATATATATATATATATATATCAAGTTTAGTTATCACATATTTGTGTTTCTATTGCTACTATGACTAATCAAAATATTGAATTTCAACTTGCGCTATGTTGTTTAAGAGGTTTTTTTAATTTTATTTTATATTTTATATAATCTAACTATTCAACCTCTCCGCGTTTTATATTTACTACTTTCTTTCTTTTTTACACATAACACCATTGAATTCATATCTAATAACTGACTTTTTTTTTACACATAGCACCATTGAATCCATATCCAATAACTGACTTAGAGAAATACGTCAATTATTGTCGGATCAAATATCGAACTTATTATGTTGAGTTTCACCATGGTAAAGTAAGTATACCTTTTATTTCAACCGAATGTATTTTATTGTATTTTAGCATTTCACATTGGTAGAGATTTAACATTGTTATTATTTTTATATTATGGCAAGTTACCAAAAATGTTTGCATATGATTTTGGTGACAACAACATACATCGTTATGCTACACTTAGCCTTTGTTTGGTAGGAGAGAATAGGGCTGAGCAGTGGGCGGGTTCGGTCAGTTTCGGGCCAAAAACTCGCATCTCATCTGTAATCGAACAAGATAATATATGACCCAATTTCGTCCGATTTTGTTAATGGGTTTGTCCGGTGACGGTTTTGACAGATAGCGGTTTAAACGGACTTGACGGGTCACGGTAGGATTGTAACATTCTGCTCACACCTAGGAGAGAAAATGAGAAGAAAGAAATAGAAACACGGAAACTATTGATCCAAACACTTACACTTAGCCTTTTTTCAAACACACCCTTATTGATCTAAACGGAAATCAATTTGAAATTTTAGTTGAAAAAATTAATGCAGCATATATTTTAAACATGAATGGTCTGCATTGCGTGTTTTTTATAATATTCAATATGTTACTTGGGTGATTTTATTATACTTTAGGATGAGTCAGTTTTGACTGATTTTAAAAAGACAGATTTGATTGTGTCATTTATTTTAAAAAATTTATTATAATTCTTTTTATATAATATATGAAAATCTACAAAACTCGTGCGATAGCACGGGTCGGTGTCTAGTTATATCTTTAAAGTTATTATTTTATATATAATTATTATTATTCATAAACTATAATTTGTATATACAATCTTAGTGTAATTAGTTGCGATAAATAAATCAGGATAAAATAGTTTTATATAGGTATAATTTAATCTCAATTCATATAAATTGTTAGAATATAAAATAGGTTTAATGTTTATATTATATTTATTGAGAAAATATATTTAGATTTATTTATTTTATTCCCTATAATTAAGGGATTTAGTTTAGATTTAAATTAGTTCACTTGGTTATAAATACCAAGGTCGTCGTACTGTTTTATTATGTAAATGATGTAAATAATGTAAATCATATTTTAGGTCATCAATAATATTTTTCTCGTTGTTTTCTCCTATTCTTTCTCCTAAATATCACAAATTCAACATGGTATCAGAGTTGAACTTATGAACTTTTTGTGAAGGCTTCATATATTAGCCCAATTTTTTTATACACTTATCTCAGTAGAAATTGAACACATGACGTGTCACAACAATATATAATTTAATATTTTTCGCTGCTATGCAAATATTTGATTTGTTTAAATAGAAATCAATTTTTAATTTATAAAGATATGTTTTGAATATTTATCGTATATGTTTTGTTTTTCCTCTATATATATCTCAAGTTTAGCTTTCACAAATTTTTACTCTAACTATTCATTCACGCTGCGTTTTATATTTTCCTATATATATATATATATATAAAGTTTAGCTATCACAAATTTGTGTTTCTATTGCTACTATGACTGATCAAAATATTGAATTTCAACTTGCGCTACGTTTGAGGTTTTTTTTAATTTTATTTTATATTTTATATACTCTAACTATTCATTCTCGCCGCGTTTTATATTTACTACTTGCTTTCTTTTTTACACATAACACCGTTGAATTCATATCTAAATACATGCATTGATTTCCGTGTTTTTATTTCTCTCTTCTCATTTTCTCTCATACCAAACACACCCTTATTGATCCAAACGGAAATCAATTTGAATTTTTAGTTGAAAAAATTAATGGCAGCATATATTTTAAATATAGATGTTTGCATTGCGTGATTTTTATAATTTCAATATGCTTGAGTGGTTTTATTATACACTGAAATGAGTCAGTTTGAACTGATTTTAAAAGACAGATGTGTCATTTATTTTAAAAATTTATTATAGTTATTTTTATATAATATATGAAAATCTACAAAACCCGTGCGATAGCACGGGTCGGTGTCTAGTATATATAAAAGTAGCTAAGTCTCTGAGTAACCCTAATTTAACCCTACCAAAACTCTAATTTAATTATTAAAAAATATTCTCAGTAGGAATTGAACTTATAATTAACCTTTTTGTAAAAGTTTCATATATTAGCCACTATGACATATCAATTAATTTGAAATGTTTTTGTAACCAACATGTATTCAATATGCAATCCAATCAATTTTTTCTGTAATACATGTTTAATTTTTTTTCTAAGTCTCCAATTTTTTTATACACCTGCCTCAGTAGAAACCGAACCCATGATGTGTCCAACAATATATAATTTCATATTTTTCGCTGATATGCAAATATTTAATTTGTTTAAATAGAAATCAATTTTTATTTTATAAAGATGTGTTATGAATATTTATCGTATATGCTTTGTTTTTCTATATATATATCAAGTTTAGCTTTTTCACAAATTTTTACTCTAACTATTCATTCTCGCCGCATTTTATATTTTCCTATATATATATATATATATCAAGTTTAGTTATCACATATTTGTGTTTCTATTGCTACTATGACTAATCAAAATATTGAAAGAGCTTATAAACAACATATAAACATGAAGAAAAAAACAATAGGCCAAATATATTTGAGGATTCTTTAAGTTTTACGTTTGTATGGTAGGTCTTTAAATTTTTTAGGTAATAAATATGTTTTAAGTTTTTAAATTTGTTGTCCCGCGAACTTAACTCAGTTGGTAGGAACATTACATTGCATCATCTCGCTTATCCACCTTAAGGGTGAAATTTTGTTACACTGTTACCCTTTCAATTAATATTTTCCAACGTGTGTTTTTTTTATCAAAATATCCATAATGGGGAACTCAACGTTAACAATTATAGTACAAAATAACAAAGTTAACTGGAAGAGCGGTGGTGTAACAAATTATAAACGTAAATAACCTACTTCTTAACTAAATTTTTTGAAATACCTAAATATTACATAAAAAAATTGAAATTCATAACTATTACAAACATGAAATTTGAAATTTAAAGGATCTGTGAATATATATTCAACCGAAATAATAATAATAATAATAACATTAGTCTTACCATGAGCCTAATGAGTGGTCCAATTGTTTAATCAATATCTAAAATGGGCCACAACACTGTGCACATATGGTCCAAACTCTAACATATGTGAGCCCATATCTATAAGGTTGACCGTTGATGTGATCACAAATTCACAATATCCTCATTGCTATTCTCCCTTCTCCTCTCACTACTCCTGTGTTGCTTACACAAACAAAATACACATTTGATAAAATTTTACACTATTGTATTGATAAATATCTTTCAATAAAATAGAGAAATTCCGAGTCATTCAAGAGAGAAAAGAGCAACTATCTTACAAGAATGTGGATTCACTAATGTTGTGAACTCACGTAGTAGTGAATCTCGGCCGTCCATCTTTGATCCAACAATTTTTAATACACCCAAATTTTAATAATTTCACACACAATTTGATCTCAAATGTTTATTTATAATTAGACAATTCTAACTAATTATCTCATATATACGATAACTGTGTTATATTCAATCTCATCATACAATAAATATGTAAAAACATAACGATTCCAATTAGTAGCACACAACCAGACCGATGGGGCTGCCTAAGTCCCCAACAGTTAATATAATATCAATTTATTTACTTTTAGGCTAAAATGCAGTTTTGCCTCTTCAAGTTTCACAATTGTGTGATTTTGGCTCCTCATTGTTTCAATTGTGCAGTGTTAACCCCCTAAGTTTAACAATTGTGTGATTTTGACCCTCCATGTTTTAATTGTGCGATTTTGACCCCCCAAGTTTATCCCCTTTTAGATTTGGTTCAGTAATAAAAAGACGTCGCTAATAACTTAAAGTTTGAGTTTCAATACTATATATCTTTACAAATAGATAAATGTAATTATTTTTGTAAGTCTTATTTGAACATAAATTTTCTTTGTTTGTATTGAGGCATCATCCCTCGCCTTAAAAAAAAAGAAAAATAAATGGCTCATAACATGCACTATACCTTTTCATCCTAGGTCCTACACAATTTATCACCCCACATGTTTGTACATTTAACGTGTAGATGAACCTTACCTCCAGGAAGGTAAAGAATACGTATACAAATGACATATTTGCACAATTTTTCCTTGCGATTTTTCTCTCATGTCGGAGACAAGAGATGAAAGTGAAAGCCTAAGTTAATGGGTTTTGTTTTCGTTCTATAGTATTCAACATTGGTCATGTAGTTTGAATTGTATTATGCAACTGTTTTTAATTTAAGTAAGTACATGGATAGTTAGATATTTATAGAATTTTACCGTTGCATTTAATTCAACCCTATAAAATGAAGTTGTAGAGTGATGGAGATGCACCTTTCACTTAATTAAGTTACTCATTTTTAAGGCCTTATCTAATTTGAGAATTTGCATCATCCATGTTTTGACCGAACATCTAAAGTGTGACCTGAACAATTTGATAGCGGAAGACTAGTAGATTGAAAACATATTTTAATATCACTTTAGAATTTAGATTTGACTAAATTAACTCCATAAAACTAACTTGTGTTAGAATAAGAGTTGCTCCTTTATCAAAAAAAAAAAAAAAAAAAAGAATAAGAGTTGCTCCCACTGATAAACTCATTTTAAAGATCATATCTCATCTGATCCAATATAAGACACCGAACAATTAATAGGGATCCTGATTCGGTGCAGTCGAAAACCCATGCAATCATAAAATTGGTGCTCTTACTCAAATTTTATATTAAATAAAAAATTAAAACTATCATAAGATCTGGTTTTATATTTTTATTTCAAAACTTAAAAAGAACACACTGATGCCACTTTCTTGTGTTCCATTACAATTAAGAGTCAAGATACTAAGATTAAGAAGCTAATGTACTCATGACTAATTAATTAATTACTTAATCATAAAAAGAAACATATTCTTAAAATAGATTTTTAATATATCAATAAAGGTGACAGAAGAACATATATAATGTACAAATCATTCCCAAGCCTTAAAAAATTGCAGCATTTCTGCAATGCTCGACTTTTCTGTCTATAATAATAATAATAATATATATAATATTTAATTTATCGAAATATAAGGAACTTTTGTCTGTTTAATTTTCTACCTAGACTTAATTAATTGTGTATTGGAGACTTTTTCCTAGCTGGTGAATAATCCATCTCAGTTATGTCTACAAAGTCCTCAGGAAGATACTTAGAAGTAGTACTCAATGATTTTACTTTTTTATCCTTTGCTTCCCCATTCACATTTCTACTATTGCCACTTATTGAGGTGTGAGCCACATCCTTAGTTGTAGAAATTGAAGTGGTAACAAGTTTCCTATTCTTTATATTTCCTGCATCAAAATAAAAACATTCCAAATGCTAATTAATACTATGTTAAGTTAATTAGTACCATAATTTTTTTTATTTTTATGTTAGTATGTTATGTTAGCTTTGCATTTTTGCATATCATAAGAAGTTTTTGGGACAAAATTTGAAGTAAGGAATTAATAAGCATATCTTTGTTTGTTATATTATAAGAAAAAATTAACAAAGAAAAATAGAAAAGAAAAACTAGTGGACTTAAAAACTAATGGTGCCTAGATCTATGTCGTCTAGGTCCATAATAATCTTCATGAATGTTTGGTAACTGGTTGTTTGATTTTCTTGATACATTAGAAGCTTTTTTCTTGTGGCTACCTGTGCATTGTTCTTGGTCATTGCAAAGTGTAGCTTCTCCTACATGTTTTTTTTGTTGCTTAAATGTTAAGGACTCTTTTCCCAAACGTATCCCTACACACAAAATAAAAAGAAAAATAATTAGAAATGTGCTAGAATAGTGCAACTATGGCTCAAAAGATCACAACTACGAAAACTCAAAAGAAAAAATAAATAGAATTTGTTCACCGAAATCAGTCAATTCTGACCGTAGAGAAACTGAGATGCCTTTTTATTATTAAAGATTACATATTATAGCTTGCATTTAAACATGAACCATGCATGCATATCTACCAAACAAATTTAACAAGGAGGACTAATTGTAATTTAAACATGCTATAAAATAATATTTATATTTAAATACCTTGAGCCTTTGTAAGGATGAGTGACAAAATGAGAAGAGAGACTAGTACACAAGAAGGCTTCATTTGAAGAAAACTATAGGGAAGAAATGAGTAGTTTGAATCTCCAAACAAAATGTGTGATTTTCTTCAGGGTGTTCTTCTTGCAAAGAAGAGCTTATAATTGAGTGAAAAATTGGAAATTTTGAGAGTGTTTGATGGGATGGAAGATAGATAGGTAGCAGCTTATATAAGTATATAAAGTGGTGTACATAGAGGGTCCACATTACATTATAAATTAATAGTAGTGTCTTTTTTTTCCTTCTTTTTAGCTTTTTTTGTCTTCTGATCCTACTCAAAGTGTCCTTGTGTGGGAGGAAATTCGATCAATTACTAATAATCTAATAAACTCCCAATCATTTAAGAGCAGGCTTAAGTGTTTAATTAAAAGGTTTTGAAGCAAAAGTATCGAGCTAGTATTGTAAAATAAACACTATAGTAGTAGAAGTATCAATTATTTGCATTTAAACAATAAAAAAAAAGTAAATATAGAAGAAGTAAAATGGGGGGTCCAAAGAAAATATACTATGGTGATTGAAACTGTGATCGGGAAGGGGCTGAAACCACTTGATGTCAGAATTGTCTCCCGAATCAGATTAGACGGTCTAGTGGGCCGGACACTGGTGGTGAAAATAAAATAAAATATGCAAGGTAAGTGAAAAGTGAAACCTTAGAAAATGTACATTTACTTAGGGGGAAAGCTACAGAAAGATCATAGGCTATAATGTTTATAAGTTTGCCTATTCATTATTTGTTACATGAATGCACTATATATTCAATGTTTGCACATGTCAAAAGTGAAGAAATAAAATGAGAAATTGAAAGAACATGCAATGGAATAGATGAAAAGTGAAACCTATGTGAAAAGGTATTACTTTTGGCAATGCTATAGTATAAGATCTTACTGTATTTGATTAGGAACCCTATAAGTGCTCTCTATATGTTCAATATTTTCTTTGTTCTTTCATGTATGTATATGCTATTCAATGTTTGCAATGCCAACCTTTTGTTTAGTCTTGTTCTCCATGTATGTGCTATTCTGTTTCTAATCACCACAAGTTTCTTTTTCACTTTGCTTTGGCTAGCTAGCTAGCAAGTTAGGTAGAGGGTGTCCAATTTCACATTATGGCAGCTTATACTTTTTACTTTTTTTTAACCCTCCAGTTTTTAAGGAAAGGGTCGTCTAGAAATCTAAAGTTTGATCGCAAGGTAAATAAAATTTGACTAAAAAATTGTTTTACGCAGTAATCAAACTTTTGTTCTCTCAAACAATTCGTACTCTGGTGACCCGTAGCCTATTTTCTTGATTGATTGCAACTTATACTTGTTAGAAAGGCTCCTATATCACCAAACATAAAATAGTACTAATCTTAATTATTTTCACAATCATTATTATAGTGTTATATAGTATATGTGAAGTTGAGATTGCCATAAGTTATATTGTAGATCCATGTTAAGATATGCTAGGAGATAAATCTTGAGATTTGTTATTCTTATCAGTTTTAATAATATTCCAAATTTTGGTGTGTTAGTTGTTTTTAAAGTTGTCCCTAAAATTTTGGGGGTTATTTATATATGAATTATGAACTTGATATCCTATATTCTTTTCTTATAAGTTAGACATTGACTCGCATGCTTTGATGCACATACACTTGTGTGTGTATTTTTTTTGAATCAAACAAACTTACCGCATTTCATTAAAAACTAAACGTTCAATACAAAAGGGAATATTCTCAAATCTATGGAAGCTAGCCCAAGAATTGACCGCCCTAGCAAGAGTATGAGTAACCAAATTCGCTTGCCTCCTAACAAACTTAACCTCAAAGTTTATAAAAGATGACATAAGATTAAGGATATCATGAACAATTGACAAAAACTCAGAGTTGCCTCTACGCTTCATATGAATGGCCTCTATCAAAACTTTCGAATCACTTTCAAATTGAACTCGATCCAGTCCTCTATGTCTTGCTTCTTTCATTGCTAAAAGTAAAGTCCATGTTTCTCCTTCTATAGATGAAATCACTTGTGTGTGTATTTGATCCTTAATAAGTACAGTCAAACAACTTAATACCTAAAAAATACTATATATGTGTGATCGCACACGCTAAACATGTTCATGAACAATGATCCCGGACTGTTTCCTTTGACATTAGAGTTAGTATAACATGTAAAAATGGAAAGAGGGTAGGGTGTATTAATTTTGATTCAACAAATTGCAAAGGCAATGGGCCATGCAAGAAGCACGTAGATGGAAAAAACAGGAATTCTTAGTATTAATGAGGAGTGAATGTGAAAGACAATTAAGGGGTTTGAAAGTCACGGTTTGTGGGGATGATACTGACAAATCATGGAAGTGTGGGTTTAGGAATGGAGAAAATCCACGTGAATGTCGATATCTATGTGTAAAGTCCCATGTGGGTCACCGCCACTTCACGCATACATGTTGCATTTCTAGGATGCAAATAAACCACATCGGTCGCAACCTTGTCGTCTTAAAGGACTAATACAGTACAATTATCTTCATCCTCTGTTTTTAAAATTCAACATTACTACTAAATTTTAATCTGGTCACATTGCTACTAATGCATAATTTTCAATGTGCTAACATTCAACTCAGAATTAAACAATTAAGAGACTCAAACATTCATCGGTTGTGTGATGTGTTACATGTTGTTTGATTTTATGATTGTTTGATTTTGACTCTGTAAATTTTAATTGTTTGATTTTAATTTTTTAGGTTTTTTAATTGTTCAATTTTAACCTCAAAATTTTAAACTTTTAATTGTTCGATTCGGGTCATCTAAATTTATCCCATTTTGTATTTACTAGTCTTGCGTTAATTTTTTTAACTAAAATTTGTTTTTTTAACTAATATATATATATATATTTTAAATTAAAAAAACCATTTTATAAACTAGACATAATAAAAAAAATATTTTCAGTTATTTAAAAGAAAAAACAATTTGTCATTTATTTTTAAAACAATTTTTTAATTTTAAAAATCTTTTTTGTTTTAAATATATTTTAAATTTTAAAATGTCACATAAACAACTTTTAGTTAAAAATGTCAACGAGGTTCTAACAAATGCAAAATAAGGTAAATTTGGGGCTTAAAATCGAGCGATTGAAACTTGGGGATAAAATCAAGCAATTGTAAAAATTTTAGAGGGTTAAAACAAGTAGTTAAAACTTTGGAGGCCAAAATCAACCAAATATAAAATTTAAGTATGCAAAACTACATTTAAGCTTAAAATTTATTAATTAAATGGTAAAAGACACAAAAATAATTTGTTTGTGCATATTAAACAAAACCGGCTACAAATAGTTAGTTAGTTCAATGGTGATTGACGCTGAACTTGGTAGGGAGAACCACGGTTCGATCCCCGCAACTATGATTGGGAGGGGCTGAAACCACTATGCCACGTCCGAACCATATTAACCCCCGAACCAGATTAAATTGGTGGTGAGACCAAATTAAACAAAACCGGCTAACAAACCATTTTGGTATCTTAAATCACGATTAAAATAAACAAAGGAAAGAGATTCTTTAGAAGCATGGTTAGCGGGTATGCTTTAGTTTAATTTTGTTGGATTCCAGAATATATGTCGCCATGATCACTCACTGCTGTTACGTGCATTTTAGCACTGTACCGCACCGAAACTGTTCACGTATATATGTCACTAATATCAAATCTAAAATTAATTAACTAATCACTATTGAAAGTGAAACTGAATAGTGAGCACAACACACTTCATTAAGTCACGATCGAATTAGATTTTCCTCAAACTAGCTAATAACTAACTACCATGGGTTAGCTAGGGCTCTTTGTTATCTCAAGTGACGATTTATAATATATGGTCTACAATTATATTTTAAAAATAAAGATACTAGTAGGAGTTATTTGTACCAAAAAAAGAAGATATACTAGTAGTTATAATCACTATTTATATTGCATGGGAGGGATAATATCAACATCATAATCAAATTTTTTCTCACTTTCTTTTGTAACTTTTGGTGTAATCGGCGAGTATAAGTTGAATTTCACGAACTATAGCTTCAAATTAAACGAAGGGATTGATTGAATCCAAGAGATAGAATATATTTAATTTTTGTTTTATATATAGAGTATATATATGCTTTTAGAAAACATAAACCCGACATGGATGTGTTGAACAATTGAAAGATGTAACCCAACTATCTTTGTCTCTCATATATTATTTCTTTTTATGTTTTCCAAATATTCATATTCATACACCATTTCTGATTGCATGCCTGTTGTAATCAAACAATACACCTTTCGTGATGTTTTGATCCACTTGGATTTCCAACCATAAAACCCAACCAAATTCTACTGTCGTCTATTTTCTTTATTATTTAATATTTTAGTATTTTTTAATTACTAGGCCGGATATATAATTCAGTTATATATCTCCTTTTTTTTTAATACATAATAATTCAGTTATCGGTTGAGTGGAAAATATTTATATCATATAACAATCCAGATATCCTGGATGTTGATTAATTATTCCTTCTATAATATGTCCCTTGGATAAACTATATACTTATACTATATAAGAGTTTGGTTTGTTTTTTTTTATAATATTAATTAAGACTTAAGAGTTTGGCTTTTAAATGTGTTTCTTCTTTCATGAGTACTATATTTTTTATTTGGTTGTGATTCTTTCATAGTTCATACTATATACAGTATATGAGTGAATTGACCTTACCTGATAGTACTAATAAATAAGTACTCCTGTGAATTTAAAATTTAATAAGTCAAATTAATAACATGCATCAACATCATTAGCCAGTGACATTTTGTATATATAATAATTAATTAAGTAATATCTCAATCACAAACTCCATGCCATGTTATTTTTGCATTATAATTAATCTGATTCGATAGTGTAAAAAAATGATAGTGGGAATCGTAAGGGTTTTAATAAATAAATATTATTACAATTACAAAAGAAAATGAAAGCTAAGTTTCTTAATATGATATGCCAATACAAAAAAAAAATGCAAGGATATTTCTATATGAAAGATTCTATGAGGGGCGTGTTCCCACGATTTTGCAGTATGTAATTTTTTTTGATAAATTAAAGGTATTTTTTGCCTCTGTGCAATTGCAGAGACTAATTTCTCGAGGTAGCTGAAATCTATTTAATAGATTAACCTCTCTCAACAAATGTTTTTCTATAGGCACCGACTGAAAATCGAACTCATGACTAAATGGCTAAGGAACATCCAATAATAAGGAAATTTGATAAAGTGAGAATTCTCTATAACTTAAATGAATAAAAATTGAAGACCAAATCATACAAATGTCAACAAACTAGAAATTTGACATTCATTTTAATATATTTTAAACTTTTAATTATCAATATGTTAAATAAATACTTACTATATGTCTAAAAGTTATTCAATAAAAGAGGCGGACATTGGGGGGAAAGAAGAAAAAAGAGGAGGCAGAGAAACTTAGAGACCCTACAATTTACATCCATGGACCATGTATAAAGTTGGAATGTTGTATAGTCAACCAAGAATAGGGTCACCGATTTTGTACACAGGAAAACTTCAAATTAAGAAATAAGATAGCAACTACATATGCAAAGTTAGTGGAAGGATTTTGAACTTTATATATGTGATTGTCCCTTCATATACAATAATAATTCAATATGATTGTCTAATTCTATAGTAGCTTAGGCCCAAAAAGAGCTATAGATATACTATAATTATAAATTATATGTTGGCCCCCATACTTAATCGGGATTTATATTTCTATACCCTCCACAGTCCCATGCCAATTTGTTGTGACCAGCCCCTCAAATAGGGTCACATGTATTTGTCTATATAGCATGGGCACATGTCCATCATTGTCCCAACCCCTACGTACATGAATCACAATATTGTTGCCTTAAAACATATGTATAATGCGATGATTGTGCTTGAATAAGATGAAGCTTTTGGGAGAAAAATAGTGGTAAAATGACAAATAATGGATTGGTATAACTGTATAAGGAGTAAATTTTTTGAACCATTTAAATATGGCAAATGCTAACGAGTGCCTCGGGACAATATTTAAACTTTTAAATAGTAAGTTTTTTATAGATTTTTTATGGAAATGTGTAAAGTAACACATAGGAAATTGTGATGTTTAACTTTTTAAATAGATTTTTTATAGATTTTTTAAATGGAATGCTTAAAGAGTGTCCCGGGAGCACTCGTTTGCAAGACCTTTAAATATATGGTCAAAATTTTGTTTTTTTGACTTCTACGTATAAAAAAAATTCCTTGGGAGAAGGGAATCTCGTATCTATCTAAAACAAATATACTATCCAGAAAAGAAAAGGGAAAATTGACACTCTCAATTTTCCTTTCTTTTTATTTTGAATTATTGATTGAGAGTGTCAATTTAAACAAATGTCCAGAATTACTATTTAGCATTTCTCTGATGGATAATTATAAGTGAAATCTAAAACAACTTTTATTATGCGGACATTTTTAGTTTATGTATAGAACCTTTTTTTGTTGAAAGTCTAAAGCAAATTTTTCCCTTGCGTCGGTCTTGTCACTAATAGTGTTTCCAACAATATCGTGTGATTATGTTTGTGAAATGAAAGTACAAAAGTAGATGAAGTCCAGGGCCGACCCTGAGGAGGTGCAGGGTGCCCTAGCGTGCTGGACCTCCAATTTTTAAGGGCCTCAAAAAATTATATTATATGGTAACTAGTCGGTCTCTTAAAAAAATATGATTCAAAAAATTTTAAAAAAACATCTTAATATTTTTTAATCTATTTTTATTGTCCCAATTTAAAGTTGTTAGGTGTATGTTTTAGAAAAATAAAATAAAATGATAAAAAAAAAGGTTTGTTTTGTCTTAAACATTAATAAAAATTCGTGTATTCTTCCTCCCACTGATTAGAATATGAATATTTTATATGTTCATAATAAGAATGACTATTTTTTATATTATTAATGTTATTTATAATTTTAAAGAGTACTATTTTTAAAAAAAGTTGTATTTTTTTAATTAAAAGATTCATTTTTAATTTTCAGTGCAGGGCATCCAAATTGTTGGAACCGAACCTGATGAAGTCATGAAGATATTGAAAATTATAAAAAATAAAGCAATATAAAAAAGAAACTAAAACTAGTTAGAGTATCTCCAACTCCAATAAGAGTATCAAATAGTTTCATAGACTAATGATCGGTACATTTGACTCAAGGAGCGGTTTTTTGGATTCTGATGGGCCGATCATTTTTTATTCAGGATCGGGAGTTAGTGTCTAGGGACAGCTTTATGGGTCGGGTTGATGTTTTTCTGGTGATTTTGAAGCTGAGGAGTGTCTTTCTAAGTATGAGATTAAAAGTTGACTTCTTTTAGGTGGTATTTGTTTTGGTATTTTAATGGATGTTCCGGTTATATACGGAACCTTTGTAGCTCATCTTTTACCGGTCTTTGTTCGTCTTGTGCAAAGACCTGATTATTAATAATAATATATTTGCCATTAAAAAAAAAAAAACTAATACCAGCAAATATATTATCAGGTCTTAATATATCCGTACCTGATTATTAAAATATCTGTACCTTAATTTTTTTATCATTGGAGTTCTATGACGTGAGATATATATATATCAAAATTGATGATACCTTAAATGGTATCATAATTGGAGCAAAATAGGTATGAATTGCATATTATATGGCATTGTAGGGATTATTTGTTAGTATAGTATGTGATACCCAAAATACGTAGTTATAATCAACAACTAAAAATAAAACTTGACAATTATGGGAATAAAACTAATGCTCAAAAGTTTTTCGAGGACGGAAAATATACTTAAAATAACCCATAAATGTATGCAACAAAGGTTGCAATGATTTCAATTCATTGCATGCACAATGCACATACATGGATTTAGTTTTTTTTGGGTCACAAATTTCATAAATTCACACAATCATTATATCAATATGCAGTTGTTGGATCAATATTGAATAGTCTAAATTTCAAGTTCGGTATTTTAGAATAAACAAAAGTCAATATCTATTTGCTTACACCATTGTATCTTAATTCAAAAACTACCAATATACCGACCGTGTGAATGCATAGAATTTGTGACTCAAACAAATTTAAATCCAATTACAGCAAAAGCGGTGACTATTTGAAAATTTTCCTGTTTTCGATTTCAAATTTATATTCATGAGTGAAAATAATTGTACTGAACAAACAAAAATACTGATAAATGTGTTGAATATGTAGTTGTATTGTTGGAGTTTGTTTGAAGTCGCACATCGTTTAAGTTTCTGGACTGTTAAGTGTATAAATATGTGAGGACAACCTCACCCTATGAACTAACTTTTGAGATTGAGAATTGAGATCTAATCATATTTAACATGGTATCCTAGCTCATGCTAGGCGTGAGGGTGAATGTTGATGGTTGATGGTGAGTGTTGAATATGACCTCACCCTTTGAGTTAACTTTTGGAAGTTGAGATCCAAACATGTTTAACAAAATTTACATTAACATTGCATAAAGTAGATAACTATGCTATGAATACAAATCCAATAAACAAACTCTTGTACAGGAATACTGGTAAATGTACATTAACATTACTTTCAACAAGTTTCAAAAACTCAACTATTAGCCTCAATTCTTAATGACCCTCTTGTGCTCAACTAATCTCATTGCTCCTTTACAAGTCAAGTTTCTCTTAATATGCTGATACATTTCACCATACATTGGATCATTAGATACTGATTCATATATTATGAGATGTCACAAGCTGATTGATTACTCTTCAAGTGGATAATTCTCAACTAAATCATATAGTTCACCTCCAATTCCAAAACCAAGCATTCTTGCCATATTATTTGCCTTTAATTCAGGCTTAGGAATGTTGTGATGCTTCAACCATGAATACACAATAAAAACTTTATTCATAACAAACAGTTCCAATGCCTCTGGATTAAAAACAACTCCCATTTTCATATTCATCTGCAACACAAAATGTAATTACCATGTTAGTTAGAAATGCGCTATCCCTTATTTTCGTATATAAAGCACTCACGCGCAAGCATTAGTCAACAACGTGTCAGTTTGATGGTAAGAATTATTCCTTACAACTTTAAAGGACAGAGTTCAAATTTCCTCGAAAACAACGGTAAAAGGACTATTAGCATCAAATACATTCTCGCAGCGTAAGCACAACTGCAATTTAAAACATGGTACTACTCATACACAAGGATATGCACTTTTTTGTATCACCTGATGTGGAACTAACATGGCAGCATATCGAGCTAGCTCTCCAGCTCTCCAATCCAACAAGACTGGCAACCATGGATAAGTAGCATCAAGTCTCACAAACCATAGTCTAATATCCGGATACTCTGATAATTCTCGAGGATCGCGTGGATCTGGTCTAGTATAGTTGATGGTAAAGCCAATTGAACGCTCAAGAAATTCATGCGGTTTTACTGCAACATTAGTACCATCAAGAACCATCTAAGTTAACTTTGACGGTTAATATATATCCAAAAAGCAGTTAAAACAGTTTACAATTTCAATAGTTTGCAATCTTGCATACCAGATAAGGGATTTTTCATGCCTGTTGCAGCTTGGAAAGGTGACAAATCAAGACGACTAATAGCATCATTGTCAATTACGACATCAAATCGGCCTTCGGTTGGAGGCATAGGAGGCGAAACTTTAGACTCATCTGCAAAATCAGTATTTACATTACACCTTCATCAAATCATCGTTAAATAAATAATGTACACTATTTTTTCTTTGAATCAGCAATAATTTACACTATTGATTTGAGTTCGGACATACAAGATTAATTAATACGCCACACATTTAATGTGCGGAATCCGAATCCAGTTGATAAACTTGTACTGATTTTTATACAGAGCCTAATCTTAACCAAATCAATTTGAATTGGAATTACGTTTGATAAACATTGACTCAAACATAGAAGATTCAAAATACACAAAGACCAGAACATTTTACACTATATAGTATACACCATCAATTCATCCTAAACATTAATGACATTTTCATGATTCTCTAAACAGCCTTAGAAATGAACTTGCTCCAGCATTATAATTTGTGCCATAACAATGTCCTATATACTAGCAATATTCAATGAATTAGGCAAACATGTGCTAATATGAATATACTATTAAGCTGTGAAACATAAACACAGACACCAGACACGACAGTCATACTAACATGTAACAATTTAAGAAAATAGATTAATTAAACGTAAATTATATGTGTCATGCCCGACATGACCACTGACATGTCAGATACCAAACACACCTTTGGTCAGAAGTGTCTGTGCTACATATTAAGCGATGTATTATTATTATTATTACCATCATCATCAAATAAAGAGACATCGAAGTTCCCTTGAGGGTTGAAGGCAACAGAAACAGCAACATATCCACGAGGACGAGAAATGGGAAGGGAAAAAGATGAAGTTAGAGAGGAATTGGTTTGTTTTGGCAAAGGAGATAATGGAAGCAATGGTTTGAATCTGATAGTGGTAGCCATTAATTAGTTTGCACTTTACATTCAGCTGCTAGAAGCAGCGGTTAATACAGTTTCATTATTTTATCTATCCACAAATTCCTCACACCTTATGTTTTATTTTCTTTCCCAACAAATCATATCTTATTTTTTTTTTTGTAATGCAAAATGTTTGGGCCTCAAGGTTGCTAACCCAACTATTATTGTATTTGGATGGAGACGGATTCTCTATCCCCCCACTTTCACTTTTTCACTCTGAAAATGCATTCCGAAATTTTTACGCAAAGACAAAAATAGACAATTAAAAAAAACGTGAGCGTTGTTATTTTTTTTTTTAATAATAAAAAGGGTCTAAACTTGAAAAAACGGCATTGTTCTTTTTTGACATAATCATTATTTGTTACTATATACACGCATACTATAATACTTACTTTTAACATGCTCCTTCCGTCTCATAAATATAAACAAAAAAAAATTTCACATTTATTAAGAAAAGTAAAATGTGATAGTTTGAAGTATAACTTTTTGTGTTTTTTTTTATATAAGTTTCATTTGAAGATGTAAAAAGAATTTTGATTAGTTATTGATTATGGGGAAAAGAAGAGAGAGAGTAAATTTTATGAGAATAAGTAAAAGTAAACATTGGAAACGGTAAAAAATGGTTTTTTTTGCTTATAATTTGGGACAAGAAAAAATAATTTTTTTTGCTTATAATATGGGACGGCGGAAGTATTAATTAACGATTGATTTTAATCACTTTATACTATAAAGAAAACAATCAAAAAAGTCATTAGGCTCAAGTGGTTAATGAACTTTACCAAAAGAACAAATTTTGGGAGAATCTGAGTTTGATTCTTGGGTGGAACAATTTCTCGATCAGACTTTACTTACCTTACAACCGAGCTATGTACTACTAGGGCCCCTTTCCCCTAAGAACCAGAGGGTTAAAAAAATCACTTTAGAGGAGATAGATCCTATTGAGAAGCTTCGTTTTTAAGTTCAATAATTAAGTTTGATCGGATAGGGAACATCGTCAGATCGACACAACCAATTATCTCGTGAACCACAATACACTGATCACTGCTCATAGGTTAGTTACATGCCGTGCTCATTTGCAGTCGGTAAACCTCGAATTTATGCATACGGAACATCGATAGATGTTATATTGAGAGATTAAAGGTTCAAATTAAATTTTTATATTTTAAATTATAAACTAAAAATTATCATATGCTTTGTTGTAAACCGTTTGAAAAAAAAAAAATACTTGAATCTTATATTAAGATGCACAAATAGTTTTTGAAATGATATATTTAAGTTTTTGAGAATAATACGTCTTCAGATTTTAAATGTATATTTGAAACAATATATCAATAGGAATTATGTATTATATTTATAATTCTTTATTATATAGTTTTAGGAATATAAATGCAAAAGTGTGACATTAAATATGTCCAAATATCTTTTATACACTCCAAAATCATTTAAAATTTTGATAATGAAATAAATGGAAAGAATATGAAATTGAGAGGATTTCAACTCAGTTTCACCTGCCATGGTCAGAATCGGAACTCTGATGACTAGGGGTGCTCAAATCCAATCCAATCCAAATAAAAACCACAAACCGATCCAAAAAAACCGAAAACTGCAAAAATCCGAATATTTTTGAATGTGTTTGGATGTTCTTTTAAGAAAATCGCTGGATCGGATCGGATTTCGAATTGATTTCTCAAAACCGATTTAAAACCGAACCAACCGCATACATATATTTTAATACTTATTTATATTTTTACTGGTATGAATATATGTTGAATTAAACTATTTTTTTTGTTCATTTTAATGTCTGATAATACTATTTGTTAGTTTAATTTAATCTATTTCTTACTTTTTGATATGTTTTAAATATAATTTATAATTCATTCCAAAATATTATTTTTTAATGTATTATATGTTATATTTTACATCAAATTTAATATTTATTTCGTCAGAAAATTTAAACTGTTGTTTTATGATGTTTTTTATAATATTAATATTTAATAAAAAAATTATAATATCCAAAAACCGATCTAAATTAAACAGCATAAAATTAGTTTGGATCAGATCAGATTTTTTTTATTTGTCATCCAAAACCAAACCAAACCGCAAATAAAATTAATCTTGGATCGGATGAGTTTTTGCCTCAAAACCAATCCAACCGAACCGCGAGTACCCGTACTGATGACATGCTTAACAAATAAGATAATTGATTGTTGGTAAAAAGTTGTATACCATAATTAATAATGAGAATGAATGATAAAAATGACATTGGATTATTCTGGGAATAAAAATACATCTATCTAACTTAAATTTGGCAATAGAAAACAAGAAAAAGCATCAGACGCAGAGACATGGAGAAGAAGGAGACGGTATGTTCCTCATGACTTGATCATCCAAATTTTGTTGAGGTTACCGGTGATGTCTCTTTTACGTTTCAAATGCGTTCGTAAGTCATGGTTTTCTCTTATCTCCGATCCTCATTTCGCAAATTCACATTTTCAAATTACTGCTTCAAAACACTCTCCTAGAATTCTCTTCATGTCATATTACTTGCAAAAAACATTATCTTTAGATTTTGAATCAAAACTTGATTTTGATACTGCTTGCGAAATACCTAGCCCTAATTTCTTGCATCCCCAATCTGATTTTCTTCTAGATTTTATAAGTTCTTGTAGAGGGTTTATATTTTTGCACCATTCTTCAAAATTCCACATTTGGAATCCATCCACCGGAGTTCACAAACAAATACCTTTGTCTCCTAATGAATTAAATACAGATAATTTATATCTATCTGGTTTTGGGTATGATCAGTTAAGAGATGATTACGTGGTGGTTTCAGTCACCTTTGATTACGAAGATAGGAATTCGTGTTTGGAGTTTTTTTTCGTTGAAAGATAATATGTGGAGAGAAATCGAGGGTACTCGCTTCCCTTATTTTGAAGCTGAACGGGTAGCTTCTTTCCCCAGAGCAGGATCACTCGTTAACGGGAATATTCATTGGTTGGCTGAAAATCTAGAAAGACGGGAGATTGTTATTCTGGCATTCGATATAACTGAAAGGAAACTTGTGGAGATGCCTTATCCAGATGGTTTGGGGCCCTGGGTACCAGAGAGAGGTTGTGATTTGTGTGTATTTGGAGAATTTCTTAGTATATGGGCTGTTGGTTATGAGAATGATGATATAATCGAAATATGGGTGATGAGAGAGTACAAAGTGCATTCGTCTTGGACTATGGCTCTATTTCTTCCATTTACGATGATCCATTATCACTATATTTCCCTAACATGCTCTATAAAAAGTGGTAACATCCTTGGAATAGATTATTATGGATTGGTGGTGTATAACAACAAAGGAGAGATTCTAGAGTATGAATCATACTCTGAAGGACCCACTGAATTCCAAGTGACCCCGTATACCGAGTCTTTGCTTTCACTCCCTAGTAACAATGTGCAAGTCTAGGAAGATGACACAAACAAGAAGAATGAGGTATTGAAATACTCTTTCTTGATATTTATCTTGTATTATGATATGAACTATGGGCTGCAAACAATGAACAAGGTCTTGTTTTATTTTATGTTTATTGGTCAACTACTTGTATTATGTTCGTTGGAAATGTTGATAATTTTGTTTGTGTGATTCACCGTTGTTCATGCATGTGTTACTTGATTTAGTTCTAATATATGTTGTGGTAATTGGTTGAAATTGTTTTATATTCTATTTGTCCTATGAGTTTATGCATGTTGATCAAGATTGTTAAGATTTCCATAGTTTGGAGAAAATGGAGAAAACTTTAGAAAATCTTCAAGATAGTAGAAATCATATATGGATTCATATTTGATAAAAGATGAATAAAAGGAATACAATTGGTGCCCTTATATAGAGCTCTTAGAGGCTTGACTAACTAAGTTCCTAATAACAAACTAACAGCCTCTAACTAACAAATTTAAACTCTAGCTAATCATCATTATTCTTAACAAAGATTGCCGAATCTTCTAATGGCCGGTGATTGTCATTTTTTTTTCCGAAGAAGCTAAATTGGCCCATTTAAATTGGCACCAGAGAGAATCGAACCTGAGACCTTAAGGAGGAGCACACTCCCAGGTCCCAAGCCAATACCACCAGACCAACCCAAGTGAGTTCGGTGATTGTTATTTTAATGTTAATTGTGCTAGTTGTTTTAATTTCTAATCACATTGCCAAATTTGCAACCTGTTCTAGAGTCATTGCACTAGATTTTTCTGAAAATATGCTTGTAGTTGTTATGATTTTCTCATATCATGGCCAAATATTATGTTCAACAGCTCTTTGTTGTTCCTTTGGTAAATATGTGAAATAGCCAAAGCTTATATTCCAATTATCTTCACCTGATAATTTAACAAAGTGTCTAAACTCTTAACTACTCAGTGGAATTGAATTATATAAACCAACAATATAATCAGTATAACAAAGAAAAGAAAAAGCAATTCTGTCAAAAAAAAAAAAAAAAAAAGAAAAAGCAATGCTTGGACCGACACCAAAATCCTAAATCCAATTTCGTTAGTCACGCCGCCTTTTTAAGTTATCACATGTTTTTTTCTTCAAAAGTACTAATTACTATTGCGCCAAATTTCATTGCTTTGTTAGTTAATCTTAGGAGTCGCAGAGACATGGTGAATAAGGAGACTCGGTATGTTCCTCATGACTTGATCATCCAAATTTTGTTGAGGCTACCGGCGATATCACTTTTACGTTTTAAATGTGTTCGTAAGTCATGGTTTTCGCATATATCTAATCCCAATTTCGCAAATTCACATTTTCAAATCACCGGGAAAACACACACTTCTAGAGTTCTCTTCATGTCAAATTACTTGCGGAAAACACTGTTTTTAGATTTTGAATCAAAAATTGATTTTGATACTGCTTGCGAAATACCTAGCCCTAATTTCTTGCATCCCCAATCTAATTTTCTTTTTGAAATTATAAGTTCTTGTAGAGGGTTTATATTTTTGCATCATTCTTCAAAATTCCACATTTGGAATCCATCCACTGGAGTTCACAAACAAATACCTTTATCTCCTAATGAATTAAATACAGATAATTTATGTTATCTATATGGTTTTGGGTATGATCAATTAAGAGATGATTACTTGGTGGTTTCTGTAACCTTTGATTATGAAGATGGGGATTCGTGTTTGGAATATTTTTCGTTGAAAGATAATATGTGGAGAGAAATCGAGGGTACTCGCTTCCCTTATGATCAAAATGATTGGAGAGATGGTTGGCCGAGAGTAGGATTACTCGTTAACGAGAATATTCATTGGTTGGCTGAAAATATAGAAAGATGGGAGATTGTTATTCTAGCATTTGATATAACAGAAAGGAAACTCGTAGAGATGCCTCATCCAGATGGTTTGGTGTGTGGACGAGATGAAGATTGTGATTTGTGGGTATTTGGAGAATTTCTTAGTCTATGGGCTGTGGATTACATTGATAGTAGAGTCGAAATATGGGTGATGAAAGAGTACAAAGTCAATTCGTCTTGGACTAAGGCTCTAATTCTTCCTATTGATGTCATTCCAATGGAAGAGACTTCCCTGATATGCTCTACAAAAAGTGGTAACATCTTTGGAGTAGATTATACTGGATAGGTGGTGATGTTTAACAACAAAGGAGAGCTTCTAGAGTGTAAATCATACTATGAAGGTCAACTACCCATTAAATTCCAAGTGACCATGTATACAGAGTCTCTGCTTTCACTCCCTAGTGACAATTTCCAAGTCTAGGAAGATGACACAAACAAGAAGAATGAGGTGTTGAAATACTCTTTCTTGATATATATCTTGTATTATGATATGAACTATGGGCTGCAACAATGAATAAGGTCTTGTTTAATGTTTATTGGTCAACTACTTGTAGTATATATGTTGGTTGGAAATGTTGATGGTATGTTATATGTTTATTTAGTTCTAGTGTATGTTTGTGATCACTGCGTCAAATTGTTTTGATTTCACCAACAAATTGCCAAGTCTGCTTCTTTTTTGGTGACTGTCTTCTTTTTTAATTCTGTTGAACTGAATTATATAAACCCAGAACAATAATATAATGATTATAGTTAAACATGATTAGTGCAAGTAGAAGAATTCTTATACAATGTATTTAGATTTATTTATGTACTTTCCAATATCTTTATTATGGGTTAGGATGCTCTCCATTTCCATTTCTCAGAAGAAATTGAGAGCTCGATCTATATAGTGATAATGTAGTGATGTTGTTTTATTATTATAATTTTAGAGTCTTTTCAAATGTGTATAGTGTTTTCGATTGCAGAGAATTGCACAATCCTATAGCAATTTGACAGAGAAAGAGATTGAAGACCTTTAGACATCGATCTTGTGGTCTAACCAATTACTAAAGCAAATTTCAGCAGTTCTTTTTGTTGTGCTTTCTACTCAAAAGCCTTAGAAGTTAGAACTAGTTTTCATCCTTCATAGACATGATTTTCCAATTTCAGTTTAATGTTGTTGATCCTGCAATTTTGGTATTGGTATGTGTAGTTAGTTTGAGGGATTCACAAGGATAAGCATATCATAATGTTCACTCTTTTACAAATGTGTCACATGCTTTGCTTATCTTGACAATTTTGATTTGTTTTCAAGTTGTATTATTTCATTTGTTTTGAATGAAATGTAATAAGTTTTGTTCTATATAAAAACTAAGCAAGTAAGATGAAAACTAGACTTTTACTTATAAGACTTAATGATGAAAACTAAGCAAGTTTTGCTACAATACTTACTTAATGATGATTGGAGACTTGACATCTCAGCAGGAAATGTGAAGGTTGCTTAATTGCATTGGACTAACTGGCTACTTCTAGTAGCTAATCAGTCAAAGTAAAATCTGTTAATTCAATATCTATCTTTCTCGCCTTATCCTGCTAACAGCCTATGAATGTGCGCTTGTCGGAAATCATCTTTATTTTAGATTTTAAGTTGGTTTTCTATGCTTTAAAATTTTTAATTTGGTCCCTTATATTACATATGTCAACTTAAGTTGGTTATTTTTATTAAATTTTAAGTTAATTTCGTCTAAAACTTTCACTTGATACCCTCACAAGTTGTCCATGTATGCGAACTTGTTAGTTACATTGATGATTTAAACTGAAATTTGTTTAAAAGGACAAAATTGAAATTTTTAAAATTTAAGGGACCAAATTGAAACCTAAAATGAACCTAAGGAACTAAATATGTAATTAAGACTTGATTTTAATATATTATTTTAACAAATCAGGATTTGCTAATATATTAATTAATGATTATTTTTTTAGTTACAGAATTTACGCATACAGAATATCAGTAGCTTAACTGAGATATCAAAGGTTCAAATTAAATTTTATATTTTAAATTAGGACAAAACTTACATGCATTTTCATATATACATGTAATTTTTACTTTTCCTCTCACAAAGAGGTGGTTTTTTTAATTAAAAACAGTTTTCTTTTATTTTTTAAAATAAAAAAATACCAAAAACTAACTCTTTGTGAGTGGAACAACAAGAACTACATGTATGAAAATGCATGTAAGTAATCCTTTAAATTATAAACAAAAAATTATAATATGCTTTGCTGTAAACCGTTTGATAAAAAAAAACTTGAATCTCATATGGGATGGACAAATATTTTTTGAAATGATATATTTAAGATTTATATTGAAATAATATACTATTAGGATTTATGAATAATAAACCAAAAGAATTTAAAATGAATGTTGAGAATAATAAGTCTAAAACTCTAAATTTTATTTGAGATTTTAGATTTAAATATATTTTAAATTTATATTTGAAACGATATATCATTAGGATTTATAAATTATATTTACATTTAAAATAGCTTAAAATTTGTTTTTTTATAAATTTTTATTTTTTTACAGAATTTCAGTTTAATGTTGATCCAGTAATTTTTAGGGATCTTGGTTGTTTTTGAAGTAGCAATAAATGTCACAAGAAAGGGGGGGTTTGAATTGTGACCCTTTTTAAAATTCTTTTTCTAATTAACAACTTAACACACTATTTCTTTTAAGGATTAGTGAACAAGTAATCAAAGAAATAATGTTAAGATAATAATGATTGCAAAAACATAAGTGAAGGACCAGAGAACTCTGGAGTTATATAGTTGGTTTTAGTTGAGTTGTATTTTAAGAGATTAAGAGATTAGAGAAAATACAACACCAAGAAGTTATCCTGGTTCACCCAAACTTGGGCTAGTCCAGTCCTCACAACCTTGTGAGATTATCCACTAAAATGCTCAGATCAGAACCTTCTGCTTGGCACCAACTTTTGATCAACCCTTGATCAAAATACAATCTGCTTTTCTTCACTCGAAAAGACTTTTACAAACTGCTCTTCCTAACTGGAAAAGACTTTCTCACAATGCTTTTCTTTTACTAGAAAAGACTTTCACACAATCACTCAATCTAACTTAAAAGATAGATTTGAGAGGTTACAAAGTGTTTGGTAATTTGTGAGCATCAACTCATAAAAGAGGTGATAGAAATAACAAGCGTATGAACAATGTAAGGATGAGAACTTTTGTGATTAGCTTGCTTTGTGAAGAGTTTGAAACTTTGTTGATTTTTGCTTCAACAATGTATGATTAATTCTTTGTGTAAACTCTTAAGTTTTTCTTCATGTAGCTCCTTGGTATTTATAGACCTTTCATTTGCTGAAGAGGAGCGTATGAGAGAGATTTTGAAATTCAAAATCTGTCAAAGATACGTTGTGATCTTTGTTACCATGTTCTGTGAATAGTGCGTTATCGTCAGTTCACTTGTGCATTACCGTCTGTTGAAAAACTGCTGCAATGCTTTGCATGGTTTTTGAAGCTTTTACGTGGCTTCTAACTTGTCCATATGAGAGGATCAATTTGAATTTGTGATGACAGTGCATCAGACATTTGAGAATGTTGGAGGAGCCTTTGTCTCTCATGAGGGGACCAACCTATGTAGCATGTTTGATGACTCTTGTCCTTTTCACATAAGGCAAGATGTGCTTGAAGCTTGTCCACAAAAACTATATCCATGTGTTGCAAATAACTTCTTGTTACAAAGCCTTTTACGTGGAGACATCATTTTCATTGATTCAAATTCCTTTTGTTTTTATGATAATGCCTTAAGAACTAAAGTACAAAAGAAGCTTGGTCCAAGGTATCATTCATGTCATGTTTGGCATAAATACATCATTAATGTTTCCTTAAAAACTACCACTTTTGATAAAGAAAAGGAATATTTTCATGTGGAGATTTTCATCATTAAAACCAAGAACTTAAAGTTGCTTCAATTAACTCTTGTTTGCTACAAATGATTTTCCATTGTTTTACTTGTGTATGTGTTCTTCTGGTGCATTACCGTTGTCAGACGATAACATTATCGTTGAAACATTTCTCACAAAACACATTAGCAAATAACAAGATAATCAATATTATAATTTAATTTATATGTTTGTTATCTTTAAAACATCAAATAAGGATTTTGTTCCCAACAGTTTTGGTATTGGTTTGCTAAGGCCTCGTTTGGCCCGGCTTATTTTCTACTTTTCTACTTCTTTTTAAAAAAATTAAGGAAGTAAAAAATTGTTTTTGACCCTATTTCTAATTAAACTAAATAGAGAAATAAAGTAAAGAAGTCAAAAGCAAGGAGAAATAAGGTCAAACATAATTTTTTACTTATCTACTTCATTTAAAGAGAAATAGAAAAGTAGAAAATAAGCCGGGCCAAACGGAGCCTTAAGGATGAAATGTTTACGGATCTTAGTGGTAAGTTTTTTTTTTGACTCAAAAAAACAGTATTCATTCAAATTCATAGGAAATACATCAATCGAAATCATTACATATTCAATTTTGCTAAAAACTAAGAAGGATGAATCTGCAAACAAGCTCACAGCATCCGAGTTAATAGCATAAAACGACATAATATCTATGACAAAGCCTACAATTGATATGACAAACTTCAAGTGTCCGGAATAATCCTGTATCCGGATCTGCAACGTTGATGATGCTAAAGTCATTGAACCTGCACTGGATTTGGATCGTAACAAACCTGCAAATCTGAACAAAAAAACAAACACCGTACCAAGACGGGACAAACACCGTACTAAGACGGGAACTCAAAACAATAATCCGCACTAAGACGAGATTAAAAACAACACCGGATGAAAAAATCACAAAAGAGAAAACTCGAATAAAACCTAAAAAGTATGTGGATATCACTTATTTAAATGAAAAGAAAAGGAAAACAATCAAGAGGGTGATTCCGGATCAAAATTGATCCTAAATCACCCCTCTCTAATTGATAAACCAAGAGAAATCAAAGAATACAAAATTGCCGGCGGCTGAGTATTTGAGAAAGATAGAGAATTAGGGTTCACGGATCTTAGTGGTAAGTTTTGTTCTATATAAAAACTAGGTATGTAAGGATGAAAAATCGACTTTAGCTTATACTCCTTAATTAAGAATAGATGGAGTATATTTTGTCCACAAATTGTAGCTCAACCGATAGAAATGTCAAAATTGCTAGTGTTGGATGTCATGATCAGGATTCGAACTCCGATCACTTCACTTTATGTGTGTGAACTTTCAATGTTTTGTCATTTAGTTAATAAAAGAAAAACATTGGGAGTACATTTCTTTCAAAAATATACTATTTTTCTATTTTCAAAAAGATAAGTTTTCAAAATACCTTTTTTTTCAAAGTCAGTAATTGAAATTAAAAAAAAAAGTTCAAATAAAATAAATATATTATGTCAATTCCGGATAATAAAAGTCCCTTCTCTCAGTAAAAAAAGCCCCATCTCTTAAAAATCAATCAAAATGTTAACAAAACAAAATCGTCAAAAAGATAAATTAGAAACCCTTAAATAATTACTACTATCTTTTCAAATCAACAACTCTTTTTCAAAAAAACAAAATCTATTAAGAAAGATAACTTTTCAAAACAAATTTATTCTACTGAAATCTTAGCATGCTCTCTCTTCAATACAAAATATATAATGTATGTCTTACTTTCTGTCCAAAAAAAATGTCCATTGAATGGTCAAAATTTATAAAAAGGGATCAAAATTGCAATTTTACCAAAATAGGGGATAAAGTACTTAAACCATTAATAAACATCTTACAAGAACAATTTAAAAATATTCAATCTCATAGGCCTTTATTTAAGTCAAGTTCATATCTCAATTTTTTTGACCAAAGTCAAAATCAATTTCTTTTGACCAAAGTCAAAATTTAAAATTAATTTGAGTTTAACTTTTAAGTTTCTCACGTTCACCATTTTTGTATTTTCTCATCCATCGATATATTTCTTGAAAGTATAAGTAAACCTTCAATTGACTAAAGTTTCTCATTAACTCACATTGTAATTCCTCCAAGATGAATGGTGGCAAATGCATGGAGAAGAAGGAGACACTATATGTTTCTCAAGACTTGATCATCCAAATTTTGTTGAGGTTACCAGTGATATCTCTTTTACGGTTCAAATGCGTTTGTAAGCCATGGTTTTCTCTTATCTCTGATCCCCATTTCACAAACTCACATTTTCAAATTACCGCCGCAACACACACTAAAATTCTCTTCATGTCAAATCACTTGCGGAAAATACTATCTTTAGATTTTGAATCAAAGCTTGATTTTAACACAGCTTGCAAAACACCTAGCCCTAATTTCTTGCATCCCAAATCTAATTTCCGTAAAGAAATTATAAGTTCATGTAGAGGCTTTATATTTTTGCACCATTCTTCAAAATTCCACCTTTGGAATCCATCCACTGGAGTTCACAAACAAATACCCTTGTCACCCAATGAATTAAAAGTATATCATTTCTGTTATTTATATGGTTTTGGGTATGATCAGTTAAGAGATGATTACTTGGTGGTTTCAATCTCCTTTGATTTATCCTTAGATGATATTTCTTCGTGTTTGGAGTTTTTCTCATTGAGAAATAATACTTGGAATGAAATCGAAGGTACTCAATTCCCTTATATCAATTATCATCTCGAGCCTAAAGTAGGGCCATTCTTTAAAGGGGCTATTCACTGGTTGGCTTCACATGAGAATTTACTAATGGATATTATTCTTGCATTTGATTTAACAAAAAGAGAACTTTTAGAGATGCCTTTTCCAGATGGTTTTAACCATGATTTTGAAGATTGTGATTTTTGGGTATTTGGAGAATTTCTTAGTCTATGGGCTATGGATTATGATAATGATATATTTGAAATATGGGTGATGAAAGAGTACAAAGTGCATTCGTCTTGGACTAAGACTCTTGTTTTTCCTATTTGTGGGACTTCCACTCGGTACTTTTACCCAATATGCTCTACAAAAAGTGGTGACATAGTTGGAAAAGATGGTGACACTGTATTGCAGAAGTATAACGACAAAGGTCAACTTCTAGAGCATGAATCATACTGTGAAGGTCCACTTAGATCTCAGATGGTCATGTATACAGAGTCTCTGTTTTCACTCCCTGATAACAATATACAAGTCTAAGACGACGACACAAACAAGAAGAATGAGGATTTGAAACATTCTTCAGCACCATTTTCTTGATGTTTCTCTTATATTATAAAACTATGGCCTGCAACAATGAATTAATAAGGTCGTGTTTATGTTTATTGCTCAACTATTTGTAGTATGTTTGTTGGCTGGAAATGTAACCCTTATTTTGAGTAGTAATGTGTATGTTGCGAAAATTGTTTTATATTCTAATTTATTTTATGAGTTTATGCATGTTTATCAAGATTGTCAAATCTTCTAAAAATGATTCTTATCAATGTTAACTATGCTTGTTTTAATTTCCCTAACAATTCAAATTGCTAAATCCGGAACCTGTTCTAGATTCATTATTGTACTAGATTTTTCTAAAAATATGCTTTGTAAACACTTGTAAGTGTTATGATTTCATAACTATGAGATGACACGTTTTCACCCACATCAAGTTTGCTATGCTTGATTATGAAATTAATGCAGCAAAAGATAAGAAGTTTATGTGTTTTCTTGTTAATATGTTGAGATAATATGATGTCCTGAATTATGTCTCTTTTCACCTAAGTACAATGTATGTATGAGATAGGTAATATTACTATAGTTAATTTATGATTGCAAATCTACAAATCCGACTCATTAAGAAAAATTGTTAATTTCTGTCAAAAAAAAAAAAGAAAGAAAAATTGTTAATTTATTACTATAGTTTAACGCTTTTATGAATTAGTCTTGAAGTATTTCAAGTATTAAAATTTTAAATAGTTTTTTTTTCACAGTCGAAATAACGAAATACTACTAAAAAATCATGCACATTCATAAAATTGAGTTTGAATCTGAATGAAGATGTTAAATCTAGCAATATCGAAATTGTTAGTTAAGCTAAGATTTATTGACTAAGTAAATGGGTTAAATAAGGTTTTTTGTTCATAAAAATATATCAAATTTGGATTTTAATCCCTGATAACTAATTTATATTAATGTTAATGTCAATATTATTACGACCCTTTTATGTTTAAAATGTGTCGGTCATATGTCCATATTATGTTGGGACTTGGGAGAGTTTGAAAACATCTCATTTTTATTTTTAAGAGCTAAAATCAAAATTCGCTACATTTTTAATTACAATAGAGTTATTTATCTCTATTTTTTTTTAATAATTGTTCCTAATTAAATTTAGTCTAAATATTGAAATTTTTATGAAATAGAAAGTAATTTAATTAATTGTTTTTTTTTTTAGAATTTTTTTAAACTGTATATTGACTAGTTGACTCAATTTAAGCGAATTAAAAAATATGAATTTTTTACTAAATCATTGCATTACTTCACTTATTTACATTTCTCCCTCACATTGACAGTAAGATATTCATTTCCCCCCTTGTTTTCTTCTTCAAAGTATAAACATATCCCAAAATTCTGATTCCTCTATTGTTATTCAATTTCATTGCTTTGTTGGTTAATCTTAGTGTACCAAAACTAAGATGAATACTCACAGAGAAACGGAGAAGAAGGAGACACGGTTCGTTCCTCATGACTTGCTCATTCAAATTCTGTTGAAGTTATCGGTGATGTCTCTTTTACGTTTCAAATGTGTTTGTAAGTCATGGTTTTCTCTTATATCCGATCCACTTTTCGCAAATTCACATTTTCAAACACAAACTCCTAGAATTCTCTCCATGACAAACAAACCAGATTTGAAAAAACTATCTATAGATTTTGAAGCACCTCTTAGCTTTGATACTGTTTGTAGAATACCAAACCCTAATTTTATGCATCCGGAAACTGATTTTAATGTTGAGATTATAAATTCATGTAGAGGGTTTATATTTTTATTTCTTGATACTTGTAGATTTACAAGTTTCCATCTATGGAATCCATCCACTGGAATTTGCAGACAAATACCTTTGTCTCCTTATAATTTGCATAGGGCATGGGGCACTTACTTTTATCTACATGGTTTTGGGTATGATCCTTTGAGAGATGATTATTTGGTGATTTCGGTATCCTATAATCATAGTTTACGATTTTCAGATGATATTTATTCATGTTTCGAGTTTTTCTCATTGAGAGATAATATATGGAAAGAAGTTGAGGATACTGAATTAAATATGATTTGTATTTCGACTAAATGTTGTTATCCCAAAGCAGGGTCGCTCTTTAATGTGGCTATTCATTGGATAGCTTTTCATGAAATAATGACACATGTTGTTATTGCATTTGACTTAGTGGAAAGGAAACTTGCACAAATTCCTTTTCCAGATGGATTTTTTGACGATGAAATTCAACTTTTTAATTTTGATGTGTGGGTATTTGGAGAATTTCTCAGTTTATGGTCTGTGGATCATGGTGGAGAAGTTGAAATATGGGTGCTGAAAGAATATAAAGTTCATTCGTCTTGGACAAAGACTCTAGTTATTTCTCTTGATCGCATTCCCTTTCGATTATTTTCCCCAATATGCTCTACAAAAAGTGGCGATATTGTTGCAAATTATTGTGATGGATTGCTGAAGTATAATAATGAAGGACAACTTCTAGAGCGTGAACTATTCTTGGGCCGTCCATTTCAACGTGGATCCTATTCCCAAGTGATTGTGTATACAAAGTCTCTATTTTCACTCCCTGTTGCCAATGTGCAAGCCGAAAAAGATGACACAAAGAAAAAGAATGAGGTATTGAAATATTCTCCTGCACCGTTTTCTTGATATTTTTTTTGTTTTTATTGAAAAACTATTCGTACTATGTTTGTCTGATTCACTATTATTTATGCATGTGTAACTAGATTGAGTTCTAATGTATGTTGCGGTTATTGCTTGAAATTGTTTTATATTATGATTTATTATGAGTTGTAATTTTGCATGTTGATCAAGATTGTCCAATATGGAACATGTTCTAGAGTCATTGCAATAGATTTTTCTGCAAGTGTCCTTCATAAATGTTACGGTTTCATTAAGATGAGTTTATATGCTTTCATCTACACAAAAATGTGTCCTTTTGCTTTGCTTGATTCTGAAATTAATGCAGCAAAAGATAAGAAATTCCTATATTTTCTAATTAATATGCGGATATATCAATGTCCTTTTGCTTTGCAATTTCTTTTTCCTACATACCTTAATTGAAGTCTTTTCAGTTGAAGAGGAAGAGATCCAAGACCAGACAGAGCAAGAGATCCAAGACTAGACAGAGCAAGCGTTTGCAGACTGCTAGGTGTAGAGTAATCAACTGCTAAAGCAAATTTCAACAGTCCTTTGTTGTGTTTCTGCTCAGAATCCTTATAAACAAGTTTTCATGCAATTTCAGTTTAATGTTGATCAAACAATTTTTTGTGATCTTGGTTGTTTTGGTATCAAAATTTGTCTGCAACAATTTTATCACATCAAAATTTGTATTCAAACCAGTTCGGTATGAGACAAGTAAATTATGTCGCTCACTCTTTAGCAAAGGTGTCGTGGTGTTTTGTTAGTCATTGTCGTTTTGATTTGATTTCAGGTTGTATTAGTATTTCATTTGTTTTGAATGAAATGTCATAAATTTTGTTCTATGTAAAAACTACAAAGTAGAATTCTAAAAAATCCTATAATTTTCATGATTGACAATAATTGTTGTTGTTATAACACCAAATGTTTGGGAAACATCGTTAACCCAAACAATGCGTGGATTTGGATACTTAATTGCAGGATTTGCATCCTCTCCAACTATTTTTGTGCAGTCCTCTTTCCATTTTTTAATCTAAGGGCGGATTGACCCAGAAAGTAAAAAAAAAAAAACACATAAGAGACAAAAGAAAGTAAGTGAATGACTGAGATCAAGATAGGATGGGCAGCATGAGAGAATGAGGAGGAGATGGTCTAACTCCTTAACCGCATAAGGCAAGGGTTATCGACCATTAGTACATGCTCTTTTTTGTTGGTTTGTCTATCTACTTTATACAATTATAATCCAAACGTGTCTGAAATTAATGGTGTGTGTTTATTTAAAGGTTAAACGTTTCACCATTGTATTGATTATGAATGCATAAAAATTGTAATTAGGTATGCAAATGTCTATTTTATTAGTCATTTTGATCCTCAAATATATTTTTAGATAGTTAAATTAGTCTTCATATGTGTTTTCTGTTAATTATTTTAGTCAATAAAATACTAACAAAAGAGACACTGGAGATATATTTGAAATTTCGACACATTCAAAGACGAATATGATAACAAGTTACACTTCTAAGAACTAAAATGATATTTTGCCATTGTTTAAACTTTAAAATAAACGATTTTGTTTCAAAAATATCTAAAAAATTTTAAAGTTTTTTTAAAAAATCATAATAAAAAATATTCTTAAAAATTAGTTCTTAGGCAAAATTAGATATTTAATCTCATAACTTATTGATTAATTTCATTTTGGTCCCATTGCTAACTGTTGTTATGTTTAAGTCCTTTAACTATATTTTCATTAATTGTGAAATTAGTTTAGTTGATATGAATACCGATTTAGCAACTAGACTATATGAAGGAAAAAAAAAATTGTTAGCTAATTTAGTCTTTTCTCAAAAGTATAATTGATTCCGCCTTTAAAATTGATTCTGCTTGAAGTTAAAAATTGTAGATTCTAATTTTAGAATTAAATTTTACGCTCAATTTTTTTATTCAACTCACTTGTACATCAATATATCCAAACATAAAATTACTTTAATTTATCATCCAAAATAATAATGATACAAATACAACTAAAAGAAGAAAAAATTTAATCTAAAAAAAAAAGAGGAGTGAAATGAAAATACTGGTTTGGTTTGGTGAAAATCTGAAATTCATCACTCTCACAGAGTCACATAGATTTCTCACATTCACCATTTTTGTATTTTCTCATCTATCGATCGATCGCGATAGGTTTCTTGAAAGTACAAGTAAAGCCCCAATTGACTCGAAGATGAACAGTGGCAGAGGCATGGAGAAGAAGAAGGAGACACGGTATGTTCCCCAAGACTTGATCATCCAAATTCTATTGAAGTTACCGGTGATGTCTGTAACAGGCCAGACCCCTTTTTTACATATTTAGTAGGCAATCCCGACTGTCACCTCACGATTTTGTCCACCCTTCTCTAGTGGAGTTTTTGCCTATCGTGGGAATCGAACCATGTACCTTGGGGTTCAAGTACATGTTCAATCCATTGGTTGGCTGCAAAGACGACTCCTTTGTTTTCACTCCCTGGTGACAAAGTGCAAGTCTAAGATGATGACATAAACAAGAAGAATGAGGTATTGAAATATTCTCCTGCACCATTTTCTTCATGTTTATCTTGTCTTATAAAATGTGGGCTGCAGTAGTGAATAACCTTTTGTTTTGTGTTTATTGGTCAACTATTTTTAGTATGTTTGTTGGAAATGTCGACAACTTTGTTTGTGTGATTCACTGTTATTTATGTACGTATCTAGATTGAGTTCTAATGTATATTGTGGTCACTGATTGAATTTCTCGTTGGTATGTGGAGCAAGGTTGTTAAAATCTCGATTTAAAATCTAAAAACTATAGATTTTACATTTTTAGGTCATCATTTCGAGTTAAATCGCTAGTAGAATCCTTTTTGGGTAAAATCATAGTCTGGAACGATTTTACATGATTTAAATCACACTAAAATCCCTGAAATCGTGTAAAACCGTAGGTTTTAACTCTTTGAGACGATTTTACCTTCTTGTTTTTGGATAATTTTTTGGATGTTACTTGATGACTTGGTGGGTAATTTGTGTAGTTTGATTCAAGTTTACGAATATTACATTTTATTATGATGATTTAGTATATTTTAGCATTTAAATTAAGTTGAAACTTTAAATGATTGATGCATTTATAATATTATATAAGTATATGTATGTTTTAAATATAAATATAATATTATTTTAATATGAGGTAAAATCGACGATTTTACGATTTGATTTTACGTTTCGATTTTATCTAGGCAAAACAAGTTAAGGTAAAAACTCGATTCTGACAACCTTGATGTGGAGATATTGTTGTCCTCAATCATGTCTCTTATAAATGTTAACTGTGCTACTTGTTTTAATTTCCTCAACAAATTGGCAAGTCTAGAACCTGTTCTAGAGTCACTGCACTAGATTTCTTTGTTTTATGGCATTTTACATATGTTCTATTGTTAGCATGGTTGATTTTCACCTTAATTATTTTGTTGTGTCACACCTTAATTAAAAAGTCTTTTCAACTGCAGAGAATTGCAGAGTCCTATAGCAATTTGACAGAGAAAGAGATTGAAGAACTTTAGACATCTTGTGGTCTAACCAATTACTAAAGCAAATTTCAGAAGTTCTTTGTTGTGCTTTCTGCTCAGAAGCCTTAAAACTAGTTTTCATCCATCTACACATTGATTTTCCGATTTCATTTTTTTTCACAGAATTTCAGTCTCTAGCAAATGTGTCACGGTGCTTTGCCACTCGTCATGCTTTTGATTTGATTTTAAGTTATATAACTTCAAATACTATATATTTTTATAAAGAATATCATCTATATTGTGTAAATGCCAAATTAGATTAGGTATGTTTACGCCAATTTGTGGACTAGTTCATACAGAGTATAAAAACGTTGGCTTTAAATGGAACCCCCGCAAATGGACGATGGAATCGGTCCCTTTGAATTAGTCGGTCATTAGGCCGGATACCGAGTTTTAAAAAAAAAGAAAAAGATTAGGTATGTTTAAATAGTTTGGGTCATGTTAAAGATATGCTTAGAGAGCTCAACAAAAATATGAGATCTCACGTCAGCCATTGGCATTTTCATAAAATTTTTTTTAAAGCAAAAGGCAGATGTGCCTCACTAAATATAATTAAAGCAAAAGAAGAGAAATTACAGGACATGAAGGACTAGACCAAAACCCACAATACACAGCCAATTGCGTAAACAACATCTGTATCGTTAAAAACCTTACAAGGAAATTAAAATAAATTTTCGTTAAATTGAAAAGGCAATTATGTAACTCTATCAACTTAATATTAAAGTGTAAATTCAAACTCTAATTCCTGCCAATAATATCACTGTTAGCTATGAATTTAGTTACACCGTGATTTGTGACTATTGATTTAAGATCGAACGGTTTAAATTTAAAATATAAATATATAAAAAGTAAAATAATTTTAACCATTGATCAGAAATCGGACCATCTAAATCAGTTGCACCACCTTGCGGTAACCATGGGAAATATGATCCCCATATGAGTCCATCTTATGGTTTTTGGAAATGGCTCTGCATGTGACACACAGCATTTAAAATGTAATAAAATAGAAGGGGCAAAGTGAGGGTAAGGTAGAATTGCAGAGAGTTCTGCAGATAGATCCCCTCGTGCGGCTCACCCGCTGACTCACACTTTGTCCTTTTTAATCATCATAATAATCTTTTTTTTCCCTCTCTTCTTCTGTTTCTTTTGACCTTTGACCGCATACCAATCACCAGATTACAATTTACAGTAGTATTAGTACAAAGTTTCTAATACCATTAACGATAGTTAATTTCCGTTAACGAACTTATAGGATACACAACATAAATTCTCCCTCCAACTAAATTTTCTTTATACACATAAATCAGGAATTAAATCTCTAACTACATATTTAAGGAGACCGGTGTTTTTTTTTTTTTACTTTGACCTATTTATTATTAGTCACACCAGATTAATTACTTTATGTGTATGAGGAAAATGTTAGTTCTAATATATAGTATATACATATAGTCATTAATTAAATTAATTGGTCAGTCCCCTATAATAATGCTAATATATAGTACACACTGTTAAATTTGTGAATTTAGGTTCTTGGATCCTTTGCACGTGAGGTCCTTTTACTAACCATTCTGCTTTTCATGGCACGTGGGGGTGACATTTATTTTTCTTCATTTTATTTATTTTTTACTTATTTTTCTTTGTAATTTGATATTGTACTAGTATTAGTAAGTTATTAGACTTTAATTATACAGTTGCAGAGTGTCCTACTTCCGCTGGTCGGTTCTGATTAATTCATTGAAGCCATTATGGACTAAAAAATTGTTGTTCTGTATATTGTTGATTTCTTGTTACGAGGTTTATGTTCATAATCATAAGTTTTGTGCACTATGTTACCCTTTTGTGTGTTTCTTTTGCATTATATGTGAGTCATTATCTTCTAGTAGCATCATGTTATGTACCAAGCTGTGAAACACATATTTAGATATAAATACCTGTTAGAAATAATATAAAATCATTGATGTAGTCTTTCCTAACCGCTTAAGTTTTTGGGATAATCGGTTATTTGACAATACTGAACACGACATACAAACTAACATGTCTATATTAATAAAAATTTGAAAAAATAATATAATTCAATATAGTATTGTTAAATCGACTATTTTCAATTGGATTTAAATTTTTGTCAAAAAAGATGATTTAAATTCAGAATTTTACATTTATGTGTGTAGATTTTAGTGGTGTTTACTATTTCGTCCAAGACAAAAGAACATAAAATTGTATTTTTTTTTCCTTCCATTTAAAATCTGATCAGATTGATTATGTTTTCACAAATATCAAATCATGATAATAATAGATGGTACTCTAACACCAAAGTATCTTGGATTCTTTCTGGCCATTATGATTCTCATCATACCTAATACATTGCTATACTATGTCCTTCCAAATTGACAAATTGCCTTAGAATAATTATATCTAAAAGCTAACCTCACATGTGCAATGCCGAATCGTAGATATTTAGAATTACAGTGAGTTTGACAAAATTACATTTCACGGAAACTCAATAATATAGTTTTTATCTAAAATCACAATATCATATTGTAATTCAGTCGTATTCACCGTAAATCTAAACATGCATCAAATCCACTATGATATTAACTTCTTTTTCATATCATCTTAGTGAAACTATTTTGCCAAAAGTGACAGCCACACAACAAACACAGTCAATTCCAAGCCTAGGCTAAAGATCACGTGAACAGGATTTGTCAAAACAAAATACCGAAGGTAAGGGTAAAAGGAGAAACAAACAAAAATTAATAATCTCCTACATTGTCATTATTTCAAAACCCAAGAATAACTCTTGGCTGGAACATAAAGGCACAATAAGCAAGTTCCTAAAAATTAGCACTAAATTAAGCTCCTAAGTAATTTGTCATTAGTCATTAATTTTGAAGGTTATTAGTGCTTTAATGAGTTGTTCTTGTCTGTCTTTGAAATGTTGGTTAGAAATGCACATAATTATTAAAGTAGTACACATTGATTGGTATAGTGGAGTAGTTGATGATTGGTTTAATGTTGTCCATGTTTGATTCCCCAAAAAACATGGGATTTTATCGCAAATACTTGTTTGTTTCGGAATTTAATTAGCTGACTAAGTTTAAGCAGTGCTTCCATATGCACTACATACATGTACCACTAAAACAACATTTGTGCTCTTATAGTGGCTGCATAATTTCCTTTCTAAAGTAGTGTACTACATTTGTTTCTATGTCTTATAAATTTCATGAGGGAGTTTATATTTTAAATTCTAATTACAATAATTATTCATCATATTTTGTTTGCTTCACAGTTGAACTTTTGATTATTTATTTACTTGATTCTTGATGGTCGAGTTCTTCTTATGAAAATCGAAGAGTTAAGACAAAATACAATTTACTAGCATGTGTTTATCACATATGACATTTATAGTCTTATTTAATTAGTGTTATATCACGCGAGAAATCTGATTCACGAAAATCACAAAAGTATAAGTGTCAACAAGTCAATGACAATGAGTTTATTTGTTGAAGTTTGTGATGGTGCATTTTGCTAATTAACATTTTCATTTTGATCTACATAAATATATAAACTGTTTATTTATGAAGTTTCACCATCATTTAACGGTGACTAATCTTTATCGGAGAATCTGTTAAGCACACAAAATGGATTTTCTTCTCCCAAATTGAAAATTTTCCAAACACAAAAATTATAAATTAAATATCTAATCGCTTACTTAAAATACTCAAATCTCATATAACTTATATCAATCCATCTTCAATACAAATAACCTCTTTTACTATAAAGTCATTCAAAAATAGGAAGAGGAGAACGTTTGGAAATTGGAAACCAACTAAATTACTAATATTTTTTGGGCTTTGGTTTTTGATTTTGTCCTATTATTAGGTTTTTTATTTTGTCTTATTATTAAAACATAGAAGAAAATTAGTAGTGATTTACTAGTATATGTAGCTAGTTGCCACATTTTCTAAGTCACGACCAATAAAATTAGTCATTGGGAGAGCCGCAAAGAAAACGGCCTAGCTATGACAAAACACCAATTCCTACTACCCCACTTGCCATGATTCCATACTATACATACTATCAAAATTAAATTATCAAATTAAGCATTAGTCCCATAGATTTCCCTAACAAGAAATGAAAAACTTTTCAATTAATTTGTTGCAACAATTGTAGCAACATTCCGAGTATTTTGTAAATGTTTATAACCAAGTGGTTTTTTATTACATGTCACCATCAATGATAGTTACCTAGCTAACAGTTAAAGAAATGTCAAATTAATAAGTTTAATTAATTTCTTCAATTTTTAACTATTTGAAACTGCTAGACTGTTTATGCATGTGTATCAATTCCTTTTGTGAAGAAATTAAAGGACTTGATAAGGAGTGCTAATTTATTTACATTTTATTATTTTTAAGTTGTAAAACAAGAATTTTGAAAAATTGAAGGAAAACCAATTAAAACAGAATGGAACAAAAAACAATTTGTTTATTTTATTCATTTTTGTTTTTAGTACAATGTGAGAAAATAGAAATCCACTAAAATTCAGGTTCTCCCCATACATTTTCACTGTGTTTAGCCATAAATGTGTTTTTATATATTCTCTCCGTCCCAAAATAACTGACCTAGTTGACCACTGTCACGTTTGCCAATGTTCAACTTTAATTGTTAATATCTTAAATTATATTTTATTAAAAATTATATATTTTGAAAATACTCATCGAGACAAATCAAACAACATCTCATATGCTAATATTTATATATATATTTTAGTAGAAAAATGTAGTCAAAGTAGATCATATGAATAGTACTCAAAGTCAAAAATAGGTCAGTTATTTTGGAACGGATGGAGTATATAAAAAGGTGCTATCAATATTCCCACTCATCAAGCTACTCTTACATAAATTTACTTCAATCCAGAGACGAAGCTTGAAACACCTCAAGCTCAATTTCATGACTTTTAAATTTTTCACACAACCTTCTTAAATGAATGCTCAGATGAGAATGTTCTTCCGGTGTGGTGAAATGGCCGGTCAGATTCGTATTCGGTTGATGAAGTGATCTTCAAGTACCAAGGAGAGAAATGATATCTACAACAATGTTAGCATTTCAACACTCAAGCCAGTATTTGATCAAGGTGAGAGAAGCGCTAAATTAGATTATAATGTGTGTACCTTGAGAGTGTGTGCATGCATGCATATATAGAGTGGGATAGAGAAATAAACGTATAATTGAGTCCTCCATGTGCTAGGAATGAATCACAAATATCTCTTACGAGTGTCATTTATCCAATGTTTGGTAATATGTATTAGAGTAATACACTTCAACGTCTAGTTAGGCATTTATGGTATTTGAAAATGTATTACGGGGTGTAATTTTTAGAATAACACAATGAATTACCGTAATTCTGATATACCCCGCAGTATTAAATATAAGTTAAATAAATAACTTGCGCCTACCAACCCAACTTATTTGCACCCTTAGCTGGAATATCAATTAGAGTCAAATTACCAATAACGTTATGTCATGCGTTTAGGTATTACTCTAGCTTTCATTTTCACATAAAAAAAAATGTACATATACGATTATTTTTTCCTCACCATGATAAATTTGATGTTAATAATTACCACTTATAAACAAGTATGCTCTTAATTTCCGGGTGCTATGTTTTGTGTTATGTCTTGCTAAGTAGGTAAGTGATTGGTGTCTCTATGCTTTAATTGCTTAACTTTGAAGTCATTACAGTAATCGGTATATTAATATTATAATTTATACAAACTGAATGATCAGAGATTTACAGAAGTCCAACATATGTAGCACGAAGGAAATTAAAGAAAACAGTTTTTAGAGAAAAGGTGATTCCAAGTTCTGTTGTGCTTTCTCAACTAATCTCTCTGACCTTTTCTTCTCCCTTTTCATTCTGTTATTTACTTATGCTCTGCAACTTGCCGAATTTTTAAAATACTCGCTCTGGTATTTTGTATTTTTTATAAGAGACATTTCAATTTTTTAGATTCATTAAATAATTAATTTATTTAATTTATGATATCGTCGGAACTAATTTGCACATCTATTTTGGTATGACAATTTAGTTTAATGGCAAAATCCACACATATAACAACAATTCATACATTTGAATTTACATTCCAATGTATCAAATGTCTTTGTAATATTTTATCATCTAAATTGTACTTTGTAATTTACATTTAATTTTCTTATATGTCTATTTGTATCTTTTAAATGTTTTCAAATACTTGTGATATAAGTAAGTTCAGATTTAGACAAGTGGTTAATGAATTTCACATAATGAGATGAGATAATATACATTTTTAATCCCTAATTTAAATTAATTGAGTTGGTCAATCTCCCAAACCCCCAAATTTGTTTGGCAGATTATGCTAACCTTGAAATTATACACAAATTAATTTAGGATTCTTACGAGTGTGAGAATATCTAGATATACTACTAAATAAATTAAAATGTTCCTTAAATAAAAGCTTGCATGAAAATGCTATAGTGCTAAACTACCTTTTTTAAATTTATTTAATAATTAATGTATTTAGTCCGTATAATTTAAAAAAATAACAATTACTTATATATAAAACTGGAGGGAATACCACAATTCTATTTTGTTGTTTGATGGTAGTTATGCTACAAACATTTATACCGTAAGAAAATACAAATAAATTTACGGTAATATTGAAGCGGAGGTCTCCAGACTCTAATCTTTTATATTGCAACCGCAATTATGGTTTCGGATAGCAATTATAAAAACTATTAGTTGTACAAAAAAAATTAAAATTTAACCTTAAATTTCAAAGTCCAAAATCAAGTTGCTATATTAACAACCGGTTCTTTCCAAGATGTTTTGAATAAGAAGAGAGGTGACAATTTGTATAATAATAACAATAATACTATACTATATATAAAAAAAATGCAGCTAGTTCAAGAAGAGATAGGTTTATTTAGAAATATAGAGCTCTTAAGCCAAGAAGAAGAGCAGAATAGTTTAGATTAAGAGAATGGGAGACACGGAAACAGCGCCCACGTTCCCCTCATTTCTTAACTTAGTTTCTTTATGATTCTCTCTTTCTCTGTCTTTTTCATCCTCTCATATCATAATAATCCAAAAAATTAAATATATATATTCATTCCCCTATACTCTTCTTGTGAAATCAACCTCCATAAGTACTCTCTTATGTGTTCACTTTTTTAGCTACTATATACTTTCATTACATGTTCAACAAGTTTTTCTATGATCATGGTATAATTTGATGAATTATATTCCATTTTTTTTGGTATTATTGATGATTATATATATACATATTCTTTTGGTTAACATTGTGATTTAATTTTGGTATTGTTAATTAATATAGGGATATCAAAAGCCTGCATGGTTGGAAGCTCTTTATAGAGAAAAGTTCTTTGTTGGTTGTTCTTACCATGAGAATGCAAAAAAGAATGAGAAGAATGTTTGTTGTTTAGATTGTTGCACAAGTATTTGTCCTCATTGTTTACCGTCTCATCGCTATCACCGCCTTCTTCAAGTTCGCCGATATGTTTATCATGATGTTGTTAGATTGGAAGATCTTGAGAAACTAATTGATTGCACCAATGTTCAGGTATATATACAGTCTGTTAACCAGTGTGTTGCTAGCGCTTCTCAGTAAAATAATTTTTCATTAGTTATGTTATATGTTGATTCATAATTGCCTACAAGAGAACTTAATTGAATTCCAATTCAATTTTATGTAATTCAATATGAACGGTAATTTATGACTTAAAATTGTTTGAATTATGTTGTTTAATAGGCCTATACTATCAATAGTGCTAAAGTGGTGTTCATCAAGAAGAGACCTCAAAACCGGCAATTCAAAGGATCAGGAAACTATTGCACATCATGTGATAGAAGCCTTCAAGAACCTTTTATCCATTGTTCTCTTGGATGCAAGGTACATATATTATTAATTATGTATAATATGCATTAACAAACATAAAAAGCAATAATAAAACTCATTCAATTAAACTCATTTAAGTGAATTGAAATTGACTTGAATTGGACACATAATTTGATATAATTGAACTAGTATTTAAAAAGGATATATATAGGTATAATTAAATTCAATTATGCTCATAGATTACAAGTGAATTGAAATTGACTTGAATTGAACACATAATTTACTTGAATTATTAGTATATACTATTGAAAATGAATATATAGGTATGATTAAATTCATTTATTCTCAGTGATTGCAAAATGAATGGAAATTGACTTGAATTTGAATTGAACACATAATTTGATATGCTTAAATTAGTATATAGTTGAAAAAGAATATATAGGAGTATATGATTAAATTCATTTATTCTCATTGATGAAATTGACTTGAATTGAATACATAATTTAATATACTTGTATTATATATAGTTTTTGTATCGGTAGTAATTGAACTTAAGACCTTGCAGTTTACCACGCTCATACACAGTGTACCAACTAGTTGCGCTATACTCCGGTGGTTGAATTATATAAGTAAAAATAATAATTGATTATTAAGGTAAAATAAAATTATAGTTGGTTTAATTTTAAATTCTTTGATCATATATATTTGTAGGTGGATTTTGTGATGAAACACTACAAGGATCTTTCACCCTTCTTAAGGACATGCCACACCCTACAATTAAGTCCTGACTATCTCATTCCACAAGAAATGGGGGATGAATTAGAGATGACAAGATCAACAATTGTGGATTGTGATGAAGCAATGAGTTCATATTCAGGATCATCATCAGGGTCAGAAAATATGAGCATGATGGCATGCACAGAAATTGTTAGGAAAAGAAGAAGTGGATGGACAAGTATGTGTGCAAAATTCATGGCCAATAATAATAATAGCAATAAAGTTTCAGATGAAGAAATGGCTACAATTTTGATTAGTAGAAGAAAAGGAATCCCTCATAGATCTCCTCTATGTTAGTGTTAATTAGCTACCTTAATTATCAATAAAATTAATCAAGCTAAGTAGCCACCAACAAAGAGTTAAAAAAAAAACAATTTACTATTTCAATATTTAATTTTTTTAATTACTCCTAAGCTATGACATGATGTTTTGACTGAAGTGAATTGTTCAAAGTTCTTTCTCTATCTCGAAATTGAAGTTTTTTTTGTTTAATTAATCACTTGGTCGGGGTTTTTGTCTTAATGGTATCACGTGATTCCCAATTCCAAGTTATGGTATGTACATTTATTTAAGTAATTTCTTATTATTATGGTGATTATAATAATTGTTGTTAGTACTACTATCCTAGTCAAGAATCCTGCTTTTGACTAACAAAAAAGAATAAAAATCTTGAAAATTAACAAAATTATAGTATAATAAAATACTACGGTTCTCAATATACAAAATATATATATAATTTAAAATTTGTACCAAATATATCAATAATTTTTTAGTTCAACTTCTTTATGTATTTTTTTTGTTTACAACGGAGCAGAGGATCGAACTCAAGACATCATATATACTACTCAAATTTCTTTATATATTTAAGATCAGAGGTACCCGGTATGTAGGCATTTTAAAATAACAGTCATTTCATATATTTTTATCAACAACAAAAAATAAGAAGTTAATTAGCGACCTTCGAATATAATATATTTTTATTAATAAATCACTTTGGCGCGGTTATAATTATAATGTTCAAATTGAAAATCTGCTAATAAACCCTAGAATAAGACTTTCTCCTAAATTTTTGCTGATTTTACAACATGATGTGATATCCTAAGATGCTAATACCTTGACCATTTAATCATATATTCAAGATATAAATAATCTCTCTGTGACAAAATATAATACAAGTAAAATTTTAATTTTAAAATTTTATTGTATAATTGATGTATTTAGTCTATATTTATAGACCGGATACATCAATTATGTTTTTTTTTTTATAAGTAATGTTAATTATGTAATGAATCTTAAAAATGAAAGTTTACTTATATATTTTGTAAAGAAGAAATAGTATAATTGTTGAGATTGAGTAATAATAGGAAGCTTCACTTTTCTGTCCAAAAGCAGTACTTCAAGATGCAACCCTAAATTAATCTCTACAATCTCAAAGAATTACTTATACGAAATACCACAATTGTAAGTATATGTTGGATCAATGTATTAATTATTTTAGATTTTTTGGCATCAAATATCCACGGTGAGCAACTCTAAGACTAAATCTTCGAATCTAAAATTTTGGTTAAACAAGAAGGAATTAACGTCATTTCATTTTATATTCTTCGATTATATATAATATAATAAAACAACAATAATTCTTTGGGAAAAAAAAATCACCGATTCTAATTATGTTGATGAAATGTAATGTAACAAAACTATAAGGATAAAATTAATTAACTGAAAGGAAGGTTTAAACAGCTACTTAAATGGCTAGAATTACTTTTTGGGTCCTGTTAACATGTGCATATAGGGCACATGTTAAGGTATCTTAATATACAAATTTAACATTTAATGATACAAAAATTTAATGCTTAAAAAGTTAAAATTTAATGCTTCAACATTTAATACTTTCTATTTTTGCTTTCTTAACATGTGTCATTGATGCACATGTTAACATTCTCCTTACTTTTTTTAAAACTAAACTTGCATTTAAAGAAAGCACTAAACTAAAAAAAAACATCTTAAAAGATGTTTTATTACTTTTTTTTTTATCAAGTAGGTGAGTGGCTATTATTTAAATTTTTTTAAGGTGAATAAATAAGGATATAGTAAGAGTTTAAACCTTGGTCTCTGTATATCATATATTCCCTCCAAGTAATTGACACATTTTACTACTGCACACTTGCCGATACACAATTTTGATCATTAATATCTTTAGTCGTGTATTATTAAAAATTATGAAAATTTGATATTTTGATAGTACTCATCGAGACAAATCTAACAAGATCTCATATGTTAACATTTGTGTTTATACATTAGTAAAAAAATATAGTCAAAGTAACTTGTATGAAAAGTGCACATGGTCAAATTGTGACTATTATTTTGCGATGGGGGAGTACAATGTTTCTATTAACCGAGTTATCTTTATAAAGACTCTAATATTAATTGTTCAAATAATATTTTGTAGATTTGTATTAATAAGCCGACGAAAAATGTTTATTACGAAGAGTCAATTGATTAAGACAAAATCACTAGTTATTATAATGAATTAAAAATTAATAATAACTGAATATTAAATAAGAAATATAAATATAAAAAATACTAAAAATATCAACTTTGTTTTCTATGTTGTAATTCTACTTTCTTTCATATGTAGGATTGTGGGAGTTTATGACATCTACTTATGTAGTTATTACGAATCAAATATTTAGATAAAATCCTTAAAATTAATTACTTTTATTATAATTTCTGTATATTTATATATTAGTTAAAAACGGCCCGATCCGATTAAACCCGATCCGAAAAACCTTAAACCGATAAACATTTGTGTATTTGCGGTTAAAATTATGTCCGTGCTTAATATTATTCCTGGCTCCGCCACTGTTCAATATTATCCTATGAAAAAATGACGTGTCCTATGTTATTATTTTAATTTAAAGATGGTTCCAGTGGTTTCAGATGAGAATTTTTGGAAATTCTTTTTGTCCCATTTATAAGAAAAAATTATAGTAGTTTTGACTTTTGAAGATACATTTATTCTTTAAATAATTTCATTAAATTTTGTACAAAAATGATGTCTCACTTTCTTGTAATCCTGAAACATTAGTATGTTGTTGCTCCTCCGTCCTCATGCTCTCCGAGTCCAACATAAATATGTGATTAAGCCCAACTTTTTTTTTTTTAAATAGACGAAATAACAACTGTTAAAAACTTACACACATAAAATGGAGGACGAAAGTTTAAACCATCTTAGTGTTTGTTCGACCTAACCATTTTAGTATTTTGTCCGTTTATGTAATTGAACTTTAAAATATCATTTAAAATATCAAATTATTTCAATGATAGATATCAACTATGTAAAGTTGGCATATCCAGTGAGCACAGCCCAATCTTCATTGTAATTATATACATTTTTATTTGATGGAATTTGCAGCCAACTCTCCATAATGTATCATTATTATTAGATTCTGCAATCAAATAACATATATACAATCAAAAAGAATAAAAACTAAAAAGATCCTTTCGTTCGTACGTATAAATAGACCAAAAAAATTTTTAGAAATTAAATTATTTATTTCCTGATACAATATTATTGATAAATTTAACTTGATGTTCATACAATATATTGTGATAGTAAGGACGTGAAGGTCCCTGTCATGCATGTCATCTGGAAATTTCAGCGTGGTTTGGGATAGCTACAAGCTAATATTTCTCTATTTTTTAAAATAAATAAAGATTTCCTTATTAATGTTTTAGATGTGGTCTATATAATTTTTTTTTAGAACGGCTACGTCATATATATTTAAAAAACTGATATTATTATTGATTTAATTATCTAAAAAATGTCTTCCTAGATACCAACTATATATAGGGTGTTCATGGGAGCAGGTCAACCCGCGAATTCAATTCAACTCAGTCCATTATTTACCTGAATTCGTTCGTTTGCGGGTAAAGCTCAACTTAATTCACCATATCCACAAGTAATCGGTTCGGGTAATGGATTCGAGTTTTTGAATCCGTCTACCTATGTACCCAATCCGATCAAGAAAATTATGTGTTTTGTGGAAATTTGTTACTCTTATTTATATCATTAAGTCTTACGATTATGTATGAATTTTTATTTGAATTTAAAAGAATGTGGTTTAAAAAATGTGTTTTTTTTTATAAAAAAATGACTTTTAATTTTATGAACAACCCGCGAACCCAATTCAACTCAACCCGTTAATATTCGGGTTGGTTCGGTTAGAATTTGGTAGTGAAAGTGCCGGTTGGACGATGAACCCAATCCAATGAATATTGAACAAGTTGGGTAACGGATTAGGCCAAATCCGACCCAACCCAACCCATGTACACTCCTAACCAACTATACTTGAACAAAAAAATTAATTATCTAAAAGATATAGGTCTATATACCATCAAAATGTAGGTCTCTCTATTTATAAATGTTGGTCTATAGAACCCACTTAGGTTGGTCTGGTGATATTGACTTGAGACTGTAAATGTGCTTCTTCTTAAGGTTCTCAGGTTCGATTCTCTCTGATGCCAATTTGGGTGGACTAATTTAGCTTTAAAAAAAATTCTGGTCTATATACATTAAAAAAATATAATAGAGCTCTCCATTTTTTGTTTGAAAAATAGATAGATACCTACGACTACCTTTCATTCACATATAAATTAGCTTGCTTCTTTTCCCACCCCACGTTTTTTAACCGATGTTTTTTTGCGTGTTTTAGAGGTAGAAAAGAAACATGGGGTGGCAAGTGAAACTTTCAATACCTTTTAAAAAAAACTGAAAGCAAATGATGCTATATATTGGATATCTGAGAAATTTACTTTTCAAACCCCAGAGGTACCCCACGGCACACACCTTGTTAAACTATTGAAATGTCCTTTTAATCTATATCAAATTAATTAATTTCTTAAAAAAAATTAATTTTTCTTTGTACAAAAAATTTAAAATTCTTTTTTCCCAAAAAGGAATGTGAAAAATACAAGAAATAAGAAGAGCAAAAAAAATTTTGAATGGCTAAGAAGACCAAATCTTGTTGTTCGATTTTTGTGGATATCTTTGCATGAGTCCCATGTTGGACCTGGGCCACTGGTCTTGGCCCAAAACAACTTATCCCATTAGACACTATCAAATGTTGAGAAAGTAGTGAAATAATGTGAACAATATAGATAGGGTTATTTTTTTATTAAAAAAATGTAGATAGGGTTATTGAATTATGTGTAAGGAGGATATAAAGAAAATATAGTCATTATCAAAGTAGGAAAAAAAAATCTAGCTGGGTTTGAACAAAGACCAGTAGTAAATTTGTCTAACCCAGTAAACTTGTAAGCCATTTTTTTGTTTTTGTTTTCACCATCAGTTTAATCTGATTCGGGGGTCAGTTCTGGCATCAAGTGGTTCCAGCCCCCTCCCGATCGCAGTTGCGAGGGATCGAACCGCGGTCTTCCCTACCAAATTCAGCATCAATCACCAATGAACCAAGTAACAATTGATATAACTTGTAAGCCATTGTTATTATAACAATATCCATGAAATCTTGCATACGTCTATATATAACAATAACTATAGAATAGTGTTCAGGGAAAACCCGCGAAGGCCACGGTCCATCCTAACAATTTTTTGAGAAAGAATTCATACTTAATTTGCAACTAGCTGTTTTTATTTATGTTAGCTATAGTTTAGCAAACCATCGCTAAAATAACCCTAGTAGGCTAGTAGCAAACTTCTATTTTGTTTTGCGGGAGTCTAAAATTCCCTCTAATTTATTTCTGAAGTTGGGCGCTCTAGTTTGTGATGGTTATTATTCTGTCAAAAAACAACTGTCCATTATTAATGATTCAAATCATCCTTTTTATTTCAAACATACCTTTTAAAACACTTTTTTTTTTCAAAAAGAGAAATTCAAATAAAGTATTTATTCTAAAAAAGATAAATTGTCAAAAATAAAATTGACATATTTGAAAAGTTACGTCACTAAAAAGATAGAAAATTGATATAAAATAGAAATATGAAAACAAATATCATAAGAAATATGGAAAAAAAAATCAATTCACAATATAAATTTTTAAAACACCCCTCTTTTAGAATTAATCATCAATTGAAATAAAAAAAGAACAATGTGAATGTTAGCTCGTTCAACTATGATGACACCCCTTACTCAAAAGAAAAGAAAAGAAAAGAAAAGAAAAGAAGAACAAAGATGATGTAAAATGAATAATTGTTGGAGCGTCAAACCTTACTCAAAAGAAAGGGAGAAAAGAAGAACAAAGATGACGTAAAATGAATAAAATTTTAAAACACCTCTTAACAAATTGTTGCTATCTTTTCAAAACATCCTTTTTTTCACAAAGATAAATTCAAATCAATAATTTATCTATAAAAAATATAAACTTTAAATTATAAATTTTAAAATTTTTAAAAAGAGTAGTATAAACTTTCAAAAAAGATAGATTTTGGATTTTCAAAAAATTAGAAGGATGGATTTGTCAAAATAAAATAATTTATGAGCTTTTTTAGGTAACTTAATACAAAGTATGTCCTAACCAAAAAGAAAGTATGTTATCATGGCTTTAATTAATTTTTTTTTGACAAAATGGCTTTAATTTTATTTTTTTTTGACAGGCTTTAATTAATTTTTATTTACATGGAAAATGTTAATTTTAGAGTAGGTACAATTAATGAACGTCTTTACCTTTAATTCATTATATATTTCTCTTTTGACAAACAAAAAGAAAACTTGGTAGGGAGGACCACGGTTCGATCCCCGCAACTACGATCGGGAGGGGGCTGGAACCACTTGACCCCTAAACTAGATTAAATTGGTGGTGAAAACCAAAAAAACAAAAAGAAAACCTCCTCTTTTCCTTTTTGATATTTTAGTCAAAAAAAAACCTCTATCATTTATAATAGATAATTGAATTTTTTTCTTTTCTTTTTGAGAAATTTTAGTCAAAAAAAACCTCTATCATTTTCTTTTTGAGAAATGTCACTTGTTCAAAATATTACATGTAATGCAATGCAATGCACAAAATCTCACATGTAACGTACAAAATTTAATTAGATTTTTTTTTATCATCTATATAAACTTACACAAGATGCACAACATTAAGCATCATCATGTTAATTTTTAGACCAAGCCCTTCTTTTATTATTTTCTTCTTCTCCATCTTTCTTCTTTACTCTACTTCTGGAATTTCCATTAATTTACACTCTTCTCATCTACCAGGTTCGTTCCTTCTTTCTTTCACTTTCTTGCTTCTCTTAAATATTTTTAATTTGATTTCTCAATATTATTCAAATAACCATATTATTTTCAGATGGTGTCAAAATTGTTGGTGATAAACACATTGATGCTCAAGCAAATACAACTCTCGTGCTTGCTAAGGAAAGAACTCATCGAATAGATATTTTCAACCATTTTGAATACTACAGTGGTGGCTGGAATATCAGCAATCCTCATTATATTTTGGTTACTCTCATTCTATTATCCTTATTTTGGTTTTACATTTTCATTATATTGTTATTTGAATTGCATGTTTTTAACACATGGATATGTGTTAAAGATGTCAATTTGATAGGTAAATAAAGATCCCGTAAAAATTGCTTCATTATGGATGTCAAAGGTGGGGAATTTTTGTTCGTGGGGATGAGGGAGAAAGTCCCCCGAGGGAGGTTTGGGGCTGGGGACAGAATTTTTTCCCCACATGTGGAGACTCCATCTCCGAGCACTTTATTAAGACAATATATTTTTTTAAAAAAATATTTATATATGTTTATTCAAGTACATTAAATATTATATTTAATTATATTTTTATACAATATGTGTATAAAATTTGTTTATATGTGATATTTATTATTTTCACAAGAATTCACAATAATGTTTTAAATTTTTATTTGCTTTATGATTAAACTTTAATTTTTTACCTTGATTAAAAATAATAGAAATGTCACATTTGAATTGCCCATTACAAACACAACCTTATTATTATTTTTTGAACTTCAACTACTCTTTCTTTTGTTGTTTGTATTGTGAACTTAAAATTTAATTGCTATTGTTTTGGTGCAGTCTGTTGTTTCTACTGCAGTTCCTTTTTTCGTTGTTGCTGCAACATGGTTTGTAGTTTTTGGGATTATTTTGCACATCTTTTGTGTGTGTTACCAATGTTGTTCTGGAGACCCTTATGGGTATTCTCAACTAGCTTATTATGTGTCACTCATCTTCCTTATCTTATGTACCATTGTGACAGTGTAAAACTCTAAATATCTCCCTCTTTGGTTTTATATATATTACACACCAAATACATTAAGGGTGTGTTTGATATGCTAAAAAATAAATAATTGGACTGAACAATTTTGTTATATCATGTTTGATTTATAAACTGGTTATGAGACTGGATAAAATAAGTAGTAAGGGGCAGGACAACTTTTTGTTACAAATATAAAAAAAAAATCGAAAATAGTTATTTTATTTTCAAATATAAAAAATATTATCTCTTTATCATTCTCCGGTATAATTTTGTCTTGTGCTATACTATTTTGTTTTGTCCAGTACTCGTTTTTTGAATCAATCGCACCCTAAATCAAATGTGTTTGTTTCACTGGATAATATTTTACTCCATAATCATATGTTTGTGTTTATGTCAGATGTGGATGTATTGTTTTGTACTCTAGTGAACAACAATTTCATGGAACCACATCAAACACAATGAAGTATGTGGTGAGCCAAGTTGAATTCACAAATGAAAACCTAAAGAACGTGTCGAACTATTTGGAGTCAGCTAAGAAGATTGCTATTGAACTTGATTTACCACAAGATGTCGACAAAGGCATTGATAGTGTTAAAAAGAAAATTATGGTTGCCGCTACTGATCTTTCTAACAAGACCCACAATAACTCAAAAATGTTACACAATGGCTTAGAAGGAATGTGAGTAATTTAGGTTTAACATTTTTATTTGCTTATTGAAATTGTATTTTCTAACAATTGTTTTTTGCTCTTATGTAGGAGATTGACTCTAATTATCGTTGCTATATCTATGATTATTGTCTCAATTCTTGGATTGTGTATGTATTGTAAATTTTATTTTATTTTTATTGTCCTATTATGAAAGTTTGTCAAAGTATATAGTCTCATTTTCTTATGTCGTTTTCTGAATTTTTTGCAGTAACTTCAATACTTGGGTTGAAGTGTATTTTATACTCGTAAGTTATATTTTTTATGTTCTAGATATTATAATTATTGATGTCTTCGGATTCCATTAAGGTTGCTGATAAATGATGTGTTTTCATGATTGCAGCTTAGTAGTTGCTGGATGGATTCTTGTTGCAGGAACATTTATACTTAGTGGTGCATTTATTTTTCTTCATAAGTAAGTTCATATTTTACTTGTTAATTTTAAGAATATTTATTATAACTTTTTTTCTTAGTATAATTTTGGATGTACTCTTCTCTAATTATTTTATTCTATGTATCTAATCTTTTTTTTATATATATCAAATACATCCGTTATTTAATATAATATGAACCAAATAAATCGGTTATTTAATGAATCTGAAAAACAAATTTTTACTTATATATGAGACCAGAGGGAATATCATTTTATAATATATTTATGATTGGCTTCTTCTATTCTACTAATATTTCCTTGCATATGTTTTTCACTAGTGTGATTGGTGATACTTGTGTTGCCATGGATGAGTGGGCTCTAAACCCAACCACTCATACATCCTTGGATGAAATTCTTCCTTGTGTAGAGATTGATACAGCCCGTGAAACCTTTTTACGAAGCAAGTCTATTGTATTTCATCTTGTTAACTCCGTTAACAGCATGATTTCTAATGTCTTGAATGGAAATACCATGTCTCACAATCAATCAACCCCCCATGTGCCTCTTCTTTGTAATCCATTCAATAGTGACTTTACAATTCGACATTGTGCAGCTGAGGAAGTTGCATTCCAAAATGCCATTGAGGTAAGAACTATTTAATTTAAATTATGAATCTCAAATATACATGAATATAGGACTAGTAAAATAAGAATAAAATTTCCAATGATCATAAATTGCATACTTGACTTAGTCATACACTTTTGATTACTTGACCAAGATGAACCACGTTTTTTTTTGTCAAGTAATTTAGTGACTAGAAATTTCACTCTTAAAATGGGAATAAAAGGTGTGTCTGAAATTCGAACTCAGACTCCCGCATATATAATACAATGTCTCTATCAACTAAATTAAGCTAAGGGGAACAAAGTAACCACGTTCTAATTAACTTTAGTAAATTTGGTTCTAGATATTAAATTTTAACATTAGTCATTAAAAAAAATTAGCCATCTAATTTTCATGTGGTTATTTCTAGATCGGCAACATCATAGTATACAAATACTATTAAATGTCATTGTGCAAATTTTACTATTCACATTGAATGTTGATGACATACAAATGATACTTGTGTTTTGTGTAACAACACTTTTATTTTGGTTTCAATATTCAAACAGGTGTGGAAGAGTTTTGCTTATCAAGTTTCTCCATCATTGAACAAACAACTTACTAGTATAGTGAATGTGACCTATGGTTTATATCACTATGGACCATTTTTGGTTGATTTAATAGATTGTACTTATGTTCGAAAAACATTCATTGACATCAACAATAACTATTGTCCTGGTCTACAGAAATATACTAAGCATATTTATTGGGGATCAGTTGTGGTATCTGTAGCTGTAATGTTGTCTTTGATATTATGGATTGTCTATGAAAGACATCTCCATTATCGTCATTACATCAAAATGTCTTAACTTGGTGGCCTATATATGTTGCAACTAAATAAAATTTATATGATATTTATGCACATTTGAGTTATATTTCAGTCATATTTTTCTTATATTATACAAAAATTTAGATTAGATCAAACATATACTCTATGTAAAATTGGAGAGGACTACCAACCTCAAATGATTTACAATTTGATTAATGCGCAATCTACTATTGGAAGAATTATTTGAAAAGTCAATATATCGTCGATCAGTTTATTTTGCAAAAACTTTAATGTTTTTATTTTCAAAAATATGTGTTTATTTTAATTTGATCGATTAGATACTTTTGAAATGAATGGTTGTGATATATAAGGGCATCTTTAGCAAGAGTGCATTATGGCATAGTTCTCTATAGTTGACATTGATTATAAACAACTTGCTTTGAAGTAAGCATGACATGGCCCTTGATGAACTAAAGTTTAATCACCGCCATTTATAGAAGCAACGTTATCTATCTTTGAATCAAACATATTAACTAATAAATTAACATAGAGTGTAACTTCTATCTTATACTATCTATAAGAGTTAGTTGTTGGATTGAATGGAAGAAATAATTGTGTTACTGTCCCCTTTATCATAATATAGTAAAAGATCGGTGTATTTGTACGGGTCGCGTAACATAACGATAGTTATTAATTCAGAAGTAAAATTGAAGAAATCAATTTATAGTATATTAAACCAAAACTAGAAATTTTATCCAATATGCCGCACACAAATATTTGTAATTCACAACAAACTCTAGCATTTGCGTGAGTCCATTGTGAATTATATATGCTTATATCCCCAGAACAGATTTTTATATCATGTTGATTTGTAATTGATATATAAAGTTGATATGATAAATTTTTGAAAACTCGTAAATATTTTTAAATGTCATAAATTATTTTTGGTTTACGATAGATAAATTCATAAAAACATCACAAATTTTTTATTTAATACCTATAATTTATATGTTAAAACATAAACTATTAAAAAGTATAATGCACATTCTTAATATATGCTAACATTTTCTAAGTATAAAAGCGATATATTACTCACTTCTTTTTTTTTGGAAGTTTTTTGATATTCGATATATAAATATTGTCAAGCACATTTTTTTTTTAAAATAAAATATTTCGCACTATACACATGATTATGTTGTTTTCCATTTACTTGTATAACAATTATGGTTAGGAAATAATTGGGAAGTGTGAATCATTAAATAATATACCGTAAACATTTAAACAATTTTATTATTATGTTTACTTTGGATTACTAAAATCTAAAAAGACAATTATGTTTCGGCAGAAGCTTCATCTTTAGTTTTGCTTCGGTGCTGCAGTCAAAGGGAGTGCCTGTCAATTGCCTTTTTTTACTGTCAATGATGTTTTGATTAAAGTTTAACTGTATTGGATTGGAATTGCATCACTAGCATTGATATTCAATTTGTGATAGTGTTTCTTCTTCCTCTAGTTGAGGTGTGCGTTTCATGTTAATACATATAAGTATTTCTATTGGCTTTGGTATATTAGATCTAAGTTGTTGTGGAATCCTACTGTATATATGTAGTGTCTTGTACTGGTGTTCTTTTTGTATACAGACTTGTAGTTGTTGTGTGAATTTTGCACTCCTTGTGCCTAATTCACTCATTAATATATTTTGCCTTTTCAAAAAAAAAAAGAAGACAATTAATTATGTTTACAAAATTAGACATTTGATTAGATTTTGTGAGGATAGTTAAGGAAAATCAGTGGTAATTAAATTTATTATAGTGGTAGTAGATTGGATGGATAAGTTACTAAGAAATAAGAAATACTTGTCTGCACAATTATATCAATTTAGTGCATACTATTTTGTGAAAATGATTAGATCCTTCTTTTATCCTCTTTGTTGTATACTTCCGTTGTTGTAGGGTTTCACGTAAGGAAACAAGCTCTCCAAAACGCATCCATTTAATTTTGCTCATTCAATCGCTTTAAGAATACTACATCCATATCTTTTGTCCTCTTTGATCATACCACAGTAGATGTCTTTAGGTGACAATGATACATGCTTCAAATTTTTTTCAATGCAGAGTACGATGTTAACACTCCACAAACAACAAATGATGAGCAACTTTCTTTGAAACAAAGAGTGGACAAATTAAAAAAAATTCTTTCAAACACTAGAAACTAAAAGAAAACAATGTTAATGATAGATAATAGTATAACTCATTGGCTTCTTTTTTTTCCATTTCTAATTGGATTAAATTGGTTCTGTTTTGTCCTCCAATCCCATGAAATGAGTTTTTTCCCTATATTTATTTACTAAGTAAGCATGCTATATTTGCGTATAAAACTAATATATGATGTAAATAATGGAAGGATGCATATAGAATTATAGATACAAAATCTAAATTTTTGCAAGAGAGATTTATATAATGTACTAAACATGACCGCATGAAAATTTTAAAATTTTGAATGATATATGCATGAGTCGAATGAAAAGCAAGAACAAAAAATCATGATAGAAATTATTTCAAGGACCAAAAAGTGCGAAAAAAAACTTTAGGGACTAAAAACAAAATTATGGAAAACTATAGGGACCATTTACTTATTTAACCCAAAATAAATAAAAATCGATAGAAAATGCTAAATATACTAAAAGTGTCTTTTTTTGTTTGCTTAACTACCAGACTCGGTAATACTAGTTAGTATATGTATATAAACATTAAAAATAAAACTGATATTGCTACGTTCTTAACATATGCTAACATTTTCTAAGTATAAAACTGATAAGTTACTCACTTTTTTTTTTTTTTGGATTCAATGTATAAATATTGTCACGCGTTTTTTTTTTTTAAAATAAAATACTTTATACTATACACATGATTATGTTGTGTGCCATATAGTTTCATGTCCCTTTGAATTACTTGTACAACAATTATAATTAGGAAATAATTAGAAAATGTGAGTCATTAACAATATTAAACAGTAAAATTTAAACAGTTTGATTATTATGTTTACTTTAGATTGCTAAAATCTAAAAAGACAATTAAACCTACAAAATTAGACATTTGATTAGGTTTTGTGAGGATAACTAAGAAAAATTAGCAGTAATTAAATTTATTACAGTGGTAGTAGATGTTTCCAAAAAAAATTATAGTGCTACTAGATTGAATGGATAAGTTCCTAAGAAATAAGAAATACTTGTTTGTGTAATTATGTCAATTCAGTGCATACAGTAACTAGAAATCGCATATGCTATCTTTGTGGCGGTGCAGACCGTCAGTAAATTGCTAGTTGTCACACTCTAATGCTTTGTGATGGTTCAGACCGCCGCAAAATATTCCAACACCCATTTATTGGCGGATTAAGACCGATAATAAATTGACCTTTTTTTAGTATTTATTGGCGGTTTTGGCCACCTTTTGAGGGCCTATGACCTTCAGTAAATAGCCATTTTCTTGTAGTGAAAACATGTTATCATATGTAGTATACATATTGAAGGGGTGTGGTTAGAAGACATTTTCCTTTTCTTAATTCTAATTATTTTGTATTCTCTTGACCTGGCTCTATTGGGCCATAAGGCATATCTTTTTATTAATTAACGTAGTATATGTTAATATTTTCTCACAAAAATGTCTTGGCGTTTGAATTTCAAATTCTACACATATAATGTGATGTTTCTACCAAGTCAAATAAGTTCACATAGACAACTACATTTTTATTATAAATAAAATGTCTCATGATGTACATAAAGACAAATTTTCCCTACTAAAAGGAGTTTTCCAAATAATTTTTTTTTTGACAAAGTTTTCCAAATAATTTTAATTACTAGTATATTGAGAAAAGAAGGCCAGAGCATGAGATCTAAATTAATTCCTATTAAACTGCTCGAGCAACCATCAAATTGACTAGAATTCCTACTCAAACAAAAGGCCATCAATAAATTTACTTAATATACCATAATCATTCTACTCTATTAAGCCACCTTCTCAAAGACCTCAAACTAGCTACAACCTCTCATATATATATTGGCTCATCCCTTAAAAAGAGATCAATATATACGTTTCAAATTTTCCACTCCAGATCGATCTCTATGGCCTCAAGAAATGTTTCTTCCATGACAAACTCTCATTCACATACAAAGCAACCACATCGCACATGCATGTGCTCACCCACCAATCATCCCGGCTCATTCCGGTGCAGCATCCACAAGAAGCCACCACGTGCAGTGGTGGCTCGACCGTCATCTTCTTTCCCCTCCAAACCGAATTATCATTATTTGGATTATTCGATGATGACCATGGTCGCCAAGGCCAATATTTCACTGAAGGCAATTCTCCTACAAATAATTAAGCATCGCCCTAGTCGTGATCTTCATAGGAGGAAGAATTTCAAACCAAAGCCTACACGATTTTCTGTGATGAATCAAGTTGCAGTTTCTTGAACGATGGATGAAGATATTATTATGTTCCATTATCGATCCTTCTTGTATATCTTGTTAATATATATTTGTATATACTTTTTATAGTGAACTCTCAAATCTCGTCCGTTTAAGATAGCATTTCTTGTGACAAAAGTTCAAATCTTCCTATGTCGTAGGTGAATAGATTCAATTAGGTGTAATTAATGTGTGTGTATATAAAAGAGAAAATATTTCTTGCTTTTTTTCTTGTTTTATTCTTCCATTAAAATTTTGGGGAAAGAAAAATGAGTAGACTCTGTATTTGAGGTATTACTGTATTAGGATATCCAGTTTTCCACTAATATAAACACTTCCAAGTTCTTCAAGGCATAATTGCACAGATTTCACATTTTCAATCCGTAAACATAATTTGTCCAATTGAAAAATATTATTTTGTTAGCTGAAAATGGGAATTAATCTAATTGAAAGCAACAATTTTTTTTTCTTCATTATTCATACAACAATGAACAAAGAAACCCCTTTTTTGTCCAAATGAACACAGAAAGCTAATGAAGCTATTTTTCATTTGGATCACACAAATTTGGCCCAATTGTCCGACGAGTCTTTCCGTTTTGCCACCCTTAGCCTTTAAGACTAATTCATTTTTCGGTCGATCACCCCAAACTTTATCCAACCATATTTCTTCCAATCTTAAATATAAACAAAGATTTATTTTTTTATTTTATCAAATAATTAATATATCTGGTAAATCATTTAGTGAACCTAAAAAGAGAATATCTACTTATATTCCATATCGAAGGGAGTATTTTGTTTTGGGGTCAACTACCAAACTCCTCTACCTATTCACGACTGGCTCAACATCATTATAGGCTTAAAGCCCTACAATAAATTAAAGGGTTAAATATGTTTTTGGTCCCTAGAGTTTCGCAAAATTTCGTTTTTAGTCCCTGAAGATTATTTTCATACTTTTTAGTCCCTGAAGTTTCATCAGTCATTGTTTTTAGTCCCTACTTTTCATTCAACTCGTGCATATCATTCGAAATTTTAAATTTTTTTCCGCGGTCATGTTTAGTACATTATATGAATCTCTATTACAAAATTTAAATTTTTTTTAACAAGAGATGAATTAAATATGAATTTTTTAGTTTTTTGTACATAAAAATTCATAAAAAATTCATTTTACATTAAAAAATTCTAAATTTTTATCGGAGATGTTCTTATAATATTATAAACATGAATACAAAAAATCATTCAAAAATACGAAAGTATACAAGAGTTTGATTAAAAGCAGGGACTAAAAACACTGACCGATGAAACTTCAGGGACTAAAAAGTGTGAAAATAATCTTCAGGGACTAAAAACGAAATTCTGGAAAACTATAGGGACCAAAAACATATTTAACCCTAAATTAAAAAATGAGGTCTTTTTTTGAAAAGATATATTTTTCAATTTCATTAAATATTTAATATATCTAGTTTACATTATAAACTAAATACATCAAATTTAATAGGAGTGTGTGTATGAGAGAATCATGTTAAAGAGAACTATGAGGAAGCATAACCTAGTAAGAAGAAGAGTTAACAACAGAGAAGATCTGCTATTTGAACACCGCTTATTGTACCAACTATTGCTGATTCAATTGGCTTATCACTAAAAAGATAATATTTGCTTATATTTAATATTGGATGGAATACTTTATTTTGGAGTCAACAGCCGAACTCCTCTACCTATTGAGCATAATTATATAGCCTCCCTAGAGTAAATTAACAAACAAGGTCTTTTTTTTAAAGGTTGAGACAAAAAAAATTTGGTAGTAACTCTCTAGTTCTCATAATAAAAGGATTTAATAATGTAGAGTTCAACTGCGATGTAAGAAAAGTCTTACAAAAAATTATTTTCACTAAAAATTGAACCACTGTTTTTTCAAATAATTTGAACTACAATGGTTTAAAAAAAGGTCACTCACGGAGAAGGTATAAATTTTCCATTTAATTTCTCACTTTTTGGCAACTATTTGTATATAGTTAAGCCATGTTATCTTTTTTGTAAATATTAATGTCATTTTAAGACTGAAAAAGTATGTCAATTACTAATTTTATTTTTCCATTTAATTTCTCACCTTTTGCAACTAGTTGTGACTAAGCCAAAGCATCTTTCATTTTGTCTTTTAAAGAAAACATTTTCTATTATATTGACCAATTTGGTTTCAATTATTGGTACAAGATTAGAAATGTTACACGACCACGAAAAACCACCAAACCAATTATAACTTTATTTATGTAGTTAAGAAACTAAAAACAAATTAAGCAGAACACAACATTCATTACAGTTGGCAGATATTATATAGACTATAGGTAATGTCGTGCTGGCTAAGATCACAATTAAAGTGGATTGATCCACTAACATTATTTTTGAAATATCCTAAGCTAAGTTTTCTTCTCAAACAAAATATATGCAACTTGTGAGGACATTGACATATTCACATATCAAAATATAGAAGCGCTTTCACGCTTATTCCTTTCCATGTACATATATAACATAATAAATTAGACGCACTTCGTCTCATAAGTATAATTTAGATGATAAATAACCGAAGAGATATATTATATATAAGAGTGTAAATTCGAACTCGTAATTTTTCATTCTTTAGACTTAATGTTTGTAAATTTTGTCTTTAAATTCTATCAAACAAACATAAAATAAAAAATAGATGCAGGCCAATATGATGTAGTATAAAATTAGACAAGATCGAGGATAAGGCTAGAATTATTAGATATGCCAACTTGCATCTATGAGTATTTTATTCTACATAGAGTCTAGCTCACACAAGCTTTGTTCTTATAATTTGGGGCCAACAACTAAAGAATTTTCATTTAGTATTTAAAAGAATAGGAAAATCTTCCGTTTGTATATACTTATATAATTCCAAACTCCTAACTTCAATTACATAATGTATATATATATATACCAATGCACTGGTAGTTAGTTTGAATTCATCTCAGTCTCATCCACCTCGAATTTAAAATAATATTATATATCTACTTCAACACCTATTTGTGTTGAAAGTCAATACTTACTATCTCAGTCTCATCCTCCTCCTCTTATGACGGAAAACATCTTTTTTTCAACCATATTATTCCAACTTCGATAGAGAGGCTTTGATATCTTGAGACAAAACTACATCATATACATCTTTTAACATAATATAAAATTTTAAAAAGCTCTTTTAAACATGTAATTTATCATTTTAAATGGTCAAGTAGGACTTTAGATGATATGCATAGAAGAAAATAAAATTTGGATAAATATTGTTGAAGTTTTTTTAACGTAAAATATCACAGTTTCTTACAAATACGCAATCAATGGTCAACAAAGCGAACTCCTAAAGGCTAAAAGGGGTCTAAGACAGGGGGATCTCATATCCCCTCTACTGTTTGTCCTTATTATGGAATATTTGCACAGATGTTTGAAAAATCTCCATAAGACACCGGATTTCAATTTTCACCCAAAGTGTGAAAAATTACAAATTACTAACGTTTGTTTTGTAGATGACCATATTATGTTCACAAGAGGAGATGAGACATCAGTCAAGCTTATGATAGGGGAATTTAAAAAATTCTCCGACTCAACTGGTTTGAAGGCCAACCCTGCAAAATGCAAAGTTTATTTTGGAGGAGTACCGGTTCTGGAACAACAGAAGATTACTTATGCTACTTGTTTTTCTGCTGGTACACTGCCTTTTAAATACTTAGGAGTCCCATTATCAAGTCGAAAGCTAACTGTACATCAATGCAGACCTCTTATTGATAAAATAGTGGTTAAAATTCGACATTGGACTGCTAAGCTTTTGAGCTACGCAGGAAGATATCAATTGATTAGAAGTGTGTTATTTGCTGTCACAGCTTACTGGATGCAGGTTTTCCCACTCCCTAAAACAGTCATCAAGCAAATTGAAGCAATTTGTAGAAGTTTCCTTTGGAGTGGAAAAGATGAGATAAGTAGAAAAGCCCTTGTGGCTTGGGAAAAGGTTTGTGAACCCAAGATAGCAGGGGGTTTAAATATTATATCACTAATTGAATGGAACCAAGCTACCATTGGTAAACTGTTATGGAACTTGCAAAACAAAGCGGACAAACTTTGGGTGAAATGGATTAATGCCTATTACCTCAAAGGACAAGACATTATGATATGGCAAGCTCCTCAAAGTTGCTCCTGGATATTGAAAAGAATCATGAAGTGTAAGGAAATTGTGGCGCAGACCCGATATTGTGATGAAGCAATACAAAAAGGTGGGTATAAAACCTCTACCATGTACAAAGCGCTGCGAGGAGAGAAGGAACATGTGGACTGGAGAAGACTGGTTTTCACTAACTATGCTAAACCACGTGCTACATTTATTTTTTGGTTAACACTTATGGGCCGACTCCCCACGAAGGATAGATTAACCCGCATTGGAGTAGTAACAGATGGTATGTGTAGCTTTTGTAATCATGTGGAATCTTTGGAACATATTTTCTTTGAATGCAACACTACACAACTGATTTGGAGAGAGATCCTGTCATGGGTCGGCTTTACTAGATTCCCTACAAAATGGAGTGTTGAAAAGACTTGGTTGATTCAAGAAACAAAGAAGAAAGGATAGAGAAGACAAATCTTGAAGATAGCTGCAGCTGAAACCATTTATGCTATATGGAGAGCAAGGAATGCAATGATCTTTGCTCAACAATGCATAGATCCTAGCTTGAAGGATACCATAATATGTAGCATAGTTATGAGATGCACTATGCACAAGAAACTCAATAGCCATGTTAATATCCTCACCTTAGGCATAGAATAGCAAGTTTGAATTTGATCTCTGTAATAGGTGGCCTAGTCTGGTAGAAACTCACCTGGATCCTATGGATCGGTTGTACTTATTGTTTTTGGAAATAAGAAAGTAATGTTTGATCAAAAAAAAAAATATCAACTTGACATAAAAAGAATGACTATTTGGAAACCAAAAATAAGATATGGACAAGTTGAACATAGAACTATAGAAGTGTGAGTGCTATATACAAAAATAAGTAGAAGTCAAATTCAATGAAGCAATGTGATGTGGAAAAGGACAAGTTGAACATGACCTTGTAAAATGTATCCCTAGATTGCTAGCCATCGAAGTTTACTTACCAATAATAATGGGACCCTAAAGTTCCAAAGTTCTTGCATATATGCCATCCCTATTGAAAAAGGGGGATTAATTTAAGGAAAATTATTTAGTATCCTATATTTTATTGGATACTAAATAATTTTAATTATTGGGAGAGGTGAAGAAGGTTATTTGGGATAGTGATAATTTAAAGAGACTAATTTTTCTTTTTCTTTTTTTGTGCTTGAATTTAAATGACTTATTATTAATTAATTATAATTCTCTTTAGCTTCTTAAAATAAAATAAGTTTAAATTTATTATGAACATATTTTAAGCTGGCACCCATACCTTCCTAGAGTGGCTCCATCCCAGTGTACAATTACAACCAATTGTCTAATACACAATGAATTAGAAGTCAATTTCAATAAGTTGTCAAAATAAAGGATGTTGTTTTCTCTACAAAATCTGCTGAGATTTTTCCTCACAAATTATACAAAGTAGGCTATGCCAGTTCATGAGTGTAACTCAAGACCAAGAGTATATGCAATTGTGGAAAATTCCAAAATTGAATTTCAAATAATTAGAAGTCGTTGCCGTCCATAAATTAATGGTTGATGATTGATTGAGAAGTTGTTTTTGAATAGTGGCCTATAATTCACGATGCGTGTTAGTGTTCATATATGATTGAGACATGGTCCATTGCCACATATGCGAAAAGAATAACTTTTTTTTTCTTACTTTTCTTGTTCCTTGAATATGAAATGGTATATATACCACTTTAATATGTTGTGTTGACCTATGTTGTGGATGGAAAATTTCCCGCTGTTTCAGCAGGATGTTATATCAGTTAAGGGTCGTCCGATCAGAATGTTGTGATCATTTTTAGTTATTTTATAAATGAGTTAATTTAATCTGTTTGATCTCATAAATCGACGGTTGAGATGTAAAACATCGTGTTTTTATTACTACTGTAAATTTTGGTCCGTTAAACGTTTACGACTAAATTTTTTGCATTACACTTTCAATTTCATGCCATAGGCATTATTTGTTATTGCTTTCAAACAAGGATTTCATCCGGTGGTGAAGATTTGAAAATTTAAAGTGTGTTACTTTTAAAATCTCAACACCTTATTGGATCAATTTATACATACCAAAAACTCTAACTTCAATTAGTCCTATAGATATTAAAATTAATGTCTTTTAGATTAATGGGTCCTTAAATCATTTTTTAAAAAATTGTTTTTGCTTTTACTTGAGCTTCGTTATTTGGATATGACTCTTTCAAAGTGAAGGACTAAAAAAAGTTGTGTAGCCAAAGAAAATATTAGAAGGAAAAAAATAGCACAAGTGCCAAAAGAGAATGAAAAAATGGTGTATATATAGTAGTAATTATTTGTTCATGTGACAACCGATCGATGAAAGTAATGTTAAATCAGACAACAAGAATGCTTTCACGTTGTTTAGATTTGTTAATTGTAATAAACACACTGAACAATGAACATGAAGACATTACATTAAAAATTTGCTACAACATAGCATAGGAGTATTGGAAATGGGTAGACATTGGGCATCCAACAATGAATTATTGATTCATTAAACAATCTAAATAACGAACAATTGTGTCTATGATGTCCCCTGATATGGCATGAGAAGCTCCCACGTGGTGGGAGAATATTAACTACTATTATTGTCTGTCGGTTTAAATAATTTGTTTAGTTACACCAAAGAATACATAGTGTATAATTGTGTGAATAAGTAGGCATATATGGGGATGGTAGATCGGTGGAGTATAGTTTAGATTCGGTTAATCATTCAGATTTTATATAGTTTGGTATCAAAATATATGTGAGGAGGAAATACAATGTACCTAGGATTCGAGGAATAATGACCATATTACATACTTAATTAGGTATATTGCATATACTATAATATGAATTACAATCACATGGATTTTCTGTCCAATTCATGTATGATATAACGTTAAATCTTTTAATTCTGCTTCATTTAGAAGAAAACTAAATTAAATCAGTTTTTTACGGAGGTTGATTTAGAACAAAATTAAATTCTAAAATAGTATTACAGTTTATATTAGATTATTTAAGCTTACCGCTATTAGGTTGCTCGAGTCATGACACTTTTACTATTATGTTGCTGCTATTAGATCCCTGGAGTCACGCTCCAAATGTACTAAATATCACTTGTGGACCAACTAACGATTGGTTCTTTTACCAAAATTTAAATCCGATTCTTTTACACTTTAATACATTTAGCTCAAATTAGTTGAGTTATCCATTCCATCCGATATATTTCAACTCATTTAACTATTCCAATAACTACAACTAATAAGGCTAGATTTTATTTTGTCAAAAAAAAAAAGGCTAGATTTAATTAATCACAAAAACTTAAGTCATTAACCACTTATTTAATAACATAAATGTATGTACTTCTATTTTATAAATATATGAAAAAATTAGTGAATGCATTGTATTTTCATGGTTAATAAAGTAGTAATGAAAGTAGTTAATATGAACCACAATTAAGATATATATATTGTAAAAAACGGTTAACTGCATATATTTTTGTAGTTATTAAAATACTGATGTTGATTAATAAGACTATTTTGTAATTGTGTTACAAAAACACTATATTTAAATAAAAATGTACCCATCCTATCATTTATGATCACTCCAGATCAGCTCATTAGAGATTAAGATTAGAACAAGAAGCACTAACAAACGCACACCAAATATATGCAACTAGGGCGTCTATGCGTGCCGTATATGTTAATTATTATATATAAATGGTAATTCAGCTAATCGTTGGCTTGACGCTACTTCAAGCTTAAGATTGATTAGGATGAATGAACATTTTTGTTTTATTTCAGATTTCCTATCCTATCCACAATTGCCCATAGTTCTATCTCTGAGTATGACAGGTATATCTAAAATTCATGCACTTGCCCCTTCACATTCATTATGAAATCAAAAGGAAAAAAACGATAATTCAATTACAATGAGTTAAAGAAATGACGTGTTTAAGCAATTTTATTACTACTATAAATCAAATAAATTATGTTAAAACATGGTGTATATATTTGGACGAAATTCGGATTAGGTGCATTAAGACCGCATTTTAAAATTTTCATTAGATATTTTGTCAAAAAAATAATTCGTTAGATATTTTTTTTGTCAAAATATGAAATTTTGAGATAACATCTCAATCGTTTAATATTGATTGGAAGGCATAAAATTTAGTACTAACTGTAATATGATTGTACCATTTTTTGTTGTGCGTGTATGTGTGTTTTCTTCAAGATGATATGAAACTGATGAAAGTATGATAAAGAGAATTCAGGAGTTTCCATGAACATAATTCAATTGAATATTATTTTTTATTTATATGATCAAAATTTAAATCCTATAATTATGCACATATTATTAGGAGAAAAAAGAATATGCAATGATAGTGTAAAATGATTTACTGTCAATCAATAACACCAATGAATTATGCTTCATTCTTATAAGTTGTTAGTGTAAAGTTAATTTACACCAAGGGTGCGTGCGTAGTCTTTAAATTTTATTATTAGAGTATGTCAAAAATAATTTACGCATATGTTATAATTTATATGGTATGCCATGATATATGCCATTTCATTTGGACCATGTTGTGTTCACTGTTTTATTTTATTAAAACAAAATTATGTGTTCACTGCTGACAATGAACTCCAAATTGCCAAATATACAAAGCAGCAGCCTTTTGTACACAATGTTAAATTTCTTTTAAAAGTTAATATTCCGTTCTTTTAAATTGATGGTGGAAAATATTGAATACAGAGATTTTAATTTCCTAATTAACATAACATAATATCCATCTAAAACACGTTTTCAGGTTTGGAGTCGACAATTTTATAAGGATTTATCAACGACTGTACCATGCACATAACATATTGTAAACCTAAGTACTTTAATTAATTGAGTTAAATAAAGTACTTCAATTAATTGGATATTATTACGTGACCGGCAAAAGCTTATAACCATCCAAACAAATATTTGGGCTTAATAGTCAATATAGATACTAATTTAATTTCTCACTTTCACAACAATCACACTAACGTGGACACTACGTGTCGTTCTTGTATTGTAGTCACTTTTTTCTTTCTTTGAGAATCTTCCAAAAGAAACGAATGGAGAGAACAAAAACTTTCGGTGTCATGTCATGCACCTAAGGTTTGATCTTCATCCTTTATTTTCCTTGACCGACTCCAACATGCCTTTCACCAATTTGCAAAGTGTTGCAACAAATTCATTTAATAATAGCTCCCCACGACCCATGTTTGTTATGTCGACTTAATTTAGCAAAATCCTTTTATAGTGGAGAAGGTTTGCCTTGCCAATTGTGGGTCCTAATATTTTTTTGTTGGGAAATCATTTGGAATTTGAAAAAAATTATTTGTATTATTATGAATTTGTGATGGATATTAAGAGATACTTTGAAAAGATGTATATCTAAAGTTTTTAAAGAGATCTTAGGAGTGAGGTTTCTCTAAAATGTGGTGATTAAAATTTAGTGGTCAACATTAAACAACATTAAACCGTTAAGATTGAAGTTGGTAATTGTATTATTTTCAAATACTCTAATGCTTAAGTCAGGGTATAAAATTAGGTATATATAGGTTCAACACGTAACCTGCAATCATTGATGAAAGAGCGATTATGATATGCACCCATCAATGATTGGATTGAAGGTCATTAAACCTTGATAGGTTGCGGGGAATTTACGAAAGTTGAAGGTTCGGCCCATTGATGATTATGGTGCTATGGTTTTTAGGAGTGGGTCTATGAGCATGAGGTATTAAAATCTTGGAGGTAGTAAATTTTTTTTTATAATAAAGACCGAAACAAGTACTGCAATTGGATTGAATTGTATTGCAAAGAAACTATGATCTATGCACAAATAAAGAGAAACCGACTATTCAAATATTTTAATCTTAGATTGGAACTTAATTCAATTAAAGTTTTAACTATTTGTTGATGAAATTTGTTGATGAATAACTTGTTGGCACAATGTTTAAAATTAAGTTTACCAACAATAAATTAATTCAAGTGGTAAAAAAAATGAGCTTCTTAAATAGGACTAATTAATGTCGCTACGATATATCTTTAAGGGGTCCAAGCAAAACTTTTTTTCTTTAAGAGGTCAATGTGAAACCAAAAATATCTTTAAGGGATCAAAATATTAATTATGCAGAAAAACTATTAACCAGTCGCAATAAGTTGGTTTATAAAGTTTGATATGAAGTGTATTTACGTTAGGTCTATTTTATTCTTGATAATTTTGGAGTATTTATCCAACGACTAACGAGAACAAATCATATAAGTAGATTTGTATGTAATATCCACAACTAACTTATAACCAACTTTCATTTACATGCATATGATCTGTTCTCATTGGTTGTTGAGTAACACGCAAAAAAGATAAATCTAACATGTGACATAATAGCATATGCTAAGAAACTTAAATATAGAAATATTCCCCTAAAATTTTGTGCATTCATCTTTGTAAAAGTCAAGATATTACTTTTTTAATGTAATTTTTTTACTTACGAATCACGGTTCGATCTCCCACAACTGCAATTGAGAATGGGCTAAATCCATTTTAATGTTAGAACTAACCCCAAACCAAATTAGGCGGTAAGGCGGATACTATGGTGAAAACCAATATAAAAAAATGCATGAGAGAATCTACATCCCATTATTTGTGGTTATCCATTGTCATCCAACCTTTACTACCTATTAAATAGAAGAAATCTTGAGGAAGTATTAAGATTTTTTTTTTCAAATATCCCTCACAAAATAAAAAAATTTCACAATACCTCCTATTTTAAAAAAAATTCCACAATACCCCTCCTTTTTGGTAGAGATTCCTCTGCAACATGGGGACCACAATCGCGACACTGGGAGTGTAGCCATGCATAAGTCAATGGCGACACGCCGACACCCCCAGTGTAACCATTGACTTGCAGCTTTTTTTTCTTTTTCTGCAACGTGAACAGTGACTGGCAGTGATGGCAGGTTGCTTTTGCAGTGAAGGGAATGGCGACACTGCCAGTGTAGCCATGCCAATGCAGGTGCGTGACACTGACAGTGTAGCCATTGACCATGGCTTTTTTTTTGTCTTTTACGTGTTCTGCATGGGGAAACACATATTTTAGCGTTTTTTTTTAAATGTTTAATAATTTTTCACTCATCTCATTCTATAAATATCACACCTCATACTTTCATTTTCCACTCCCTAACTCCATGAGTTTGTTGTGGTTGTGTATATGTTGGTGGAAAAGAAAGTACGAGGTTAGTGAGTAGGTGTAATATTTATAGAACGAGATGAGTGAAAAATTATTAAACATTTTAAAAAAAAAACCCTAAAATATATGTTCCCCCATGCAGAACACGTAAAAGACAAAACAAAAAAGCCATGGTCAATGGCTACACTGTCAGTGTCGCCACCTGCACTGGCATGGCTACACTGACATTGTCGCCATTCCCTTCACTGCAAAAGCAACATGCCATCACTGTCAGTCACTATTCACGTTGCAGAAAAAAAAACTGCAAGTCAATGGCTACACTGGGGGTGTCACCATTGACTTATACATGGCTACACTCCTAGTGTCGCCATTGTGGTCCCTATGTTGCAGAGGAATCTCTGCCAAAAATAGGGGTATTGTGGAAAAAAATTTAAAATGGGAGGTATTGTGGAAATTTTTGATTTTGTAAGGGATATTTGAAAAAAAAAGTCAAGTATTAAGGGTAATTTGGTCATGTAAAAGTGACAGTAGATTAGCTACTAAGTTTGATAATAAAATAAAATTTAACTATTCTAATAAGTAATAGTTGTCCTACTATGTGGCAATCTGGCAGAGAGGGAATCTTAGTCCCATTGAGGAAAAAGAGGAAATCCATAAAACACCTAAGTGGATTTAAAACGGTTGTATCTAATTTGTCATTTAGTAATATTATGGGCAGCACACAGCTTTGTGAAGCTGAAAGCCGTTGGATCCACAATTCAGAGGGCTCAAGTAACGTCCTCCTTTCAGGTTAACTAACCCAACCTTATTTCATCTTTGGTTAAACTATCTATTTTTCTGTTGTATCTATACCCCACCATACACAACAATTTCATACTATTTGCTTTTGTATCCCTACTTATTTCATTTTATTTTGTAGTCCCACTCCTGTCTTTTTTCTTTGACTGGTCCCAATCTTATCTTTTAAATACAGTAATCCAACAACTTGCATTTCTTTTTTTAATTATTATTTAGTTATTAGAAAATTTTAAATAGTTAGTTTCTATTCAGAAAAAATTATTTATTCTTAATCAACTCCATTCTTTTTAGGATGATATTGATATTGATTGATTTTATGTTAAAATAAGGATGCTATTGACTTAATAATTTTAAATGATTTAAGATATTTAATTGAAACATAATAATATCTTGTAAAATAAAATTGAAACATGGTATCACTATTACTATTAATTTTGAATAAGCTATTGAAACATAATAATATCTTACTATCAATTTAGTTTAATTAATTATTTTGAATTTAGTTCCAGATATATTCTTTGAACGATTAACATGAGTAAAATTTGATAAAATCGTAATCCTTTTTTAAAATATTGACAGAGTCAAAGACTTATTCGGTGGTTTATAAATTAAAAAACAAAACATTGGAAAGGGATTCTCCGCTGGAATTCTGACACTTCAATACATAATTATTGGTCGTGATTTCACTACAAGAATTTTCAATGTAGAGGATCTACTACCATGTATGTACTAATGTACATATATCTTTGTTTTAGCTTTTAACCGCTCTCACTATTTTAAGCAGAAAATTAAACAATTGATATTACTAGAAAAATAATGACTCCTCAAAATTTGATCTGGTTGAATTGTTTACTCTTTTTAAATGACATTTATTTTGAAACAAATATTATGTGTCACAATATGTGATACTGTAAATTTTTTGTGAACTAAACGAACACCACAATGATACGGGAAATCAACACGTCACACTCAAATGATGAAATTACTTATTTAGATTAAAAACAAGAGGAAAAAATATGGGAAAAGACTCAATATATATAAAAAGGGAAAAAAATTATAAAAATTACTTATTTAGATTAAAAACAAGGGAAAAAATATGGGAAAAGAGCATAAATTAGTAGTTAAATTGTAACTTATCTTAAACCAAACCAATGGGCGCAACAAGAGACACCCCACCCCCAACAAGCAAAAGGAGATTAAACAAAAAATCAAGGGGCCACTAACATAATTCCACAAAGTAAATGCACCAAGCAGAAAATATCACGAATCTTACCCCACACACTCACTACAGTGCACATCCACACACATTCAAACTTCTTCAAAATCCTATATATACATACCTCGAGTAAAGCTAGGTTTGCCAAACCAGAGACTCAAACCCATCTCTTAAAAGAAAAAGAAGAAAAAAAACACCATATTCCTCTTTTTTCTTTTCTTCAAAGAAAAAAATGGCGGCATCTTCTAGAAAATCAAAAACCACTGTACTTCGATCCCTTTCACCTTCACCTAGATTCTCCAATTCACAACATCAACAACAATCTTCTACCGCTTTCGCATCTTCAACCTCAAGCTTCACTTCTCGTTCCTCATCTTTTTTCCGAGCCTCTACCTCTCCGACACGTGTCAGTCTATACGGTTCATCACCGTCTGTTTCTTCATCTTCGGTTCGATTCTCACTAGACCGTTCAATTTCACCGAACCGGTCTATTTCCGCCGTACCTCAAACCGGTGTAAAGAAACAGAGTAGTAGCCAACCGAAACGAACTTGCATGTGTTCTCCTACAAATCATCCTGGTTCGTTTCGTTGTAGTCTTCACAAAGGCTTTGGCTCACGCGCCACCACGACGCCGTATTCACAGAATCGGCTTAACGCGCGTAGATCTGCTATGACGAATTCGTTAGTGAGAATTCGTGGTGTTGAAGGAGATCTTGTGAAAAGAGCGCTTGCGGCTTTGATTCGACCTTCATCTCATCAGCAGAAAAGGAGAGGCGATTTTCATCCAAGACCTAGTAGACTCTCCATCATGAGCAAAGCTGAAGATTCGGTTCCCGGCCACCGCTGAAGGTAGAGCTAGATCTCGCCGAATTGGATTAAGATAATCAGATCTAACCGAAAATCGGTTTCGGAAAATGAAGCGAGAAGTTATTATTATGTGCTTCGTTTCTTCTTGTTTGTGTACATATTGAACAAATATAGTTGCAGCCATTGATGACTGTTCTTGGAGCTTTCTAGACTTAATTTCATGAAAAACAATTTTGATTAAAATATAATAATATTAATGATATAATTAATCCTCAGTTTAATTCCAAAATTAAATTCAATCAAACTTTTTATGTGTTGTTGAATTTAATATCTTAACAATAAGTTGTTCTAATTTTCAGTTCCACTGCACTTTCCTTTTTTTCGTTTGCGTTTGTTCGTCTCTTTTTCCGTCAATTTCTTTTCCTTGTCGTAAACTTTTCCGTCAATACGTTTGTTGTAAACATTTCAGTTGAGTCCCGTTCGTTGTGTGCGTGTATTCGTGTTTCTCGTATGTTTTCTTCAATAATTGTTTCTGTAAGAGTGTATTCCATTTTTTTTGTTTTTTATAGAAAAATTATTTTTATATACGTTATTATTGTTAATTTTATTTTTATTTTTTTGTGGTATTTGTATATTTAAATATTGAATATCTAATAATTTGTTTGTATGTTTGATTTGCAGGAAATATGATATGTATGTTGGGAGGCAAGTGGGGAGAGGATGTGGTGGATCATGGATGGATTTGGATGAAATCATAATAAGTGGATAAAGTTTTGTGGAAAAGGAAAACAGAGATGATTGTTTTTTTGTGGATAATGACTCATCATGATGGTGGATACATACATACCCTAAACTAAAGGCAATGATGTATTAGTATGGTGTATACCATTAGTTTACATGGCATGGAATGATGAATGGTGCTGAACAGAATTCTGGAAAATGACATCCATATGGTATGGGAACTGTACACAAAGTGAAAGAACCTTGAAGAAGAAACAAAAATGATTATCGGGTGAAAAGTGAAAAATAAATTAATTAACTTCATATGGTAAAGGAATAAAAATAACTTTTTAATGAGGAAAATATAATAAAACAAAATACAAAATATATTAAACCAAAAAATATAAGAAAATATTTAATATTTCATTTAATTTTTTTTTTATAGTATATATTTCATTTAAATTAATTAAAGAGATACTATCAAAATCATATTAAATATTTTTCCAATGAACAATACTATAGTATGGTAGAAACCAGGGGCGTGGTTTGGTTACCAGAAAAAAATAACAATTTCCAGCTTGACCACATCTTTATATATTTTTTTACAAGACATTTTGGTTTAATGCTTTTCATAAGATATTTTCTTTAATTATTAAACCTTACATCCATATATTCTAGCCCAACCAACAGAAACGTCGAAATTGTTAGTTTCAGATAGTTTCAGATATTATGATCGGGTTTCGAAACTTGATCCTTCCACTTTGTGTATATGAAGTTTCAATGACTTTGTCATTTCGCCTATTTATCAGAAAAAGAAAAACTTAAAACTTATAAATGGGCTTATTCAATTAAAAAAGTACCACATCTTTTTTTTTTAGGAAATCTTTTCTTCTTCTTATTAAATTGTTTATATATATATATATATATATATATATATATAGTTACACATGAATAAAAGATAGACGAGTAACAAATTACGCCGCTAAACTTTTATGTATAGTAAAATCTATTTTGAAATATCACATTCATAGACCATACGACACAACATGTAAGACCATTTGAATTCTTTTCGAAAGGTCTACAACCTATGTTAGAAAGTCAAAAATGTCAAAAACAAACAATATAAAAATATATTGGTTGTTAGAAGATGTTTTTTATGTTTGACTATTTTACTTGAAACTGGTCCATGCCACAGGAAATTCCCCAACACTGGTACCACATCTTATCTTAGTAATAGTGCAAAACAACATTGAAGTTTACTACTACTAAAAACACTGAAATCGGTAAGATTCCTCTGAACTTGTCACTAATTTTCTTTTTTATAAAGTAAATTTGAACTGCTCCGTAATATAAAAATAAGCAATAAGCAATATTGAAGAGCTTTTGTTAATTAATAAGAGAATTTGTATGATGCTAATGGTTGGTTGCATACTTAATAGTACTAAAATATATGAAAAATAAAAGAATAATTAATAAAAGTCACCAGCCATAGTCTATCTTACAAAGATTTAGGAACAAATTCTGCACTTAGAAGTATGATAGGGGTATGAAACAATGGCCCTTGAGGTGCTCAAGGGTCTCTTAATTCTACAAAGTCAATCAGTTCATAAATTGACCAATTTGAACGAGCCAGTGATGCCGCTTTCCTAGTTTCCAACGTTAACTTGCCATTCAAGCCAGGAACATTAATGAAAGGCAAAAGCCTCCCATTAAACTACACAACTACTCCCTTTGGTCACATATATAGGCAAAAAACTACCTACGCGGTGTTTAAGAAATTTAATTAAGTGTAATTAATTTTTTTGATTTAATATAAAATATGAATAAATTTATAGAAATAATCATTATTTTCCTTTGAAATCACATAAACCTTTTGAAAAGTAAGAATATATTAGGAATAACAGTATTTATTAATTTAAAAATAATTAATTTTTATTTATAATAGTGATCAAAATTTTAAGTGATTTATTGCTTATAAATGTGACCGAATTGAGTATGCTCTTAACTCAAAAGGAAATTCAACCATAATTCCCTATTCAACAAGCATTGTGTGATAAGACATTCTCCTTCCTATATCTTTCCAAGAATAAACGTTCACTTTTGTCTCTAAATTATCTTTCTATAATCAAATGTGGTTAATTTTTATTTGAACTTGTGCATTCATCTTTCTCAACATTAACATTAAATATTTTATGTAACAAAAAAATAACATTAAATATATTATATCAATAAATCCTAAATTTATACTTTTAAGTAGCTTAATATATATATGTAGGGCACATGATAATATTAAATATTTTTTATCCAATTTTTTAGTCCTTAAACTATTAAAATTAAATTACAAATCTTAAACTATTGTCATTCAACTATATAAAATTCGTTTGGATTGATTTATTTTTGAGCTTATGTAAAACATCTTATATAAATAAAAGTTCATTTTATTACATAAGCTATTTTTGATAAAAAAAAAAAAAATCAATTCAAACGGATCTTTAATCTATCATTTAACATTCTCGTTAAGTTTACCATCACTAATCATTAAACTATGAAAATACATCACTTTAGCTCTTAAAATATCATAAAAAACAGTTGATTGATTTCTAAATGTTCAATGTCCCTATTAAATATCTTCTCGTCATTTTTTTTTGGTAGAAATATCTTCTCTCTCTGTTTTTTTTTTTCTTTCTTTTTCTTATCATAAGCAAATGTCTTCTCTTTTTTTAATCCGTATTTTACTTATCTTTCAATTGAACACTTTTTCTTCTGAAACGAAGAGTTAACCCAAAAAAATAAAAAACTTGTGTACATCAAAATTTCCAAATACAAATAAATTACTACGTATATGAATTCCGTGAAGTTTATGGCAAGAGCCAAATCGACATAATTCCGTAATTGATTTTGAATCCGACCAGCACTCAATTTCTATGTAAAAAAGTGTACATAAAGTTAACACATAATCACAGGAACAAAGGGAAAGGGACCCCATTCATGATTTACATGACCTTGCGGGCGCGTAAAAGCCTTCAAAACTGGCAGCTGTAAGGAGCTTATTGTGAAAAAACAAAACAGGATAAGCAGATAAGGTTTGGAACTTTAGAGTACGACGTGTCTTTACTCTTTTTTATGGCTTTTTTCAATATCAAGTTGAACATTTGTTGTGTATAACACACTACATGCCATCATGTCACTCTTTAATCACTGCTTCACACTACTAGCATTTTTTTTTCAATTAATAATTCAACTTACTGGAGTCTTGAAAACAGTATAAGTTTATATCCATAGCATAACTTTAAAATTAATTGACATTTGTTGTAGGAAGTGGGAGTGTTAAGTCCCACGTTATTTAAAATAGTGAAAGTTGAACACTTTATAAGTATGAGGACCCATAAATTATGTTATTAAATGATGATTATTTATTACACGATATTGTAGAATTTGATCGGGGAAGCATATTTATTCATCAATTGTCCTTTCCTTCACTTTCTACTTTTGATTTGAATTTAATGATGGATAAATTGGACAATTGAAAATTTGTTGAGAAATTTCAATGGAGAAAATTCATTTCAGTCTCCTCCTCTGTATGTTTTCTAGCTTGCCCCAACACTTCTTGTTATATAGCATTTTTATAAAGTTTATCCGATTCAAAATATAATTGTTGTTTTGAACAAAACTAAAAAATTCAATAGATAATGGTGGATCGGTAGATGGAGCTGGAATTCAAGGTGGTGACGACCGCGATGAAAATTATGAAAGATAAGTGTTGATCTTCAGGGTCGGTCCAGACTATTTGGAGGTCCGGCTTAAATGTTAAAAGTGGGCCCTAATAAATATATATAAATCCACAATAATAATCATCATTGAAGTTAAAACGGATTAATAAACAATGTTAAAGTTGAACTGAAAAAATTAAGAGATAATTAACAATTATCAAATACAATCATGTGGAAAAAAATTAAGAGATAAATAACAATTAACAATTAGAATACTTGTTTAAAAAAAAATTAGCAATTAGAATAAAAGAAAAATCGGAAAAATCGAGTAAGTAGCAGAGCCGTTCCAATTAAATTAGAGGTTCTACTTCCAACGTAAAAGTGGATCCTTAATAATTTTTTTTTTATAAAAGACCAATTTTCTATTTAAATTTAAAAAATAGAAAAAATATTTTAACTTGGGGGTGCAAACAGAAATTCAACGTAGCCAAGAGGGTGTAAATAGTAAGTCAGAATTGAGTAGGTTGGGCTGGTGGAAATAGTTGATGACTTGCTGTTTACACCCCTAGTATACACAGACTTACTATTTGCACCCCCAGGTTAAAAAAATTTAAAAAAAATTGAGGCCCCAAATATTTGGAGGCCCAGCTCTGTAGAGCTGTTTGCACCTCCCTAGGGCCGCCCCGGTTGATCTTACCTTGATCAGAGTCAATCAACTGCGACGGTGTACGGTGGTTCGTTGTTCAGTTCAGTCCAATGCAACCGCAAGGGTTGTGTAACTGCAGACACTCCGACGCTCAAGTCAGTTGAGGTGAAGTGAAAGTTTTCAGTAATAGAGAATACGTACCTTGTAGAGCTGTAGAAGTGCTCTATATATAGCCCCCAGCGCTGGGCCAAGGCTGTTGATGAGCAGTTAATGTCCATCAATGACTGTTGGAAAACGGCTGAGGAGCCGTGATGAGCATTTAATGCTCATCATTCCGATGTTAGACGTTACGAATCGCAAGGGAGACGTACGCTGACCAACAGTCAAATGGGATTGGGCTTGTGTCTTGGGCCTTTCTCGACGGCCCCAAAGAGGATGTCCTCAACGCGTTGGACATTTAGGTACAGTCCAAAACAAGTGTAAATTTAACAACAATTTCAACTACAAGTCGATAAATTAAGGTGGATCTTAGATTAGCTTGAGGCATACCTTATTAAGATGTTATTAAGCTGTGCGAGATCATACTTATATTAAACAGGGCGGATGTATGTGTATGCCCATTGGGGCTAAGCTCTCTCACACAAAAAAAAAATCCTCTAATAATAGTAGTAATATATTTTATTTAATTAAGCCCCCATGACTAGGCTCATTAACTACTAACCAATCACTAAAAATTTATCTTTTTATTTTTTCAACTTTTCGTCACCCTAATTTTTAAATTATCACACACACATTATCTCTCTTAGGGAAGCATAAACTTTTTCTCTTCCGATTATTTTTTGTTTCTTCCTCTTTTAGTTTTCTTTTTACTCCCTTTAATAGTTAAAGTTCAATTTTTTTTACTTCAACTCAACTATTTTTCTCTACTAGTGCATTCACTCACAAAATATGAATGATATTTTACTCAATCAATTTTATTTTTGTCTTATATATCTATTCAACACTTATAAATTTGTAGAAATAGATTTTAGTTGAATCATTGAACAATTTTAAAATATGAAGCCTAGTAAAAAACAATTGTAATTTATTTAAGTTTTTTTTATCACTGTAATTGTGTATTTTTTTTTTTTGCCACTATAATTGTGTATGAACTAAGAGAGGTTGAACATGGCACGTTGTTTGATTGAATGATATTAAGTTTCACATTGATGAAGTATGATGCATGTTGTTTTGTTATTAAAAAATATAGACATAATTTTTTAGATTCCACCGCCTAAATTTTTTGGATCCACCAATGTTTATATAGGTCAATAAATATGATATTGGGAATCATGATTTCTATGGATCTTAAATTAATTAATTACCATCACAATTTTATCGGATCCATGAGATACAAATTTAATTTTTGTAGTCTATTCTTTTGCCCTTCATTTTATTTTGTCTCATAAATAATTTTTTTATATTAACCCTCTGGTAATTCAGAGTTCGCCTGTGATGTAAATAAAGTCTGACCAATATTTTTTTCCACCATAAATCAAACTTAGGTTCTCCTGAACGATCGTCCTACTGAAATCTCATTGACTACTAGAATTCAATGTTTTCGTTAGTCTCATCAATTAATTTAAAATCAAACATAGTTTATCACATAAAAATTACACATAATATACAAAATAAATGTTATAATGATAAGACCTACACTTAGGCTCCGTTTGACCCGGCTTTATTTAGCTTTAAATTCTCTTTTTAATCAAAAGTTGGGCCAAATACATTTTTAATAAAGCTCTTAACCGTAAAAAACAGATTTTTGTTTATGTGCAAAATTGGATTAAATGAGCTTTTGGGAAAAGAGGTTGAAACCTACTTTTGCAAAAAAATCTGAGCTTTTTTTGCAATGATCCCAATTCGAATTCTGCTGAAAACTCTTTTTATTATTTTTTCATCTAAATATTATTAGTTATTATCTTTTTTTAATTTTTTTTGTACAAATCTTTTTTTTTAAAAATATATTTTACCAAACAACTTTTGCTCTTTTTTTGGAAGCTCTTATTTTCACTTTTAGATTTCAGATAGCTTTTAAGAGCTAAAAAAGCTAGGCCAAACGGACCCTTATTTTAAAAAATAATAATTTATTTTGGTAAAAAAAACAACTTTTATCAATGTTTTAAAGCTTAAACAAACACACTTTGATTAATTATGATTGTGCTTCTTGGCGTGAGGAGACCTAAATTTCTATGTTTAGGTCCAACCCGTTATCATTAAGATGATGCAATGCATCAGATCAGGCGTACAACCTAAGAAAGGATAGGAACAACATATGATATAAACCATAGCTAAGCATGATTAGGATTACATGATTTTAGGTGGAAAAGTCATTCTGCCTGTGGCTTAATCTAACCCTTCGGATGCATCTCACGCTTCAGATATTGACACGTGTCGAAGTCTTCATTTATTTTCACAAAAAAATGAATAAAGAAATGAGTGAAGACCCATTTTGGTCCCTCACAAAAACCACAGAACCCGAATTAGTCCCCGACAAAAAAAAAGTCCCTATTTAATCCCTAACAAAATTAAACCGGGACATGTTAGTCCTTCGTTTGAACCGTGACTGGACTGTCATGTGTATTATTTATGCCACGTGTATTATTTACAAACATAAGGGACATTTAGGTCCCTACATTATTTTATTTTGTAACAATTTGATCCCCATATTTTTTTTTAAAAAAAATACGAAAATTAGACAATATTCATAGACAATATTTTTAAAATTTTAAGGGATCAAATCATCGAATTGACACTTATTTTTGCCCCGAACAAAAACTACAAAACTAAAATTAATCTCTAAAATTTTAAGGGATCAAATCATCGAATTTCCGATACGTTGTATGCCGTCTTCTCCGGTTAAATCATCTGACATGAATATCACCATCAAAAATTGTTCTTGTTGGAAAAGAAAGAGTGTTGCCGTGTGGGAGGAGAAAAACCAAAGACCGAAAGCCTAAAACTATAAAACCCTAGTATTCTCTCTTTCTATTTTGTGAAAGAGAAAAACACGTATTGTTTTTTTTTTCAAATCAGGGACTAAGTTTTTTTTTTTTTGACGGAAAATCAGGGACTAAGTTGTTCCTTAAGAATATTAAAATAATACACATGGCAGTCTAGTCACGGTTCAAGAGTAGAAAAAAAATCATATTAAGAAAAATAATAATGAAGGACTAACGTGGCCCAGTTTAATTTTGTTAGGGACTAAATAGGGCCTTTATTTTTGTCGGGGACTAATTTGGGTTTTGTAATTTTTGTGAGGGACCAAAATGGATTCACTCTAAAGAAATTAAACTTTAATAGTTACAGAAATCAAAACACAGCCCAAGCTTCTTCTTATTTCCTTCCATGGTGATCCTCTTCAACCTTTGTATATGGCGCCACCCACCACCTCCATGTAACCACACATCTCCGTTGACGCTGAGATCGAGCCGATGCAGCCTTGCACGACCACCAACAGATAAAATTTGGATCTTTGAACATGCCAAATTTCATACCTCTTTGAAGCTTGGCAGGGGAGTGAAACATGATGGCAATACAATACGATGACGGAGACAAAGTATGGCTGTGGCGGAGATGCCAACGGCGGTGTGGCATGTTCTAAAGCGCTTGATTGATTTGACGGATGTGGTTAGCCCTAACCTGATTGTTAAGTGAAATCGATTTTAGAACAAAATTGATTGATTATTGTTGTTAAATACGAAACAAACAAACAAAAGCATAATAAAACCACGTTTGATGCAGTCGCTATTTCGTAGTACTACGTTATCTCCTCCGATCTCTCATTCATATGTGACATTTTCATTATCAAATTTGCAAATCCAGGTCATCTCTTTCATTCTTCTATGTTACATTCTCATTTCACACATATTAATTGTATAATAATTGGATTAATTTCTGATTGTGATCCTGATTCCGCTTCTGTAGGAAGGAAAAGTGTTTCGTCGCCGATCATCCATTCAATGTCGACCGGAGGATTCTCCTGTTCCTCCTGCGCTGCCAATTAACCATCCATCGATTCAATCCCAACGCCATCAGAGCTCCACAAGGTACCTTCACCTAGCATTTTAACGGAGTATATTGTAAATGGATATTGTTATTCGCCAATAGTTTCAGCCGAAGATTTTGTATATTGTTATGAATATTGTCTAACGCTGGCCAACATGAGGACGGAGAGTAGTGGTGGTTGTTGGCCGTGAGGAGGTGACAGAGGGAGAGTAAGGGCTTGATGTGGTGAGTCAAGATAAGCCTCAAATGCTGAAATTACATGGGAGTGTGTTAGGAGCACCTGTGGTAGTGTTGGTAGATAGTGGAGCTACCCATAATTTCGTATTTCATGCAAAACTCAAGGTGGAGCATGGTAGATATACTCCTGAAATGTCTATCAAGCTGGGCGGTGGATACCAAGCTTCTATTCATGGCATGTGCAGATACATGGAGTTGGACTTAGGAGAGAGAGAGAGAGAGCATTGTGTAAAGGTTGATGCACACTTGTTCATGTTGGAAGGCATAGACATGGTTCTTGTGTGAATTCAGTTTTGGCATCACAAATTTTTGGTAATGCCATTTGGATCGACAAATGTGCCCTCAACGTTCCAAGCTTTGATGAACGATTTGCTTAAACCCTTGTTGAAAAAGTTTGTTTTGGTGTTCTTTGACAATTATATTGGTGTATAGCAAAGGGTGGAAGGAGCAACTAACTTAATTAACCATGATGCTGCAGATACTTGAGATGCATGGGTTGGTGGCGAATCGTAAGAAGTGTCAGTTTGCTCAGCTGTCAGTTGAATACTTGGGGCACTTGATTTCTGGTGCTGGCGCGTTTCTGTGGATCCAAGCAAATTTAACCTGGTATTATCTCAAGTTCATTAAGGACTATGGGAAGATCGCCAAGTCATTGACTGAACTCACTAAGAAGGAAGGATTTCAATGGAATTCGACAGCCCAACAAGCATTTGAAAGTTTGAAGCAGAAGTTTATTCCGGCACCAGTTCTGAGTTTGCTCGGATTTTGACAAAGAATTCCTTAAAAAACTAAAAATAGAACTTCCGAATTATAAACGACAATTTTTTAAAGCACAAGCTTTATGAAACAAACTTGAAACGTAATAAAATAGTTAAATGCCGAATTGGTGTAGTTGGAATTGAAGGTTTAGAGAAAAGGGTTAAGAAGGAAGTGAGAAAATGGGGTCTAATTCAGGGGAGGAGAGAATTCTTGTTTCTGTTAGTGTGCGACCGCTGAATGATAATGAGCTAGCAAGAAATGATCTGTCGGGAGTGGGCATGCATTAATGACACTACCATTGTGTACAGAAGCAACACTTCAGCTTCTGAAAGGTCTCTGTATCCAGCAAGCTATTCATTTGTTATGAAGAGGCTTATCTTAAAAATCCATATGTAGATTTATTTACTTGGTGTTTGCATGAAAGCTTCTAATAGATCCAAATGCTGATGACTTTTAACTGAAAACCAATAATTTTTCTACTGAATTGTAAATTAATGGAAACACGTACTTCATTTAATTTACTTCCTAGCTATGCTGCCGTTGAATTGCGGATATTTTCATTCGTTTAAATGGTTTTTATGTATAAGATTAGGATGAATTAATTTGGAGAATACGGTGGCAGTTCACCATAATTGATGTTGATCTCACACGTTCTTGGAATGTTGTGAGCTTCAGACAAGGCCTCAAAGTCTCACCCGGATCTTTGATCAGTCTTGCAATATTATGTGTTAGGATTTTTTGCATTGAAGGAAATTATGTAATATATTAATCTTGTTATATCATACATGGAAGTGGAAGATTGTTTGTTGTTACTTCAGTTAAGCAATTTTAACAAGACCATATCTAGTTTTTATTTCATCAGATCAGATCTAAAAATTTGAAAACTCTATTTGCTTCCTTCTTTTGATCCACTTTCATTTCTTTTCACTGTAGACCGAGTTTTTAGGACTGATTGCCCCACAAGGCAGGTGTACGAAGAAGCATCTAAGGAGGTAGCTCTTTCTGTTCTCAATGGCATCAACTGTGAGTTTTCCTTTCTTCCCTGAAATTGGCTTTCCTCCATCCATCATATGCATCCATGTCCGTCATCTTCTACATTTACATCTTTCAAAGTGCTTATTGGGTTCTTAGTTATCTATTTGATCAGCTAGCATTTTTGCATATGGACAAACAAGCAGCGGAAAAACATACACCATGAGTGGTATAACTGAGTATGCTGTAGCTGACATTTTTTATTACATAGACAAGGTATATGCAACTGAACACATTGCTGAATCACCTTGTCATTCTGAAAACCTTATTTTGATTGAATTTTTGTTTTACAGCACAAAGAAAGGGAATTTGTCTTGAAGTTTTCAGCTATGGAGACCTATAATGAATCTGTCAGGGACCTCTTTAGTAACGACACTACACCTCTCAGACTTCTTGATGATCCAGAGGTAAATTTATCTTTACCAATTATTCAAAAATGATAATGTGTACCAAAATTGGCTGACAGTTTGTCTTTTAAACAGAAAGGCACGGTTGTTGAGAAACTCACCGAAGAAACTTTGGAAGACTGGAACCATTTTACAGATCTTATTTCTTTCTGTGAAAGTAAGGACTATGGATAGATATGATGATTCTTGCTTCGGAGGAATTTCTCAGATTGTCTTCTTTATTTGTGTTTCTTCTTCTTTACGATCCTTTATCCACCTAGAGCTGACTGCACGTACTTATCCAACAAATTTTTCAGCAAAACGGCAGACAGGAGAGACATCCTTGAATGAAGTAAGCTCTAGATCACATCAAAATCTAATACTGGTATGTGGGTTCCTAAATTTGTTGATGGAAGGTGAAATCTTCCAGTACCTCATTGCTTACCTTGCCTAAATAATGTTGCTATCAGACAATCAAAAGTTCTGCACGTGAATTTCTGGGAAATTATAAATCGAGCTCTCTTGCCACTTCTGTGGTATGAATGATTCACATATATTTAAGGAAAATAATGAGAATCACTTTATTACGTTAAAGTACTTAAATTCAAAATTAAAATGATAATATTTAATTTCCCGGATACAGAATTTTGTTCATCTTGCTGGAAGTGAGCCAGCATCACAAACTAATTCAGCTGATACGAGGTTGAAAGAGGGATGCCACATAAACCACAGTTTACTGACTCTGGGAACTATCATCCGGAAACTCAGGTTAGCTTGAAATGGTTGCACTTCGGCATGTTTTTACTTACTGTGAAAAAAAGGAAGAGATAATTTTTCTGAATGTGTTTCGTTCGGTCGTGTTGAACGGGATTGTGAGCTATACTAATTGCTGACTTATTATCACAATAAAGCTTCGTAGGTCCATCCCATTTAATCTTCAAATCTTCTAAGATAATCTTCAGCCAAAGTAATTCACAAATACCTTGTGCCATAGCTCGAAACTCAGCCTCAGCATTAGATCGGGCCACAACATTCTGCTTTTTACTCCTCCAAGTTACAAGATTTCCTCCAAGGAATGTACAATACCCTGTAGTGGATCTCCGATCAATAACTGAACCCGCATAATCAGCATCTGTATAAGCCTCAAGAGTAGCACTTTCATTCCTTTTAAACAGAATTCCTCTTCCTGGAGTTCCCTTAAGATATTGCAAAATCCTATGAGCTGCAAGTAAATGAACTTCTCTCGGATTGTGCATAAATTGACTAACCACGCTTACAGCAAATGCAATATCTAGCCTTGTGTGAGAAAGGTAAATTAATTTTCCAACCAATCTTTGATACATTTCCTTATCCACCACTGCACCTTCATCCACATTACCCAACTTATGACTTGGATCTATAGGGCTGCCCACAGGTTTACAAGCTAGCTTACCTGTTTGCATGAGCAGATTTACAATATATTTTTGTTGAGATATGAAAATACCCCTTTTCGAGTGAGCCACCTCTATTCCTAAAAAGTACTTCAGCCTCCCAAGAGTTTTCATTTCAAACTCTTTTGCTAAATGTTGAGACAAGACTTGTTGTTCCTTCTGATCATTTCCAGTCACAATGATGTCATCAACATATACCAACAACACTGTTACTCCCCCTGAAGTAGAGTGTTTAATGAACAGTGTATGATCTGCATTACTCTGTTTGTACCCTAAGACTGTCATAGCCTTAGTAAACCTTCCAACCATGCCCGAGGTGACTGTTTCAGCCCATATAACGCCTTTTGCAACTTATAAACAGAATTGACATCAACGTTTTTTCCATAACCAGGTGGAATCTCCATGTAAATTTCTTCCTCAAGCTCTCCATGTAAGAATGCTTTTTTCACATCAAATTGTTGTAATTCCCACCCATAATTGGCAGCAAGGGATAATATCACTCGAACTGTGTTCATCTTTGCCACTGGGGCAAAAGTTTCCGAATAATCAATGCCATAGGTTTGTGTGAAACCTTTAGCAACCAATCTTGCTTTGTACCTCTCAATTGTACCATCAGCCTTGTATTTTACATTATACACCCACTTACAACCAACGGGTTTCTTTCCTTCTGGCAAAGCAACTAACAACCATGTTTTATTCTTCTCTAATGCCTCCATTTCTGTATCCATAGCTTGCTTCCAATTTTTATCGGATAATGCCACAAAAACATTAGTGGGAATGTGGATGGTATTTAAGTTTGCAAGAAAGGTTTTATGGGTTTGAGAATTTTTTTGAAATGAGAGAGAGGATATAGTGGCCTTTTTGTACATTCGCTAACCCCCTTTCTAATGGCAATTGGGAGATCATGGTTATCTCCAATTATTGGGTTTCCTATTTCATTTTGTGGGGCTGAAATATTATCTTGTAAAACTGAAAAATCAGAATTTGTTTCCTGAATTGAAGGACTTGGGTTGATCTCTTGGACATGTATTGATTCAGGAGTGGCCTTCAATCTTCTTGTATTCACCAAATTCTTGCCAAACTTGTCATTTTCAGCTCTGTTTTCAGCCAATGCTTCATCAGATTCACATTCAAATCCATCTTTAACCGATGCCTCATTTTGAGATTCATATCCAGACACTTCTCTTGACTTGAGCTCATGGGAATTTGTTTCAAGATCAGGAAGAATAAGAGTTTCTAGATTATTACCTTTATCTTCACTAAGACTCTCCCCCTGAAGATAAGGTTGAGTGAAATAGGATTGCCCTTCATGAAAGGTAACATCTCGAGACACAGAATTTTTTTGATGGAGGGTGGTAAAACTTATATCCTTTTTGAGTAGTAGAGTACCCAACAAAGACACATTTTAGAGCTCTAGGATCAAGTTTTCCTCTACCTTGACTATGGATATGAACAAACGAGACACACCCAAAGACTCGTGGTGCAAGTTTGTTAGTGGTAGAAATGTTTGGATAGAAGGACGAAAGAATATCCACAGGATTCCTAAACTCTAGAATTCTAGAGGGTAGCCGATTAATGAGGTATGTTGCTGTGCGAACAGCTTCTCCCCACAGATACTTTGGAACATTATTTTTGGAACAACAGTGCCCGGGTTTGGTCAAGGAGGTGGCCATTTTTCCTTTCCGCAATTCCATTTTGTTGTGGTGTTTTCACACAAGAAGATTCATGAATTATTCCTTCTTTTTCACAAAAAGGAGTAATGACATGATTGAAGAACTCCTTCCCATTATCCGATCTAATACGTTTTATATTTGCACCAAATTGTTTTTTTATCATTGAGAATTTTTTTGGCAGAACAGTACTTACGTCAGATTTATTCTTAATAAGAAAAATCCAAGTAACTCGGGTACAATCATCTATGAAAGTAATGTCTCCATATTCTTTCAGTCTTACTGAGAACTTTAACCCACATGCAATTGACCGTTGTGGATGTTTAAAATAGCACAGACACATTTCTTATTTAACGATGGTGTTTGAAGATTGTTCTCTACTTCTATCACAAGATTATTGGCACCAATTATTGAGTATTGAAAACAATGGAAGAAACTCTATGATTTACCATAAATGCCCCTAGTGCATCGGATTACCATGAATTTACATTCTTAGAATCTTACTATGCATTCATCCTTAGCCAACAGATTCTGTTAATTTTAATTTCAAATAGAAATCTTACTATGCTAACCCGCATGTTGCAGTCCTCAATTGGAGGAAACGCTAGAACCGCAATCATCTGTACCATGAGTCCTGCAGGGAGCTATGTTGAACAAACCAGAAACACCCTCTTATTTGCAAGTTAAGTGTCAACTAATGCAAGAGTCAATGTAGTGATTTCTGATAAATTATAGATGCTGCTTTTATTTGCATGTCTAGAGTACATGAGAATGCATATATGAAGCACGGATACTCTTCAAATTAGGCGTGCTCCGGTGTCGGACACTGACATGACACCGACATTTATGATTACCCTGAATTATATTATTTTCTCAAATTATTATCGGTGTTGACATGTCAGTGTCCAAGTCCGGTGTCCATGTCAGTGTCCGTGCATCATATTGATTCAACCAAACTAGTCTAAGAAGTAACAATACTTGAGAATCTATTTTCACAAGTTGTAGAATATTCAATGACACAAAATTCTGAATATTCTTATCAACATAGTGTTAGAAACTGGTACCAAAGGTAAATTAATTATGAATTAACAACATAATATCATTGATCTAACCTCTGAAGAAGGCGTTATCAATAAGAGATTCATACAAATACAAACACAATGTTTACATAGACACTATTACAAAGGAAAGACAGAATAGGGACACACTTGCAAGGACTCAGTTATCTTGGTTCTGCAAGAACTAGAGAATTTGGTCTATCCTTACAATAACCACTCAATAACTTCACAATAACCACTTAACTTCACAATAACCAGTTACACTTGTCTTTCCCAATTTATTGTAAAAACACAAACACACTTAACTGTCACACATAATTTAAATTAAAAAACATAACTGCATAATTAACTTTGCCTCTCCTCCAGTAAAGAGTTCTAACACATTGTTCCATTGTAGAATGATGCTTTAGTAAGTTCATACCAAAATTTCAATTAATTCTTCCTAAGCCACTCCCTCCAATTTGTTATTAACCTTTTCAAGTTTGATTGACTTGAGATCCTCATTTAGTTCCTTCAATTTGGTGTGAGAAGAACCACCAAACTCTATTGCTTTCTTTGCAGCACCACTAAGTGCTTTGGCTCTTCTCATTTCCAAACACTCTTCTCCACATCCCATCAACAAACCAGTTGCTTTTCCTATATCCTCCCTCTTCACCACATCATCCCCAAACTCATTCCAATTCCTCCATTCTTTTGCTCCAACTGCCACACCAATCTTCAACACATCAACCAACAACCTCTCATTGTAAAACTGTTCGGCGAAAAGAGGCCAAGTAGCCAGTGGCAAACCTGCATTCACACTTCCCATAATAGTATTCCACCCACAACGAGTCACCATAGCTCCAACTGCAGCATGTTCTAATATCAGAAGTTGTGGTGCCCAACCCCATATCAAATAGCCCTTGTTACTTTCCTTCACTCTCTTCTCAAATTCCCTCAAAAAACTACCATCTTCACCATGTTCAATTTTCCTTACAACCCAAATGAAATTGTTGCCCGAATCTTCAAGTGCCTGAGCTATTTCAACAAGTTGAGGACTAGGGAACTTAGTCATGCTACCAAAACTAACATAGAGAACAGAATCCTCTTCTTTAGAATCAAGCCACTTAAGAACCCCATCTTCTTTTTCATCTTGTTTTTTACCATTCCCTCTACCAGCTTTATCCGAATCATCTTGGTTCACCCACAAAGAAACTGGTCCCACACCCCAACTCTTGGTTCCCATTGCTGTTTTGTAATGGTCCTCATAAGTACCTTCAATCTCATAATAGCTATCAAACAGTGATCCATAGCTTTTTCTCTCTGATTCTTTAATCATCTTCATCAAATAAGTATAATTATTTGGTGCTCGAAGCCAATCCGGAAGTTGCAAACGCGTCATTTCCACCTTGTGAGGCAACCCAGGAAGCAGAAAACTTTCGCTATTCGAATTAACTTTTTCATGAGGGGCAAATACTTCAATAGAGTTCATTGCAGAATGAGCAAAGTAACTTCCACCAATACAAATGAACCTTGGAATTCCCAACTCATCAGCAATATCAACTGTCCAAGGATAAAACATGTATGTGACTATGAAATCAGGTTTCATTTCGCGGAACAGTTGTTTGAATTGTTCTTGGAGAACCATCAATCCCCGATAGATTTTGGAACGTATTTCATTAGGAGTGTCAGCATTGAAGCTTTACATTCCTTGTGGCAAACCAGGTACTTGTGGAAACTTGACAACATGTGTCCTAATGGAACGGCCGCGGCTCGAGTCGCGGTCGATGAAGGTTTGAAAAATGGCTGCATTTGATGGTGTAGTGGTTATGGTGACATCCACACCATGAATGGCAAAAAGCCTTGCTATGTCTACTACGAAAATGAGGCGGCTTTTTGATATGAAGGGGAGAAAAACAGCATTTAGCATTTTTTCAGCTTCAACTTGGACACCAAAGGATTCCATCAGAATCTAGTTTTGGTTTTAATAATGCCAAAGGTTTTGATAAGAGGAGATAACGGTTTTCTTTCCTATGGATGGAATTGATGATGTTTAAGTCGTTGCATAAACAAAGACAAAAGTGTGAAATAACCCTATTGGTTCTGTGATTATGAAACAGAGTTGTGTCTATATTGATATGGTTTTTTGTATTTTTGGTATTGCGGAATTTAGTGGAATATATTTGATGGAGAAAACGGAGAAGAAAGTATATTGTTACATGGAGAATACTCCTCATGTTCTTGTTTTTCTTTCTCATCTATTATTCATAACTATATAGCTCTATGTATAGAGCTACATAAAAACAAATCATATAATTTAAAAACAAACTAATTCTAAAAATTCTAAACAAATCTTAAATATTCTAACCTCAAATATAAATCTTGAATAGGGTCTGTTTGGTTCAAAAAAGGGGAGGAGAGGGGAGATCTTTTAATTACTAATTTATATGTTTGGTTCAAAATAGGGGAGGGGAGGGGAGGGGAGAGAGGAGATTTTAATTGCAAATATGTTTGGTTTACGAGGGGGAGGGGAGGGAAGATGCGACTAAATTACCTTTTTATCCTTATAATCTTACAATAGTGTCATAATTTTAAAATTACTCACATAAAAAATAATTAAATATAAAATTTCAATAGAGTCAAAAATTCCACAAGTCAAATCGTTTGTTAATAATTTTTTTTTTATTTTAGTGATCGATATAACCTAATAAAAATTTATAAAATTGGCATTTCTGCCAGTTGAGCTAGGATTTGTGGACTATATATGTCATACCCCATTTTTTGACCTAAGATTCCACTTCATATTTTCTTCCTTGCATTTTATGCATCAATGACAAAAACACAAAATATGTCAGTTTATTTAATTTTGTTTTTTGTCTTTGTTAAAAATCCAAAAAATATGTTAAGAATCTATTTTATTTTTCAAGATATCTTTGTTTTATAGATAAAAAAGCGATAAATTAGGAGTCAAATCTTTTTATTACTATTATTATTTTCTTTCCTTTATTATTATTATTGTCATACCCGATTATTTTGACCATATTATTTTTGCATTTTTATCGAGTCATATTTTTTTGTCCTGAATAATCGATACGCTTCTCGAGAAATTTCGATATATGAATTTTTGAAAAATTGATTCGTTTGTTAGGAGAATCGAGAAAAATTTCGACAGAGAGATATTTTAAAATACCTCATTTTTGTTAATTTAGATTTATTTATTTTATTATCTTTAATATTTTAATTTTAATTTTTATTATTATTTTAATTTTAATTTTCTTTTTTTTTAAGTTTATTTTCGTTTTTATTTATCTTTTTTCGTTTTCTTATTTATTATTTTATTTATTTATTTTATTTTCTGTTTTTTTACCTTTTTGTTTTTATTTTAATTTTATTAAAAAAATCAAAAAGAAGCCAAAGTCAGAATTTTTTTTCACGTTAACAGTTTCTGCATATCAGTATATTTGCCTTTTCTTTTTGTCCTTCAATTCAAATTTTGTCCAGACAATTGCATAATCCAGTGAATAATCAAACCCAATTTTGGGTATATGAACAGATGAATAGAATCAGTAAGGAACACACAAAAAATTTCCAGCCGCAGCCCACACACAAACATAACCATTTTTCTCTTTTCTTCCTTTTCAAAATCAAATTAAATCCAAAAAACAGAAATAAGAAAACCCAGAAGCCAAAACCATCAACATTCATCAACAAACAGAAATAAAAAAAATAAACAATTACCCATCCTTTTTTTTTTCCAGATCGAATAGGGAAGAAGAAGAGAAAAATCAAAAATCCAGAACACGAATCCGAAATCCTTTTCCAATCCAAAGATAAGAACGAAATACAGAGGAGAAGGGAAGATTTGAAATCAGAACAACAAGAGGTTGATTTTTGGTTTTTTCCACTTCCTTTTTTTTTCCGATCTAGGGTTTTTGGTTAAGATTTTGGGAATTTCGGGTTTATATTTGTGTATAGAATAAGAAATAGAAGGGTTTGGTTAAAAAAAGTTTTGATTTTGGGGGTTTTGGGCCGGCGGAGCCGCCGCCGGAATCGCTCCGGCGCGGCGGGCTTTTGCCGGCAGTGATGAATGTTCATCATTGTTCTTCAAGGATGAAGAACAGGAGAGAGAGAGAAAGAGAGCAAAGAAGAGAGAAAGAATGGGGATGGCGGCAAGAGAGAGAAAGAGATTGGAAAAATGTGATTTTTTTAGGGTTTGGGGTATTTATACCCCAACCCGATCCAGTGTCGAGGTTTATTGTCTTAGTGTCGTATTTATTTATTTATGCTACTTATCCATTGCATATCATATTTATTTCATTACATCGATTTATTCATCATTTTTTTTACCTTTATTTTATTATCGTAATATTGAGTATTTATCGCTTATTAATTGCCGTTTATTTTTGCTCTTGAATTTAGGATGTAATTAGGCCAAGTGTAAATTCTAAATAAAAGTGCATAGCATACCCCCTCTCTTGCATCATTTCATATTTACTTTCTCGCAAAGATTTTTAGAGTGTGATTAGGCCAATGTACTCATAAATGAAAAATTGCATCTCATGCATATTTATTTTTTATCGCATTCCGTCCATATGCGTAATTTTAAATTCCGAGGGAAAATACACCGTTTTGATCAAAATATCATCTCGGAATGTCTTCGCGATTAATTTGCTCTTTGCGACGTTAGTATTATTGTTCGCGCTACTTCTTTGTTAATTTGGAACCCAACTTTCCAATTGAAATAGTTAGTCATTTTATTCTCAAAAACGAGGTCAACACTTCTTCAAAAATAATTAATCATTTTCTTCTCAAAAAAATGAGGTCAAAACCTCTTTCAAAAATATCAAACAATTCATTCTCAAAAACATCAAAAATATTTTGTCATCATAACATTTTCAAACTTTGAACTTTAAACCAAACGTTTCTTTTTATCGCGAAAACCTTGGATTTTAACCCAAGAGTCTTTTACCGCAAACTTGGATTTTAAACCAAGTGCCTTGGACTTTAAACCAACGGCGTCTTTTATCGTGAAAACCTTGGATTTTAACCCAAGTGTCTTTTTTATCGCGAACTTGGATTTTAAACCAAGTGCCTTGGACTTTAATCCAATGGCTTCTTTTATCGCTAAAACCTTGGACTTTAACCCAAGTGCCATTTTTTCTCGCCTAAAAACCTTGGATTTTAAACCAAGTGCATTTTCTTCATTCATACATTTTTAAATCATGCATAAACCTTGGATTTTAAACCAAGTGTCTTTTATCACTCAAAACATTTTCTCAACAAACCTTGGATTTTAAACCAAGCGTTCGCTTCTCATTTCATAATCAAACTTTAATCAATTTAACTATATAGAATTTCTTCACAAATTAACATCAATCAAACTCACTGTCGCGGTGATTTTTGGATGTCGAGTTATTAATTAACTTCGAATCGCAAATTAATATTCCACCACCGATCTTTAATTTATCCGAGGGAAAGGGAAAAAGTTCGAAAAAACCTATTTTTTAGAGAACAAGGTTCGGGGGTTGGTTATACGAAGGGAAGGTATTAGCACCCTAAGTATCTATAGTACTCTATAGGAACCTCTTGTTTTTATTTCTAACTTTGCGCTTTATTTTAATTGCTTGTAAAAAAAATGTATAAGTGGGAAATTAAAATAATGATAAAAAATGCTTAAAGAATGAAAAAGAAAAAAATGTTTTTTTGTTGATTTTATTGATCGGAGAGACAAGTCTCATGCCTACGTACCCGAAGGATCAAACCACCGTAGTTCGGGGTAAAAAGACGAGTAAATTTGTTTGTTTAATTTTAAAGTTTTTGAAAATGGTTTTAAAGACCAAAAGCCAAAGGTGGCAAAATGTGATTTTTGATTGATGTTAATTTGTGAGAAAAGTTTATATGGTTAAATTGATTGAGATTTGATTAAGAAAAAACGCGGACACTTGGTTTAAAATCCAAGGTTTGTTGAGAAAATGTTTGAAGTGATAAAAGACACTTGGTTTGAATTCCAAGGTTTTTTGATAGAAATGTTTGATGAAAATTTTTGTGTTTTTTTGTGATATTTCGAAAGGAAAATAATTATGTTTTTTTTGAAAGAGGTTTTGACCTCATTTTTTGAGAAGAAAATGACTAACTATTTAAAAGGGGAATGTTGGGTTTAAAATTTAAAAGGTAGCGCTAAAAGAAAAACGTCGCAATAAGCAAATTAAGCGCGAAGGCGGTCCGTAATGATATTTGATCAAAACGGTGTCTTTTCCCTCGGAATTTAAAATTACGCATATGGACGGAATGCGATAAAAAATAAATATGCATGAAATGCAATTTTTTCATTTAGGGTACATTGGCCTAATCACACTCTAAAATTTTTGCGAGAAAATAAATATGAAATGATGCAAGAGACGGGGTATGCTATGCACTTTTATTTAGAGTTTACATTTGGCCTATTTACATCCTAAATTCAAAAGCAGAAGTAAATAGCAATTAATAAGCGATAAATACTCAATGTTACGATAATAAAATAACGGTAAAAAAATGATGAATAAATCGACGTAATGAAATAAATATGATATGTAATGGATGAATAGCATAAGTAAATAAATACGAAAATAAGACAATGAAAATAAACCTCGACATCATGCTTTACAAGGCTAAACAAAGCTAAAATAGCTTATGCCAAAAGCACTTATCTCATAAGCTTAAAATAAAATTAATTAACAAAACAAAACATGAAATAATATTACCAATATCTAAATATCAAATAAATAAATAAGCCTCGACATCATGCTTGATTGGCTAGAACAAAAGCTAAAATAGCTTATGCCAAAAGCACTTATCTCATAAGCTAAAAAAAATAAAAATAAAATTAAGACAGGGGGTGTGAATCATGAAAACGAAATAAGAAGGGGTGCAAAAAGCAGCAAAACTGTCAGGCCCAAACCCACATAGGCCCATCTGTAAAAAAAACAAACAAAAAAACCCAGGATCAACTCTGGCCGTCTGATGGATCAGACGGCCCTGATCTAAATTAAGAGAAAGTAGATCTGTGGCGTTAGATTGAGATCAGGGAGCCATAGGCGCGCAGGTGCACCGTAAGGCTGTGCACCTGCGCGCACTGGATTAAGAGTGGGTATAAATAGAAAACCCTAAAAATTTTTCACAAACTTTCTCTTCCTCTCCCTTGGCCGCCGCGGCTCAAGCTTCTTCTTCCTCTCTTCTCTCTCATTTTTTTTCAGTTTTTTTTTAAAACAAACAAAACAAACAAAAACTCCATTGATAACCTTCAACCTCCTTCTTCTTTCACTCCCCGCCGCGGCTACTTCTTCCTCTCCATTTCACTCTCTATTTTTTTTAGCCAGATTTCAAATCTCTTCCCTTTTTAAAAGTAAATCAAAACATCACATATACATACTATCCCCTTCTAAAATCCCGAATCTAAGTCACAAAAAACCCCAACTCCAAATCGAAATGAAGGAAAAGGAATTTCAACCTTTGTTTTTGAGATTCGGTTCTGTCTTCTTCTTCCTCTTCGCGTTTGTTTTTTTGCGATTTTCTCTTCTTCTCACGCGGTTTCAATCTGGAAAAAAAAGATGGGTAATGGTTTATTTTTATTTCTGTTTGTTGGTGAAAGTTTTTGACGGTTGGTTTTGTTTTGGATGCGGTTCTGATGGTTGAATCTGGGTTCGTTTTGGATTATGATTTTGGATCTGTTGATGATGATTGTGACGGTTCTGGACTATGGGTTTGGATTTTTTTATTTTTCTGTGTAATTTCGATTTTTTGTGGTAGAGGCTGCGGCTGGAAATTTTTTCTGTCTGTGCCTGATTTTTTTTGCTGTTCACTATATACACCCATTGGGTTCTAAGATGGGGAACCAGGATCTGAATTTGGACAATGAAGGACACTGTTTTTAGACAGAAAAAAAATGTTCCCTGTACTGTGTGTTCCCTGTACTGTGTGGGAGAAAAGGAAGTTGACTTTTCAATTTTTCTGGTTTTTTTTTAATCAGGAAAAAAAAAGACAAAAGGACAATTTAAAAATAAAAATAAAAAACAAAATAATTGAATTAAATTAATAAAACACGAAAATTAATAAAAAACAGTAAATAAAATAAAATAAAATAATTAAATAAATTTTAAAAGGGAGAAGATAATAATAATGGTAAAAAATAATAAAAAATAATAATAGACAAAGAATAAATATAAAAGGAACAACAAATGAGGTATTTTAAAATACCTCTCTGCCGAAATTTCGTCAGAAATGACAAGAAGGGCAAGAAGGTTTTTAAACGCCGAACAAAATCAATCGGTCAAAAAATGGGGTATAACAGATGCCCCTATTTAAGTTTCTTCCGTCGGAGATAAAAAGAAAAAAGATGATTTTTGATGATGTTTTTGTTTTGGTTCGACGGTGGAAGAGACTTAAATACAGAGTACACCGTTTTTTTGACCGGATTAAACTATAAAATGCTACGATATGACGTCATGAGTGTTATGTTTATGAGTGTTTGAATGAAATGAAGATTTTTTGACAAAAGTAATGAGGCCAGAAAGCGGTAAAGTCCTGTACCTGGACAGAAGTGAAGACTGAAAGCGATAAAGGTCTGTGTGTGGACATAAGCAGATAAAGTCCTGTGTGCGGACAGAAGTAAAGACTGAAAGCGATAAAGTCCTGTGTGTGGACATAAGCAGATAAAGTCCTGTGTGCGGACAGAAGTAAAGACTGAAAGCGATAAAGTCCTGTGTGTGGACATAAGCAGATAAAGTCCTGTGTGCGGACAGAAGTAAAGACGGAAAGCAATAAAGTCCTGTGTGTGGACATAAGCAGATAAAGTCCTGTGTGCGGACAGAAGTAAAGACTGAAAGCGATAAAGTCCTGTGTGTGGACATAAGCAGATAAAGTCCTGTGTGCGGACAGAAGTAAAGACTGAAAGCGATAAAGTCCTGTGTATGGACAGAAGCAGATAAAGTCCTGTGTTCGGACAGAAGTAAAGACTGAAAGCGATAAAGTCCTGTGTATGGACAGAAGTAAAGACAGTGTCCACCAACATTGTGGGATGGTAAGGACAAGCAAAGACAGTGACTACCATCATTGTGGGATGGTAAGGACACATCGAGGAAATAAATTGTCTGCTGACATTGTGGGAGAGCGAGACATGACAAGAATATGTATTTGTCTAGACCAGACACACTGGCAATGACTTCTTTTGGGGAAACTAACCATAAGTTTGCAGTTGATTGTTTGCAAAACCTGCTACTTTGAAATACGTTTGATGGAGACATCTCTGGACCAGACTCACTAGGGATGACTTTTTTTGTTAATGTATGATTGATGGAGACATCTCTGGACCAGATACGCTGGGGATGACTCTTTTTGTGATGTATGATTGATGGAGACATCTCTGGACCAGATACGCTGGGGATGACTCTTTTTGTGATGTATTGAAGCAGGACACGTGATGGTCAATGCAGTATGTATGAATGATTTTGTTTGCATGTTGCATATGAATATGAATATATGTACAGACATGTGAATGATTGTAAGTATGTATGCATGTATGTATGTATGTATGTATGTATGAATGATTGTTATGAAGCTTGTATTTGTATGATTGAATGATATTTGTACACGACTGGATGAGACAAAAGCTGGATCAGGCAAGATGAGCATTGGGCCGACGTATCCGTACAACCACTCGGTAGTCCTCTGCTGGGGACACCATCGTTATAAGTGAAATAAATCAGATCCTCGGGGTAAAACCCGGTATGGTGTGTCAATCCATGTTAAGAGTGATTGCTTCTTGGGGTAAAGCCCATCGGTCAGAGGTCTGGCAGGAGTCGCCATTTTGTACACTGAAACCGAATATTCCCTCATGGTCTTTGCCTCTACAGTCATGCTTTTGCTTTTTTTGCTTTTTTTCTTTTGAAATCCCTAACTTTTGCCTGGATCGCCCTTTCAGGTTTTCAATCCACCGGGAATATACTTCTTTTTTTGTTTTGCCCCTAATTTTTGCCTGGACCGCCCTCTCGGGTTTTCAATCCACCGGGGCGCTCATTTTTGCCTAAGCCGCCTTTTCAGGTTTTCGACTTATCGAGCTTTGTTTTTTTCATTTTAGCAATGACTGTATTTGCCTTGTTGAAACTGTCTGCTTTCGGAACAATGTTGATATATGCTTGTATGACTCATGAATCTAAGAAATATGTCTGTCATTTGTATATTTTTTTTTAAAAAAGGAACTACTAAAAAACTTTAAATTATTTTTTTTGAGTTTTTGCTTCAAGTACTTTAAATTGAAAGAGGGAGAAACAAAATTGCAAATAAATTTGAATTCTAAATAGAGGGCACAGGCTCGAATTTGATTAAAAGAGTGGCGATTGGCGAAAAGCACAAACCCCACAGATCGTTACAAAGATGAAAAATGGTAATTGGGTGGGAAAGATACGTTAAACACAATGATCGCTATTCTCCCTAACAACTTTGAATTTGCAGTCTAAAATGTTGTAAGCCAAAGATATTCTGTCAATCGAGATACTCTGAACAAGTGATGCCTGGTCCGATGCAGTTACTCGTCTTATTCCTTAACTTTTGCATAGATCGCCTTTTCGGGTTTTCGACCTATCAGGATATTATTTTTTGTTTATGTCTCTAATTTTTGCCTGGACCGCCCTTTCGGGTTTTCAGCCCACCGAGACGCTCATTTTTGCCTAAGCCGCCCTTTCAGGTTTTCAACTTAGCGAGCTGTTTTTTTTATTTTTTAGACAAAGTATTTCTTGACTGCATCGGCGTTTACAGGACGAGGGAGCTCATCACCATCCATGGTTGCAAGAGTCATAGCACCACCAGAAAAAGCTCTTTTGACAACATACGGGCCTTCATAATTCGGCGTCCACTTGCCCCTAGAATCCGGCTGAAAGGACAAAATCCTTTTGAGCACAAGGTCACCTTCACGGAACTCACGAGGCCGAACCTTCCTATCAAAAGCCTGTTTCATTCTTCTCTGATATAACTGTCCATGACATAAAGCCGCCATGCGTTTCTCCTCAATTAAATTCAATTGGTCATATCTATTTTGGCACCATTCGGCCTCGGCCAACTCAGTTTCCATTAAGACTCTCATTGATGGGATTTCAACCTCTACGGGGAGTACTGCTTCCATGCCGTATACTAAAGAGAAAGGGGTTGCCCCTGTCGAAGTACGAACTGAAGTACGGTATCCATGTAAAGCAAAAGGTAACATTTCATGCCAATCTTTGTAAGTGATCACCATTTTCTGCACGATCTTCTTAATGTTCTTATTTGCAGCTTCAACCGCGCCATTCATCTGAGGCCGGTAAGGAGATGAATTATGATGCTCAATCTTGAACTCGTCACACAGATCTTTCATCATTTTGTTATTCAAGTTTGTCCCATTATCTGTAATAATCTTGTTAGGAACACCATAACGGCAGATAAGATGGTTCTTGATAAAACGTACGACCACCTGCTTGGTCACATTGGCATAAGACGCTGCCTCAACCCACTTGGTGAAGTAATCAATAGCCACTAAGATGAAACGATGTCCGTTGGAAGCCTTTGGTTCAATCCGACCAATCATGTCGATACCCCACATGGAGAACGGCCAAGGAGAAGAGAGAACATTCAGAGAAGTTGGCGGTAGATGTATCTTATCCGCATAAATCTGACATTTATGGCATTTCCTGGCATGTTTGTAACAATCAGACTCCATTGTCATCCAATAGTAGCCGGCTCTTAGCATTTTCTTGGCCATTGTGTGTCCATTAGGATGGGTTCCGAATGAACCTTCATGTACTTCATGCATCAATAGATCAGCCTCATGTTTGTCCACACACCGCAGCAGGACCATATCAAAATTCCTTTTGTATAACACCTCATCATTCAGGAAGAAACTACTGGACAGCCTTCTCAGAGTCTTTTTGTCTTTGCTAGATGCCCCAGGGGGATATTCTTGCTTCTGAAGGAACATCTTGATATCATGAAACCAAGGTTTGTCATCCACCACTTCCTCGGTTGCAAACACATATGCTGGTCTCTCAAGGCACCGAATACTGATGGTTGGTATCTCGTTCCGGCGATTAACTCGGTACATTGAAGATAGAGTGGCTAAAGCATCAGCCATTTGATTCTCGTCACGAGGAATGTGATGTAGCTCAACTTTATTGAAGAAAGTTAACAACCGTCTTGCATAATCTCTATAAGGAATCAAACCAGCATGACGAGTCTCCCATTCTCCTTTGATCTGATTAATCACAAGAGCTGAGTCTCCATAAATGTCGATGTTTTTGATCCTCAGGTCAATAGCTTCTTCAATGCCCATGATGCAAGCTTCATATTCTGCAATATTGTTAGTACATTCAAATTGTAATCTCGCAGTGAAAGGAATGTGAGCACCTTTAGGGGTAACAATGACTGCCCCAATTCCACTACCGTAGAGGTTAACGGCCCCATCAAATATCAAACCCCACTGGGATTCAGAATCTGGCCCCTCGCCAAACACCGGTTCATCGCAATCCTTCATCTTCAAATACATGATCTCTTCATCTGGAAAATCAAACTTGATCGGCTGGTAATCTTCAACTGGTTGGTGAGCCAAATGGTCAGCAAGAATACTACCCTTGATTGCCTTTTGGGTACGGTACTCAATATCGTATTCGGATAACAACATCTGCCAACGGGCAATTCTTCCGGTTAGAGCTGCCTTCTCAAAAATGTACTTAATTGGATCCATTTTGGATATCAACCAAGTAGTATGATTAATCAAGTAATGTCGGAGACGTTTGGCAGCCCAAGCCAAAGCACAACAAGTCTTCTCAAGCATGGAGTATCGAGACTCACAATCTGTGAATTTCTTACTCAAATAATAGATTGCGTGCTCTTTTCTACCGGTGTCATCCTGTTGCCCCAGCACACAACCCATAGATTCCTCTAGCACGGTTAAATACATGATGAGCGGTCTTCCTTCAACTGGAGGGATAAGGATCGGAGGTTCCATTAAATACTCTTTGATACTGTCAAAAGCCTTCTGACAGTCCTCTGTCCAAACAATCCCCTGATTTTTGCGAAGCAACTTGAATATCGGCCCACACGTGGCAGTCATATGGGAGATGAATCTAGAGATGTAATTTAGTCGACCCAGGAAACCTCTAACTTGTTTTTCTGTTCGTGGAGCTGGCATTTCTCTGATGGCTCTGACTTTGTCTGGATCCACCTCGATACCCTTTTGACTAACAATGAACCCCAGGAGCTTTCCGGATCTAACACCGAAAGTACATTTGTTGGGATTTAAACGGAGACGATATTTCCTCAACCTTTGAAACATTTTCGATAAGTACTCCACGTGCTCTTCTTCAGTACCCGATTTGACAATCATATCATCTACGTATACCTCGATCTCTTTGTGCATCATGTCATGAAAAAGGGTGGTCATGCCCCTTTGATAGGTAGCACCCGCATTCGTTAGACCGAAAGGCATTACTTTGTAACAGAATGTGCCCCAAGGTGTAATGAAAGCGGTCTTCTCTCTATCTTCAACTGCCATCTTGATCTGATTGTACCCGGAGAAACCATCCATGAAGGAGAAAACCTTGGATTTAGCTGTGTTATCGACCAATACATCAATGTGAGGCAAAGGAAAATCATCTTTCGGACTGGCTTTGTTCAAATCTCTGTAATCAACACACATCCTGACTTTGCCGTCCTTCTTCGGAACCGGTACTATGTTAGCCAACCACTGAGGGTATTCTGATGTAATAAGAAAACCAGCGTCAATTTGTTTTTGTACCTCTTCTTTGATCTTGAGGGCCATATCTGGATGAGTTCTTCTTAATTTTTGCTTTACCGGAGGACATTCTGGCTTCAGAGGCAAATGATGTTCCACAATTTCGGGATCTAAACCGGGCATATCCTGATATGACCAGGCGAAGATGTCAACATATTCTCTGAGTAAAACGATCACCCTTTCCTTGACAGATGCTTCTAAGGATGCCCCAATCTTGATTTCTTTCTTTCCTTCGCCGGAACTTAAATCAATTAACTCCACATCTTCCTCATGAGGCTGAATGACTTTCTTCTCTTGATCTAATAGTCGTTTGATCTCATCAGGGATCCCTTCATCCTCTTCCTCTTCAGCCTCGTAAACAGGGAACTCAAAGTTGGGAGAGGGCCTAGGAACATTGTGTTCAACGGGTTCATTGATGCTTAATCTGCATATGATTTATGATTGATTTTATTAAATAAAAGAATGCAAACCTTTTGGAAAATGATTAAAAGCTAGGAAATAGAAGGAAAATAAAATATGTACTTTGGTTTTTTTGTGTTACCATTTTCCAGAAATAAAAAGAAAACAAAAACAAAAGTCATGATAAAAACGACAATTTCATTAAAATACTTGAAGCTCAAAACAAAGCCCCACATGCGTTCGCTTTTGCCTTGGGCAGGACAAAAGAATTTTTTTTGGAAAACAAGAATAGACAAACATATTACTTAGATAGAGGAGTGACAGAGGGGACATCAACAACGACCCAATTGCGGCAAATTCCTCCTGGAATTACGAAAGAAGGCTGCTCTTCTTCAACTTTGTCTTCAATGATAGCATTAGTTTCTGGTGGAGTGTAAATTGGTTCAGCACTGACGAAAGTACCCTTATTTGGATTGACCTTTGTTGTAGACGTAGTAGAACCCAGACCCTCCATGTGTCTTCTTTTCGGCATTTGTAATAACTTCCCCCATTTCAGATGTGACCTTTGTTGTACTTCCCTTTGCCCATCTTTTGCAGAAGACATAAATGTTTTCCCCTTTTTCGACCTTTTCTCTTCAATAGAAAGCCCCTGGAAAGACGTACCGTCCCTAACATCAGCACTGATATGAGAAAAAGCTGACAAATGGCTCACCAATAAAGCTTCCTCTCCATTCACAATCACCAATTTTCCTTCCCGCACAAATTTCAGCTTTTGGTGAAGTGTGGAAGTCACCGCCCCCGCTTCGTGAATCCATGGTCGCCCCAACAAACAACTATAAGAAGCTTGAATATCCATGACTTGAAAGGTAATTTGGAACTCATAGGGACCAACTGAAATGGGTAGGTCTATTTCACCGATTACTGATTTTCTTGACCCATCGAAGGCTTTCACGATTAACGCACTCGGCTTCAAAGGCGCACCACAGTATGCGAGCTTGTCGAGAGTAAACTTGGACATTACATTCAAAGATGACCCGGTATCCACCAACACATTTGATAAGGCATCAGATTTACAAATTACCGAGATATGTAATGCTAAGTTATGATCCTTTCCTTTTTCAGGGAGTTCCTCGTCGCTGAAACTCAAGTTATTGCAGGCTGTGACATTCCCCACTATGCTACCAAATTGGCCCAAGGTTACATCATGGTCGACATATGCCTGGTCCAAGACCTTCATTAGTGCATCTCTGTGCGCATCAGAATTCAACAAGAGTGATAAGATTGAAATCTTGGAAGGGGTTTGTAGTAATTGATCCACGATCTTATACTCACTTCTCTTGATCATTTTCAAAATTTCATCTGAGTCTTCATACACCCTTTCACCAGTCCCACTAGAGTCAGGAATTTGTGTTTTTTCAACAGGACTACCGGTCTTTTCTTGAACCACTCCCGGAAGAATACGCCCACTCCTTAGTATTTTGCTATTATCTGCAATATTGTCCACGGATATCAAAGGAGGAATAGGTATTTCCACCCCATCCTGCAACATGGTGGCATCATATCTATACGGCACAGCTCTCAGGGACGTATATGGCATAGGCCCTGGCACGCAGATCACCAGCGGGGTAACTGTGGGCTCTCCACTATTGTATATCATCTCGAGACGGTCAGAGATATTGAATTCTGGTACTATGACGCAAACATCCTCGCTCTTCTTTGTAACTAACAATTCTCCTTTATCCATCAACCTTTGTATGTCCTCTTGAACTCGGGAACAACCTTGAGGATTCTTCGAACATTCCTCACAAGTTGCATGATCATGGCTAAACAACTTTGCTTCACACATTTTACTATGAATGGGCACCAACGGGGTTTTGATATCCTTTATACTGAGAATGGTGCTTGTTTCTTGGCAACTTTGGATGAAATGGACAGAGGACCCGTGATTGGGCAGCGGATTGTTTCGGACGTTGGGATTTTCATCCTTGAAGGACAACACCTTATTATGAATTAATTCTTGAACAGCTTTTTTGAAGGCGTAGCAACGTTCTACATCATGGCCAGGGGCCCCTTGATGGAAGGCACAAGTTAGGTCACTACGGTACCAAGTAGGTAGTACTGCTGGCGCAGGTGGAGGTGGTCTCGTCTGGACAAGGTTTTTGGTGAGTAAGGCGGGGAGTAAGTCAGCGTATTTCATGGGTATGGGGTCAAATGATGGATTTCTCTGGGTACGATTGGGATAATTGTAGGGTTGTTGGGGAGTTTGTGGTCGAATTTGTGGTTGCTGTGGGTATGGTTGTTGAGGATATGTTTGTTGATAAAGTGGTGGATAGTGTGAAGGTGGTCTTTGGGTCATCTGTGGCTGGTAAGGCGGGTTTTGAGGCACTGGTGAGACAGCTGCAACGTGTTGGTAGCCCATATACGGTCGTTGATGCTGTCCATGAGCCACCATACTTACTTCTGACTCCTTTCTCCTTGCAAAGTTACTCCCAAACCTTTTCGTACTGTTGATCGGAACACTTTCTCTGACCAAACGTCCTTGTCGGACCCCTTCTTCAAGTCGCATTCCCATGTTTACCATCTCAGTGAAATCACTGGGTGCACTAGCGATCATTCGTTCATAGTAAAATGAATCAAGAGTATTTAGGAAAATCTTGGTCATTTCTTTTTCTTCTAGTGGTGGACAAATCTGAGCGGCAATCTCTCTCCATCGCTGAGCATATTCTTTGAAACTCTCTTTATCTTTTTGAGACATACCTCGAAGTTGGTCTCTATCTGGAGCCATGTCTAGATTGTATTTGTATTGACGGACAAAAGCTTCGCCCAAATCATTGAATGTTTGGATCTTGGCACTATCTAAGCCCATGTACCACTTCAAAGCGGCACCCGTCAAGCTATCCTGAAAGTAGTGGACTAGTAACTGATGGTTGTCTGTTTGAGTAGACATCTTTCGGGCGTACATTACCAGATGGCTCTGAGGACAAGAATTTCCTTTGTACTTCTCAAACTCGGGGACCTTAAACTTAGGTGGGATCCTAACGTTTGGTACCAAGCAAAGGTCATGGGCGTTTTTGCCGAACAAATCCTTCCCACGAAGGGCCTTAATCTCGAGCTGCATCTTATCAAACTGATCTTGAAGATTATCCATACGGCCATAAGTCTCTGGATCCTCCGCGTGATAGACTGGTTCGCTCACATAAGGAACGGTGTGAGCTACGGAAGCTGGAATGGTCATTGTTGACTGAGGGACACACATAGTGACTTGAGGAAGAATTATCCCAGGTTGGGGAACAACAGTAGCATGTGGCAAAGTAGGAGTGGGGACCTCGGGAACTTGGGGTCGGAGCCCTTCATTAAAATTCATAGGCATGCCCCAAGGATAACCTTCGGGCATAACGTGCTGATGTGCGTTGACGGGTACCACTGGAACCGGGGCAGAGGCAATTTCAGAAATGACTGTAGCTTGAGGAGGAGGGGTTAGTGGCCGATTCTGCGCAGCCACCAACGATGTCACCATGGCGGTTAGCTTCTCCACTTCAGCCCGGAGCGTTGTTACTTCCCCATGGAGCTCAACATTCTCTTGTTCAACTTGGTCCATTCTCTTTTTCCTGTTTGCTCGAGTGTTGTACGTGCGAGATGGCTGTGGTCGTGGTCGTCGGGCCACTTTAACTGGGACAGAGAGGAGAGAAAGAATATGAGACTCGATTTTTTTTGAAACTTATGAATGTGATATGATGCATGAATATGTTATGTAAAAATATGCGAGATTTTTTTTGAAGGACTTTAAGACAATAATTTTGTAAACATTTTATAAGAAAAGGAAAAGTAAATAAAAATTGCATTAATAATTCCAAGGTTACAACCATTTTTCAAAAAATAAAAACATAAAACAAAACTAAATCCAATTTCCATGAAGCCAACTAGCTATCGAAGCCAGAGGAAAATAAATCCCCTTGCCTCTTCTTTCTCTTGCTATCTTGTCTCAATAAGGCATCCTTGACCCTAATCATATCTTCCTTCTCGGCCAACAGACCACTTTGTAGAGAGAGCATCTTCTCTTGTTCTTTCAACTTCTCTTTCAACTCATTGTTCTCAAGCTCAGACTCTCGGAATTTTCTCTGCCATGCATCCTTCTCAAGTCTCAACTTTGCCAAAAGTTCCTGGAATTCATCTACAGTCTTGAATGGGATAACTGCAGGAGGTGTGGTAGAAGAAGACGCATTAACAGAAGATGACTTCTCGAAACTATAAGGCATCCCGCGCTCTATAGCTCTACTTATTACCCATTTAGTGTAGTCTTTGGAGACAATTCCAAGCTTCTTCCCTAACTGATCCTTTCCTTTTCTATGGACATTATGCCAAGCCCGAGCAAAACTTTCCCTCATGTGTTGACTTCCTTCTTCGTTGGGATAGAATATGCCGGTTAATAAAATGCTTTTAGGCCTATCCCTCATGGGGTATCCGAACTGCCGTCTAGCAAGAGTAGGATTGTAACTGATTCCTCCTCGTGTGCCAAGAAGAGGTACATTGGGGAACTCACCACAACCATCAATAATCACCCCAACATCATAAGCCGCATCGTACCAAACTATATCGGATGAAGTGAGAGGCATAATCCTTTGGGCCCAACGGAGCTTTTCTGGATTCTCCTTGAAGTGTCTAGTCCGAGGTAGGTGTGAAATAAACCACCTATATAGCAATGGTGCACAACAAAGGATAAGTCCCTCCCCCTTGTGGGTCCTATGATGAATAGAATGGTAAGCATCCGCAAGTAGGGTTGGAACGGGATTCCCTCCCAAGAAGATTTGGATGGCACTATTATCAACAAAACTGTCAATATTGGGGAATAGTACTAACCCATAGATGAGTAGAGCGAGGATAGCTTCGAAAGCGGCCACATCTCCGTTTTTGGCAAACGCAAACGCCCTTCCGAATAAAAAATTAGAAGTCAATCCTTGAAAACCCCCCTTTTTAGTGCGACTGGAGACTATGTCTGAAGTCTTCAAATGAAGAGCATTTGCAATAACTGAAGGTGCAGGAAACTCTTCTAAACCGGTATAAGGTACCTTCTCGGAGATCGGCAAACCAACCCAATAAGAATATTCCTCTAGAGTAGGAACCAACTGATAATCGACAAAAGTAAAGCAGTGGTAAATTGGATCATAGAACTGGACGAGTGTATTAAGAATTCCCTCTTCAACATTTGTATTGAGGATGCTCAAAAGCTTCCCATATCGCTTTTGGAAATCTTCGGGGAATGGAACTAGAGCTCCTAGCTCTCTTAGCCGGGAAAGATCCGGCTCCTTGAAACTGTACTTCTTAGTGTTCCTTTTCTTTAAGTCCATAATCTGTAATGTTTACAAAATAACTCTCTTAGGTCCTTCGAAAAAAAGATTTTTTTATGATGAAATGAATGCATGGATGCATGGTTATGTTACAATGATTCATAACACAATTGGAAGGTTGGGATACATAATGATGGAGTTAAGGGTAAAAGCCCTCCCATATGGTAGGTACTAGGGTTTACTTGTACCTGCATCACGTGTTCTACAAAGTTCCCAAAGTCATTGACCGTCTCATGGACATTACCGGTTTACGGGACTACTCTCGTTCCGACAACATCCACGGGATAATCTCGTTTGAGTGTAGTTTCGCGTGACGACTAATCTCAAGACTACTCTTGATTTAGCCACCGCACTACGTCCTAAGAAAGGCCAAGATGGGTTAAAGGTGATTCTAAAGGTTCTCGGCTTCGCCGGACACTCACATTGAAAATAATACCATCATCATGACTTTTCATGACAACGAGTACTACCGTCGCGAGGCCTCCACCGAGTAGGATCATATCACATGTGCTTCATAATCCAGACTACTCTGGACATGTCACTATGATTTCACCCCATCCTATCTTATTGTGTCACTCAAGCCCGGGTTAGGACTTATCTTACCACTCAAGACAAACCCAAATAAATATATACAAATATTTACAATTAAAAGAATAAAAGCGCGAAGATAGTAATTTAAAACAAGTTAGGTTCAACCCGCTTGGTTGTCCCCAGTGAAGTCGCCATTTCTGTCGCGGTGATTTTTGGATGTCGAGTTATTAATTAACTTCGAATCGCAAATTAATATTCCACCACCGATCTTTAATTTATCCGAGGGAAAGGGAAAAAGTTCGAAAAAACCTATTTTTTAGAGAACAAGGTTCGGGGGTTGGTTATACGAAGGGAAGGTATTAGCACCCTAAGTATCTATAGTACTCTATAGGAACCTCTTGTTTTTATTTCTAACTTTGCGCTTTATTTTAATTGCTTGTAAAAAAAATGTATAAGTGGGAAATTAAAATAATGATAAAAAATGCTTAAAGAATGAAAAAGAAAAAATGTTTTTTTGTTGATTTTATTGATCGGAGAGACAAGTCTCATGCCTACGTACCCGAAGGATCAAACCACCGTAGTTCGGGGTAAAAAGACGAGTAAATTTGTTTGTTTAATTTTAAAGTTTTTGAAAATGGTTTTAAAGACCAAAAGCCAAAGGTGGCAAAATGTGATTTTTGATTGATGTTAATTTGTGAGAAAAGTTTATATGGTTAAATTGATTGAGATTTGATTAAGAAAAAACGCGGACACTTGGTTTAAAATCCAAGGTTTGTTGAGAAAATGTTTGAAGTGATAAAAGACACTTGGTTTGAATTCCAAGGTTTTTTGATAGAAATGTTTGATGAAAATTTTTGTGTTTTTTTGTGATATTTCGAAAGGAAAATAATTATGTTTTTTTTGAAAGAGGTTTTGACCTCATTTTTTGAGAAGAAAATGACTAACTATTTAAAAGGGGAATGTTGGGTTTAAAATTTAAAAGGTAGCGCTAAAAGAAAAACGTCGCAATAAGCAAATTAAGCGCGAAGGCGGTCCGTAATGATATTTGATCAAAACGGTGTCTTTTCCCTCGGAATTTAAAATTACGCATATGGACGGAATGCGATAAAAAATAAATATGCATGAAATGCAATTTTTTCATTTAGGGTACATTGGCCTAATCACACTCTAAAATTTTTGCGAGAAAATAAATATGAAATGATGCAAGAGACGGGGTATGCTATGCACTTTTATTTAGAGTTTACATTTGACCTATTTACATCCTAAATTCAAAAGCAGAAGTAAATAGCAATTAATAAGCGATAAATACTCAATGTTACGATAATAAAATAACGGTAAAAAAATGATGAATAAATCGACGTAATGAAATAAATATGATATGTAATGGATGAATAGCATAAGTAAATAAATACGAAAATAAGACAATGAAAATAAACCTCGACATCATGCTTTACAAGGCTAAACAAAGCTAAAATAGCTTATGCCAAAAGCACTTATCTCATAAGCTTAAAATAAAATTAATTAACAAAACAAAACATGAAATAATATTACCAATATCTAAATATCAAATAAATAAATAAGCCTCGACATCATGCTTGATTGGCTAGAACAAAAGCTAAAATAGCTTATGCCAAAAGCACTTATCTCATAAGCTAAAAAAAATAAAAATAAAATTAAGACAGGGGGTGTGAATCATGAAAACGAAATAAGAAGGGGTGCAAAAAGCAGCAAAACTGTCAGGCCCAAACCCACATAGGCCCATCTGTAAAAAAAACAAACAAAAAAACCCAGGATCAACTCTGGCCGTCTGATGGATCAGACGGCCCTGATCTAAATTAAGAGAAAGTAGATCTGTGGCGTTAGATTGAGATCAGGGAGCCATAGGCGCGCAGGTGCACCGTAAGGCTGTGCACCTGCGCGCACTGGATTAAGAGTGGGTATAAATAGAAAACCCTAAAAAATTTTCACAAACTTTCTCTTCCTCTCCCTTGGCCGCCGCGGCTCAAGCTTCTTCTTCCTCTCTTCTCTCTCATTTTTTTTCAGTTTTTTTTTAAAACAAACAAAACAAACAAAAACTCCATTGATAACCTTCAACCTCCTTCTTCTTTCACTCCCCGCCGCGGCTACTTCTTCCTCTCCATTTCACTCTCTATTTTTTTTAGCCAGATTTCAAATCTCTTCCCTTTTTAAAAGTAAATCAAAACATCACATATACATACTATCCCCTTCTAAAATCCCGAATCTAAGTCACAAAAAACCCCAACTCCAAATCGAAATGAAGGAAAAGGAATTTCAACCTTTGTTTTTGAGATTCGGTTCTGTCTTCTTCTTCCTCTTCGCGTTTGTTTTTTTGCGATTTTCTCTTCTTCTCACGCGGTTTCAATCTGGAAAAAAAAGATGGGTAATGGTTTATTTTTATTTCTGTTTGTTGGTGAAAGTTTTTGACGGTTGGTTTTGTTTTGGATGCGGTTCTGATGGTTGAATCTGGGTTCGTTTTGGATTATGATTTTGGATCTGTTGATGATGATTGTGACGGTTCTGGACTATGGGTTTGGATTTTTTTATTTTTCTGTGTAATTTCGATTTTTTGTGGTAGAGGCTGCGGCTGGAAATTTTTTCTGTCTGTGCCTGATTTTTTTTGCTGTTCACTATATACACCCATTGGGTTCTAAGATGGGGAACCAGGATCTGAATTTGGACAATGAAGGACACTGTTTTTAGACAGAAAAAAAATGTTCCCTGTACTGTGTGTTCCCTGTACTGTGTGGGAGAAAAGGAAGTTGACTTTTCAATTTTTCTGGTTTTTTTTTAATCAGGAAAAAAAAAGACAAAAGGACAATTTAAAAATAAAAATAAAAAACAAAATAATTGAATTAAATTAATAAAACACGAAAATTAATAAAAAACAGTAAATAAAATAAAATAAAATAATTAAATAAATTTTAAAAGGGAGAAGATAATAATAATGGTAAAAAATAATAAAAAATAATAATAGACAAAGAATAAATATAAAAGGAACAACAAATGAGGTATTTTAAAATACCTCTCTGCCGAAATTTCGTCAGAAATGACAAGAAGGGCAAGAAGGTTTTTAAACGCCGAACAAAATCAATCGGTCAAAAAATGGGGTATAACACTCACATTTTGCCACTTTTGGCTTTTTGGTCTTTAAAACCATTTTCAAAACCTTAAAATCAAACAAACAAATTTACTCGTCTCTTTACCCCGAACTACGGTGGTTTGATCCCTCGGGTACGTAGGCATGAGACTTGTCTCTCCAATCAATAAAATCAACAAAAACATTTTTCTTCTTTTTTCATCACTTTAAACTTTTTTTAAATTATCACTCTAGTCTTAAATCCTAGACATTTTTACAAACAAATAAAATTAAGCGCAAAGTTAGAATAAAAACAAGAGGTTCCTATAGGATACTATAGATACTTAGGGTGATAGTACTTTCCCTTCGTATAACCAACCCCCGAACCTTGTTCTCTAAAAAATAGGGTTTTTTCGAACTTTTTCCCTTTCCCTCGGATAAATTAAAGATCGGTGGTGGAATATTAATTTGCGATTCGAAGTTAATTAATAACTCGACATCCAAAAATCACCGCGACAATATACAACTGTATTATATATGTAAAATAAAGATTATTTTTTACTCAACATAACAAAACAAAGGTAAGAATATATGAAAAATTATATGAAAAATTGGTATCATCAACGTCAAAAATATAGTATGAAAATGTGTATATTAGTACACTGCATCCAAGAAGAAAAACTATGAAAACAAAATATGTACTGTAAATCAAGAAAATTAAAGTTGAAATAATATAGCTTGCCTTCCCTCTAAATCCCCCCAATTTGGGGGGAAACAAAAATTGAGTTTAGGAGGGATTTTGCTCCCCTCTTAAAAATTGAACCAAACACATTTACTTAAAAATATTACCTCACCTTCCCTCCCCTCCCTTTCATCTACCCCGAACTAAACAGACCATAATATTATTTTATTTAAAATATAAATATAAATTATATTTAATTCTAAAATCATCAAAAAGATATTTAGGCATTATTCTCAACACTCTTCCTTGACTGAATATCTTTTTGTTGTATCCAATCCGAGATTTGAATTGAAAAACATTTTTGAACACTCCTCCCCGACTGAATATCTTTATTGTATCCAATAAGAGATTCATGTTTTTTTGTTTTGTTTTGTTGTTGTTGTCTACATCTTCATATGATACATGATATGATACATGAGTATATTTTTCATGTATTGGTTATGAGTTATCGAGTTTGTAATACATGTGTATGTCTCCTATTTTTCATGTATTGATTATGGGTTATATAATACATGTGTAGGTATCATACTTTTCATGTATTAGTTTCATGTGCATATTTCATGTAACACATAAAGATGTAGTTATGATTATGATTTTTTGTTATGGGTTTTTGTTGATTTCTTCTTTTTCTTTGTCTTCATCTTCATCATCTTCTCCTTCTTCTTCCATCTTCACAGCTCCGTATGAACCTTGGCGCTCTGATGCCACTGATATGATTTTTTGTGTTTTTGGTATTGCGGAATTTGGTGGAATATATTTGATGGAGAAAACGGAGAAGAAAGTATATTCTTACATGGAGAATACTCTCATGTTCTTGTTTTTCTTTCTCATCTATTATTCATAACTATATGGCTCTATATAGAGCTACATAAAAACAAATCATATAATTTAAAAACAAACTAATTCTAAAAATTCTAAACAAATCTTAAATATTCTAACCTCAAATATAAATCTTGAATCCTAATATTATTTTATTTAAAATATAAATCTAAATTATATTTAATTCTAAAATCTTCAAAAAAATATTTAGGCATTATTCTCAACATATATATATATATATATATATAGTATGCAAGGATTGTCATTCCAAATAAAATACACCCTTTTGGGTAAATCACAGAAATTAAGAGTTCAATATATTTCAAAATAAAAGTAACAAAAAATCATGACTTAGAAATCAAATTTTGATATTGTTTTTTATGGTCAAACAATCTATTCAAGAGTCAATATGCACTTTTAGAATTACATTCATTCTAGTCTTCTCCTCTGAGCTGGTGGTGTGAGTGACAACGTGGTGTTGATGTCGTCATCATCATCAACACCTTGATGCTGAACAGCTGGAGCATGTCGTCATCATCATCAACATCTTGATGCTGAACAGCTGGAGCCTGAATTGCTGGTTCTTCAACCGGTGCATTAAGAATTTGAATGGCTGCATTAGCTTGTGCATGTGCTTCTGCTGGAATCTGTGCATTAAGAGCCAGAATTGATTCTTCTGCTGGTTCTTCTACTGGTGCACCCTGAGGAACCTCAACTTGTGCCGCAACAGGTACATTGACATTATGAGGAATATGTGCATTTAGCGTGGCCTTGTGGGGTTTAGCATGTATCCAATGACACTACCTGTTAACAAAATACATAAACAGATGTTTACCTGTACATATTGAGCATATATATTTGCTAGTATACCAAAGTCAGGTGGAATCCGTGCATTGAGTGGTATTTGAATGGCTGCGTTAGCTTGTCGATCTGCCTCGGCTGGAATATGTGCATCAAGAGCAAGAATGACTTGTTCTACTGGTCGGGCATTTTGAGGAACCTCAGCTTGTGCCGCAACAGGTGGATTGACAATCTGAGGATTGAGGGTAGCTAGGACCTGTTGGCCTTGTGGGGTCTAGCGAATACAAATATAAATTAACGCAGACATGTAACAAACTGTATTAACCGTTAACAAAAAATAAAACAGATTTCTACCTATACATAATGAGCATGTATGTTGGCTAGCCTTTCTATCCATCTGACAAGAGTTAGATGATTGAATGCACTGTTGCTTGATCTAGAAAGGCTTGAAGCATTTGATCATTGTTATAACTAACTGTTACATAAAAAAATATATGCTCAATTTATTATTGTTGTGATGAATACTAACTATTAATTGTTTGTATTAATAAATTCCTATTAACTGTGTTTGTTGTATCCGTCTAAATTAACATGAAATTGGAAATTGGGCAGACAATCATCGCACCAACAAATCCCTCGCATACTTTCTCATATCTGTATCATATTTCTTTCATTACTGGTGGTGCCTTGAGGAACCTCAGCTTGTTTGTATTATCGTTATGATGAATACTAACTTTTAATTGTTTGTATTAATAAGTTCCTATTAACTGTGTTTGTTGTATCCGTTTAAACAGAACAGGAAATACGAAACTGGGCAGACAATTATCGCACCACCCAATCCCTCGCATACCTTCTCATATCGGTATCATACATCTTTCACCATTTCCAAGAAGCACTATTCTTGATAGAAAAATATAAATTTATTTCTGAATGTATATTTTGAACTGCAAAAAGAAAATAAAAATTCAATAACTAAATTCCGTACCATATACGGGCCGATTTAATTGATGAACAAAATGAACGAATTCAAATTCGTTTGCTTGTGCCAGTTCCATGTGAGTAACTATGCACTGAAAATTCTCGAGATTTTCACCAATTTCATCAATGGCTTCTTGAACTGTTCCACATAATACAGCTGAAAAAAAAAAGAATTAATAATCAAAATCAATGAAATAGTTGCGTTCACAAAAGATAATAAAGAAAATAACCATTCCGGCCATAGGATTCACAAATGTTAGCAAAACGGTTGCGTGAATCTGGGTTGTTGTACACGCCAAAGAGAGTTGAATTCATCTGGCTCAACAGTATAAGGTTGTGAAGGGTTGCCATTAGAAAACTTGAGAATTTCAAGAAAGTGCATATTGTGAAATTGTTGATTTTTTTTTACTTGCATGAGTGTTGTATATATGTGAGGGTTAACTTTCAGGGATTGGATCCTCTCATTTTTCTTAATCCAAGGGTTGATTTTTTCTTCTTTTTATTCTTTGCAATTTCTCAACCCTTAGATTAAGAAAAAGGAGAGAAAACATGAGAAATAAATTGGAGAGATCCAAATACTTTCACAATAGCCATTTTGTTAATCCCCAGTTGATATTTATCTATGAAGTACAAACACTCCTTAGATTAGCCGTGTCCCGTGTAAGATACGTGTCGGTGTCCGACACCGACACTTATAATTACACTTAATTATGTCATTTTTTCAAATTATTATTAGTGTCGATGTGTTAGTGTCCGTGTCCGGTGTCCGTGCTTCATAGATATCTATGACTAAAGTTTTATTATGTGGCCTTAAAATAAATAAAAAATGTTATTAAAATTAAAAAAACTTTTATAAAAAAAAATTTGTTTTAAATAAATGAAAATTTGATTTTTTCTTAAAATAGATTATAAAATAATTTCTTTGTTATATGTAGTTTATAAAATAATTTTTTTATCAAAAAATAGTTTAAAAATTTGTTTATCAACTATTTCTTTTTAATTTAATAAACTAATTTTCATTTATTTATTTTTAAAACAAATAATTTTATTTTATAAGTTTTTTTTGAAAAAAAATTTAAAACATGTTTTTTATTTAATTTTTTTTACTTATTTTTTTAAGAATATCACATAAGCAAATTTTAGTCAAAAAAGTCCATGGGTACTAGCAAATACAAAGGAGAATAAACTTGAGGGCATATAATTGAGCGATTCAAACTTAATGGGCCAAAATCGAACAATTATGAAACTTAAGGAGTTAAATCGAACAATTAAAATTTAAAGGACTAAAATCAAACAATTGTGAAATTTGGAAGGTCAAAACTATATTTAATTATAAACAAATTTAATCCACTTGGGTTGGCCTAGTGGTGTCGAGTTGGGAACTTGGAGTGTGCTCCTCTCAAGGTCTCAAGTTCGATTCCCCCTAGTGCCAATTTCGATGGACTAGTCCATACAGAGTAAAAAACTCTTGGGATTGGTCTCATCGGATTAGTCGGTCCTAGGGTCGGATACCAAGTTTTAAAAAAAATTATAAACAAATTTAGTAAGCCCAAACTCACTTGCCTTTTTTCAAAATACCGCCAAATATATCTATTTAAACAAATTTTAATTATAAAGTTATTTTGTAAATTTGCCTAATTAATAACAAAAACATCCTTTCATCTCAAACAACACAATCACACGAGACATCCCACGTTTCAAAATTTTACAATACCTGCAAGTGATTTTATGAATGTAAAGTAGGATTTAGCTAATTAGGGACTTTGTTTTTTCCTCTTCTAATGATAGCTTTTATTTGGAAAATTCTAATTTTTTTGGTGGATAGATTAAATGTTAAAATGGATTAGCTCGAATGAGAGGGCCCACTAACACTTAAGGCTGTTGGTAGGTTCCTGGTCAACTATTTTGCAGGATATAGAATTGTAAATTGGTGTTTCTTATTATAAATGTTTCAAAGTTTAGGAGGCAAAAGTTTATAGATTAGGGAGATAAGAGTGTAGGGTTCTAAATTGCAGTATAAAAGGTTTTAGATGTCTGTGTAACTGTAATGGCATCACAACTAAATTTGCGACCACAACTACAAATATGGATATATGACAAGGAAATTATATGATATAAGGAAGAATGGATGCCTTATGGTGGTAGATCTTGTGTTGATAATATCACTATAGGGAACAAATACATTTTGGTTTTTATCAAGGGAAGAAATGACACATAGACGATGATTAATATTATATATATAGGTGTCAAATCGATTTTCTCTTATTTATACGGTTATAGTTTGACGAACGTATGCAATAACTTAGGATATCTTAGTGTTATTTCGTCGTGCAACACAACATCCACTTTAGACGGATCAAGTGTTATCCCGCTTCCAGATATTACATGGGCAAGAAAGCTCATTTCTTGCAACCAGAACTCACATTTAGATAGCTTTGCATACATCATCTTCTCCTGCAAGGTTCGCAACACAATTCGTGGATGCTCTTCATGCTCTTCACTTGAGTTCAATTAATACACCAAATGTCATCTACGAACATCACCACGAATCAATCCAAGTAATGATGAAAGATTCAGTTCATATACTCCATTAATACTTCTAGTGCATTGGACACACCAAACGACATCACCGAATACTCAACAATTCCCAACTCTCCAGCTCCTACACCACCACATGTAAAACACCTAAGAGGTGCAGGAGCTTCTCCCCCACTTGTTTCTTTCTCACCTGCAACCTTTTGTTGAAACTTCTGCATTCTCCTATCGGTTGCGTTTGCAAAGTTGCATTTGCTCGCGTCATTGTCTGCGCCGTCATCTCATATGTATTTTTCAAAATTTTAAATTATTTTTTGCAGTTATGTCTAGTATAGAAATCTCTCTTGAAATGTTTTGGACTTTTTTTTAACAAAGATGAAGTAAATATGAATTTTAAGTTTTTAATGTTTTTTTTTTACTAAAAACAACATTAATTCATTCAAATTGATAAAATACATCGAATAATATAATACAAAATCGCTAAAAACTGAAAATGATGAATCCTCGAACAAACTCACAACACCTACATTAATAGCATACAATAGAAAAATGCCTACAAATGTGACAAAGTATACAAATATGACGAATTTGAAGTGCTTGAAATATACATGTCTCCGAGTCTATAATGTTGACGACGCCAAAGTTATTGCTTGAATATGCACCGAGTCGAATCTAATATGTCAATCAAAACCAAACAAACACTACACTAAGACAAGATTAAAAAATAACGCTGCAACAAAACGCCGACCAACACAACGTCGCACTAAGTCGATGAAAAAACCTAAAAATATGTGAAAATCATTTGTTTATATGAAAAAAGAAAGAAAAAACAATTTAAAGGGGTGATTTATGGTAAAAAATTGACTCTAAAACCACTTCTCTTTGGTGGATGAATAAAAAGAATAAACTAATATTTAAGGGGGCGACCGTTGAAAAGGGGAAGAGGGAGCAAACCATTATGTTTTGGGAATGTTAAGAGCACATGTTAAGAAGTTAAACGTGGAAAAAATTTATTGAACTTGTGGTGTATTCAATTATCTAAGCATTAAATTCTTCGTATCATTAAATGCTATATTTTTATTTTTAGATAGTTTAACATATGCCCTTAAGGCACATGTTAACATGACCCTTATGTTTTTAGTGTTTAAAAACTTATATTTAATAAATGTTATGGTAAAAAAAAATTATGAGAACGTTTCTTATAATATTTTAATATTTTTTAATCAATCAAAGAACAAGCTATATTAATAAAGCGACACTTGAACTTGGGCACACGATGTGTTTAATCTAGAGGCTAGAGGTATGTATGGTAATGAACCGAACCAAATTTGAACTAAATATATGTTTCATGAACCAAACCAAAATCACATTCATTTAAAACTGGTTCAATTTAGTTCAGAATTGGTTTACAATAAAAACCAATTAGTTTTTTGAATCAATCTTTTGCTTACCTATCCCATATATCTTTGGTTTACTTCTTTCTAATTCGTTTGTAAAATTGATTTTCTAAAAATCTAGTTTTCAATTTTTTCGAGAATTGTTTTTTGATTTTTTTTTAAAAAGCGTTCCCGATTTTTTCGGAAAAAAAGTTCTCCATTTTTTTCGGAAAAAGTTTCCTATCTTTTTTCGGGAAAAAATTTTCCGATATTTTTTCGGAAAAAAAGTTTCCAATTTTTTCTGGAAAAAGTTTCTGATCTTTTTCGGGAAAAATTTCGATATTTTTTCGGAAAAAAAGTTTCCGAATTTTTTTCGAAAAAAAATTTTCCGAACTTTTTTTGAAAAAAGAGTCCCGATTTTTTCCGATCTCTTTTTGGAAAAAAAGGTTCCCGAATTTTGTGAGGAAAAAGTTTCCAATATTTTTTCGGAAAAAAGTTACAAAATTTTCGATGAAAACATTTTCGTTTTCAGATAAAAACAATTCCAGAGTTTTTTTTTCAAAAAAAATTTCAATTTTAAACCGGTTTTAAAATTTGTTTATTGAAATAGATACCCATTTTTATAAATTGGTATCGGTTCAGTTTTGGTCCAAAATAATTTGGACTTTAAAAAGAAGTGCATCCAATTTTATAAATCGGTTCTTTTGCACGGCGCAACAAGAGTTAGTTACAAAATATTTTAAACATTAATATTTTTTTTTTTATTTGAACGGCAAATTCATTTAAAAATATGAAGAGTATAAATGAGTTGATTCAGAATGAGGACTAAAAATTAGGAGAGAAAACATTTAGGAATCAAAACTTGTTAAAAAAATTTAGATGGATTCAATACTAAAATTTAAAATATTTATAATGAGTAAAAACTTATTTAATGGTAGTATATAATTGTTGACCAAAAATGTTACACGAATATCTTAACGGCTAGCAAGCTAGGCTTTTTTAAACAAATGTGACGAAATCTTAAGATGGCCAATAATATTAATTAGAACTATTGTAATATATTTTCTCTGATCATAATTATAAATAATTTTTTAAATTTATGGAATAAATAATGTATTTGATCTATGTAATAGATCGGATAAATTAATTATTATGTCAATCAATAAATATGTAAAGTAAATTTTTGTTTATACATGTGACTGAAAGAAGTGCCAATACCATATATTTATTGCTCGTGTAGAAAATGATATGCGGACTACATAAAAACGCCTAAAACTCAAAAATATTCACAAACACACATTGCAGATAGCATAAAGAGAACAAAGAAAAGAGATTTTACACTATTGATACAAAATACATTGTACCTCTTGAAGCATTGAATGTCTTCTCTCGAGGTAAGTTATAATTCACCGGAATAAGAAAAACTAAAGATTAATATTAATAAAAGTCTAACTAAGCAAATACGCAATCAACATCAAGTGTTTCCAAATCAAAATAGAAATATAAATACTTGTTTTTTAGTTAAGAGAAATATAAATAACACTACCACATATATTAACATTACCAAGAAACTTTGCTATATCAGAGTATTTGACAATGAAATTAGACTGTTAGTGTGAAGCCATACATCAAAATTGCCCTCCCCAGCGCCCTCGATTTTTGTCAATTGCTTGGTCTTCACGTTGTAACCTAAATGTATTCTTTTACACCTTGAATCTACCATTTCATTTGGACATAGAGTTACTTGAAAGATAATTTGGTTGTTGATCCACAAACGAAATATCATAGTTCCAATAATTTTATGACCACAAGTAGCTACATAATCAAAAGGTCCCATCTCATGATGAAGAGAGAATTTTCCTGAATCAAAATTCAAAATGTTGATTTGAAATGTTCTACGAAAATCATTAGACATAATGCAAGAAAGGCGATCTCCCATTAATATATATTTTTGAGCATGCGGCACATATGGAAGTTGACATTCTCGTACAATAATTTCTTTATCAACATCAATCAAAAAACCTACCTCTTTTGTTATCCAGTAAAGATCATTGTCTCCACTATAAATTGTTTGGCATGGAAAATGTAGTTGAAGGGGAGCTTCTTTTCTGAATATCTCTTTCCATGAGTTATCGGTTCCAATTTTTAGGACATACAAAATATACCAAAATACATCAAAAACCTCAAGAGAATCGGTAAGGAAAAGCTTAAATTTTCCAGTTCTAGGAACACGTGTTATAGTACCTTGATGCCTAAATATTATAAATTGTTGAGAAATGGGATAGTCAGGAAGTCAAAGCCAACACTTGAGGATGGGGTTTGCGAAAAAAATTTTGTTTAGAAACATTCCTAAGCAACAACATGCCATCACAAGTACCGATTAAACATCCCATTCCTTGAGGTGTTCCCAAATCAGTTCTTTCAAATTGACCATTCACATTATCTTTAAATTCCAAGAAATAAGATTTGTCTCGTGTCTTCCAATTTTGAATGTAAAGACCAAGTTTTGAATGTGCATGAGTGCGTTCACACACTTGAGCAAAATAGGAGCTACCAATAGTTTCAGCCCAAGGCTTGCATACATACCTTATAGAATTAAGCAGATAGTTATGAGGAATAAAAGTAAAGATATGAATCCTCAAGTCTTCAAGGAGAAGTGGATTTGTAATCACTTTACAACTCTTGATACTATTTGAGTTTTGGTTCTTGTTCTTCTTGGCATGATGATGTGAGTTAGAATCTGAATCATAGCAAATGGACTTCTCTATAGATTGACTGCATATAGTATAATTCCAACAAACACATTAGTTAAATCATCAACTATAGAAGTAAAGAGTTAAACATATATATAATATATGTTTTAATTCTTGTAAAATATTCTTATGTTTTGTTTTTAATTGTACCCTTTTTTCAGTCGTATAAATCACAAAACAACATACTTTTAGTCTCTTATATGTTAAGGATGAAAATTACTCCATAAACTATCACACTACCTCCAATTTAATATGTCAATTTAGTCCTAGTAGCACGGTGCATAAATGCCCCAGATTGCTTAGCGCACCCCCAAATTTCTCGCACACCCCCAAATTTCTTAGCGCACCCCCCAAATTTATCGTGCACCCCCTAGTTTTTTTTCCTCCCCCAAATTTCTAGCCAAAACTATTTTTCTGTTGGAATTGTTTCAAAGGGTTGTACTCCAAAACCAATAGGTGCATAAAATGGTTTTGGAGTACAGCTCTATAATTATGCACTTAACAATTTCTTTTTCCTCCCCCATATTTTTAGCCAAAACCATTTTATGCACTTATTGGTTTTGGAGTGCGCACCCCCCAAATTTCTCGCGCACCCCCAAATTTCTAGCCAAAACCATTTTGTTGTAGGAATGATTTCAGAGGGTTGTACTCCAAAACCATTAGGTACATAAAATGGTTTTGGAGTACAACCCTATAATTATGCACTTAACAGGTTTTTTTTCTTCCTCCCCCTAGATTTCTAGCCAAAACCACTTTATGCACGTAATTGTTTTGGAGTGAAAATCTCTGAAACCATTCCCACAGCAAAATGGTTTTGACATGATTTGGGAGGCGCGCTAGAAATTTGGGGGAAGGGGTGTTCGAGAAATTTGGGGGTGCGTGAAAACTTTGGGGGGTGCGAGAGAAATTTGAGGGGCGCGCTAGAAATTTCTGAGGTGTGTTCGTGCTTCATAGATAGCATATTAATAATAATAATAATAATAATAAAAATAATAATAATATAATATAATAATAAGTTAAGATCGGTTCGAGAGTTCGGGTTCTAATGGGTCCAAACCCTCCATCCGGAACCCGCCCGTTAGGACTTTTTTAACTAATATGGTTTGGGCTTTTTTATTGTGAATTATCTAATATTCAAAATTGATCTTTTTAATAGTGTTATATTTTTTTTAACTAATATTCATAACACTTAAATTTCTAAATTCAAAATAAAATTCGTAATTTCAAAATTAAATAAGTTGCAATATATACTTTTTTTCTTAGTACAGCGGACTTATTTCACTTTTTTTAACTAATATTCATAACACTTAAATTTCTAAATTCAAAATAAAATTCATAATTTCAAATTAAGTTTAAAATTAAATAAGTTGCAATATATACTTTTTTTCTTAGTAAATTTTTCTTAGTACATCGGACTAATGAGCTTATGACTAATGAAATACTTTTTTTCTTAGTAAATTTTTTCTTTTTTAGGGCCTAAAACCAGTGTTTTAAAAACCGGACCAAACCGATCGGTCGGACCGGTCGAACCGTGAACCGGATGGGTCTCCGGTCTGGTTCAAATGTTGGACCGGACATGTAGTTAGACCGGAGTGAACCGCTAAAAACCGGAAAAATCGGTGAACTGCCTGTTTTCAGAAACCGGCGGTTTGATTGCGTGTGTCTTTTTTTTTTTTTTTCAAATCAAAATGACGTCTTTTTTTTTACAGAATTTTTTTTGAAAGGAAATAGAAAAAACTAAACTAAAACAAACAGTGTCTGGAACAAATATGTCTCTTTGGAATTAAATTTAGGGTTAAATACTTAAATATGTTTTTGGTCCTTATTAGTAGACTCTTTGTAATTTTGTTTATGTTGCGATTATATTATGTTGCAATTAGACTTTGTTTAAAATTTATTTGATTTTGTAATTTGTACTATTTTATTGTGCGCGATGACAATGTTTATTATTTGAATTTAAGAACTTGTAAATTGTAACATTATGACATTTTCAAATTTATAAATTTTTTAGGTGTCATGAACTTTTAAAGAGACCGAGTCATCATGTTTGACCGGTTTAATAGCTATATATTTTATTAAAGAGAGCGGTTCATTCACCGATTTATCCGGTTTGATCCGGTTTAGTCATGCGGTTCGACCAGTGACTCAGTGGTTCGACCAATGAACCAATGACCCAGTACCCTCACCGGTTCGATGACCGGTCCGGTTTTTAAAACATTGCCTAAAACTCTTATTTATATTGTCTTATCCTTTAACCGACCCTATCTACAAGTATACGGATGTAAAAACTAGAAGCTTGAATATGGATACCCATATACTCCTATATGAACTTGGATGTTGGTGGGGTATTCAGTCTCAACTCACCTGGCAGCATTGAAGTGGTAATAATACCCCTTTCTCTTGTTCTTTTTTTCTTTAAGCAACCCTCTTTCTCTAGTAATGTTTGAGGGGCCAGTAATTTCCCTCGTAATATTTCTTCATCCAAACACAAATAGAAGTTAATTACTTTTTCATTTCTATTTTTTTGTCCTTTTATCTTTTTATTTTTGTCCCAAAATTTTGATTCTTTTAAGTAGTCAAGATACATTAATTAATGATATTTTATCATTTGTATTCTTACTAAAACTAAACACTTTGGACTGATATAGGTCGACTCGATGAAGAACAAATGTCTACGCGTTAATATGCTTGGCGCATATAGTGGAATGTGAACTGCTAGGTTTGACTCGATGAAGAACAAACATCTACACTTTAACATGCTTGATGCTTGGTGGACTAATAATCATCTGGTATGGAGGACCATATCATATACAATCTATTATACTTTGACTATCTAGGTCACCATGAGATCAACTCGACCATGAGCTCCATCATCTCCATCCTAGCTCAACTCGATCATGAGCTCCACCTTCAACATACCTAACTCAACTCGACCATGAGCTTCACTCCAGCATAGGGATGGCAACGGGTGTCCACGGATGCGGGTTTATACTACCAAAACCTGCACCCGAAATCGCCACCCGAACTCAAACCCCAACCCAAAGGTTGTTCGGGTGGCAAAACAAAACTCACAACCACACCCGTTGGGTTCGGATTTTTTCACCCAGACCCGAACCCGAAGCAACATATCTACTAAAAGAAAATGAAGTATATTCCATCAAAATGAAGTATAGTAATTTTCCATATTCAACCAAAATGAAGTATCAGTGGGTTTAGAAAACAACCAAATTACACAAATAAGTTTCACCCCACATGATACAAAATAAATACATAGTTTGGTATATAAACTAAGGGGGTTAATTAACTTAATATATAAACGGATGTGGTTTCGGGTGAGGGTTTGATTGATTTCAAATCCGTATCCGTGGAATCGGGTGGCACCCGAACCCAGTTAACTCGGGTTCGAGTTCGGGCGGGTCCGCAGGTTTGGGCTTAATTCTCATCCCTACTCCACAACATTCCCAACTCAACTTGACCATAAGCTCCATGTTTAGCCTAATTCAACTCAAACATTAAATTTGCCTTCAACATGTCTGGCTCAACTCAATCATAAACACCACCTTTGTATTCCTACCTCCCCCAACCATCTAAAATATACTCTAACCTTAGAGAGCCATATAGTACAATCAACCCGTTTTTTTTCTTCTTCCAAAAACTAACCATTTTTTCATCACCAAGAGCCCAATACAAGGATGGACCAATAACTTTTTTACATTAAGTATGATCTAAAACAAATTTTGTTATATGAGTCATTTTTTACACATATACAAAATTAACCTTTTTATTTATTAAAAAATAATAGTTAGAAGTCTAAAATTAAAATTTTAATAGTCTTACCCCTGGACCAAACTTGTCCAATCCTATGCTCCTAAAGATCATGTCAAATAGAAGAAATACTTTTCCAAACTATCATATTTGAAGGTTTCACAAGAGGAAGTCTTCTATGGCACAAGCCCAAATTAAAATTAGTTAGACACACATAGAAATGAGAAAATAAAAAAGTAAAAAGAAATTAATCACAAATGATTAACATTAATTAATTATTTTCTCTTTCATTTCTTTTAATTTATGTATGTGTGTCTAAATATATTTCATTTGTAATTGGGCCTATATAAATTTTACTAGGTTTCACAATAAAATTGTCCTCAGGCCTGCTACCACCCACTACAAAGACTCTCTTTTCCCATCTGAACCCTCCAACCCATGATCATGAATACAAGCCTTATTCATAGGAGTGATCATATCCGAACCAATCCAAAAGTAAAACCGCAAATCGAACCAATCGAAACCGAAACCGCAAAAAATCGCATTTAGTTTAAACCGCACGGATAGTTTTTCATCTAAACTGCGCAGTTTGGTTAGGTTTGCGGTTTTCATTTTAGAAAACCGAACCAAACCGTAATACTTAACTTAACTATATCAATTAATAGCAATCAACATATTACCTGGTCCAACTTAGCAAACTCAACCCAAATTGAGTCCATAAAACAGTACGTTGTGAAAACATATCATTTAACGCGATCCAAAACTATATTATTGGTATTAAAAACAAGTTCTTATGTATATGCAATTTGTGTATATGCATATTATATCACGTAAACAATAAATAAATTAAAATTTCCTATGTTTATTTCGTAACAAATTGGTAATATCGTCATATTTTTTATATCGCGATAAACCGCACCAACCTAACCGATCCTAACCGCGTTGGTTTGGTTTGGTTTGGATTGAATGACTTTTTAAAAACAACCGAACCAAACCGAACCGCATGTATTTTTATCTTGCGGTTAGGATGACTTTTTGGCTCAAAACCGAACCGAACCGCACCGCGAGCACCCCTACTTATTCATATATCAAAGGAAAGCTACTTTTTCAGCTCCATGTTTCTTTTATACCCTAAAAATTCATGAATTTTCTATTTTACCCTTCGTTAAAAATTTCGGTTTATGGTTACCGAAATTTTTTTGCCTTGAAAAATAATTTTGGTTTATGTTTACCGAAATTTGAACTAGAAAAATTTCAATTTTTACGTCCCGGATTTTTTTTCAAGGGCAAAATGAGATTTTGGGAGATTTTTAAGGTATAAAACAAACATGGGACTGGAAAAATAGCTTTCATATCAAAGATGGTTAGAAACTTTAGAAAGAGTCACCTTCCCCCAACACACTAAATGACATTTCATGTTTGGCCTCCTTAAATAAAGGATCTTTGATATCATTAAATTTTTCATTAGAATTAGAATCATGCATGTATATGCAATTTTTGTGTAAATATTGAATTAAAAAATATATAGTTTTTTTTATTAATCTGTCTTTAGTACAAATTTTAAAATAGTATTAATTATAATTGGTTTGTCAAAAATATCCTGATTATATATGGGTTAATCATATCACTTATGCCTTGTATTTATAATCCAAAGTTCCAATTATTGGTCGGTCTAGTATCCTTGATACCTTTGGGAATATGCCAAATTGGCTTGGAGATTCTTCCCATAAGAAATAATCCAATTCCAAATGGATACTCCTTTTTTTGGTACATAAATAGACACTCCTTTGAAAAAGTATCATATTTGCATGCATTTATTTACTTAAATTATCTTTTATATTTGGTTAGATATTAATAATCAAGGCTCTCTATGATAAGACTTTAAAACGAGCTTATAGTTTATAGCTTTTAGCTTATAAGCTAAAAGCTCTGTTTGGTAACGGTCATTTTGTTATGAACTTATAGCTTATTTTACTAGCTTATAGCTTATTTTCAAACGCTATTTTAAGTAGCTTATAGCTTTTAGCTTATAAGCTATAAGCTAGCTTATAAGTTAACCGTTATTTTTACCAAACAGAGCCTACGGCGGTGCACGACTAATATATCAAAATGAGGATCAAGCTAAGAATCTAACAAAATGAAGTGGTAATTGAATTTGAATTCTCATACAAATATGAATGAAAGTAGTAGTTTCTCTTACATGAGGTAGAGACACCACTAACGTGGTGGATCATGTCGTGCTGTCACTGTTATACGGAGTGGTATTTCATTTTATGACTGGGAATTTATTTGGTCTTAATTAGTGGCTCATGGGAAATAAATTTTGGATGTTGATATTTATATAATTCGGTTCCTCTAAACTAAAGTTTTTTTTTTTTGACGAATAAAGAATATTTATTGATTAATAAATTAAAGATTGATATTATATTCATAGATATATTACGTTATAACAAATCATAACTTGTTATAATAATAATAATATAAATTTTTTCGTCGCTGTAAGTTTAACTTAGTTCATAGAAACATTGTATTTTATATCTAAGAGTCGGGTTTTAAACATTGCACATCTCACTTATTCAGTTTAAAAATGCAATTTCTAGCCATTTTGTTACCTGACAAAACAAAACAAAAAAGAAATATAATTTTTTTGATTTTACACTTTATTCACTTTAAATTATAGAAATCCATGTTTATATGATTTTCTTTCTTTTACTACTTTTGACCAAAAAATCTTTTTTTTTTTAAGAAAATTGGATTTTAAGAGAGGGTTTACATGTATACTAAGATTCAATTTTTTTTTTTTTTTGAAGAAACTAAGATTCAAACTTAGATTTTTGACAAGTACAAATTGAATTCTTAGCAATTGTATCAACTTTTGTTGGCTAAGGTTTCACACGTTTGTTTTTACAAATAATAAAAATTGAATTAATATTTATTTTTGCAAAGGGACTTACTTAATATTAAAAGACGTTAAAATTTATCAAAATGAAATGCTTCAAAGTTTGAGTGGGTGGCTCTGTGACGACTTTTTTTTAAGGTCGACATCAAAAAGTATTTGCACTTTTTATGTGCACAAAAAGAATCTGAATTTGTTGTACTACACAAATAATATCTGGATTTGAATAGTCCTGTAAATGAAAAAACCTTTCATTAATTTGACAAATACTTCCGCCCTCCTAAAATGAAAAAACACTAGCATAAGATGAGAAAAATATGAAAATTACTTTTGCCACCATATTGATTTTGCAGCGTGCCCTATAAATTTATTAAAATATCTTCATCTGCTACTTAAATAGCAGACACCTTCAAAAACACCATAAATTTATAACGTCCGCTACTTAAGTAACGGACGTTATAAAAATGAAAATTTCTAAAATATAACGTCCGCAACTTAAGCGGCGGAAAAGTAAAATTGAAAATCCGGTAGAATGACAAAAATAATTATTGAAAAATATAAAGGTTAAATTACATCACAAACTACAAGTACATCATTTAAGGTATTAAATGGGAGCCCATCAAGTAGCCCACAAAAAAAATAATGGATTATGTATCACATATTAAAATGGGTTTTTCTATCACGTGGAAACTTGCACATGTTAAAAAGTTTAAAATAGTAATTTTGTATTGTAATTTGTGCATTTTGTATTAAATATATATTTTTTTAATGAATAATTATTGTTTTTCAATAATAAACAGTGCGGGTCCCGACAATTTCGAGGCCATGTACTGAATATTAAAAGTGAATTCGTTAATTGAAAAAATATACAATTTTTTATAAAAAAAAATAGTACTCTTTTAAATTATCAATAATACACGAGTTTTTGTTTATCTTTAAGCCAAAACAAACTTTTTTTTCCTAATACATGCACTTAACAACTTTAAATTGGGGCAACAAAAGTAGATTAAAATAATATTAAGATATTTTATTTATATTTTTAATAATCTTTTTCTTTAAGCCAAAACAAACTTTTTTTCCTAATACATGCACTTAACAACTTTAAATTGGGACAACAAAAGTAGATCAAAAAATATTATTTTTTGAGGCCCTTAAAAATTGGAGGCCCGGCGCGCTAGGGCACCCTGCACACCCTCAGGGTCGGCCCTGATAATAAATTACCACTTTTAGCTACTTTAACATGTACAATGTTGCACATGTTAGACAAACCCTATTAAAATTACAATTACCATCCTTGAATTTCACTTTAAACCACCATCAAATTTGAAATTTAATATTAAGAATTACAGAGTATGCTTCAAAAGCTTTATAAAAAAAATCCAATCATTTCTAGTTTTTCAAATCATTCAAGTTGTCACCAATTAAATAGCCTTGAAACTATTTTTAATCTTTTAGAAACGAACTTGTTGACCACTAAATTGAAACATGTGAGTTCGGAAGTCGTTAAAAATGTACACTGAACTTCAAAATCGAATTCTTTTTTGTATATTCATAAATTTTATGAGTATAAAATGTCTAAAATCTACTATTTCAAAATACAAATTGATAATTTACTCCAAAATAAAAATGTTTTTTTATAAAAAAAAAAAAAATGAAAATAGAAAGATGTAAATGAATCTTGAAGCATGACACAATAATATAATACTATATAAGTACTATGTAGTACATAATGAAATGCCACATATACCATTGATTCTGACACAGTCCATTCATTCTGTGCTTGTTTGTTTTCTTCACTCATCATCATTGTCTTTGAGTTTTTAGTTACTCTTCACAAAAACAGAAGAATCTAATATCAAAATGTTGAAAGTGAAGGGAGGAACAAGACCACCATGGGTAGGACTTGGAGCTGCAGTATGGGTTCAAATAGCAGTAGGAAATTCTTACACATTCCCACTTTACTCACCTTCTTTCAAATCTGTTCTTGGTTTCAATCAAACTCAAGTTACTCTTCTTGGTGTTGCTAATGATATTGGTGAAAATGTTGGTCTTCTTCCTGGTATTGTTTGTAACAAGTTCCCTCCTTGGCTTATGCTTTTCATTGGTGCTCTTTTCTCTTTCCTTGGTTTTGGTCTTCTTTGGCTCTCTGTCTCTAAAACACTTCCTTCTCTTCCTTATCCTCTGGTAACAAATTTCTCCATCTTTTGGTTTTTTCTGTTTTTTTGTTTTATTTCCTTATTAAATCTTGATCTGAGGAAGACAAATCTGAAATCATATATAACATGATACATCTTGATTTGAGGTTTTGAGGAAAGAGACAAAACTAAGGAGTTTGTTTATGTTGTGATTGTGAATATTCATAGTTTGTATCAAACTTGTCTGAATTGGAGATTCCATTATTTATTTATTTTTATATATATATATTCTTTGACTCATATAGTTTTGATTTCTTGGTATTACTAGATTTATTCATTTAATAATTGAAATAAATATTAATTAATTAAGCTGTTTATGCCTTATTTCCTCTTCATTTTTTACCACAAACTCATATGTAGTCATGTTTTTTATGACATGTATAAATGAGAAAAGATTTCTCTACAAACAAATTTAGACAACTTCTTAAGTGATTACCATAAATATGTGATTAATTATGTTTAGGAGATGGTTAATGGATATATCAAATGTTGAAACTTATTATTATCAACCAACGTAACTTCATTAACCACGGATTCGGACTAGTTAACCATAAGTTTTAATAGGTGTTCAACTACATATAGATTTAACTATTTAAGCATCTGAAATTTGTGGTTAAATAAGTTACGATGATGGTTAATGAATTTCGACATCTAGTATATGCTAACCGTCTAACAGACATAAATAATCACATATTTGAATTGCGTTAATGACTTAAAAGTTTGTCTAAATGTTTGATATTGTCTAAATTGGTTGTTGAAATAACACTGATATATATAAATATATGAACTACATGGCATACACTTAAATAAGAAACTAATCTCTTTTGTTCACATTTTATCATATTTTCAGCTATGGTTTGCACTTGCTATTGCTACCAACAGTTGTGCATGGTTAACCACTGCCATTCTTGTGACCAACATGAGAAATTTCCCGGTCAGTAGAGGCACAGTTGCTGGAATATTGAAAGGTTATGGAGGGATCAGTGCTGCAGTTTTCACAGAAATTTACAGGGCACTTCTTCATAATTCTTCTTCTAATTTCCTCTTGTTTCTCGCTGTCGGCATTCCTGCTTTGTGCTTCACTGTCATGTTTCTTATTCGTCCTTGTACACCGGTTTCTGGTGAGAATTCCTCAGAAAAATGGCATTTTGTTTTCATTCAATGTTCAAGTGTGGCTTTAGGTGTATATTTACTTGTAACAACAACACTTGATTACATTCTTTACATAAATTCCACCGTGTCTTATGCTTTGGTGGCTTTGATGATTCTTCTTCTCATGGCTCCTCTTGCTATCCCTTTAAAGATGACATTGTTTCCTCAAAAAGTAACTGAATCAGAAGAAAATGAGCAAAGTGAAGGCAAAGAAGAAAACACAAAGCCCCTTTTACAATCTTCGTCGGCTAATGCACTTGGTAGTTTCTCGGATGCTGGTGGTTTATCTGAGGTTGATTTACTTCTTGCTGAGGGTGAAGGAGCAGTAGTACCTTCAAAAAAGAGAAGGCCGAGAAGAGGGGAAGATTTTACGTTTACTGAGGCATTGGTTAAGGCTGATTTCTGGCTGTTATTTTTTGTATACTTTGTTGGTGTTGGAACTGGTGTTACTGTTATTAATAATCTGGCTCAAGTAGGTGCTGCTCAAGGTGTGGAAGATATCACCATCTTACTCTCAGTTTTCAGCTTTTTCAATTTTGTTGGCCGACTTGGTGGAGGAGTTGTTTCTGAACATTTTGTCAGGTAATTTTAACGGCTTATATCAGATAAAATTTGAATAGGTATATAATTGTTTATATTAACTTGATATTGCAAACGATATTAGGCTTAAACGTATGGTTAAATCAGCTGATGCAACCTTAATCACAGTTGTGTTTCGGTGGTAGAGGCATTAAAAACTTTGATGTTGTGGTTTAGATTGCTATTGGCGACCTTTTTTTAAAAGTATATGCAATTTTGTTGGGTACGACTCATATAAACTGGACCGTAGTATTTAATAGAAAGGTCCTATCAGAGACAAAAGCGTAATTGACCAAACTTTGTAATACATCATGTGTTCTCTATTTGTGTTATTTCATATCTTTTGAACCGGGTTGCTATTCTAACAGATTCTTGTTTGGAAAAATAAAAGTAGATTAAGTGTTTAGAAGTGTATGTGTTTCTTGTTGTATAATCTAAAAATGAAATCATGTAAAAGTAATGCAATAAAAATGATGTATATTATGTTGAGTGTTAAACATTTCCATATGCAGGACGAAAACGATCCCGCGAACGGTTTGGATGACATGCACACAAATAGTTATGATAATTGTGTACCTACTGTTAGCACATGCCATCAAAGGAACACTTTATCCAGCAGTTGGATTTCTTGGCATCTGCTATGGAGTTCAATTTTCCATACTGATTCCAACAGTTTCAGAGCTTTTTGGTTTGAAGCACTTTGGATTATTTTTCAACTTCATGTCATTAGGTAATCCACTTGGTGCATTACTTTTCTCGGCTCTTCTAGCAGGGCGTATATATGACAATGAATTGGCAAGGCAACAAGGTTTTGGTCTCATTGCTGCAAGTGTTTCGTGCGTTGGTCCTGATTGTTTTAAGGTCACCTTTTTGGTACTTGCTGCTGTTTGTGTTGCTGGTACAATCTCAAGCATTATCTTGACTATAAGAATTAAGCCCGTTTATCAAATGCTTTATGCTGGTGGTTCTTTTAGGTTACCTCAAATGTCATGCCAATAAGAGTGACGCTGAATTGAATAATCAATAAAGAAGATCACTCCTTAGCATTAGCTTATGGTACAGCTGACTGCAGACTGTTAGATTAATTAATTTCTTAATCTAACTATCTGCATCGAGCTGCAGAGGATCCATGTCCGGTTTATTGAGGTTGTGTTTCCTGATGTGCTATTACTGCAATGCATATGTATGGCTGGTTACCAATGTAGCTATTAGACAATAAATTTTAGCTTCGACACGCGCGGAATTACTGGTTTGGTGTAATCAAGTTGGATATTTTGGTATTTGTCACCTTGAAAATGTGTTTTTAAGTATGCATGTTAGGTAGGGTTATGGAACTGACTACTGAGAAGTGAGAAAGTTAAATGATCTGATATATAATCTGCATACATATGAGTGGAAAGAAATTGAATCTATCAGATACTTGGTTTGATCACATATTTACATATATTATGATAGTGAGCTTCATATATTTGTATTAAATAATGTTAAATGTGAGATGTTAAATGTGTATTAGATACTTCTAAATTTGAAATTTGAGATTTTAAAAATGAGCTTCTTCATTTCATTATATTTTAGTCAAATAATGTGAGCTTCATATATATATGATTTTAGTCATATTCTAAGAGAGCTATTTTTACTCCCAATGATTTCTTTTAAATCACACCTCTCCAGATTTATCTATCTGGATGGAGAACTTTTTTCTTGCGTTTGGATGGATAAATTTTTCTTATGTCATGAAATGTGGTTGAGTGGTGTGCCATATGAAGCTCGTGTAATGTGTTTTGGAGGAGACTTGGTGAGCTGGTATCTCTTTAACTTGACAGGAGAAATTGCAAGTATTAATGGTATTTGTTGGAAGGATTTTTGGGCGACGGCTTGTCATTGTGTGTGGCTGTGGCGTAATAAGGAGCTTCATGACGACGATGAGTATAGTAGACCGATGCATCCAGTCATGTATATTCTGCAGCGTACTAGTGAGTATCACAAAGCTCGTACAGTGCAGAGGGAGGTTAGGTGGATTGGTTGGAAGATACCAGAGGAAGGGTGGGTGAAAGGTGAACATTGATGGAGCTAGCAAAGGTGAGAGCTTGGCGGGATGTGGTGGTCTTATTAGATATCATCGAGGTAGTTGGTGTGGTGGTTTTGCTAAGTTTGTTGGTGTTGGTAGTGCCTCTTGACCCCGAGGTCAAAATTGTCTAAAATAATTTTCAGCTACCAAAGATATTACTGGATTGAGTCGCGTACTAGGTCGCTTTCTTTAAGACGTTTCGCGGCACTGCTCAAAATTGTGCAAGGCAGACGATCAACCACGAAGTCCCCAGGATAAAACAGCCTAGTTCAACTGATACCGATAAATACTGCACTGTAGATATCGGGCAAGAATTACACCCTCAATATGGTATTAAAATCAGTGCGCTATGATTTTAAGTCCATTCTAATATGGTGCGATGACCACTCTAATATGGTCCCATTCTTATATGGTACTTGGACCATTCTTAAGACAGGGAATATGGTATTATGACCATTCTTATAAATTTGAAGGAACTGTGATACTTTAATCACTATTAAATTAACTAATACTAATACAAGTACTAGTATTATTGCTTATAGCCGTAGATTAGCAGCAACATTGTGGTTTGAATACTTATAACACAAATATAAATAGATAATGCATATACTCTCTCTGATTGTGAAAAATTGCATATACTCTCTTTGTTACAAAATAAATGTATATGATTAAATATAAAAGACTAATTCTCTTTCCTTAGTTGTCGACTGACAAATAAAATTTCTAATATCTTAGCATCATTCCACAGTCGGTGCACTAGTTATATGAAACTGTAAATAATTAATATATTATTATATACAACATGTATAATAATATCAAAAGATTATTTCAATTACCTCTTAGCAAGCATCCACAAGAAATTGTAATTGCAGAATGAAACATATGGTAATTGCAAGAAGTGAACATGGAAGCTATCACATATCAACCACATATCACCCATTAGATTGTGTTCAGTGCTCAAACAAAATAATCCAACACTCTTTGCCGCATATTAAGTGCCAGGATTTAGAAGTCAGCACTGGCAGTTTCATGTTGGACGATATACATATGAACTCAAATAATTTTTGGACTATCTGTATCCTAATCACACCAATGGAGCTTGTAGCCAAGCCTCTTTTACAAGACTGATCGTGTTGTATTTTTAATTAGGGTATTTCTCTCATCTCATAAGGAAAATAACATGTCCTTAATTATAGGAAGTAAAGATGCCACTCACTTAATTCCTATCAAATTGACATCATACTCATGATTTAGTAGAAGGTGATGTGGCCGAATATTTAGGAACACATGTTATGACTTTTTCTACTATTCTTCCTATTATTTAGTAACTCAAGTGAGTTCACAACAACCTATAGAATGTGCTAATAATAATAATATGTAGAGTTTACCTTTTATTATTTTTATCTCAAAATACACATCAGTATATAAGACATACTAATATGTTCTACTACCCAAAGCGGGACTCAATATTTTATTTTCAATTCACACATAAATGTGTTCTTTGTTCCAACAGTGCCTTTATTGCCGAGTTGTGGAGAGTTTTAGAAGGTTTGAAGCTTGCAAGGAGGAAAGGATTTCACAAGGTTGAAGTTAACATTGATTCTAGCTCCGTAGCAAACGTTATTATGACAGGTGTGTCAAGTAGCTCTATGGGGTACTCTTTGTTAAAAAGTATCAGAAGTTTGCTTGATGAGGAATGAGAAGTGAAGATATCTCACTCTTTTCGAGAAGCAAAAAAGTGTGTGGATACATTGGCAAACATGGGTTGCACGTTAGACTGCAACATAGTTTTTTCCGAATCTTGTCTGAGTAATATTAGAGATTTATTTTCTGCTGATGTTGTGGGACTTAGCACCCCACTTGATTTCGTTGTAGTTTTTTCTTTCGAGTGTAGGCCCTCTGTAATATAAAAAAAAACCGGTGTCTTTCCTTCATTTGGATAAATAAATTTAGATGTGAGCAGTTTTTAAGAATCATAAAGCAAAAAGGAAAAGAAACTACCATATGGTAAGTACGAACAATCGCCCTATTTTGGGTCATGTCCTGTGGGAATATATTGAAAACAACTCAACTCACTGTCTGCAATTATTTCAATTTCTTCTTTGTACAACTCACAAAAAATAAATTAGCATTAAAAGACATTAAGTAACCTCAATTTTAAGTATGAAAAACATTAAGACACTTTTTCATCATCAAACACCATTAAAATTACACAGTGTTGATGTACCAAAAAAAAAATTGGACAGTGTTACTTTATAATATGATCATATTGTTTATATGACCTAGTGGAGTCCTACATTTCCAGCCACTGAGAAAAGAAGTCATAGGTTAATTGGACAAGTTTTTTTTTTTTTAAGCAATTGGACAAAAAATTATTTCTCAAAACAAAATAATGTATAAACAAAGTAGTTGGAAAACTACAAGAAAGCATTTTTTTCAGCAAAACAATAGATTTCATACACTAGCTAGTACTATTATAAACTACTATTAATTCAAAGAAGAAACAAAAAAGGTGTTTTCTTCACTCACCATAGAATCACACAAGAAAACAAAGACAAAAAAAAAATTAATCAAGTTGGATTAAGATCTTGAAACAGTGTAGGCCAAAGTGAATGTTCATCATCAAGATCAAAATCACTTTTGGGCTTATTATAAGGACTACTATAACCCATTGGGCTATCAGTTTCAGCAGAAGTCCTTGTAATTCTTGGACTTCTATTCTCAAACAACATTCTTGCATCCAAAGGCCCAGATACTCTTGGACTTTGAATTGTTCCAGTGAATCTTCCATCAATGGGCTTACTTCTTAATGGGCTTCTATTAGTATACACCATTCTCTCATTCATCAATCTTCCATCAATTGGTCCAGATAACTTTAATGCCTTATTGTTAATCATTTTCTTCTCATGCATTCTTCCATCTAATGGTCCTGAATATGGCATTGTTCTGCTTCTATACATAGGTTTCTTAGGAATATTCTCATCCTTGATCAATGCTCCTTTCCATTTTTGCCCTTGATACCAATTCGGATCAGGTAGAACCGCCGGTGAAGGAATGTTCCTTTTAACATTCTCTTCGCGAAAAGCAAACTTGCTCATGCATTTTTTGAAACACTTTTTGATGACACCGGAAAAGTTTTTCGGTCGTAGTGAATCTACCTCTTCTTTTTTGACGAGTTTGAGAATTTCTAGTCTGTGTTTAGCAATTGTGATTCCCATGCTTTGAAGAAACTCGTGGTTGAAGTATGTTGCGTCTTCTAATTGAAGCTCGTTACGAGCGAAGATGAGGCCATAGTCATAGATGAGAGAATGATCAAGAGTGGTTTTTGATAACCATGAGAACCAGTCCATGGTTGGATATTGTGGTAAGGTTTAGATGTGGGGATTGTGATTTATAATGTGGATAGATAAGGAGGTGTGGCTAAAGGAGGATAAATGTGGTGGGTATATGGCTATTTATTTTTTGGTTTTTGAAAGTAATGAGCATTGACAATTAATAGGTACCTTGTTATGTAGTTATTTTGTCTTTTTGATAAATTTTGGTTGGTAGTTGAGGTTGAGAATGACTACAGCCAATAATTTGATGTGTGGAAAGTTTTGCTTATCAATTTGCTACATGTTGTGACAATTTTATTAAAGTACCTGTTAATTTATTTATTTTTTTGTTTATGCCAGTAAGTCAGTAACTGACTGACCGCCTAATCTGATTCGGGAGTTAGCTCTGACATCAAGTGGTTTCAACTCCCTTCTAATTGCAGTTGGGAGGATCAAACCGTGGTTCACCCTATCAAATACATTGTCAATCACCACTGAATCACAAACGATTGATAGATACCTTATACTTTTATTAGGTGCAGTTTAGGGTTAATATTGTAATTTAGACATAAGCATTTAAATATAAGTTGTCCTTTTTTTTACTAAAAATATAAGTTGTACTTGAATAATAGGAAAGAACTACAATAGCTATATGGTAAAATAATGTCCGCACAATAGGTTTGTTTGTATTTTGAATTTAATGAATATGTACGCACAATAAGTTGTACTTAAATTGGAGTTGATGTTCTAACAAATTTGCAAAGAAATTGCAATGGTAATATATGAAGATTGATTTAGTTAATACAAAAAATATGATTCATATTTTATAAGAATGTGGGTTTAAATCTCTTTTAAGCCTAATTAGTGTTAGAAGCTAAGCTAGGTCACTTAAACTTTTTTGTAGCATAAATAATGTGTAGATAACTTTTCACTAAACATGAATAGTAGTCTAAATTATAGTGAGTCTTAAAAGTGCACAACCACGTTAGCTTATGACTTATGAGAGTAAAAAGGGGCCCAAGAAAAAGGAAGTTGTTAAGGAAAATCAATTTGGTAAACCTACTACACAATTTTTCAATCTTATTACAAGCAATGGTCCAAAATAACTCCCACTTGAATATTCAAACCATATATACCTGCCCGCTTTAATTGGATATAATTAATAACAGTAATAACGGTAGTCCTACTAACAATAAAAAATGAGGGAAACATAAAACCATAAACTAACTTTTGTGTCAACCATCCCATGTGGTTCAGTGAATTATGTCATCTACTATGAAGTAAGTAAAGTCACTTTTAGGTTTATTAGAAAATTTAAAAAATTTGAAAATATAATGAAGAAAAACTTGTGTTCGATTTGTGAACTTGTTCACTTGAGAGGGAATCTAATATTTTTTTAGATAGACGAAATGGTAAGTTAATGAAAATTCAACGCATGCAAAGTAGAGAGACCATAATTTGAACTCTCATCATGACGTCTATCTAACAATTTTGACGTTTTTGACAATTGTGCTAAAATTTACGGATAGAGACAATCAAATTTTGTACTATAAATAAAAATAAAAACTTAAATGTCTCGTTATCAGTTTGAGGAGTAGTTTAATACTAGCGTCTAGTAGAAGTCAAAAGACCCTTGAATTAACAAAAAAACTACTATAGCAAACCATGGACATTAAATAGCCATAGGAAAGGTTTAGTTGGATACAGAGTACTGTATGGTTTACATCCTCTGACATGGTTCACATAAATTTTAGGTTGCAAGAGGGTATAGTCATTTTTTTTTTTTTATCAATACTATGCTATAACCTATAAGTACAAAATTTGTACCGCTGCTTAATAGTAAATAATTTCAGTCGAGAAATCTATTAAAAATATAAGATAGATTATTTTCTTCAATCCGAATTTTCTCCTCTATCTATTTGTTTAAGAGCTAAAATTTCGTATCACTTAGACCAATTTATAGAGACAGTAGCATTAACGATATTCAGTTATTTTAATTTCTTTGTATAAACTATAATGTGATTTAAAATATTTATTGGACAAAACTGAATTGTTAAATGTTAGTATTGCACTTTGATTGACCTAAATAGTAACTAAATGTGATCTACTTTTACTTCCTTCAAATTAAGGTTTGTGTTTGATAATTATGTACCTTAGCTGGACTGGAATTGACAGAGAAATAGGTATGAACATGGATGAATCCAACTTATATCACGTGAAATATTAATGGTGAATTGGTTTTTTAGGTATTTGATTTTAAATTGGAAATAGAATAAAAAGGTAAAAGGACAATATATAGTATACTACTAGGAACTAGTTCCTTCCTTCCTTAACACAGAGCTCTACTTCCCCCGTACATACATTCACTACTTGTTTAAAACATATCTGCATTTTCAGCTACATTTAAATAGTCATAAATATACATTTTGTAAGCACTTGTGTTGTAAAACCTTTTTTATATATGTATTTAATCGTACAATTTTTTTTTTGAACAAGCCAAAATGAGATATATATTATAAACAATGAATCTCCTCAGCACAAGACGTACCAAGGAAGATAAAGTAAGGTTACACGAGAGTCGCCATACAGAACCAGAAAATACTAAACAAACCCAAGCAAAGCATAAGACTAGACGATCAGCTGTGGCAGTTTAAAGCTAAAGAACTGCTCCTCTTGCTGTACAAAAATAAGTTTCTTTTTTATAAAAATTGAATTTTTTTTTTATAAGAAAAATTGAAATTTGGATGTTATGAGTTCATCTTTTTTGTTTTTAGCAGTATTGAATTTTCTCTTGAATCTAATATATTCTATCGATTTGAATGAATAGATATTTTTTATTTTAGTAAAAAAAATTGAAATTTTATTAAGAGGGGGAAATCCTATGCAAAATGGACTGATTGAAAATTACATGGAAAACTTCTCTTCCAGCCCCACGTTTTTTTCTACCCCGAAACACGCAGAAAATTTCGGTTTATATTTACCGAAATTTTTCGCGTATTTTAGGAGTACAAAAGAAATGTGGAGGGCTGGAAGAGAAGTTTTCAATTACATGAGGAAAATTGTTTTTCCGACCCCTGTCCATTTCTTTTCTACCCCCCAAACTGACGTTTTTGCTCTCGGGGGGTATGAAAAAAAATTGCCAAGAAAATTCGGTTTTTACGAACCGAACTGTTTGTCAATCAAGTTCGGTTTATATTACCCGAATAGTTTGAGAATAATGAGTTTTCCATCATTGTTGAATGTTAATGAACCATTATGGTTATGAAGTGGTTTGTCTCTATTTGCAGCCCAAACAATAGTCTTTTTGTGAATTTACTTATACCATATTCCAAGATATGTGTAAGTGGAATTGTTAGGAGTGAAGAAACCAAGTTCAAAATTCTGTGAAGGTGAAATTAGTGTTTGGTTGTAAGTGATAATTTGTGGTGGAGTTATGGTATCTTCTGCTTTTGAGTGTGTTGGAAACATAATTGTTAAATGGAAAAAACAAGTAGCAAGAAATAGAAGTGTGAACTTTGTTTTCTCCATGATGATTATTTTGATCCAGTCAACAATTCGGTTAATATAAACCGAACTTGATTGACAAACAGTTTGGTTCGTAAAAATCGAATTTTCTTGGCAATTTTTTTTCATACCCCCCAAGGACAAAAACGTCAGTTTGGGGGTAGAACAGAAATGAGCAGGGATCGGAAAAGCAATTTTCTTACGTGAGGTGTGCCTTCTAACCAAATTCTTATTGGGCTAGAATCTGCATGCATCTTGGGCTAGGTAAATGAGCAGGCCACATAGCAGTTCTTTTGTAGACATGGCAACGGGGCGGGGGCGGATTTTGCCATCCCCAAACTCAAACCCATAAAGTTCGGGTTTCCCCGAACCCATCCCAATTCCATGCGGGGATAAAAAGTATAACCCCAAACCCCTACCCAATGGGGATCGAGTATCCCCAACGGGGTTCGGGTATCCCCGTTACGCCTATTTCCACATGAATTATGATTGGATTTTAGTATTTTTTTATTAAAAAAAAAAAAGGTCAAAAGTCAATATTTTTTTGTTTTAACAATATTCTTTTAAATAAATAAAAGAAATAGACAAAATCATTTGTTTATTACTCAAATTAAAAATAAAAAATAAACATATGAATATAATTTTAAGAGATTGTTTAAGAGTTTCTAATTTTAAATAGGTAAAATTTAAATTTAACATAAGCGGGGCGGGTTCGGGGTGGGTATCAATGTCCCTGTTACCCGCCCCAAATCCATCTTTTGAAATCGGGGAAAACTCATACCCAAACCCAGTCAATCTGGGTTTTCCCCGTCAAAGCGGATAGGGTTTAGGCGGATACCCGCAGGTATGGGTTTTATTGCCATGCGTATTCTTTTGGAGAGTTTCTTTTAGTATCTCTGAGAACATCTTTATTATAAGGTACTTAGATAGATTCTTTGTTAGAAATAATATAAAACCATTGATATAACTCTTCCTAACAGCTTAAGCTTTTGGGATAATCGGTTATTTGACATTCTTAGACTACGTAGTAATCAATCTTAAATTTTACTGTTGTTGGAGAGCGTATACTTGGCATTGCTAAGTTGCTCATGCAAAAATCTTTTAGATTTTGATTATTAAATTAAAATAAACATTATTTCTTTTTCATTCATCACTTTTCATCACTTTGGAGTGCATAATTGTTTACCATTAAAACAAAATATGATGTGTTGTATAAAGGTAAATAATATTTGGACATCAAATAATTATTGTCAAATACGCTGTCAAATGTTTTTATTATTATGTATTTTAAAAAAATGTAAAAATATAAAATACCAGGATAAAAATACAACAACATATAAAACTGTTTCTTTATACCACTTAACAGTACAGAATTAGATGCATACAAAAAATATTAAAAAAAAAACAAAAAATGTGTAATTATTATATAATTGTTAGAAAATGGTTATTTAAATAACATTTTTGAACCACAAAAACACCAATTAAAAAAAAAAACTTAGAAAGTTACAATTTGAGTAAATGGATAAAGTCCACACATTTCCCTTTGAATCCGTTTGTTCAAACCATATCTTGGTCAAAGCCGTACGTATGTTATGAAAAATCACTCATTTTTTCCTGTCAAACGTTTTTCTTCAACTCTTAACAACCTCAAATTTCTACCTTCAACCTAGTAACATTTCATATATTTATTTACCCATGTTTTTGTTTCATGTTTTTGTTTTTTGAAGCAAAACTCAACCTTAGCATGTTGTTTTCTTGGGGCAGAAGATTTCAACCTTCTCTAAGACATAACATAAGGTTGTTGTCTACCCAATCACAACGACCCACGTCATCATCTACATTGAGCTCTTTTGGTGGGTTCAGAAATGGTGGTGATGAAAGGGTTAGAGATTTTGAGTATTTTCTTAGATCAATAACTTCTGGGGTTGTTGTTGTTGGTTCCACCTTTGGCTTTTGGTATTACTCTTCTTTATCTTCTCCTGGTGCTAATAACTCTTTGCATTCATTCTCTGATTATGCTACTGAAGATCAGTTTCAACAAAACTATGAAAATAAATCCAAGTTCCTCTTCAATGGTAATTTTCCTTTTTTTTCCCTCATGTTTCAAATTTTGATTATTTTTAATCTGTTACTATTTATGACTTAATTGATGAAGTTACCAAAATGGGTAATGCACACATAGTAGATATTATTTGAGTCTTTTAACTATTTGGTACAATGCTAGATAGCTGGTTGGTGCTTATTGAAAAACATTTGTTGGAAGAGGTCAATCCTTTAAATAGATCTTAATTACCTCGCAAGATTAATCTTTGAAGTTGCTGCAGGGATAAGCTAGTTTACTAAAAAAAATTGTGAAGTTACAATTATTTTTGTGATTTAGTATTAAAATTCCTTTTTTGGGGGGTTTCAATTTGCAATGCCAAATGTTATTTTTATTCCTATATTAGTCTTTAATTTATAATCATAGGTTTCATGGAATAAATTATGGATTTACTAGCTTTTAAGGATTTAGGATTATATAGAACATTATTGAATTGAATCTTAGGAATATGAAGGTTAGGGATGTTGGATTCTTGTAGTTTTTTTATAAGCAAATGTTAGTAATTAAATTTGCTAGGGGAGAAAAATTTGTTAGCAGTATGGATCTGAACCCTTGATTTTGGCAGTTTAATTGTTAATTTATTTGATTTGGCTTGAACACTTATCATTTCTGTGTTTCTGTGCGGCTGCAGACGGTTATAGAAGAAGAGTATTCTTCAATTATGAAAAACGTATTCGCTTGCAGAGTCCTCCCGAAAAGGTAATCAATCTTGTCATTATGAGTCTGTTTAATGACAATTAGGCACCAATTTTTTGTTTCCTTGTTCTGCAAATTGTTAATTAAGGTGGAATTTTTAATATCTGGCACCTTGTTTGATTTCAGGTATTCGAGTACTTTGCATCGAATAAAGCCCCTGGTGGCGAGGTTTTTATGACACCAGCAGATTTGATGCGTGCTGTGGTTCCTGTGTTTCCTCCTTCCGAATCAGGCCGTGTTAGGGAAGGTTCTCTGAGAGGGGAACAGGTTCCTGGCACGTTACAATGTGCTCCTTCTGAATTTTTTATGCTCTTTGACACAAACAGTGATGGACTCATTTCTTTTCCAGAGTGAGTATTTGTTGTCTCTTTTATTTGCTTGAAATGTGAATCACATTGGTTCAAAGTTCATGTGCTATATACTTTTGATAATAAAACCTTTTGTTTTTTCGACACCAGGTACATATTTTTTGTTACTCTTCTCAGCATACCAGAATCGAGCTTTTCAGTGGCTTTTAAAATGTTTGATATCGACAATAACGGGTAAGAATCCTCTCCTTATTATATCTCGAAAATGTCGCAAGTTATATTTGGCCTTCAATTTTGTTGGTGAAATTTTCATTGAACATTGTCTATTCTGTTATCAACAGGGAAATAGACAAGGAAGAATTCAAGAAAGTGATGGCCTTGATGCGATCTCAAAACCGACAAGGGGCTAACCACAGAGACGGACGGCGTCTTGGCATTAAAACTGCGATAGAAAATGGCGGTCTCTTGGAGGATTTCTTTGGCAAAGATGGAACGGATTGCTTACAACATGAAAAATTTGTTCAATTCTTAAGACAACTTCATGATGAGGTAAGTGAGCCTCTCAACCTCATGATGGTCTTGCTCTTGTGAATTTTAGTTAGATTCTGCGTTATTATGTATCCTTAAAGATTGCGAAGATCTTTTATGTTTATTGATTTGCATGTTACAATATACTAGCTTTTAGTCCATAACTATATTACCTGTTCTAATAATGAATTAAATTGCAGATCTTGAGATTAGAATTTTCTCATTATGATTACACTAAAAAAGGAACCATCTCAGCCAAAGATTTTGCACTGTCCTTGGTTGCATCAGCAGACATCAATCACATAAACAAACTTCTTGACAGGGTCGACGAATTAGACAATGATCCAGACATAAGAGAAAAAAGAATTACATTTGAGGAGTTCAAAGCTTTCGCTGAATTGCGGAAAAAGTTGCAGTCCTTCTCTCTAGCCTTATTCAGTTATGGAAAAGTTAATGGCGTGTTGGGAAAAAATGATTTTCAAAGAGCGGCATCTCAGGTACTAATACCTCCCTATTATGCGTAAAAATAATTAAATAAATTTACAGTAGTAACCTGTTTGATCATTTTTAATCAATGAATAACATATTATTACGGTATCATGTAATGTTCGTGCAGGTATGCGGTGTCCAAGTTACAGATAACGTAGTTGACATAATTTTTCATGTGTTTGATGCTAACCGTGATGGAAGCTTAAGTGCGAGCGAGTTTATTCGAGTTACACAAAGGAGAGAAGACCGTTCATCACGTAATGGCTTAGGGAGTATGATTTCATGTTGGGTGAAGTGTGTAACTAGTAAATGTTCATGAGCAGCTCATCCATTTACATTTCTCAAAAACTAAAAGAAGGGTAGGACATGCATTTTTATTTTACAGGAATGGATTCAATTCAACCATATGCAGCTTCTAGTTCAATCCTGTAGAGATGGAGATTTGCAATGACACTGTCAAACTATGATGACATGACTTCTGTCTACTCAGAAATGTACAGATTCAAGTCTTCATGTTTTGATAGTTGATACTTGTACATATCGACACTTTTGATCCTCTTAGCTTTTGTTTCAAATTTGGTAATCTTACCTTTAGTGTTAAGGCTTGTAATATAAGGTTTAACCTACAATGACTAAATTAGTTATTAAAAGTTTAACTACATCTCATTCTTTGCAACTTCAAAGCATTTTGAAAGTCTGTTTTCCACATATGAATTATTGTCTAAATGATATAGTGTCTGCAGTGACAAAACTGACTTCAACAAATTTGATTTTACTTAAAAGTAGGTTGAACTCAACAAATTGCTTGGGTATGCAACTACCAAAGAAATAGTGGAAATATACCTATCCATTAAAATGAAATTCAGAATCAATTACAAGCCATCAAGGAAGCCATAAATGAGAGCTTCAGCTTAGAATCAATTTCGATGCTAGACGTCAAAATCCAAACATCTTTACATTTGATCAAAACCATTTTTGATAATAATAGACTCATGGTCGAGCCCTCTAACCTAATTGGAACCAAAAGTTGATGTATTTTTGCATAACATGTTCCTAGTTCTTGTTAGTTCTTACTATCTACAACACAGATTTGGTAGCAATTTTCTTACAATCCTATTGTTTCGCAATATCAATATTAGCAAATCCTGTTGTACATACTATGATGACAACAAATTAAGAACCTAGAACATGACAACATGCTATACTAAAAGGCATCAAGTACAAACTAAATAGCCATACATTGTTTAATTTTACAATCAATCCTAAAAAAACATGTTAAACAATTAAAATACATAGACCATCACAAAGCCTTCATCTTCTGGTACTCACCCTACTCAAATGCAAAGCAAGTGCATCCCTTATCCTCACTGCACTCTCATCTACCACTCCCTCAGAAGCAAGAACATCATCATCCCCTTCCTTTTCCACACAACTCACACCTTTATCTCTTAACAATGGATCATTACATTTAATAAGAAAATTATGCAACAAACAACCAGTAACAACAACAAACGGCAAATACTCAACACACTCTCTTTTCCACTTCCTCGAATCCGACAGAAGTTGCCACCTAGTACGAAGCCGCCCAAAAGCATCACCAAACAACCCCATTGCACAATTATGAGCACAATTAAACGCGTTTTCAGCTGAACTAAAACTATCTTCTTCATTCAACCTATTATAAGGTGTTAAAAGCCAAGGCAAAAGAGGAAAACATGAATCTCCCAAAATATACTGAGGAATCAAACTATCATCACTTAGCTTATAAGATGGTCCTTGTAACAATTCCTTTGATTTTTCAATATCATGATAAAGCTTACTCTCATGTAAAATTGTTTCGGGTTTTATCGAATTTGGCCACCCAGATGAAACATCTAAGAATCTACCTTCAGAATCAACTAATGCTTGAACCATCAAAAAACGATTTTTACTCAAATTTTCATCTTCAATTTCAAAACCAGCTAAACCCAAAACCCCAAAACAATTGGGAAGTGAATTAAAACCAAAACCCACTACAACCCTATCTGAATCGGTCCGAAGCTCGAATAAATTCCCTAAATTATCATTAACAGCTTTGCAAACGACGAAAAAGGCACGGCAAGCGTCGGAGGGAGAGATTCCGAATCTCCGCGCAACGGAGGAGTAACCGGCGCCGTGAGCTAATCGGAAAATGGCGGCGGCTAGGGCACAATCAGGGGAAATTTGTGGAATTGATGAAGTGAGTTTAGGGGAGAGAAGATCGAGGAGATGGAAAAAGGATGGATTTGACATACGGAAAGCGTCGAGCCATCGTGAATCGGAGACGGAGGTGGAGGAAATGAAGCGGTGGAACCAGGAGTGGTTTTGGGGGGTGGAAGAGAGAAAAAGGGGGTGTTCTGGTTTGAGGAGAAGAGAAAGAGAGTGAGAAGTTGAAGAGATTAAGGAATCGAGGATTAGAGATTGAGAAGGGAGAAGAGTGAGGTCGTTTTGAGAGAGAAAGGTTTGTGCAGTGTGTGTTACTTTGGTGATTAATGCAAAGAGATTGTTTTGATTTGTAAGCGATTTCTTCTTCTTCTTAGTTTGTTTGTGCTTTGCTGCAACCATGGTGATGGGTGATGTGGTGGTCGATGCTGTTGCAGAATAATCTCTCTAATAGAGGTACCATCGTAAAAAAAGAACTAGGCATCTTACAATACCAACTTAGTTTGCAATGGTGCCATCTTTATAAAATTTAATATTTTTGTATTTATCATCTTTTTTCGGTGTTTCTTTTTTATCTCTTGAATTTTCAATTTTTCCATTGTAAAAAAAATCGGATTTTTCTCTGAATTTGCACTAGAAAAAATTCGATTTTTGCAAACCAAATTTTTCTACAAAGGGCAAAATTGTAATATTGGAGGTAAAAAGAATCGTGGGTAGAAAGAGAAATTATCACGAAGAATTAAGTAGCATTTATCATGTAGAGTATAACAAAGTTTGAGAATTTTGTGGATATGAAAAAATTAGTGTGAATAGTTAAGTTAAAAGCCATGCTAAAAAAATATGCGAAGCAAAATGGAAGAGAAGATGAACGAGATAGCGATTATAGATGGACAGTTCTTGAACCCCGGCGATCATGGCAGCCTCTTTAGGTATCATCTCTCTCATATGGATGACTTCAATATTACCATTATTAATCTGATAGAGAAACCTAATAATTTCCCTATTTGCTTTATATTCTGACACTTTATTTGAAATTCCTTTTTAGTTGTTATATTTATCTCAAACTCTAAATTACAAATGTATAAATCATCAATTAGTCTCCCAATTAAACACTATCATGTTTTCTATATTTTATTTTATTTTGTCCGATAGCCAAGTGACTAAAAATTTCACCTTAGAGATGAATAAGTGGAGTGTCGAAATTGAACTCCGGCTTCAGCACGATATATATGTCCGGTTCCTACCAACTGAGTTATGTTTTCTTTGTTTTAGTCTTTGAATTACTATATAAATATTATTAGTCCTTAATGTATATGAAATTTGTCAATATAGTTTCTTCATTTTAGTCTGGAAAGTATATAAATAACTATTATTACTCCTTAAAGTACATGAAATCTGTCGGTATAGTTCCTACTACTAGGACTAAATTGACATATTTTTATGTACTATAGATATTTAGATTGGAGGTAGTGTGATAGTTTATGGAGTAATTTTCATCCTTAACGTATAAGAGACTAAAAGTATGTTGTTTTGTGATTTATACGACTAAAAAGAGGGTACAATTAAAAACAAAACATATATATGTTTAACTCTTTACTTCTATAGTTGATGATTTAACTAATGTGTTTGTTGGAATTATACTATATGCAGTCAATCCATAGAGAAGTCCATTTGCTATGATTCACATTCTAACTCACATCATCATGCCAAGAAGAACAAGAACCAAAACTCAAATAGTACCAAGAGTTGTAAAGTGATTACAAACCCACTTCTCCTTGAAGACTTGAGGATTCATATCTTTACTTTTGTTCATCTTAACTGTCTGCTTAATTCTATAAGGTATGTATGCAAGCCTTGGGCTGAAACTATTGGTAGCTCCTATTTTGCTCAAGTGTGTGAACGCACTCATGCACATTCAAAACTTGGTCTTTACATTCAAAATTGGAAGACACGAGACAAATCTTATTTCTTGGAATTTAAAGATAATGTGAATGGTCAATTTGAAAGAACTGATTTGGGAACACCTCAAGGAATGGGATGTTTAATCGGTACTTGTGATGGCATGTTGTTGCTTAGGAATGCTTCTGAACAAATTTTTTCCGCAAACCCCATCCTCAAGTGTTGGCTTAGACTTCCTGACTATCCCATTTCTCAACAAGGTATAGTATTTAGGCATCAAGGTACTATAGCACGTGTTCCTAGAACTGGAAAATTCAAGCTTTTCCTTTCACATTCTCTTGAGGTTTTAGGTGTATTTTGGTATATTTTGTATGTTCTAAGAATTGGAGCAGATAACTCATGGAAAGAGATATTTAGAAAAGAAGCTCCCGTTCAACTGCATTTTCCATGCCAAACAATTTATAGTGGAGACAATAATCTTTACTGGATAACAAAAGAGGTAGGTTTTTTGATTGATGTTGATAAAGAAATTATTGTACGAGAATATCAACTTTCCCATGTGCTGCATGCTCCGTATCAAAAATATATATTAATGGGAGATCGTATTTCTTGCATTATGTCTAATGATTTTCGTAGAACATTTCAAATCAACATTTTGAATTTTGATTCAGGAAAACTCTCTCTTCATCATGAGATGGGGCCTTTTGATTATGTAGCTACTTGTGGTCATAAAATTATTGGAACTATGATATTTCTTTTGTGGATCAACAACCAAATTATCTTTCAAGTGGCTCTATGTCCAAATGAAATGGTAGATTCAAGGTGTAAAAAAATACATTTAGGTTACAACGTGAAGACCAAGCAATTGACAAAAATCGAGGGCGCTGGCGAGGGCAATTTTGATGTATGGCTTCACACTAACAGTCTAATTTCATTCCCAAATACTCTGATATAGTCAAGTTTCTTGGTAATGTTAATATATGTGGTAGTGTTATTTATATTTCTCTTAACTAAAAAACAAGTATTTATATTTCTATTTTGATTTGGAAACACTTGATGTTGATGAGTAATTTGCTTAGTTACACTTTTATTAATATTAATCTTTAGTTTAGCTTATTCCAGTGAATTATAACTTACCTTGAGAGAGGTACAGTATATTTTGTATCAATAGAGTAAATATCTCTTTTCTTTGTTCTCTTTATGCTATCTGCTAAATGTGTGTTTGCGAATATTTTTGAGTTTTAGGCGTTTATTATGTATTCCGCATATCATTTTCTACACGAGCAATGAATAAATGGTATGAATATATGGTATTGGTACTTCTTTCAGTCACAGTTATAAGCAAAAACTTACTTTACAGATTTATTAAATAATATCGTAATTAGTTTATCCGATCTATTCCATAGATCAAATACATTATTTATTCCATAAATCTAAAAAAATAAATTTGTGTTCATAATTATGATTAGAGAAAACATATTACAATAGTTCTCTAAATTAGCCGAAGTTAACTCAAAATCTAACAAAAATAACGAACTTATATTGACACCAAACAACTTAAAAAAAATTTAATGTACAAATTGCAAAATGATACATAACATCAAGAAAACTATCCTACTTCAAAATATTTTTTTTTTCCTTCAAACTTTTGAACAATATGTGGCATTCCAGGAAGCCTTTCTCACCAAACTTCCATATAATCTGCAACACAAAAAATATTGTAAAAAAATTAAATATCTATAATAATCATCTCAAAAACTTAATTTAAACATAACAATGAAGTCAATGTTAATTGAAAGAAATTTATAGGTTACCTATATATTCTTGTGAGACATGAAAATTCTCTTATGCATTAGTAGGTCTCTTTCTTTTATTGTCATTTGTGTCCTTTTCAGGACTAGAGTCACTTCCAAGCAATCTAGTTGAACTTGAAACACTATCATCTTTGGCATTGTCAGATTCATGAGTCCTAGTAGTTGTTACACGAATTGAATCACAAGGAACTACTTGTACACGAGTCTCAAGAGGAATATCAAGTTGAGTTTGAGGAGCACCACCAATCTACACATCAAAATTAAATTATTGCTTCTAATTTGAATGATAATATAATTCATTTAATCATAATATTAATACTGTTTATTAGATATCTTAAATATAAGTATTGTTTGATTAATGAATATTCCATCAATAATCAGACTTAAAAACCCAAACTATTGAATAAATATGGAATATGATTAAACTTATATGTAAAACTTCTAAAATTGAATTAAATGAGTAGAAAATTAAACCTGAGTCAAAACAGTAGGTGCTGCTGCAAAAGCCGTAACATTGTTCATGACTTGAACAAGACTTGTCGATGGTTCGGAAGCTGTAACAACGTTCGTTACTCGAAAAATATTTCTTGGCGGCGTTGTTGGAGGCGCAGGCTCCTCGTTGATGGTACCCAAAGATACAATATAACATTTACCACCCACAATGTGGTTCACATGGTTCTCTAAATTTGCTACAATCGCAGCATCATTGCAATCATATGTCACTAATTAAAAATAGAACAGATCAGTAATTAGTTTAATTAAATGATATATAAGCAACTTATTTAAATAAAGATTTTGTCAAGACTTAATTTGAAGAAAGATTAATAGAATTATTTACCACAAACAGCACGATCACGGTCAATATTTTCCGCTTTAACAAATCGAATAAATTCGTATCCATTAAGTTCTGCCAAGCGAATATCTATCGCAATTCCATCAAAAAGATGGATATGTTCCAGCAAGAGATTCATAGCAGCTGGAATCTCAGTGCATTGTGTAACTGCAACATAGTATATGCACAAGAATTAGAAGAAGAAAAAAAGAAGATTAATTAGTTTACTTAACTTTATGACAAAGATTAATTAATAAACCTGGATGATTATAGCGACTGCACAGTGTGTTGAATTGGATGAAGGCATTGGGTTGATCATAAACTGCAAGAAACTTGATGATGCAACCAGTTGGGTGTATGACTTCAAACACAGTTTCAAATTTGGGAATCACCATATTGATATTACTCAGAGAAATCTTGAAATCAAGAATATGGTGAAATCTTGATGACAGTGATAGTTAGGATAATGTAACGATTGATTACTATTTGATTGTTTAATAGCGCGCCAATATATATAGTATGTTGCAGAACAAATAGTGAGTAATCTAATAGGACTTTGGTCTCTGAATTTGAGAGTTGTTGGCTTTATAAATGACAAACACATCTTTATATCTCTTTTATTTATAATTTTAATACTAAATTAATCAACCAAAAACACATTTAAAAGTTAAACTAAATAATTAAGGACTCATGTAATTATTAAAATGACTAATAAGAGCCATACTTTTTAATTTCAATGACTATTTATTGGGATAACGTCTCATAACAAGATTAATTTGCATGTGTAATTTGTTTACATCTATTTTTTTTTTTAGAGTTTAATTTTTATATACTATTGACCTATTAAAAAGTTTGACACTAAGAAAATTACAACCAATTATATGTGAAATTAGAAAGAGATATGATTTATTTAAACAGTAGAAAATATTTTCACTAGTAAATTCAATTCATATTTATATAGATATTAGATATATGCCTAAACACTAAAAATCATTTCTATTATGGTATAAACACAAATTATTTATTACTAATTAATAATCTCATGAAAAAGAAGCTAGTAGGAGGCGTAACAAATGAAGATGGTGGAAATTATCGGCCCTAGAATGTGACAATGATTCTAGTATCATTTATACCTATGTCTCATGAGTTGAAGGATGAAGGGAACAAGTGTTCAGAAAGAAAAATATAGTGCCAAAAGAAAAGTTGCATACGAAAAAACAGATGTTACTATCGCCCAGACACTATGGCGACAACTTATCAAATGTTATTCAGAATCATAAAATACTAGTAACTATCATATGCTTCTCACGTGGATCTTATATTAAGACTAGCAAGTAACCAAAAGGGCAACACAACCATGAGTGTAAGGATAAACAAAGCAATAAAAAGTGGACTCCGTCACTTCGGTTTAAACATAATATTTACATATGAGAATGCAATGTCATTATTACATAAGACACAGAACACATAGACAGTCCCACATGGCATATGCACCTCAGGGAGAAAAGAAAAAGATATATGTACAATTATTCTTAGACGGGAAAATACAAACATGCAAAATAAAGCATAATTACACTATCGCATGCCTGATACTATACATACATTTTTTAGAAATCACCTTTCATCTTCGCTTAATATTATTTTATAATTATCCAAAACAGTAGCTATAAATATGTACAGAATATTGTTTGTTCACCAGGCAAAGAACAGAACTCTCTCGATCACCTGGTCTACTCTGGCCGGAAGCTTATCAAATTTGGAAGATCAGTTGAATGAAGCTTCTTAATTTCAGCTGCATTGACCTTGCAAGACTCCAAGGAAAGAGTGCGCAAATTCTTTAAAGGCTTCAAATACTGCAGTCCTTCATTTGTTACACGAGAATTTGAAACATTTAGCGACCTCAGTGCAGTCATTCCTGTATTCAAATATAGATATACAATTAAACAAAAGCAGAACAAGCCTCTTTATTTGGTTAAACTACAGGGCAAGCAAGGAATATAAAAGCAACGCAAATAAATGATTTTCTCCATATACTTTTTCTTTTCTTTCATTTATTTCTGATTCTGCAAGACTTTAGTTGCCCATGATCAGTGGGTTTACACGTATTCTTGCAGCTAATATTTTAACCTTTTGCACATGAAAATAAGTAAATTAGTATACCAGCTGCACCCTCGCTACATGTGGTGATTAATTAACACTCAACTTGAATTAGCAAGTACAATAGGATACTAGACATTCAAGTTACAGTCTAGTGTATGTATTACATCTGCCAAATCATTCAAATCATTATTGTTGAAAAAAGGAAGCAAGATACGCAGAAATGAAGACATGCAGAAAATACCAGAGATTAACTCCAGAGTTTTATCTGTCAATTTGCAATTCTGGGAAAGGTTTAGCTGTGTCAGGGAAACAATTTCTCTTATATTTTTCACGCCAGCATCAGTTAATAATCCACCACATATCTCAAGGGATTGCAGGTTCTTGAACGCTGCATGATGCAAAAAAGGAAATAACATTTAAGCCACCAAGATAACTTTATGCAGAAGATTATGTAGACCCATGTTTTCCCATTACTTTAGTTAGTGTTTGGCACAATAAAAAGAAACATGAATACATCCGATTCAAAATTAAAAAAGAACCGGCTCGTTGGGTAGCAAAGACTTGTTTGTGCAGGTCAGAAGTTTTAAATTCTTTATGTAAAATGAATTGATAATAAAGAACAGAAGAACAAACTTAATGTAGATTCATTTATTATCTTTATTAGTTATAACAATTTCATAACAAATGTGTGCACCCCAATACCCATATGATACGAATCAAATACCTAAAAAAGGAGAAATGCTGAGTATGCTTATCTTTACTCATGCATTCTCATTTAAAGTGTAGACTAACTAGTTGGTTAGATATTGAAGTACAATTTACACAGACAATTTATAATCAGGTATTTTAATCTAAAGTAATATTCAGCAAGCATACACCAAATGAACAAACGAAATCAACAAGAGGCTGAAGTTCGCATATACATACATCGTAAATATGTAGTTCCAGAGTCGGTAATACGGGCACCAAAGAGATCCAATGTTACCAACCCGCTCAGGCCTATATACAAGACACAAGAGCTAATCAGACAGTTACATTTGAAGCTACTAAGTACTAACAGACTAACATTAATTACAGCTCAAACAAATTAATATGTACATTGAAACATGGTTTAGATAGGGCCAGAGTTAGTTTGGTTTGGTTTTGTACAAAATTCACTTCATGCAAGGTTCGCTTCCAAAAAAAAAATGCTTCCTAAAATTACTGTTTGAAGGTTTAGTTTAGAAAGGGCCAGAGTTAGACTCAAACATGGTTTTTGTACACGGGCTTAAGTAGAAAGAGTTGTGACCCACCTGAACCTGACGGATATAGTTTCTACCTGATAAAACACTTGATCCAATACAAAAGTAATTTGTTTCCAAATAGCATGTGACAAATATGCAATGGGAAGAAATGATTACTTAGAAAGTTTTAGACTTCTAAAATGGTAATATAAAAAGTAAGACATTTATAATAGAAAAATAATCAGTCATTAAAAGAGTATATTAGATGATCCACCCAGAAAAAATGGAGCATGTGAAAGTAAAGAGGGAGAAACATTAAGATGACCCCATTGAAAAGAAACAAGATAGGCAACTTTTGCATGCTGCGGTGTTAGATATGCAAAAAAAAAAAAAATTAAAAAGAGTAACACAAACTAAAAGGAATAATAGTAAATAAAATAATTGGTCAGAGAAGCTGGGCCATGTTTGATGATTTATTATTGATGCTTTCTCAGCACTCACTAGGCAGTACCCTCCATACATATACAAAACCATTCATGCAAGACCACCGACTTAAAAAGTTAACAGGTTAATACACATGAAAAAAGACATGGCTTATATAATGAGTATACACAAGGAAATGCTTACTTGTAAGATTTGCGAGTCCAGCATCTGTTATCTGTCGAGCATCCAGATTAAGTGATTTAAGATTTGTCAGTCCTGAGAGTCTTTTCAGGCCATTATCAGTTACTGAGGTAAATGACAGATTCAAATCTTCCAGTTTGTTTAAACCTGGACAAAAAGCAAGAACCAATTTTCACATGCATCAAAATCAGTATGTGAATATCTCTACCAAGGCAGCATCAGATAGATAGACACATTAGTGCATGCAGGTAGAAGTAACTGGAAAACATATATTCATAAATAGAAAAAGAAGCTGTACAACTATTAAAACAAAAAACCTTAAATCAAATTAAAATGTCGCACGCAGCCTCCACATCTTAGGCAGATTGGCAAATTATTGAGACATTATTTTCTTTTTACAAAACTTCGCTTATATTTGTGTAATTAAATGGGCTTTCTGAAATTTATCTTTCAACATATCATACAACAGTCTATGATCACATTCCATGATTTAGCCTCAAACCACACAAAACACAATGTCAATTTACATACTAGAAGTTGACAACATGGAAGTTGAATAACAAGGACTGAAGCAAATCATATCCTATTAAACATAAAATACCTCGTAGTACAAGCAGTCAAACATATGTTCTAATTTCAATTTATCTGCCAATAAACTCGCTGATTTCGTTTCAAAAAATTCACACTGATTTCAAAAATAAAAATCTCATTTGATAACTACAGGATTGTCTCCATCAACCTGATATATATCGAAGCCCGCTGTTTCCAACTTCAGTGTCAGACAACACTAGACTTTTCAAGAGAGAGAGGCCTGAAAGAACAAACAACTGTGAATTTCATACTGTAGGTGATACTTCCAATACAAACTTGGACTCCTAAAATCTTATAGATATTCAGAAGAAACAGAATCTTCTTCCCTTCAAAGACAACATTATGATACAACAAATCAAGCAAATTAATGAAAAAAATAACAAGCAAACATGATTTAAAGCCACCAGACAATGCAAGATGTATTGAATATTCTAAGCACAAGGTCAAGACCACATAGTTCTTTAAATTTATAACATGATAATTTTATAAATCTAACTCAAAACCATTTGGTTAATGCCAAGTTCCATAAGGATTTGTTCCAATCTTAACTTCAATGGACCGAGAAAATAGGAGAAGTAGAATCATGAAATTAACCCCATTCAGCTGAAAATGACAAGGTATAGAGCATCATTGAATATATCCCCAAAGTGTGGATCTAGAGGAAACTTGGTGCTATAAAATATGAATTTCTTTCTATCGAAAGGTCCGAGGCAAAGATGGACCCATATCAGATCTATTGTATGTAGGAACATTAAAGAAGTATAACAAGTCTACCTAAGCTTTAAACAATGTAATGACCATTCAAGTCGATATAAAGGGAAAACATGAAACATAGTAGTAAACCTGTCAAATTAGCAAGCTCTTCATCGCCAATCTGGCAAGAATCAAGATTCAAATACTCCAAATTAGTTAAACCTGCCAAAGAGAAGCCAATTCAATATCTAAAGGAGAATTGAAAAATAAACAAGTTTCAGTCATGATGATAGTCACAAGTTATTCACCGAATGATACTCAAGAATGCGCGCTTAGGAGACCAAATAGGCACCTTTGTAAATTTGTAGACAATAACATGCACCTAATAATTTCTATGCCTTTATTTCATTTGTGTCATTTTACATGACCCTAAGAGAAGAGAAGGTAAATACAGTATGGGAAGAGGATAAGATATCCCCCAGAAACATATATTGTTGTGGCATATTAAAAATTAATAACAATTTGTGTCAAAAAATAATTAGTAACAACAGTTTTCTATCAAAAGCAGGGTTTTTTTTTTTTTAATGAAAAGCAATTATTGAGTGGTAAGAGTTTGACCGTGTATAATGACAAGGGACGGAGTTCAAATCCCTCGGCTATGGTTGTATAGTGACAATCAGTGCCAATTTAATTAATAACTTTCCCCTTCCCCAATTTTTTTTAAGGAAAAAGAAAGAAAAGCAATTGTCAAAATTAGTGTCAATAAGATTTTTTGGTGATGCATGAAATCAAGTTGTTCATGTAGAATTATCGAAAGGGATAGAAATTATACAAAATGGAGAAGGTCCATCTCAAATGTGCTCTTAGCATCTGAAAATTGGGAGGTGGTGGTGGGAATTAAGAAAATACATCTTCAGACAAACGGTACAAGTCATGTATCTTTTCAACATAGGGAAGCAGCTTTTGGGAAAAATAGTCACTCTTATAAGAGTTGTAGAGGTATGAATAACCTTTTAGATGAACTAAGCATGCGTCTGTAATCTTGTTAAATGCAAGACTTAACCTCCTCAAGCTTGTAAGACCTGCAGGAAAGGGAACATTGCTGTAAACTGAGAAATTGTTGTTTTGTCGTCCGTAGAAGTAAGAAGTATGGACATGGGCATAAAAAGTCCTCAAATAGGGTCACTATATATTCAAGTTACCAGAAAATTTCTCAAATCCATCATCAGAAAGACCACATCTGTTGAGATTTAAGCATGCCAGGGCCGTTAAGGCTGCACATGAAAGAAAAACATGATTAATTAACGAGCTAACAGAGGAAATTTCTGACATTGGAACAGTGATAAGTAAATATGAGATGCCAATATCAGATATAGTCTTTTCCGTTTAAGCACTACGTCTACATGGATTGCATATCCGACTTGTCAGATCATTAACATTCTAAATAAATTAGAGGGAAAGCTCAGCATTACAAAACGACATCCACACCAAACAAAGTTGATGTCTAAAATCAATGGAAATGAACAGACACAGAATAAAATGTGATTATTTTTACCAGAAATATACTCAAAACATGCAGCAGTGATATTGCATCCTTCAACATTTAATGTGCTAAGCTTCTGCAAACCTGTAATCCAGAAGGGAATATCCAATCAATGTAATAATACATAAAGGAAACTGCTTTTACAACTTATTCAATAAACTGAAACTCCATTTTGATGATGGTAAGAGAATAATATATTTACACTAGAGAGAGAACATTAATTGTGGATTTGTGTTAAAGTTAGGGTTTTAGACACAAGGAAGAGAGAAATAATAAGAACTTGAATATTATTGATAACAACTTGATACAAAAGACTTAAGTACTAATCCCTTATTTATAGTGCGTGATACAAAGAGATTCCAAATCCTGATTAAATAGGGAAATCATGAAAGTAACTAAGAAACACGAAAACTAATCCTAGGAGATAATCTAAGATACTACAAGATTGGAAACTGATCGTAGGAAAAAAACCAATATATTCGAACATAATATCAAGATATTAACAAGATATTATTTTATATTCCAACATATTGACAACTAGCCATGTTATGATGTACATAAAATAGAAGCAGCTGTACTATGCAAAAAAAAAAAAAAAAATAGAAGCAGCTGCTATAGTCTAGTTGTAAAACTTGTAATGGATGACAAAGACTACAGAAATACCTCTTAAGTAAGAAATGCCAAGATCAGTAATACTGCTGTTGGAAATTTGCAATTCCTTTAAATTAATAAAACCTGAAACAATTCAAACTGACAGTCAACTCAAACTCTGATCATGGCTTAACTTTTTGCATCTAAAAGTACGAACAGGAATAATTGAATTAGGTAATCACATGAAGCTATTAATTAGGTTATAAGGGCATATGTTTACGTATAAACTCAACAACGAATATTGGTATCAAGTATCAACTATAATAACATTTTGCTTTCACCTAACTAGGGGAAAAACTTCTATATACTGTATCATGAAAATAATTTTGTTATGCACATTTATAGCATACTATGATGGAAAAAAAAAAAAAAAAAAACCTTATATATATATATATATGTATCATGCAATTCAACCACTGTGATAACGCATGACCAATACCTGAGATAGCCTTCATGTCTGAATCCGTAACACATTTACAGCATCCAATATTAAGAGACTCGAGCTTTTTCAGACCTGTATAAAAATAAAGGGAATCTATAACCTGGTAATTCCAAAACCAAGTTTCTTTAAAAGCAAGGCATAATCAGTAAAACATTTAATAGCACCTAGATAACAAAGTTCGTATAAGAAGCCGATGAAGGTTGGCTCAACTGGTAAGATCAAACAGCCTCTGACGCAATGATCCGTAGATCGATTCTTATTGGCAGTCCACTATTAGAAGTCAATTATATCCTAAATTGGCATACCCTTACCTCAGTCCTTCCCTCCCCCCTTAAACATTTTTGTATAATAAAAAAGGTTCATTTAATTAATATAGAACTTTTTATTGCTACTAAGCATAGACTATGGCACTAACCAGATGGTGTTGACACCAACTAAAAAATAATGATGATAATTCATCTAAATAATTTAAAAGAAGAGAATAACATCAAGCAGTTGATAAAAGATGATTAAACAGTAGTTATTGATTCAGAGAATATAGTAAATTCATCAGATGCATTTGAAATTTACAACGAACAACCAGCAGAACACCTTTAGTACAAATGGTTTAAGAAACTAGCAAGAAACAATAAATTTTTATGGAATAACAATAATATTCATCTTCTAGCCGGATGAGTTCATGTCAACCACCCAATTAACCATTCATATCTCATACTTAGCTATACATCAAAGAAAATGTTATTTTGTTTTGGATTACTATATGTGAGGTTAGTTTTCAACAACATCAAATACACAAGGAACTTAGCAAGATATCAAGAATAGAAACCTTTAAAATGAACGAATCCCCCATGAATATCTGAACACCTCTCAAGGTCCAACTTCTCCAAATTAACTAAGTTGGAAAAGGCACGCATTCCATCAGGTGTGACAGCACAGCTCTTCCTGATACTCAATGAAGTCAAGTTCGACAGACCTATGCAACAAATTTATATTGATTGATTATGTTAATAAAAAAAGGACTCTCAGATACCTATTTTTGTAAAATAGCGCCGATATTGCATAACAGCCAATGAAGATTAAACATTTATGAGTGAATTTCTCCAACTTTCTTTAGTAAGACATCAAAAAATTTAGTAGTTTGGTTTTTTTGCAATAGTAGTTTAGTAAGACATAAAAAATTCTAACAAGAAGAAAATAAATAGTAATTCTACCTACCACTAATGTGTTTGAGTCCATGTTCTGAAAATTGATCACAGTAATTGAGGGTCAAAGCTTGGAGATTTAAGCAATCCTTTAGCAGTCTTAGTCCACTGTCTGTCACATTAGACCCAGAAACATCAACCGCAAGTAAAGACGACCCTTGCGAAGCAATGACATCCATCCAACCATCATTTACTCCAAGATATTCACCCAAGTAAACATCCTTCCATGAAAAACACAACACAACACAATTTAATAACCAAAGCTTCTTCTCTGAGTACTTAAATCAGAGCACTTAAATCAGAGCAAAACCCGCAATTTCACCAACCCTCTTACACAGAGTAAGTACCTGAAGAGCACAATCTCGAAAAGCATTGAGAGATGTTTCTGTAAGACAATGAGAATCCACCAATTCATTGAAGATTAACTGACTTATATCTCTCGGAAGAATCGAAAACGAATCATATTTATGAAAATCCTGTTATATACAACTTGAATTAAATACTGTATGAAAACAAAAACAAAACAAAAGAATCAAAGAGAAACAAACAACAAAACAATTAAACAAAATAAAAAGATTAACCTGACGCATCTTATTTATGCATAAATCCATAAGAGAGGGACAGGTACCCTCTCCAGGAGAATGATTTGCCTTAAAACTTCTTGCTCCTAACCATTTTGTACTTGCACTTCTACAGTACCTTCTAGAAGATACTCCTCTCCGTAAATCATCTTCTATAACTTGTTGATTTCTCTTCCTTGAACAAATACCCCCCATCACTTTATGATACAGATACTGTCACTTGATTATTAATATTATTGATTGATGAATGAATGAATGAATTTAGAACAAAGTCAATGTTCCCATTTCAGAAGAATATTGTTAGGGATTTAACTGCATGAAGAAATATAAAATTAATTAGCACACAGTTATGAAATTAAACAAAGTAGCACACAGTTATGATCAATCAAAAAAACAAATAACGTCATAAAACACTAATAATAGTAATAGTGTCAAGTAGTAACAGAAAAGTAAAATTAAATTAAAAACATGATGATTAACTTAGTTTACTAGTAGAAGATTATTGATCAAGTACTCTAATAAAATTAATTAAGATGAATTTGTATTTTAATTTGTAAATTGATTTAAATTGAAGCTAAACAGAGAGTGAGACTGAACATATGTAGTAGTATATTTGATAAGCACGCGTTAAGATATTTAGTTAATATTTAGTATTACTTAATTAATCGGTGCTGTTAAATATAGAAGATAAAAGTACAAGTAGGAAGAAGAAATAGAAGAGGTTCACTTGCTTGATTTGATTAGATTAGGTTTAAGGATTGATCGGAAAGCGTATCCGGTGGAGTGAGCAAAACGGAAACAGTAAAAATTAGTGAATGAAGATGATGATAGAGAGAGAGAGAGAGAGAGAGAGAGAGAGAGGTTTAATTTGGTTATGTGAAGAGAGAAAGGAGTGTTCGGGAAGAAGAAGTGATGAATGACATGTGGCGGTACTTGTTGTTGCGTTGCGTTGCGTTTGGAGGGAGTGAAGTGTGAGTGAGTGATTATGATTATGATCATGGAAAATGGAAATATAGAAATGAATGAATCGGATAAGAACAACAATGAGAAAGATGGGGTCTACTTTCATGTGGGTCCCATGTCCGCGCCTCTTCCGCATTTCCAATTGGATCGTTCCCCTATTGCTAACGATGTCGTTTTTCGCGTTCCCAAATTCATTCTCACCTAATTTCTTTTCTCTCTGTTTTTTTTTTGTGAAAATTCTTTGTGTAAAAGATTATTGTATATTCTAGATTTTTTATATATTACATTTGTTTCATTTTATAAGATCTATTTTGACTAAATGCACTGTTTAAATGTCTTGTTTTGACCTTGTTTTGACCGTATTTTTTTAAGGCTCTGTTTGGATCGATGAAATATAATGAAATAAAGCGGAACAGAACAAAGGGGAGTGAAATGAGATGGAGCGGAATGGAATAAATTTTTCATTCCATTGTTTGGATATTTTAAAAATGAGATGAACAAAATAGGAACAAACTTGAGGTAAGTGGTGGTATTAGATTAAATCCATTTTATCCTATTTCATTCCATTCCATTATTATTTTTCAAATCAGAACAATGAAACATTATTTTATTTAATTTCGTTCCACTTCATTCCATTATATTTCATCAATCCAAACAGAGCTTAAAAGTATATAAATGTAAATATTATCATGTATCATCTTGTTTGATTTGTTTCGAGGAATATTTTCAAAATATTAAATTTCTATAATTTTTACTAATAAAGAATTAAAGATATTCATAATCAAAATTATGCATTGACGTACGTGTGCAATGGTCAATAAATTCTTATATTTTGGAACGGATGAAGTATCTCTATTTAGTGAATTTTGTTGAAGAAATTGGGAGAAGATGTGTAAACTAAAATAATGAAACAAATAATTAGAAATTGCTAGTGTGTAGATGGCAGGAACAAATCTATGTTTAGGCAAAAAAATTCAATTTTTTTTTATACATACATACTGTTATTTTTAGGAATCAAAATGAGTCATATTTGTAGGAACCAAAATCATATTTAAGACTTAAAATATTTATGTTATACTCTCTTCCCTTCGTTCATTTTTAAGTGTTGTTTTTTACCACCGTATACTATTCACATTATATATTTTGACCACTCAAGGTCTAGTTATTCGAAATAAAAAATATTTGTTATATCAACCAAAAAAATAATAATATTCGTTATTGAAAACTAAAACCACCCTGCCTAACTAACTTCTCATAAAAAAAAATTAAAATAAAATAATTGCAGCTCTTGATTTTACAGGTTCCTCTACTACTTCTATATACTCCCTCCGTCCCTTATTATAAGCACCTCTTGGTGTTTTTCACGCATATTAAGAAAAGTTGATAGTGTAATTAATATGTACTTTTTGGATATTACAATTACTAAATTGTCCTTGGTGAAAAGATGTATTTGTAGTTGACTTTTCGAATTTCAATGTAAAGTAGAGTTATATTTGGAAAAGTATTAATAAATGTGTCTAGGAATTTGCAAATGGGCTTATATTTAGGGACAAACTTTATGTTTGAAATGGTGCTTATAATTAGGGACGGAGGGAGTAACTTGTAGCCAACTTTCAATACACTGTGCTTCTTTTTTTTTTTTTTTGGTCAAGTAGCCTAGCGGCTTAAAATTCCACCCTTAAAGTGGATAAGTGGGATGATCCGGGTTCGAACTCCGGCCCCCTGCATATATAATGCGGTGTCCAACCAATTGAGCCAAGCTCATGGGACTACACTGTGCTTCTTTTCCTAAGTACAAATCCTCTCCATTTCTTAAAAGAAATGGCAAATACAAGTACTAAAGTTTAAATGTATAAATATTTCAATAATATCAATTATTCTCAAAAGACGTGCATTTATATTTTTGATTTACATCAAAACTATAGTAATTGCATTTGTCATTTCTTTTAAGAAATGGAGAGGATTCCAACTCTCTTTTCCTCCACCACGCTGACAAAACCAAATTTGGGACTTTAATTTTGATTATCATATCTAAATCAAATGAAGGATGAAGGATATGCCAAACCGCTATCTCTAATTATTATTGTTGAAACTTTCAAACATCATTAGTACTGTTTTTTCTTCGTGGTTGCTTAATCTGGTGCATGCTAGCGGCAGCTCCTTTACTTTTAACAAAACATGCTTATGAAGAGTTAGCATTTTTTTTAATTCATACCGTAAAAAAAGTGTGCTTTTTATTTATTTATTTAGTACTCCCTCCGATCCAATGTATAAGGAATAATTTGGAAAAAACACACAGACCAAGAAACCTATTTTTTTAATTAAAAATTCTAAATCTTTTTGTCTATTCCAAAAATAACTTTGGTGTATTAATTTATATTTCTCTCTTGTAATTATCTACATACACCATTATGCTTAATTTCAATGTGACTTTTTGTGTGCTTGTTGTTTCCCTCCATATTTTTTGTATAGGGAATTTGTAATCTAATTAATGCATGACATAGGAATGACTAACTTTTAATAAGGATAGAAATAGAAATATTTAATTAATAAAACATAAATTTATAAGTTGTTTCTTATACAAAGGACCAAAAAAAATTCTAAATTGTTCCTTATACGTACATTGGACCAGAGGGAGTAAATAGTTTGAATAATAAATCTCCTTGATGAAGTTAACTTAGTCTTGTATTGAAAAGAATAATTTTTAAAATTTCGAAAATTCGAATATACTATTTCTAATAATATAATAGTATGACCTTAAAGAACTTGATAGCATATTTATCATTCTTTAACCTACTTTTTTGCTAAAGTTTTTTTTCATTAATCTACATAAAAAGATAGATTGTATGACATACGTATAGCATGAAATAAATTTTTTAAAACGTTACAACTTTAAATTTTACATGCCAAGTATTTTTTTTAGAAACAAAACTTACGTGCAATTCCATACATGTATTTTTTATTTTTCCACTCACAAAGAGGTGGTTATTTGTGATTTTTCATTTTGAAAAAATAAAAGAAAATTATTTTTTAATAAAAAAAAATTACCTCTTTGTGAGTAGAGATGGAAATAGGCTAGGCCGAGCTAGACTTTGTCAAACCTGAGCCTGGCCTGTCAAAAAATTAAAGGCTTGAGTCTGGCCTGTGGCCTATCATAGGCTTATTTTTTAGGCCTGAGCATGGCCTTTTGAAAGTCTGACGTAGCCTATGAGCCTGTTTAAAAGCCTATTTCACATAAACATATTTAAATAAATAATTATATTTAATTTTAAATATACTAATGAACAAATAAATCATTGAGATTAAACTTCCTTTTGATATTTAACATGATATTTTGGAGAATTTGACTATATAGGACATCATATTTCGATTTTAGTTTATAATAATACATTTATATATGTGAAAAATTAATGTGGATTAATAAACTTGAATTACTGAAAAAGTTAATAGATTTATAATTTAATCAAAGTACAAATTTTAATATATAATAACAATTGTAAAAATATTATTCATATTTACTTAAATAGGTCGGCCTAGTATGCTTAATAGACTTTTTTTATTGGCCTGGAGCCTGACCTTTTTAGCTAAATAGGCTTATAAAAAAGCTTTGACCTGCTCTGTTTAAAGAAATAGGCTGACCTGGCCTGAGCCTATGTAGGCTAGGCCGTAGGCTTATGTAGACCGATCTGGCCTCTTTCCACCTCTATTTGTGAGAGGAAAAGTAAGAAATACATATAAGTTTTGTCGTTTTTTAATGCATATTTAGTTCATCCTACTTCTAAGTTATATCCCTTCCCTACAGTCACTTCATTATGCTAGTCAACTACAACTCTTTAGTATTTTATTGAAAAAATTATTATTAATCAGTGATTGAGCAAGTTTAGTTAACGTAAACCTTACTTTTTTTTACTAACGTAAACCATACTTGTTGGATTAGCAAAGGACACGTATTTTATTGCGACTTTACCACAAAAATTTGATGATTGTAAACTTTGAAAAACTAAAAAAGTCATTTAAATTTATTTTCAACTAAAAATATAAAGAACCTCTAAAACATTGAATTTATATTAATTTAATTTGGACACTTCAAATACGGAAATAAAGAAATACGGAGTACAAATCTATAATTTATCATGCATCTATTATGCCGTTATTTTATAGGGACGAAAAACATATTTAACCCTAATTATATTTGAATCCCATGACGACTTATAAGCTTTAATAGCAACTCAAATTTTATATAAAGCAAAAATATATAGCAACTCAAATGAGTTATTACTGTATAAAAGAAGGAAGGGAAAAAAAAAACAAAGGGCAGAGAAGAGAATATACATCAAAGGCACAAGATTGAACATGGGCATGGTAGAAAAGAGCCACAATAAATTGAATTACATAATCTAACAAGAAGCTTGCCTATGATACATTACAGTTAGGTACAACCAGACATGAAATTATCATGATGAGGATGAAACTGAAACAGATCTAGTGTTTCGTCCGAGGCCAAGACCTAAGCCCACAGGAATGCTTTCATTTCTTGTTTTGCCTTGGTTACTATGACTACAATGGGAAGAATGAACATGACCATTACTATTTTGACCATGATGTGTTTTTGAGTTGGTACTGTTTGAATTCACGTTAATAACAACATGACCATTTCCATTGCCCTTGGGATAACCAGAATGAGAATGTGAGTCTCCATTTGTTACGTTTGAGCTACTTGCCATGTGCATCATTCCTACACCCTCCTCTGAGTTACCTGATTCTTCGATATACTCCACATCTTCATTGTACCCGTTGATCAAGAAATCAGAACAGTTTTTCTTGATACCATGATCATATGGGTTTTTGAATCTACCACCTGGACCTCTGAGGTAGCTATACCGCATTATATTTGCCATTTCGTTTGTTGTAATATTGCGCGATATCTGGGAAAAGAAAGAAAAACAAAAGGCGAAAGAGACACGTGAGTTATATCAGAAGAAAGGACCGATATTTCTTTAGCACTGATAGGCTAGTAAGACATACCTGACTAGCCTGAACAACTGTCAAAGCAAACACTCCGAAGAAGAGGAAAAAATCAGCAATTAGAAATGATATTGCACCAATGTGATTTTTGCCAACATAATTAACCCATGTCCCAAACGAAGAAGGAGCAAGTGGATCGGTTAGTACTCCTGCATTCAGAATTTTGGTTTTTATAAGCTGTTTAAATTGCACAAAAATTAACAAAGCAACTCTATGTCTCAAAATACACATACTTGTAAGACAAACTCCACCAGTAACCAACATTGCTGAAACTTCGAGAATAAGAAAAGCAAAGAAATCCCATTTGTTCTTCTGCAATCATAAAATGTAACAAATCAGGATAATTTGTCAGGAAAATAAAACCCGGTCAATTCAATCAGTCAAAAATAAAACCGTCTTTTCAAAATTAAGGATAATGAAAAGAAGAGAAAAATCGCATTGGGGTAGGATTAGCAACCACCTTCATCACTCAAGTAAGAAAGAAGGTGAGATAAAGATTAATAGTCTAGCCCAACTTACAAAAATGATTTACTGGACAAATGGTTTGTTGTAAACTAATGCAAGTACATACTAGAATTAAACATAAGAGAGGCACAAAACCCCATGCCAAATGTATGAGTAAACAAGACTGGCACATTAAAAGGTGCACTAATGAAATTATTGAATATTGATATGTGGAATGCTACGTATCCATACTTGAATTTTATTTGGTGTATAAAGCATATTTGAAAGGAAAAAACAATGAGACTAATAATTTCGCTTGCCCATCAACCTCTTTTTTCCATCGAAGTCAATGACAAAATTGAAACCTTAAAATATTTAACTAAAACTCAATTTAAAAAGCAGGTAAACCATAAATTCATCCAGAAGTACCTTGCCAATGCAATTGGACACCCAAGGACAATGATGGTCAAATTGTTCCACACAACGATCACAAGTAGAACAATGTTTTGCACGAAGAGGCCTGACAATCTAAAGAAAAAGTAACATAACATTGAGTACAAAATCATAAGTAAATGATGGACGGGCATGCATAGCTAAGTGTGTGCAAGATATTGATTGTTGGCGATAAGCCAAAAGAGGATATAGATTACCTTGCATGTTGCACAAAGCTGGGACCAATTTCCAGCTAGCAAAGCAGGATTATTTATCTCAATCTTCAAAAGAGGCTCCTGCCATAAACCATTTGAATTTTTTGAGTCATTGGCACATAAACCTAATCTATATTTAGAACACAGAGATTGACACGCTCATAGGTAAAAACTGCAAAAGGAAATTAAAGTGAAATATTGCAGGTGGGGGTAGTGCTGGAGTCAAAGTAGAAATTAGGTAATAGCAGAATAAAACTCACATCATCTTTCATATTCTGAGTGTCATCATGCATACTTATTCCGATATAACCTGGATCCTTGCTGTCAAAAACGAAGCGGGAAATATTAAGAAAACACAATTAAGTAATAAAACAAATAAAATCGTTTTAGAAAAAGGCAGGTTTTAAGAAACAAATTGTAACAGTAATAAAACAAATAAAATCGTTTTAGAAAAAGGCAGGTTTTAAGAAACAAATTGCAACAAGATATTCAAATCATCTGCAGCTGAAAAATCAACTGCTGCTGTACATGTCAATCTGTGGGTAAGTTCACAGCATATATTATTATTTAGTATGTATTGACCATCATACACTAAAAACCACAGCTGCCTTGGAGTTCCATCAATATTGTAATTTTGAGAACTTGAACACAAACGATAGGAAATAAATTGTTGAAAAGGTTCCAATACACATCAAATAATTACAAGATTGGTTTTAAGAAATTTTCACCTAAAGTATAAATAGAAGCTACTTGGGGAATATACCCAAAAAGCAAGCATCATTGGATTTTAGATGGACATATTTCAGTCATATTCATGAAACTCAGAAATAATCATACTACCTAACTACCCTAAGGATAATTACTACATTATTATGGAAGATATCATCTAGCAATGATTACGGAAGAAAGGAAAAGGTGATTATTACATTAAACATCACATGAATATGGATGATAAAAAACTGTGAAGGTTGTTAACTTTAGCACAGCGCATAAATGAGGAACTGACATTCCCCTACACACACATGAAGCAAATTTTCCCAAACCACTTGTATGCATCTATGCAGCTAGCCAACAAAATACAATGAAAACAATTTCATCTATGCAGCCAGCCAACAATTTCCTCTATCACAAAAACAGTTAACTAAGAATTGTGCTGTTAAATTTATATGGCTGCATAATAATAATTGCATGCTCAAACTGCCAAAAATTCATTTCTAATTTCATGTTATATCATACATTACTACTGTATCATAATTGGAGAATACACAGAAAACCCTGTTGAGTTTTTACATAACAGCTCTAGAAAATCTACAAACGGTCTCTTAAAACCTTAAAAAGATGAAACATGTTAGTGTTTTTTATTTTATAAATGTCATATTACGTTTTTAGAAAGTAAGCACCGGTCCTTATAATATATTAATGGCCTATAAGATAAGAGAAGCTGGATGGTTTTAAGTCCACTACACTCACCTGCTACACCTATAAAACATCACCAATCCAACAGTAGCAAGTAACACTCCAAACCATGCAAAAAGGCCACTTGCAGCTGTCAGCTTTGGCATATTTGTTGCTGAAGAAAAAATTGAAATAACAGTAAGACAACCATTAGAAAAACACAAACACATAATTGATTTCAAATGTGGAAGCTGAGGTAGATACCCAAGATAACGGAATGAATATAGGTGACCAATAGCACAAAAATTATGCACCAAAGTACAGGAGCAAGTCCTAATTTAGATATCTTTCCAAGGCGGCTGTTAGTGTCAAAACGTTTATCAAGCAGCCTTCGGGCATTTCCCTACATAACAGATTTAGCGAGAAAAGCTTATTAAATATAATTGGCCAATATATGAACCAAATATAGTGAAAATATTCGGAGGATCTATAATCAATCATCAGAGTAAAATGGTGATATTTGTCAAGCAGCAAACGTAAATGTAGAAAGTAAAAAGCAAATTCATAATAGTGATGCAGATTTGACACCTTTAATTAAGAGAACCACGTAACTACTCTGTTACACTCAAAGAAAATACAAGCGTGTAAAAGATAAGATGGAAGATGCAGTTTAATAGTCAGAGAAAGCGGAAAACCCTTAGACACATACTCGCATAAAACAACAAAGAGCAGTGGGGTTTATATTTTATTTTTGTTAGAATATGATTAACTAGTATAAAACCATCAAGACACAATCAGCGTGCATGCCTCGCTATCTAAACAATATCTTCTTGAGATGAGGGAGGTTGTTGCTGTATTAGTGATCCAGAAGTCAATGTGTATTATTGCAGAAGCATGTCCATATTTACTAATGCCAATGGGAAAGAATGTCGAGTACAATTTGCACATTAACACTGCAAATGCATTTCTTCACAAAGTAAGCACACAAAATCCATTGAAGCAAGCACCTATTCTACAAATTCAATTAACACAAATCTTTTCAGGAAACCCAGCCAGTCTCATTCTCAAAACTGTGTGGGGAATGGGGGTAAATTGTTCAAAAGGATGGTAGCAAATTCCATGGCATTACAATGCAAATATAAAAATGTTGGTTATAAAACACCTACAAGGAAAAAAGCAACTTGTCTGTGATTCTTATCAGAAGCAAGCTGTGCAGGTGTAAGGCCAGTATTATCGGTCATGGTCAGGTCTTCCCTTTTGCCAGCCTGTACTAACACGGTGCAGGCCTCCAAGTTACCCCGAATAGCAGCCCAATGGAGAGGAGTGCAACCTGAATAAAATAAGGAAAATAGAAAAATAATGCCTTTAAAGTCAAAGAGCAATTCATAATTTATATCACTGCGTAAATAATTTCAGCGCAATAAAAGAAGTTCAGGGTAGAGCATTAGAACATACCCTCTTTATCCTGACGCCCCCGATGTGCATCAAGAAATAAAAGAAGACGTATAGAATCAGCAAAACCTTTGTAAGCAGCCCTAAATTGAAGCCAGAAAAGAAATATCAATTCAAGCACTTTAAAAGCAGACTTGCATGTATTTCACTTAAGCATAAGCATGCAAAATTTCAGTTCCAAGGAAGTGTGGGCATGTGAAACAAGATAAACAGCACAAAAGAAAGTCACCAACTAACATTGTATGCAAGGCTGTCAAACTCTAGAGTTAACTCTTAAACTCTTGCCTGCTTACAATTTTAGATCACAAAACTGAGTTAACTCGATGTAAACTCTTCTTTTAGCAAACTCTTACGAGTTCAAGTTAACTGAAAAAATAGGTAAACTCTCGATTTTACTCGTAGTTTACGAAATTATAATTCTACATTGGTTTGACCTTAAAATGCAAAATGTTGGTCAACAATATTCCATATCTGGTTTAATTTGGTTTTAAAATCTAAATTTGCGCTTTTAGCATTGTTGTGAAGAAAAACTAGTATGCCTCATGTATGATTGTTATTTTTGCAATTTCATTTATTTATTTCACTGTTTCATTTGGTTTTATAAAGTAAACCTATTTAAAAAATTATTATCCAATTATACTTTTTTTATTCATTTTTAAACCAACCATAATTTTAGTCTTAAAATTCTATAATAAATATTTATCTAGTTAAAAATATTGATGCTTTATTATAGGGATGAAATGTTGAATTATTGTTGTTTTGATGGTATTATATTAGCTATAAATTTCATATATAGGCTATTTTTAAATTTTTAATGTTAGGTAAACTCTTGCAAGTTCACATGTTGAGTCTACACAGACTCTCGAGTTTGACAACTCTGATTATATGTACAAAAATACATCAATTGCCGAAAAATTTAAAAAGGAAAAGATTAGTGCAACATTATGATATTATCTAGGCTTCTGAGAAACAAAAAAGACATGAGAAAAACTAGATGAATGAATGAATAAAAAAGAATAACCAAGCCTTATCCCACTACCTTGGCTGTTGGGATTACACAGTGCCATAATTCCCTGTGATCAAGACCAAAAATAGATTGATTACCTCTAAATCTCTCCTAACAGTTGGCCCATAGTTTTCTTAGTCTCCCTCTACATCTAATTATTGGACTATCATCTATGTGCCTAACCTCCTTACCGGAGCTTCTACAGGTCTTTTCCACAAATGTTCACATCACCCAAATTTCTCTCAAAAAATTGTGTTCCTAATCCCATCATGTCTCATGTGGTTACTCATCCATCTTAACATGCCCATCTCCACAACAATGAGTTTTCTTTCTCATGGATCATTTTGCCCAAACATTGAGCCTCAAACAACATTGTAGGTCTTATAGTTGTGCTGTAAAATTCCCGTTTCAGCTAGGATTTCAATATATATAACCAATATAGATAATTCCAAGGAAAAATATATAATTAGCATTGCTACAAATGAAATTTAAATCATGTATTCCATGTGCCACTTGTCATACCAATTTGAACATTATCCTTCTTAATGGGTTATATTACATGTACAAATGTGACAAGATAAATTACACTGTGTTCAGATAAAATGCCTACATACTTAAAGAGTTAACCGACAAAATTTAAGTCTTATAAGAGTTTCCAAATATTTATTTTCAGCTGGATCAAATTGGGACCAAATTCATAGATAATGTTTTCACTAAAACTCTACCAAATGCATTCCTAGCTTCATTATTTTTCAATGACGAAGCCAACTACACTTGCAGTTTGCTTGAGGAAAATAATATGACACCAGAAACTGGTGAAACATTGCCAGAAGACACATAATGAGCAAAGAATAAGTCGTATATAATCTCACAAAATGGGTGCATGAATGTGGAGTAGAGTGGAGTGTGACGAATAGAGAAAGGAAAACATCCATGTAAATAGGAAAAAAGGTTGAATTGGGATTTTATGAATTACCAATGCAAGGGACTTCTTCCATCATTATCAGGAACATCAGGGTCAGCATTCCATTTTGAGACAACATGGTAAAGGTAAGCCGTCTGACCATATTGAGCAGCAACGTGTGTTGTCTGCATCCAAGTTTATTAAAACTAATTAAATTAACATTTAGCAGCACATCCCTTGCTTGAGGCTAACATAATTTACCCCCATTGATCTCTCAAACATATAAAGGAAAAAGAATCACATCAAACTCACCTGATACCCATTCATGTCGGCAGAATTCACTCGAGCACCCTCTTGTAGTAAAAGCTCTGCAACTTGAATAGCACCCCGTACCGCACTCCAATGCAAGGCTGTCTGGCCAGTATGATCTGTTGCATTTACATCCCCACCACGCTGCCAATAAACATCAATACAAAATAAGTTAATACCAAAACCACCAACCAACTATGCTCATTACATAAAAACATCAAAATATAATCCCATACTTATCATTCAAAATCTCGAAAATCAAACACACACACACACACAAGAACATTCAATAGCAACATAAATAACTAACATATTCAATTCAATTCCATTTACATAACACAAGCTGAACCAAGCTACCCTTACAAATTCAAACTACAAGCAACCAGCAATTATTTAAAAAAAATCATCTTTTCTTTGTTTTAATCATTTGGGGTAAACAAAGAATAATTGAGCAAATAGTATTGAAGCTGAAAATGGAAACAAAGCAAACACTAGCAATTAATTAATTAATTATTCAACAAACCGATCAAAGAACCTCGATGATGTACTGAGCAGCGGCAGTGCGATTATTGAGAGCAGCCCACTGAAGAGCGTAGTAACCTAAACCATCAGGCTCGGTAACGAGACAACCCTCAAGCTCCACCAATCTATGTAGCTTCTCCAAATCCCCATAAGCAGCCGCAGTATAAACATCATTCCGGAGGCTATCTTCGGAAACTTCACCACCGGCGGAAGATGACGGTGTTGATTGTTGATCGCGACGAGATTGAACCTCCTCAACAACCTCGATCTCAGATGACATATCTATACGGCGAAGAAATGAATATGAAATTGAAAATGATTATGAATAATAATAATAAGGATAATAATTAAGGGATTGAATTTGGGGAAATGGAGAAGAAAGGGATTGAATTATATTTTTTAGGGTTTTTCGTGGAAGGTGAAGATGAGGGGGACGAATGATTGAGAGGGTCTGGGTGATGGCCGTCCCTGTTGACCCTCTGAGGACGAACGAATCAAAGACGCGACAACAGAAAGATTAGATTTTTATTATGAGAAGATTAATGAATTCAATTGAAGATGTATAAACCATTAATTGTCATTTTCTTTTTAGGTAAATAATCATACTAAATTTCATTTATTCAATTCTATTTACCATAAAAACTAAATATTATATTATAATGGGTTTAATAGAGATGCACCGATGGTGTAAAATAGTTTTACGCGATCATCTAATAAACAACTATTATTTAGTATGTCATATCAAGAAAGTGAGGTGAACTAGGGTGATGTTACGGAAAACATAGTTGATATTGATTGACAGTGTAAAATTATTTTACATTGTCCGTGCATATTCTTTTTGTCCAATGTCTGGGCGTAAGAGCATCATTAATAACTCTACATCATTTTAAATGGGTCCCACAAAAATCATATAAAAACGGAATTTAAACTAGTACTTATGTCACATTTTGGTGGTTGTTTGGTTAAAATCAGACGGTCCTTGTTTAAGGACGGAATTTAAACTAGTTCTTGTCTTGTCTTGCATGGTCGGTTCAACAATTTTTAAAATTATTAAACAAAATTTAAATATGTTTTTCGTGGTTTGTCCGATGTTACTTAGATGGATACAAACATTGTGGTTGCCGTAAATCATCGACGGCATAGAATCGAAATATTAGTCCACTTATTTTATTTATTTTTTTGTTTTCACCACCAGTTTAATCTGGTTTGAAGGTCAGTTTTTGCATCAAGTGGTTCCATCCCCCTCCCGATCGCAGTTACGGGGATCAAACTGTGGTCCTCCATACCAAGTTCAGCACCAATCATCACTGAATCAACTAACGATTGATCCACTTATTTTATTGTCGGACATATTAATTAATTTTAACAAATAATGTCATTCGAACACTAGTTAAGCTTGTTAATAAGAAAAATATTATGTCGTAATTTGTGCATTTAATCCCTTAAAGTGTATAAAAAGGGAGAGAGAGAGAGAGAGAGAGAGAGAGAGAGAGAGAGAGAGAGAGAGAGAGAGAGAGAGAGTTTGAGGGAGAGAGTTAGAGAAAGGTGGAAATGTCCTAAAGTGGCTCTTAGTCCTATCCATCGTAATGCCATTGTCAGAAATTTCACCGGTGAAAGAAACTCATCCTCGCAGTGTTGATCAAGATGAAAACGATGTCGTTTTTTGGGATGAAGAGTGAGTTTCATAGCTTTGTTAATCTTTCTGCCAATAAAGGTAATTCTTTTCATCATTGGGAGATCGCTTTCATCGTTTTTAATGTATTTTTCACATACCCTTTTTGTTTTATTTCTTTGTTGAATGTTTTAGTTTGTGAAAAAATTGATTTTTTTTGTTTTGATTTTGTGTTAAGGAAAATGCTAACGTGTGTTCATGACACACTTTAAGCATCTTAAATAGTAAGTATTTGTGAAAATTTTATGTAAATGTGTGAAGTCAACACATTAGAAATGAAAATGTTTTATTTTTTACATACATTATTTCCTTAGATAAAATGAGAGTATTTCGGGACACTCGTTAGTAAGACTATTGTTTTAATCCAAGGATTTGATGTTTTGTTTATATTTATTTTTAATGTTTTTTATTTAATTTTATATTTGACATGTTTTTAATTTAATTTACGTGACAATTATTATTGATAGTTCATTAAAATGTAGTGACCATTAGAAAAATGTAAGACTAAAACTATATTTAACTCTAATAATAATAAAGTGATTTTCTTGTTTTTTATCTATTTAATTTAAAATATTATTTCTACCAAAAAAAAAAAAAATTATATTTAGCCTTGATTTTCTTAGTCACATCCCAATCATTAAAATTGTCTAAGTGTCCATTCCACGTCAGCATCCTTTAATGGGATTCACAATTAACATAAATTAGTTATTAATTATAAACATGTATTACAGTGGTCAAAATTAATAATTAATAATTAATAATTCTATTCCATCAAAAAGAATTTAAAAAAATCATAACATTTTATGTTTTTAACATAATTTTGCATATCCCACAAGTTTCTTTTAAATAAATAAATAATTTAGTTAAGCATACTATAGAATCTATTAAGAATTTTAGTTAAGTATAATTAATTTGTTCAATTTTATTTGGATATGTTTTAGAATTACATCATTATAAAAGTGAATGTAGTTAAATTTTCTCATTAGTCGGTACTTTCAATTATTCTTTTTCATTTCCTATTTTCTTGCTTAATAGTTAATACGTTTCTTCAAGTCTTGCACTCAAAGAAACCTTCATCAATCCACACTCTATTCACTACCGATCAAGTATTTCTCATCATCTTTACCTTCACCTCTTCCTTGTTTAGTGTTCTTCTTTTTCTTTTTTGTCATATCAATATTCTTGTTTTCAATTTCTATGCAAATTATCTTCAATCCACACTTTGCAACTTACTGCTTCACCATTGATCAGGTTCTGGTTGTTTCTTCAAGTCTCGTACTCATAGAAACCTTCATTCCACACTTCTTTACCACTGAACAGGTATGTAATCTTTTTACCTTCACCTCTTTCTTGTTTACTGTTCTCCTTTTTCTTTTTTTGCCATATCAATGTTTTAATTTCTTTCTTGTAACATCTTTAGATTGAATCACATGTTATGAATTATGATTGTATTGTTTCAAATCTTGTTGAATTACAATGTTATGATTGCAATGTACATTAGATTTTGAAACTTATTATCATGAGTATGTAAATGATTTTGCTTATTAAACAACAATGCTCTTATGTGGCGCGCTGCAAAGATTGTAAAAAAAATTCTTTTGTTATGATTTTGAAAAAAATGTGAATTTAGGCATAACTCAGACAGACAATGTTGTTTTCCTCCCATTCAATTTTCTCTACCTGGTTTCTTTCCGAATTTGATTACTACTTCAGCACCTTATTTCTCATTCAAATACGTCGCCTTCCAAAAGTTTATGTCCACATCGTATATATTTTATCTAACAAGTGAAGTGAAAGTCTTGAGAATACTATTCAGGGTGCTAATTAATTTACTAAGTTTTTCCTCAATGTACTTTTTAGGAGAATGCCTTTTATAGAGAACAGGCTCCAGTCTGTCGATGCTCATTCTGTTTTTGTTGCGATATATGAAGACCTAGGGTACTTGACACAGTTTCAAGACATATGTGCTCGCTATGGCAGCCATATTGGTTAGTTTTTGGGAATTTTAGTACAATGCTCATTCCTTATTTCTTGTGATTAGTTTAATGCTATAATAGTATTATTTTGCATATGTTCAGTAATTCCGTTCAGAGACTTTGAAACGGCCAAACTTCACCTTGATACAGATGAAGTTTATATGCACTACATGTCCATCGATTCTACCATGGCTAAGCAAGATGGATACAATTTTATGAAGCTTGCTGAAGCAAAATTTCCACATCTACATATTTTTGGTACATATATACTTTTGTATTAATCTTTTCTTTTAATTAATTTTTTATAAAATCTTTGTTTTAATTAAATTTACTTTTGTGTTAATCATCATCAGTGACATGTGTTAACCTCACTGAAGATGAAATTAGAAAAATGCAAATGGAGGCCAAGAAGCAATGTGGTGGTGATCATCACTCTTTTGTGAGATGGGCTCAAGTGGTAATTGTGTATATATTTTTTCTTATTTGGTTGAAGTTTAACCAATAAAAATATGAATTTCATTTTTGACTGAATAATTTTTTTTGAAAGAGTTGACCGAATAATTAATAATTAGATTATTTATATAAACTTTTTTAATTTGCAGAAGGATTATGATGCTACTCAACTTGAGGCACTTGACGATGTTCCCGCCGGAACAAAAATATTTTCCGGTTTATTCAAACCCACTAGAAGAAACCGGTTAGCATCTTTTAGGAATGACAATGATACAAATCGAATATTACAGCGTCTAGCATCGTTTAGGAATCCCGCACTTGATGATTCAGAAGAAACCGGTGTTTCAACCGAGCTTTCTCTTTGATAAGGTAACATCTAAACTCATTTTGTTTAACATTGCCTTCAATTTTATATTTAAATTTAAGTTTTTGAGATCATTATAGATATTTAATATATTTTTTACAATATTTTTGTTGTTGCAGAATATATGGAAATTTCCTGAGAAATCCTTCCTTGATGCCCATAATGTTCAAAAGTTTTACAATTTTTATGTAGTTCAAAAAATTTCTTGATGTATGTATCATTACATTCAGAAGCCCAATTGTGGTGAATGTTCATCCAAAATAGTACTCAAGGGTTATCTTATTCTGTTCTGTGATGGTTTGTGTATTTTAATTGTTTAACATATTTTTTTGGGACTGATATTAAAATTAAATCAATTTTGTTAAAATAAGTTTTGTCATTATACACACTATCATTATACAAGAATTCATAATGTGGAAAACAAACTTCAAAATGCTCTTAAGCTGCAAAGAATAAGGATCAATACAATAGTGTCGTTATTTACAAGTATCAACTATCAACACATGAAGAGACGCAAAGAATGAGGATCAGTAAGGAGACAAGACAAGAACGTTTGTGTTGGAGATTTTTGACGCAAAGAAGGTTGTTTCAAATATTTATACAGGACAAAAATTTATTTAATTGTAAAAATATATATATATAGGAGGGATCCGTTGACTCTAATAACTCGATATCGGCATTATATTACTTCAATCCAACCGTTGAATTCAAAGATCTCATTGATCAACTCCACAAATTTGACCCCCACGTTATATTTATAAGGTTAAATTGCAGTTTTGGTCCTCACGTTTTCTAATTGTGCAATTTTGACCCCCTAGTTTCAAACGAGCGATTTTAGCGCCCCACATTTGCCCTCTTTTGCATTTCTTAGTTCCTCTTAACTATTTTGACCAAAAAACTGCTGATATGAATTTTTTTTTAACACGAGTCTTAATTATATTGGACAACCTAATTTTTTTATTTAAAAGAAAATTATGTCGGCAGCTTCTGTGATTTCTTTTTTATTCCGCAAAAACAGTAGACTCACGTGGCCTTCCTTCAAATTTTGTTTTATTTTAAAAAAAAAAAATTTAAGTTGTCCAATATAATTAAGACGTGTATTAAAAATTTCATGTCAGCAGTTTTTTTTTTGTCAAAATAGTTAAGAGAAACAAAGAGCTAGAAATACAAAAGGGGTCAAATGTGAGGGCTAAATCGCTCATTTGAAATTAAGGGATCAAAATCACACAATTAAAAAATGTGAGGGTCAAAACTGCAATTTAGTCTATATATAATTGTTGACAAAAATGTCACATGAATGCCACATCAAGACCATAAATATCCACATCAACATTTTAACGGCTGAGTAGACTTTTTTAAACGAATGATGACGGAATTTTAAAATGGTCAACAATATTAATTAGGTACTGTTTGACCCAGCTTTTTTTTAGCTTTTTGTTCTCTTTTAATTAAAAGTTGTGCTAAACACATTTTTAATAAAGTTCTTAACCGTGATTTTTTTCAATGTGCAAAATTGGATTAAATGAGCTTCTAGGAAAAGAGGTTGAAACCTACTTTTGAAATAAATTCAGAACTTTTTTTACAATGATCACGCTTCGATTTTCGCTGAAGTCTCTTTTTGTTATTTTTTTCATTTTTAAGTTTGTTTTCATTTAAATATTATTAGTTGTTATTATCTTTTTAAAATTTGTTTTTTTTTTGTACAAATCTTTTTTTGTAAAATATATTTTACCAAATAACTTTAGCTTAAAAATTACTTTGAAACTTAAAAAAAATAATAATTATCAAACAACTTTTGCTCATTTTTTTAAAACTCTTATTTTCACTTCTATATTTCATATAGCTTCTTAGAGCTAAAAAAGTTAGGTCAAACGGACCCTATGAACTATTGTAATTATTGACTACAAATATGAGGGTGTGTTACTATCTTTCTATCTTACTAAAGGCAAGGTTTGCTTGCCCTAATTCTCCTCCAAAACCCTAGTGTATTATGTCATCTCTTATGTCATGCATCCAATTATGTGCTTCCATTTGTGCTCTTCATGCTTTGTTCAATGATGGACTAACAAGTGGTGTCTTAGCAATTGGTTCTCTACCATATACACCTTCATACATGTGTATCTAATCTTCTATTGACTTCTATATAGTTGCAATGATTCAGTCTGCATAAATTTTATTGGACCTCTATGTGTACCCAATAAGTAAGTGACTTCATATAGTTGCAATGATTCAGTTTACATCAATTTCATTGGACCTCTACTTGCACCTATTGAAGAACTCTACTAAAACTCCACTAAATAGAATATGACAGCAAGTAAACATTGAATAAAGGAGGCTTGTGTCATGCTTACAATTTATTTGTGTATTTGATTTTCTATCAAATCCATTCATTTCTCAATAAACACCTGTAATATAATTCCCCTTTTTCTTTTGATTTACTGTAATAAAATCCGCCTTCTATGCCGTGTTAAAAAATTACATTTTGCTTTTTAAATATGATTGAGTTTTCATCTATCTTAATCAATATCTTCAATTTTTTCAATAATAAATCCGTAAAATAGGCACCGTATTTCCCTTTTCACAGCTGCTCTTGCCTCCCTCTATCGTAACTATTGATTTCTTAATTAGCACCTGTAGGTTTATTCGCTGTTTCCTTACGTATTCCATAAAAAAACGGCGTTAGATTTTATTACTTTTGCACAATTTTTACATTCAAACTTTCAACTTATCATATAATGTATCCGCATTATACATAAGCCCTATTCTATTCCACATAAGGGTTAGAAATATTACTGGGAATGAAGTAGATTATCCAAAACACACTCCTCCACATAGAATGATGTTGACCGAACCGTTTGCCGAAGGCTCTTCAAATGGACCTATGTCGTTTTTCAATGTTCCAACCGCTTTCTCTCATAGGCTTGAAAAGAAATTGACATCCTCCGATGTTTAGTCAGGGGCTTTGGTATGTAACGTTTTTATCTTACATGTAAATTAATGATTTTATTGTATTATCTCAAATTTGATTGAATGCTAAATAGGCACTCTTCTGGAGGGGTTTTTTTGAGCACGCACTGCCAAACGAGGATGCTCAGCTAACCTTAATTGACTAACTTGGACATTCATGGAAATGCGATCTCCATATTGGAAGTGATCCTCATATCACTTGCCAAATCTCTGGCCAATGGCACGACATATGCAAGGTGCGTCGTTTAGCAGTAGGCATAGTTGTAAAATTTAGTGTCACTCTGTCGTCCAACAATAAAGTGGTATATTTTTAAGATTTCACCTTTTATAGGCATGCGGACAACCATGATTGGTCCTACAGAGACTCCAAGCGGAAGCCTTTCTACCAGACTAAACACTATTTTATGCTTTAAGTATTTCGTCTTATGATTAAATGTGACTCCCTGTGCCATGTATGTTCCTGTGTTGCGAACTCCGTCTATCCTTTTTTAATTTCATGTCGTTGATTGTGTTTATATTAAACTTCAACTTAATTAATCTTAATTTCCTTCTATTATTAGTTATTATTAATTTATATCATTTCAATTTATGCTCGCAAATACAATTCCATAGTGTAACTTTGTTAATAAGAATTTTAATATCAACATCCATGATTGACAATGACCATGATTGACACATATATAGCGTTCCGTCGAACCCGTGCAACGCACGGGCCGGCTACTAGTTGTAATAATTGACTATAAATTTAAGAGTGTGTTTGGATGTAAAAAGAAAGTGAAGAGATAAATAAGTGAGAGGGAATATAAGGAGAGAAATAGATGAGAAATAGAGATTTTGTGTAAGCACAATAAGTTATCTTATAAGTTAAAAGTTCTGTTTGATAACAATTTTTAAAAAAAGAGCTTATAGCTTATTTTACTAGCTTATCGTTTATTTTTCAAATATTATTTCAAGTAGCTTATGAGCTTATAACTTATAGCTTATAATTTTTTCTTCCAACATTTCCGCTGTCATCTTACTTGAAAAAATTAAATATTAATTAAATATATATTTTTATGTCGTTTCACACTTATAAGCTAGTTCAATTGTTAATTTTACTAAACACTGCAAATTCAATCAGCTAATTTATTCGCTATAAGTTCATCCATTATAAGATAACTTATAAGATATGCGTTATTTTTTACCAAACAGAGTCAGAGTAGATTTGGTGTATAATGTATTGATTGGTATAATAGAAAAAATAGAGAAGAAAGAAGTATTTCTTATTTTTGAAAGTACCAAAATGTCCATAATTGAAAAAACTATACTCCCTCCATTTTTTTAATTGTCCAGTTTCGTCAGATTTAGCGTTTCTAATTAACTGTCCATTTAGTGTTTTAGACTACGATTTGTCAATTGGACCATTTGTCAATTACTCTTATATCTTTTTCAATAAAACTAATAAATGCTATATATTTAGAAAACAAAATATTTTTAATTTTGTTTTTTGGTACATAACATATCAAATATATTTTGTTTTTTTTTGTACATAATATATTAAATTTATTGGAAACAAAAAGTGTGTGAAAAAAATATAAATTTATTGATAGATTAAAATTAGGGTATAATAGAAAGATAAAGTGCAAAAATACACTTTATTAATTTGTTGTTACTATTATAAATAAACGCTTATAAAAAAACAGCCTTGCTGTATACGGCGAAAGCCACTTTCGCGAAATATCACGAACAATGTGGACCTACGTTTCTTTGACATTAACATCCTATACAATTACTATTAATCCCATACAATCACTAAAAGTTTAGTTCGGTATTGGCATTTGTAGGTGAAATTTATTTAAAAGGACAAAACTTAAATACATGCATTTATCGTTGTTCCACTTACATAGAGTTAATTTTTGTGTTTTTTCATTTAAAAAAAAAAAAAGAAAACTATTTTTTAATTAAAATAACTACTTCTTTGTGAGTGGAACAACAAAAAATGCATGTAAGTTTTGTCCTATTTAAAATTCATTTTAAAATAAATAATGTATAAATATAACATGTTATTGAATTTTGGTGCAACTAATTTAACTTCGATAAATTATAATGTGGAGATTGTTCCCACATGAGATCCAACCGACTTTTAAAAAGTTGTGATAAATCTTAAAAATTTGAAATGAGTTTAACTCAATCTTATAAAACTAACTTAATCAATCGTTAGTTGATTTAATAGTGATTGACACTGAACTTGGTAGGTGATCACGGTTCGGTCCGCCGTAACTATGATCGAAAGGGGATTAGAACTTTTTTTTTACAAACTCGGTATCCGGCCTTATGACAGACTAATTCGAGGGGACCAATCTAACTGCCCACTTGCGGGAGCCCCATTTAAAGTCAGAGTTTTTGCTCTGTATGGACCGGCTCATCGAAATTGGCACAAGAATGAATCGAATTTGAGACCTTGTGAGGAACATACTCCAAGGACTCAAGTCAACACCACTAAAACAACTCAAATGAGTTGGAGTTAGAACCACTTGATATCATAACTGACATCCGGATCAGATTAGGCTGTACAGTAGGCTGGATACGCGGGGTGGAAAAAAAAACTTATAAGATTAAAATTGTCACCACTTATAAAAAAAAATTATGCTATATTTCAATTAATGTGAGACTCTTAATAAGAGTTCCAATACACAACCAAATTCCAATAAAAGATATTATTCAATTTTTTGATTTATTTTAATTTAAATGTATAATATAATAAAATATTAAATTTTATCTACCTCCATGCCAGAGTCTCAAAGTGTTCTCCCAAATAAAAAAAAGTTGGCAAAACTATTTTGGTCATTTAATTTCAGAATTAAGAATATGTAGAAAACATACAAGTACTAATTGACCAATAAAGCTTATTCGTGAAGGATTCGTAATAGTTGCATTCGCTATATATATCATTTTCCTATAAAAAAAATGGAGTATATAAAAAAAAATACTTCCTTTGTTCATTTTTATTTGTCGTTTTAGGAAAAAATTTGTTTTAAACTATTTATCGTTTTGATAATTTAAGGTTATATTTTGTCTATTATACTCTCCTTTCTTTTTTTAATTGACTAAACGCACGTAACGAAACTCAAAAATATTCACAAACCCACATAACGAAAGAGAACAAGGGAAATATATTTTCACTCTATTGATACAAAACACAATATATAACTCTCGAAGCTTTCAATGCATTCTCTCAAGGTAAGTCATAATTCACCGGAATAAGCAAAACCAAAGATTAATTAATTATTAACATTAATAAAAGTCTAACAAAGCAACTAAAGATTAATTAGCTATATCAGAGTATTTGACAATGAAATTAGACTGTTAGTGTGAAGCCATACTTCAAAATTGCCTATGTCAATGTCTCCGATCTTTGTCAATTGTCTGGTCTTCACATTGTAACCAAAAGGTATTCTTTTATAGCTTGGAAATGTCATTTCATTTGGTTGTACATATACTTGAAAGATAATTTGATTGTTGATCCAGAAACGAAATACCGCAGATGCAATATAAACCTCATGACCACAAATAGCCACAAAATCAAAAGGTCCCATCTCATGATAAAGAGACAATTTTCCTGAATTAAAATTCAAAACGTAGATTTGAAATGTCTTACCAAAATCGTTAGACTCAATGCAAGAAAGACGATCTCCCATTAATAAATATCTTTGATCCGGACTATTCAGCGCATATGAAAGTTGACATTCTCGTACAATAAGTTCTTTATCAACATCAAGCAAAAACACTACTCTTTTTGTTATCCAATAAAGATCATCACCTCCACTATAAAGTATTTGACATTTAAAATGTCGTTGAAGGGGAGCTTCTTTTCTGAATATCTCTTTCCATGAGTTATCTTTTCCAATTCTTAGAACATACAATACATACCAAAATACACCTAAAACCTCAATGCAATCTGCAAAGAAAAGCTTGAATTTTCCAGTTCTAGGAACACGTGTTATAGTACCTTGATACCTAAACATTGTAAGTTGTGGAAGAGCAATGGGATAACAAGGAAGTCTAAGCCAACACTTGAGGAGGGGATTCACAAAAAAAATGTCTTTAGAACTATTATTCTTCCTGAGCAACAACATACCATCACAAGTACCGACTATATATCCCATTTTTTGAGGTGTTTCCAAATTAGTCCTTTTAAATTGGCCACTCACATAATCTTTAAATTCCAAGAAATAAGAATTGCCTAGTGTCGTGCAATTTTGAACGTAAAGACCAAGTTTAGAATGTGCACGGCGTTGACACGCTTCAGCAAAACGGGAGCTGCCAATAGTTTCGGCCCAAGGCTTGCATACATACCTTATAGAATTAAGTAGACAATTAACGGGAACAAAAGTAAAGATATGAAACCTCAAGTCTTCAAGGAGAAGTGGATTTGTAATCACTTTGCTACTGTTTGAGTTTTGGTTCTTATTCTTCTTAGCATGATGATGTGAGTTAGAATCTGAATCATAGCAACTGAACTTCTTTATTGATTGACTGCATATAGTATAATTCCAACAAACACATTAGTCAAATCATCAATTATATATATATATATATATATATATATATATATATATATATATATATATATATATTATATATATATTAATTCCCGTAAAATATATTAATTCCCACAATATAGCTCATTATATTTGGATACTTAACCGAGTCTTACACATATATATCACTTATTTACAATTTTTTAATATTGGTATTTACTAAACATTCAATTTCTCCAACCGAACATCTCTTAAAAAGTTTTAAATATGTCTCACTAATAACTCTATATCTCACTAATAACTCTACATCAATTTAATGAGTTCCACATTCTTATTTAAAAAACAGTACATGTTACTCAATTGTGTTTTACTTCAATGAGGTTACATTACCTTAGTGTTTTACTCCAATTGGATTACTTATAGTACTAGTGCTTAAAAACATAAGCACAACCATTGAAGATGATATACACTTATAAAGTTATAATAATTTATAGGGTTAGAGATAATCAAGTGATGCATAATAGACAAAATCAGAAGATAATTATATATAAGAAGTAAATATTAAGACTCATCCATATATATATATATATATATATATATTCTACACGTGAGAGAGACATGATACCTAAAGAGGCTCCCATGATCGACCTGTTCCTCCGTACTCGCTAACTTGCTCATCTTCTCTTTCCTTTTGCTTCCCATATTTTTAGTCACAATGAGCTCTTCTATTGAGTTTCTTTTTATAATGGATTTTAACTTAACTATCCATTCTAATTTATTCATATCCACAAATTTCTCAAAGTTTGTTTTACTCTAATCTATTTATTATTATTATTATTATTATTATTATTATGAGGTTTTTTTCTAATGTATCCTATTTTTGGGTATACAAATTTAAAAATTTGTTACACGGGTATCATATGAAAATTCACTTATTATTAATTTGTCCTTTTTCAGTTTTAATACGGAGTAATATTTTAAGTTTGTATCTTCGTTGTAATTTAACTAAAAAAATTATAGAAAAAATAAGATAAATACAATAAAAAGATATAAATTTCTATGCATAAAAATATAAATAAAAGAAAAACAATAAAAAGATTATAGAAACTTTAGTTATAAAAAAAATTCTAAAAAAAATAAGATGATTAATACGTATAAAAATAAAAACAAGACCTACCGGGGAAACCTAGTCGAAAGAGTGGAGAATTTTTGGATTGGGTAAACGGTCATTTTAGTCTTTGAAAGTGTGGTTGTCAAGTAAGTCATTGAATCAACAAAAATTAAAATAAACTCCTTTGATGTTAATTATATTAGTCAAATTAGTCCAAAACATTAAATATATTTTAAGTTGTGATGATGTGTCCTATAACATTCTGATATGGCATGCTGATTGTGATACCTTTATGATTTACTAGGAATAAACCCGTGCGTTGCACGAGTTCGATTAAAATATTTGTGATAATTGTGATAAGTATATTCACATATAATTAAATGATAGATACTATTTTAAAATATGATTATATTTATCATAGTACATGTATCTATACCTATATATAAAGAGGATAGATGAATTTGGGATGACTTTTTCATTATTTCTATTTTACCCTTAATTTAGTTTCACTACTCCCATTAAATAATTGGTTATTTTTTTTAAAAAAAAATTCAAATCCATAAAAAAATTTAATTAACAAACTCACCATAACACAAGACATGTCTTCTTTTTTTGGACATAAGTTAGACATGTTCCGCGCCTGCCTGGCCCGCTAGTAAAAATGAAATAAAAAGTTGTTTAGAAAATATGATTTTTTTATTGATTTATATCTTAGTTTTGTAACTTTGTTTATATTTTAACTTAATATATAGATCTCTTATAATATTTTATAAGGCTGAAGAGATTTATCACATTTTATTTTAATAGTGTAATTGGATAAGATCTTAATTTTCTTTATGAGTTACAATTGTATAGTCACGTGCCACTTTGCTTTTTATTTTTCTGTATCCCTTATTTTTTATTTATTTAGATTGTTGGATGGATACATACTTATACTTGCCGACAATATTGCTCATTAGTAGAGTAATATCGAAATAAGTTTGGTTATAGAATATGATTCATATATAGTAGCTTCGATTTTTTTTATCACGTGATTTTTTTAAAAATTACGTATCAAATAGCATAATTGTTTACTCCATTCTATGGAATTTAAGTATCAAATAATTTATCTACTTACTCTCCTCTCACTCTTTTGAAGTTTCTTCTCACATATTCACTTGATGATATTTTATCTCGATTTTTTAGTCTATTGTTTGATTTGTGGGAGGTACATATAATTTAAGGTATCCTATATTTAACTTCTTTTAAAACTAAAATTCTTTTTAGTCTATTGTTTGATTTACATTTTTTTTATATGCTTTAAGAATAGGGTCAAAGTACTAAAAAATATAAATGAGTGAATGAAACAAAAACAACCTTGATTATTGGATATATAAAAGAGTGAGTGAAATTTAAATAAATCTTCATTTATTTGCGATTTATGACTAATCTTTGGCGGTTCTCTCTTTCATCCTTTGATCTTTGTTGAAATTTACGCACCATATGACGAAACTAATTTATTTCTCTATGCAATTTTGAGGTCTCTCATATTTATTAGTAAAGGACAATTCTTTGTTTTGATATTAATTTTATTTCTTTTGTATTTCCCCCTTAAACATTCCCTTGGCGTGTAGATTTATATTGTGTGTTTTTATTTGTTAGAGTTTTTTTAGTTAACAATATGATTTATCTTCTTTTCACTATATAAATGCTAAATTAGTTTTTTTTTTTTTCCTACATTATTTTTTTTCTTAGAGAGGTTTATGTCCCCTCTTTTTTTTCTTTTTTTGTCTTCTTTAGTATTTGCTTGGAGTTTTCAATTTTGTTATAAAATTGAATGTAGTGAACTTTTAAACTTAAGAAAAGTCATTGTACATATGTGTTGGTGCAGAATTGCAAAAAAATTTCTATTCCTTATGCACTGCTTTTGCAGTTTCAAAAAACATTCTTAATGAATATTCTCATTGATTTGTCCACTATATGCGTATGTTACGAATACGAACAACCACAACATGCATAATATACTGCTGGAAAATGATAATGATGATGGTCTGGTGATAAATTTAATTTTACGGTTGGAAAATGTTATAATATCCATTGTAAAAGTTAGAATTGTAAAAGCTAATACCACGCGGTAATTATTACTTCTTTATTTTTGTTGAATTATTATCCTTATTATTTACATTGATTTGTATGAATTTTTTTTAGGGAAGTCACATCATTGCAAAGCTTGCCTACTTCCTTTTATAAGTAAAAGATGACTGATAATAAATTAATTTCTTTTGAAGTTTTTTCTCATGCTCTTCTTCTTTTTTTTCTTTATCTTTCTCTTCTTTGTTTTTATGAGTTTTTTGTCCCCTCATTTTTTGTCTTTTTTTATTTAATAATTTTTATTATGATTTTCAGTTTAGATATATAGCTCAAGAATGACTCAAAAATTTGTTTTAAAAAAAATATTATGTTACATAAGGGCTAATAGAATTATGCTTCAAAAGGCAAATACGGCTACTCAAATTTATTTTAAAATTATCTTAATTGCAATTTAAAATTATTATTGTAAGAGGCATTTGACTCACTTTTTCTTTATTTTCCTCCAACATCAGAATGAAATTTCTATTGACATATTAGTTTAGGTGATGTATGGATTTCGATTATAGACTTGGTATTAGAGACCGACAACATAAAGTATTCAAAAATACAATTGTTGAGTAAGGTATCAAGTATAAAACAATTTAAAAATACAAACAATATTTCACAATGACTAAAAACGTGCAACTATTGAATAAAACGATAATTTATATTAAAAAATAGATTTTAGCCTAAAATATTATGCACAAAAAATTATTAGATCGAATTGTATTCTTGTAAGATCATGAGAACAATCTAACGATTACAATTTACAACTCCAGTGACCTAAAAAAGGTTCATGAAATATATTAGAGTTTATGTCTTGAAAGATTATAAGAACGTATAAAAAGATTACAATTTATAAACAATCAAAAGACAAATATGGCTACAAATATAGTAGTAATTTTTTAATCATTGAGTAACATACTTGATATTCAAGAGATTGACTCACCAACCACCACAAAAACCAATGCTTGGAATGTAATTACCATCAACCTATATATACACTTATATTTGGAGGCACTCTCATAACTCTCAAATGAAGTATTCAATGCAAAAAGTTATTTCATTCTAATGGAAGGTGAATAATATGTAACCTTTGAATAATGAATAAGAAATTAAGAATAGTAAAAGTCATTTCTAATATATTGAAACTGACAATTAAAAAAATTATAGATGACCATATATTTAGTAATAATACTAAAACTCACGAAAAAAAGAAATAAATAATAATACTAAAAAATTATATATTTATTTTTTATGTTTATCTGAGCATACATATAATATATATATATATATATATATATATATATATATATATATTAGTGACGTATGAATATTTTATTGATCCATACGAATTAAGTTTTTTATTTGAGAAAGTATATGAATATTTTAGGTTACTCTTAATTATTTAGGCATGTCTTTTTAACTTCAATTCATAACCGGCTTGTTAGAATGATTTAAAATAATATATATATATATTGATTCTAATTGGCAAAACCCAACACTAAATATATTTACATTATCGCATACCAACTAAAAAAAAAGAGTAGTACTACTTAAAATTAAAGGGAAAAAATAATTTAAATGCATTAATATTAGATGCATATGTACGTAGCCAAAAAAAAAAGGATGCATGGAAAGAGTCATTTCCACAATATGAATGAATTTATGTACATACATTATTACATTGTAAAAAGGCATGACATATTGACATTTATGTTCTCAAAAGAGCATTGAAGTTAAAGGATATAAACACTAATTTAATAAGAATAATTGTGTAAAATAATTATTACAATTAACAATTTTTTTATTTAAAATATGTAGAGTTAACAAAAGGAAATATCAAAAGATATCAAGTTTTCAAGAGTGTGTTTAGAAGTTTTTTAGAGTGCCACATCATCACAATGGTTGCCTACAAGCAACTCAACCTTCCTTTTATAAGTAAAAATAGTGCATTGATTCTTCACTTACCTCCTCTTAAAAATATTTTCAATGTTGAGTGATATACAACAAAGGTAGAACTTGTGATCTGCAATACACGATAAAAAGAAAATCAAGTACATTCCAAAAAAAATAAATCTAAGATAATACTAATGTGTATGATGTTCCTCTCTCACAAACATCAAACAATTTATGCAATAAAAAGTTAAACCCAAAAACAAAAATAATAAAAGGAAGTAGATAGTGTTCATGACAAATTAGTGTTGTAAGATTTTAGCAGGAGATATAGTGTTTATTTCCACATTTCTCTAACTTATATATAGATGACATTTATAACATCAATTTTTAATGCATGTTAGAAGTGACTTTTCATGTCATGATATAGGGTATGGTTTTATTGTTGTACGTTATTTTTCATTAGGATTTGATTATTAGGGAAGTTAAACAATTGCCTAAACTCACATTGAACTAACTTTTCTTATGGAAGATGTAGTGGTGTAACCCTTTTAGATAATATTTAAATTAAATGTAATTATAACTGGAAAAGACACAAAAATATCATGAGAGAAATGAATAAATAGATAGGTGAACATAAATTCATAAAATATTATAATTTCAAACAATAATTAGTATAAAATAATTGAATAAATAAAAAAATTACTTTTATTTATCTCTAATTTTAACTACTATGGAAAACAATCATCAAAATTATTTTAAAAATGAATAGGATAATGAGAAATAAAAAAATTTACTTTTATTTATCTCTAATTTTAACTACTATGGAAAACAATCATTAAAATTATTTTAAAAATGAATAGGATAATGAGAAATTAATAAAAATTGTTACACATGCCAAATTATTAATTTTTTTTTTTGGTCAAGGCCAAATTATTAATTTAGATTTTGCATTAGTACAATATTAGAGTGTGGGAGTGGTAAATAGGAGCAACTCAACCTTCCTTTTATATGTAAAAGATTGGATATTTGTATTAGGCATGACAATAAAACCCATACTCAATTCCATATCCACAAATTCATAAAAGTTTGTTATACTTTACATCTATTTATTATTATTATTATTATAATTATTATAATTATTATTATTATCAGGTTTTCCTAATCTATTCTATCCCTCTATCCGTGATATGCACATTCAAAAGTTTGTTACAAGTTAGTTGTTGTGTTACTGCATGCAAATCCCCTTATGTGGCTTGTTCTCATTGGTTGATGGATAAATACCCAAATTATGAAGTGACAGAGAATGTGTCACCTTATTATTATTGTTATTGTTATTACTTGTATTATCATTCTTTTTTTCTTTTTTTTTTATATAATTTAGTTTGTCCTTTTCAATTTTAATAATATTTTAAATTTTGTATACTTCGTTGTAATTTCACTAAAAAAATTGTAGAAAAAAGAAGATAAATACAATAACAAGATTATATATAAATCTATGGATAAAAATAGGAACAAAAGAAAAACAATAAAAAGATTATAGAAAATTTATTTATAAAAAAATTCTAGAAAGAATATAGAAAAAATAAGATGCATACGTATAAAAATAGAACAAAACAGATGAATAAATGCATAAAAATAAATTTTTTGGAATATATTAAAACTGATACGCCAAATTGGTAAATTTAGTAGCAATCGATTTTATTATATTAGAAATATGTGACAACTCCGGTAATTCTTTACGGGATGTTGTATTACAAAATCGATCGTTAGATTGAAAAATACTATAACATAGATAATGTCTATAAAATATGACATTAATCGTAACATAATTCGAATTTTAGGTAGCGGCAGTAAAAACAAAAGTCTCTCATGCAGTCAAGTTGTGTTGACACATGGCCAAATATGATTGACCATGTATGAGGCTGTGACATAACATCATCCAATCAGATTACTCAGTGAATTCTATAAATTCACACCGTTTGTGTAAATTTTGTTCACCATTCATTCTTTCATTTTTTAGTTTTTTGTTGTGTTAATTTTCATCGTTTTGTTAGTAAATGTCAGCATAATCCATCGTCGGCTAGTCATATCATTCCCAGCAGTGTTGTTTAGTTATCATGGTTGGAAACAATATGGTAATCGATGAGAGACTTTTTGTGTATAAATTGTAAACGATAGGACTAAATCTCACTCAAATGGGATTTTCCATCCACAAAACAAGACTGTCTCATGCTACTAAATTGGAAGGTGATAGTAGCTAAGTGGCATACTAAAGGATCGAAAATAGAAGTTTTGCCTTTTAAGTGCAAATTAACCTTTAGAGGACGGTGAAGAATATGACATGATTCTTCTCCATTAAGTTGATAAATGTTGGCAAGAGTAACTCGTGTCTCTTTTATTCTTTAGTGGAAGCTTCCCTTTTGACCCTCCGTATATTTTAATATCGATATAATTTTCTTTCTAATAAAAATGTTTTTGATGTACTTCTTCCGATCCTTAATATAAGAGAAACTTTACTTTTTAGATTCACAATGAATCTAAAAAGTAAAGTTTCTCTTATATTACATACCAGAGAGAGTAATTTTTTTGTTAATGTTTTAATTTTCGAGAAAGTTTATGTAGCACTAAACACATTTTAAATGTAATCTTTCTGAATATCTTTTAATAAAATTGTCTATACTAAATTGTGGTACAATTTCCCTTTGCTGTTTTTGCTTTTGTTCATGCGTAACATGTAACTATTATGGTTCGTGGGTTAACCAGCGAAATCATGGATAGTTCGCTGCCTAAATAACAAATCCTTCTTAAAGTTAGACCAGAAATCTAAAGATTAAACATGGAGTTTTGAATACAACAACAACAAAGTAATTGAAATTAAGATAACATGCTAAATAAAACTATGGATCGAATAAATTAATTGCTACGACTTCATTCTCATTGAGTTCAACTATGCACGACGCGATTTCATCAAAGGTCCTCAAACAGATCATGAACATATATCTCTGAGCAAATCTCACCAACTTCTGTCTAGCTCGATGAGTCCATTCATTTTACTGAGTAGAGTTGAATTGGTAGAGAGGATACAAAATACTGTCATGCTAGTGAAAAATGTCTGAGGGAAAAGGTTATAACTTAATAAATTCTTAAAAATATAACAAGATTTAACAAGTACAGAAGGATGCATCTCACAAACTATATAAATTGTGAAAGGATGGTGGAAACTCATACTAAGAGGTTTTACTAAGGAGAGTGTGGATTGAGCAGTTTAATTAAAAATGGCAAAGGAGTATCTAAGAAAATATTTAGGAAAAACCATTAAAAAGAGTAGAAAAATGAAAATACATTGACTATGGTAATTTTCCAGATCGAAAAATTGCAAATTTAGAAGCAACAGAGTATGAATAATCAATTCCATTCTCCTTCAAGAACTCCTCAAGAATACGTTTAGCTTCTTCAGGGTCAGCACTCTCACATTCAATCTCAAACAAAGTCCCAAAATCAAAATCAGTTTCATCAACTTCCAATTTCAAACCTTTCCAATCATAAACACTCCTCACATTCCGAAAACCCCCTAAACCCAAAAACCCATTTTCACCCACAACCCCAAACTCTTCCTTCACCCTCCTCAAAATCCTTGACTCAACTGAACCCAATTTCACCGGTTCAGCAACGCAATCGCGACCCGTTTTAGGGTTCAAATCTTCTTCGTCTTCCTCCACACGACGCACGCCGTTGACAAGAACTCCTTTTGCTTTGAGCGAAACGACACACCGTTTGTCGTCGTTGTAGAATCGGAGACGAAGTGTGGCGTGACGTGAAGAGAGTTCGGAGGCGGTGCCGTCAAAGAAGAGGTTGTGTTGGTGATGGGTGATGACGTGGAATGGAGAGAGCAAGGTGGTTATGTTGCGGTGAGCTTCCGCGTTAGCGAGACGTAGCTTTACTTCGACCTCCATTTGAGCTTCTTTGGTCAACTAATGGGGACAAAGTTTTGGAAACTCTTAACTATTTTTTTTTTTTCCACCACCAGTTTAATCTGGTTCGGGTCAGTTCTGACATAGTGGTTTCAGCCCTTTCCGATTGCAGTTGTGGTGATCGAACCGTGGTCATCTCTATCAATTTCAACGTCAATCACCACTAAACCAATTAACAATTGATAAACTAGTTTATTTTTAGTATCAACTTGGTTCTCTAAAAAAAAAAGTTTAAAATTCAGCACTAAAATAAGTAAAGTATGACAAAAAATTATTCTTACTAAAAATTGAACTCAAATTCTCTTAAACAATTTGCTCAATAGGAAATTTGTTAACCACTTTAGTTCGATTATTTGGTTTGGGATGATCAAAATTGATACCAAAATCAATATAGAGACCAAATTTTTCTTTAGTTTGCACTCAAACATGAATGGAAAAAACGAATCAATTTAATTATCTTGGAAGAGGGATCCAGATGCAAGGAGAAAGAGCCTGTCACGTATGAGATTTTCCACACAATGGTTGTTTACTCATTTCAACTTGGGCAAGGTGATCTACATGACGAAGAAGAATGGAAGACCATGTCCTATAAATGGTCCCCAAAGCGATTACGACCTTACTTTAGACTATTGACCATACTTGTTTCGGGGACCATTTATAGGACATTAGTGCCTTGTGGAAATGGAAAAAGATCTTCAGAATAGTCATTAAAAAACACTGAAATAAGGGCCTTGGAGGGGTAGCATGTTTAAGATGACCTTGGCTTGTATAGGAAGAATAATGTTTGCATGAAGAAGAAAACAAAAACCAGCTTCGCGTGAGGAAACCCTGATCTCTAGTATTTGAAATTGGGGTTTGTTGTGTATTTTCACTTTAAACTGAACTACCTCATAAACTCCTTTATTGTGACCATTTTTTCAAAGAGAGGTTGCTTGCTTCCAAAGAGACCAAGGCCAAACAATATATCTTTCATGCTGCATTTCATGATTGATCCTGATTGCAAAACTTTTTTAACTTGAAAAATAGAACATAAACAACATCAAGGATACAGATTGCACTTTGGCGCAATGGCCAAGCAAGCATCGTTGTTTCACTAACCAAGTCTACATGTTCGATCTTGAAGTAGTATGTATTTTATGTGTCTCAACTAACTCCCCTTGTGCGAGATAAAAAATAGAGACTCAAAATGCAATATATCGAACTCGAACCAATATCTCGTTAAGACAGGTCAATCCATTGAACCAACATTCATTTCATATCAACATATATCTACGAATTTATACATAAAAATGTTATATAGATACAAATCTCACTCCACTCATTTTAAAATATCAAAGACACCCTAAACAATGCTAAATCCCTGTCACAAGATGCTTTAGTTACAAGTCCAAATACAAGGATCGTCTTGAAACTGAATTAGGTTTGGTAAAACAGGGTTTCCTGTAAAAACAAAGAACATGCTCTTTTCAATATCTAATTAAAACCATGCTGCACATGAAGCATTAAAATGAGTAAGGAAAAATCTTTACCATAGAATTTAGTGGCTAGGATAATCAAGAAGGATGCACTTTGAGAGTTTAATGGGTAGAGAGGATACAAAATCTTGTTATTCTAGTGAAAATGTTAGGGGAAAAGGCTATAACTTAATAAATTCTTAAAATATAACAAGATTTAAGAGCTACAGAAGGACGAATCTCACAAGCCATGTAAATTGTGAAAGGAATAGCTAATATTGATGAGAAGATGGTGGAGACTTGCATTAAGCGGTTTTACTGAGGAAAGTGGGTTGAAATAAAAAATAGTAAAGGAATAGCTAAGAAAGTATATAGGAAAAACCATTAAATAATCCTTGTTCAAAATTCCCTACTGACTTGTGGCTACTGATTGTTATTCATATGTTGCCTTGCCTACCCACAACTAGTCACATGTTTTACACGTTTGAAAAGAGGGCATAGCATTTTTCTTTCCATGCTAAACACCATTCTCTTTTCTCTTCTTTTGCACCATCGGGTTAAGATTTCATACTTATATGTGGCAATTACAGTATCCTTAGACTAAGTATCAGACCACAAAATAAATTGAAAAACAAAGTGATTAACCTCCTAACCCAGACTCTCTTATCCATTCTCGGTGATCCCATTATAAAAAATAATAAAATTCACATTAGGTTTGGGGAGGATCATGTTCAGACACTCTACTGCTAAGTTATATACCCCTTCCCTTGCCCCCATGTAAAAATAAAACTAACTAATCCTAAATCAAATGGTCCTATTATTCTTAAACAACAATAAGTAGATAACAAGTTATTAGTCTCAAGTTTTCTATGCCTTTAAACCTTAAACAACATAAACTGTATGTAGCAGTTTACCAAAGTCAGCTTAACAACAAAATGAATCTATTTGTCTAAAGGCTAAGGCTATACATAAAAGTCATAATCCTACAATTGTTATTGCTATCAGTCACACTCACATAAGATAATGTTACAGTGTAGCTAAATTTTAACAAACTGCTTATTTATGCAATATGCAGTTTAGTATAAAGTGTTATCAAATAGCCACTGTAACACTTCATTATAGCGGATTAGACTAAATAGCTATTCTTTTGCAATCCGCCATTGACAACACTCATAAGAACAAGTAATTCACAAGAATCAATACAAACCAAAATCAATCAAATGATAATGGCCAATAGAAATGAAACAACTAACATATTTAAACAATAGAACTAAGAAAATCAGATTATCAGTAACTTAACAGCTGAATGATAGGTGCAAGATAACAACAAAATACATTCTCAAATTATCAACTACAAGAACATAACTTGTAGACTAATAGTTCAATCCAATTCAAAAACAATAGAAAATGCACTCACTATGGCAATTTCCCAGATCGAAAAATTGCGAATTTAGAAACCACGGAGTATGAATAATCAATTCCATTCTCCTTCAAGAACTCCTCAAGAATACGTTTAGCTTCTTCAGGATCAGAACTTTCACACTCAATCTCAAACAAAGTCCCAAAATCAAAATCAGTTTCATCCACTTCCAATTTCAAACCTTTCCAATCATAAACATTCCTCACATTCTTAAAACCCCCTAAACCCAAAAACCCATTTTCACCCACCACCCCAAATTCCTCCTTCACCCTCCCCATAATCCTCGACTCCACTAAACCCAACTTCCCCGGTTCAGCAACACAATCACGACCAACCTTTGGATCTAAATCCTCTTCATCTTCTTCAACGCGACTAACTCCGTTAACAATAACCGCTTTAGCTTTAAGCGAAACGACACACCTTTCATCGTCACCGTAAAATCGGAGACGAAGAATAGCACGACGAGAAGAGAGTTCAGAATCGGCGCCGTCGAAGAAGAGATTGTGTTGGCGATGAGTGATGACGTGGAAGGGAGAGAGGAGATTCGTGACGTGGCGATGAGCTTCGGCGTTTGCGAGACGAAGCTTCACTTCGACTTCCATATCGGAAGAGGAAAGAGAGAGGGCGCGTGTGAGGAAGTGTTTAGGAGGAGAGACCAATGCGATTCGCTTTGGAAGAAGGATCTTCGGCACGATCGAATTGACGGAGGAGAGAAGCGGCGCCAGCTGTGATGGTGGTGGTGGTGGCGTTGTTACGACGGCGAGCTTCTTCGAGTTCTTCTTTGTCTTCGATTTTGACTTCGATTTTCGTTGGTTTTCTTCTCAGCATTTTGGTGTGACTGAAGAATAGAAACAACAAGATGATGCTATAACCCTACGATTAAATATTTTTCGGGTTTTTGACCGTTAGATGAATGTAAAGGAAGATTAAGGCCCAACATAGCCCATGTAAGCAAAATACAATTTACAAAGAGTTCATGAATCATGAGATTTCTCCTATCCACACCCCTTTTGGGTTATTAAGAATATGTTTAGCTAAAGTATAAGCTAATTGAGTTTCATCTATTTTAGTATGTGAAAATGTTAAAAGGTTACATCTTAGCAGTTAGCACAAGCCAACACTTCTTTTTTTTAAGTATAAAGGTGAACCTTTTGCAACACATTAAATAGATATCAATAAAAGAGAAAATTACAAAAAAAACTCGGGGAGATAAACCTACCTGATTAGTGAAACAAAAAAATATAGTCTTAATGAGTATTACAAACAAACAACCTATGTGAAAATGGTCGAAAACCAACCCTAATGGGCAATAAAAAAACTGAAACAAATGTGCATACACCACAAACACAATCTAGTGAATCCGCATACGAGAATAAAATCAAATTGTAAAAAAAAAGAAAAAAAAAAGAAAGTGGTGCGCGCGCTTTTGCAAGCACCAAACTGGAGATAGGCCAACAAACCTGAATCGTGATTTTGAAATTCGACGAATGCATCTTACTGCTAACACAATAACATATCCACAAATCGACACCTATTGTGACAACAAGAAATAAGAAAGGACGTTTCTAGCCAAAGAAGCAACACGACCTAAAATCCATTGAACAACAACAAGACCTATACTACTTAGATCGACGAATCCGATCGAGGTGGTTGACAGAGCCACAAACCCACTCTGAAGCTTACGATCACTTATCGAACAACAATAGTCGCCAATCAAGATGGAACCAAAAAGAGGGTGATGCAACAGAGATCATAGACCAACACTTTTTTATGAAACCTTGAACGTATATATTCACGATAGCTAATATCCATCTTCAACGCTATAATTAAGTTTTTACATTCACTCTCCAAAATGTATCTACAACAATATATTTCACCAACAAAATATAATCTCGTTGTTGCGACCATACTCTTCAATGCATTTTTTATTTCTAGCCCACTAGAGGATATGAGTGGCAGTAGCATTTGAAATGAATATATCGGGGAGAGTTATACCAGCAGAGTTTTGAAAATCAGATAAATTGATTAGGCGAGTTTGAAATATATAATAAGGTCCGAAAGATAGAAGAGAAAACATGATAAAGAATGAGTTTGAAATATATACTCTTGCAACACTTGTTAGCAATTTTTATTTTATTTTTTAATTTAGATTATGGAATATGGTTTATAAGTTGTTAAAAGGGCGGATGAAAATGACTTATGAGTACAACAAAGTTTCAAGTCAAACAAAGTTGACAAAATACAATCCATATGTGGACTTCACCATCAAATACAAAATACAACCGTATATAAAATTAAGTTCATAATTTCAACATCAAATAACAAAGTACAACTAAAATAAAATTTCAATTTTTTCACACTTGGCTTGCCAATGCACCTTATGCAATAATAAATTGAAATATATATATATATATATAGTTAGAATATAGAACATTAAAAGTAAATATATATGGTTAATTTTTTTTTTTTACTAAAAAATATATATGGTTAATAATAAATAAATATATGATTTATAGTATATCTATTGGTTCGATTCATCGGTTCTTAAAAACTAAGTTTGAGAATCGAATCAAACCACATCGATTTTTAATTGCTTCGATTTTGGATCAAAACCATAAAAATAAAAAAAATCTTCAGTTTGGATCATCGATTTAATTGAATTTTCTCATTCGATTACACTCATTCTGCCAGGAAAAAAGAGAGACTACAATAGCATGCATATTAAGAAAATAGGTAAAATTCATTGAAAAGTTGTAAGAGAAAAAAATATGGTACTAGTAGTTATGACCTGTGTTCAGTAAAAGAAGACAAAAGTCTTGGAAAATTATAAAAAGTTTTAAGAATTTAGGTGAGATTTTTAGATGAATGTTTTATGTGTATTTTCAATTAAAAAAATCTCTCTAAATTCCAAAAAACACTATATCAAAATTCGTAAAAATTGTTGACTTTGAGTTATTACTGTAATTGTCAATTTTTTTGTTATCATAACATATTGGTACGAAGTTTATACTATATCTATTAATGATTAGTCTTTGTTGAAGAACATGTGCACACACATTCACACAATGTGTGTTATTATCTCTCAACTTTTTTTTTTGGTATAGTAGAGGGCTAACGCCCAAAAGAAAGAAACCTACAAAGTTAAACGAACATTCCTAGGCATGCAAGCCCCATATATGTCGTCAAAAAGAATTTTCTGAAGCTCCCCGGGGGGAGACTCGATGAACCGAACATTAAAAGAACTTAGAGAATAGCTAAAATTAGCAAGTCAATCGACACTTCTATTTCCTATTATTATTTTATTAAAGAAGACATTTTAATTCAGTCTAACAAATTTAGGTTCGATCCTTTACTCATTTGTAAAAAATGAATAAATAAAACTAAACAATTCCCGAGCGAGGGTGACGTGGAATGAAACAATTTGGTGAGGCGATGTATCAATTTGAATGATAAACCCTAACGGGACCTTCCCGCACACTCTCTCTCTCCAATTCTCTACCGAAGCACCACTCACTCTCACAGCACCACCATGTCGGCAATGGACCTTCCAACTCTCTCCGTTCCAAACAACACGATGCTTGTTTCCTCTTTCGCTCAAGCTTTCATTCTTCAAACTGTCATTGCCACCACCAAATCCCTCGCATTCCTACTCATATCGGTATAATAATACTTCTTCTTTCAAAATTAGGGTTTTATTTTAAATGTTCTGTTTATTTATTCAACTTGTCTCTTTCACCAATCACACTTTTTGTATTTTTTTTGTAATGTTTTTTTTTTGTTTGTAAACCAGTGTGAGTTAGGGTTATAGTGGCACTAAAGCTCTATATCGTAGCAGGATTTGAGCAAATCGTTATTGTTACTTAATAAGCTATTTGGTACAAACTGTTATAGGCTTATAGAAGCACTATAGTGTAGCGAAATTTGAACAAACCGCTTTTTTCTACGATATTAGATTGAAAACAATGAATGTATCTGGGCAATTGGCTGTTAATATGCTGTTTCTCTAATGTTACGTCTAAGTTGATTAACACCGATAATTTACTAGACAGTGTGTTAAGAGGGATTCCAAGAAGACATTTGTGTCTAAGTTTAGGAGATTTTTTTAGAACAGGATCTGATATTGTTTGTGTCTGAATCACATCTATGCCTGTTCTGCAATTTCAGCTTGTCAAACAGTAAACCTTTTACTTTTTTGAATCTATGACTGACTATATACCGGATTTGAACAAATTGTTATTGTTACTTAATAATACACTATTTGGTACCAAGTGTTATAGACTTGCTTATAGTTTAGCGAGATTTGAACAAACTGCTTTCTCCTACGATCTTAGATTGACAACAATGGATGTATCTTGGCACTTGGTATAGCTAATATGATGTTGTATCCCTCTTTGATGTTACCTCTAAATTGATTAACACCAATAATTTACTAGACAATGTGTCAAGAGGAATTCGAAGAAGACATTTGTGGTTAAGTTTAGGAGATTTAGGAGAATTTTCTAGAACAGGATGTTACATTGTTTTTATATGAACCACATGTTTGTTTTTGTAGTTTCCACTTGTCAAAGAGTAAACCTTTTTTCTTTCTTTTTTATCCATGATTATATACAAGATTTTCTTTGTGCCCAATTGTCATTTTGTCTCTCGCTTTTCACTCATTGCTGTGAAATCTGACAGTTTCTGTTGGAATTGCAACTATTGCAAACTCTATTATGAAATGTCTATTTGCATCACTGCATCTTTACTTGAGGTTGTACACACATAATCAAACTGCAATATTGAACTCAGTATAGTTATGTCCACTCATGCTTTTTGTATGTGATAGGGATTGTGGCTAGTCTGCTTTTCACTAGGTTGAACCAAGACATTCTCTTAACTATACACTTGATTACATTGCTTTGGGTGAAGATTCTTGTTTGTGTTTTCTGCAGACCGGATCTCTTCTTACAGATGTCAACAATTTGATATCACCAATGGATGGAAGGTAAATAATAAACATATATACCTTATACTCTATGCAAATGCTTTATGGTTGTTTTAAATTTGGAAGATCCAAATTTTCTCATTTGTTTTTATTCTTGATCAGGTTTCCTTTAGACCAACTGTACAAGGGAAACCATACTTGTGAAGAGAACAAAGATGGCAGTGAAACAGAGGATGATGACGATGACGGCGACGATGATGATGTTAATGACGAGGATGATGAAGATGACGAGGACTTCTCCGGTGATGAAGGTGAAGAAGATGCTGACCCTGAGGATGATCCTGTGCCTAACGGTGCAGGGGGAAGTGATGACGACGATGAGGATGATGACGACGACGATGATAATGATGATGATGGAGAAGATGAGGACGAAGATGAAGACGAAGAAGAGGATGAAGATGAAGATCAGCCACCTTCTAAGAGGAAGAAATGAGTTATACTAGTAGGTAAATTGTTTTCTTCCTGCCTTTTGAGCACTTTCTATTTTGTAGTAACATTTAGTTATTGGGATGCTGTGACTTATCGATTAATCTTGCCTATGGCTAACCTTAAGATTTTCAAACACTGGTTAATATGTTATTATTATGTATCTGCTGTTATTATTATTGGCGTTGCTTGTCCTAATTATGCCGCTTTTGTTGTTCTTGGACTTTCAAATTTGATGGTAATTAGATTTACATTTTGTCATTAGAGTTTTTTCCTTTCCAAGGATATGACTTTCACCATGAGCATTATGCCATGGATATTTTGAAACAAAAGACATTTGGAATTTACAATTAGGATTTTTTCAGATACATACCTCTTTTGCGATGTGATTTAATCTAATCTCCAAACTGTTGGGGTTCTGTGGACAAGGAAGAATGCTTAATACACTCATCTCCTTTTGTTAAATGGAAAACAACATATCTAACAAACAACGGTTGCGAAAAAAATGAATTATAATTTTAGATGAAATTTTATTACTCATGGCCTAAAATTTGCGTGTTCAGTTGTTGAAACTTGTAAACAATATAGAGTAGAGCATATTTTTTTGTTCGTTGACAGTAATATAGAGTAGAGCACTTCTGTCAAAAAAAAAAAAGAGTAGAGCACTGAAGAGTTGTATGTTGCAAACATAATTTTGGGTGGTTGGTTATGAATTATTGCTTTATCTCATGCCTTAAGCTGTGTAACCTGTTAAGAAACAAACTAAGTAACCTGCAAGCCCCTCATAACAAATGTTTTGATGAAAGTCACAGTGAGTGTTGAGTCAAAATGTCAAATTAGAGGACAGCATTATAATTCATGTACTTAGCTATTTATTTATTTATTTATGATTTTCCATAATTTTCTAGTTCATTATTTTTTATGTTATCAGCACGTAGCTCTGCACTTCCCATAAGAATTGGTAGACCATAAACCAGCCTTCTATCCTTTAAGGGACATGCATTATATATAATTGTTTCAACTATAAGTCATAGAACATACAATATAACGGGTAGGGATCCTCTCTATGAAAGATTTGCGCCCTATGAAAGATTTGTTTAGTTGTTATATTAATTATCATGTGATGTGATAATCACATAGGTGACACTTCAATCTGCCATGGATTAATCTAACCTTCAAAAGATAGCAACGGTGGGTTGTACTAACAATGAATTTTACCTAAAAAAAATCTTTAAACGTGAAAGTGTTTTACCTAATAATAATGCAGCCAAAAATCTTGAAAGCTACTACTCATATTTTAGGCAAGTGAAATACCAGAGCTACCTATTAAGATGTCTCAGGAAAGTGCAGTAAATATAAAACTGCAGCATGTGTCTTTGTGTCATGGTTCGTGCTAATTATTAATATTATCTGTCCATGAACAATTTTCATTCACTGCACGTACCATTTCCCCAAATGTTTAGGCAAGATCCTAATATTTAGGATCAGTAATGCCTTGGATTTATTCAGAGCATGTAAAGGTGTATTTAACTTCCATCTCAAACCAGAGTGTGTCCGATGGTAACGGCTTTAAGGTTTATATGTGGAAGAATCTTTTGTTAGAAATGTCTACATTAAGATCATTATTCATTAATGTGTTATATTGATTCCATTACAATTTAATTTGAGCTTAGGTATATATCAACTTATATTTATGTTTAGAAGTTGGAAACTACCGATGAGAATTAGTTTAGTTGGTAAGAACGCAACTCTAAATTAATAAGACGCGAGCTTTAATTTTGATTTTGGTGAGTAACAAAATCTAACTTAAACTTTACATTCATAAATATTTTTGTAGGAAATCATAACTTTTAACACTTTTTTTTTGCTTTCTAAATTAACATTGTCATTCTGATAAAATTTTGGGGTATTATTTGGCATTCATAATCATAGTGGCTCATATGGCTCACAATTCAATTTAAATGTGCACACGAAGTTGAGTATTCAATCCCCACCCTAATGTAAGATTAACAATACTAATATTATGCTGTTTTAGAAGAAAAACAATTTGTGTATAATGAGATGTGAATAAGGGAGGTTTTTTTTTTATGTATGCAATGGAGCAAATTATTGAATTTACCAATAATTCATTATACATAACTACAGATGCACTAAAAAAAATAAAAATCATTCACACACACAAGCTTGGCATTTTTATATATAATTCAAATTTTAAATTGAATCAAATTATAGTTTTTTAACACCAACCTGATGAATTAGTTGAACAACTTAATTTAGGCAACCGTTCCATTTGAAATATTTTCAACTCTTCAGTCTCAACTCTTGCACACATTATGTGATTAGTTAGTGGACTTCTTTTAAAAAAATAAATTGTGAAAGGGGTAAATTCTTATTAATTAAAATGATATTATCATACTAATGATTATTTTCTAACCATTCTCGAAGAAATTTGAACTCAATATTTTAAGATACGAAACTAAACACTTACTAGATTACAATTTTAAGACTTCACCACTAGGAAAGTAGTAATTCAAGTGTATCTTAGTGAACTTAAATTCTTCAAAAAAGTTAGTGAATTTAAAGGTAAAAGTCAATTGTGGGATTGTGAGCAATATTTTCCCAATGAAAAAATTGCAGTTGACAATGAAACTTTGTCTTAACGCAGCAAATGCTCTAGCATTAAGCTGAAAATCTCTACAAACAATTTTCTTGTTCTTGGAAGTCCCTTTTTGTCCCACCCAATGGTATATGATGATTAATTTCTAAGTCAAATACCATTACCTTTTCTAAATAAATTTTCACTTTCCTTCTGTCCATTTCTCCAAGGTACTAGTAACAATTAAGAGTAATACGTCCAAGTCAAGTTAACTTCAAATTCAAACTAAGAATTGCATAAACTGCAGTAACCCATGTGGGACATTTCATGCATTAATTTTGACTTACACCAATCTTCCTTCTAAGCCAAGTTCTTTTTTATTTGTACTATACTTATGTTTCTTATTTTTTAAAAGGAAATACCTTTTTTCTTCTTCTTAAAACAAGTATTAGACTCCATTTGTAAGAAAGTGGCGGATTAAAGATAAGCTAGCTAATAGTGTTAGTTGATTGCGGAGAATTAGTGATTAAACTAATCGATAAATATAAAATGACATTCACAAATCCTAACTTAACGGATAGAAATGTCGAAATTATTAGGTCAAAATATCATTATCAAATAACTATACTCATACGAATATAATTATAAGCCATAATTTATCGCTATAAGTTTGTCTTAGACTATTAAGTGTATTGGTTGGTTATTGAGCAGGTATATATAAAAATGTAACTAAACAAGCAAATCCATGGGTTCCAACCAAAGTTTCCCCTTTTTGGTGAAAGGTTAGAAAAGCTAATCCTAGATAATGGAAACGATAGGTCTCTAAAAACAGCATGCAATTATATTACTACTATATACGTTTTAGATACTATAAAATATTAATTGTTGTTATTGTGAATATGGATGTGGTGTAGTGGTTTACAGCCTCTAGAAATTAAATGGATAATGTCTCAATTCATGTTACTTTCAAGGTTAGCTTAAATTGAACTTAATACTTTATACCAAACAATGATACCCTCTTAACTAATCTAAGAAACAAACAATACCATGGTTGAATTTGAATACCTGAATTGATTGCTTTGATCTTATTCTACCAATTCATCATAGTCACAAAAGTAGTGTCAAGTTGCATATATGATTGATATATACGTATTAATTTTAGAACTCAATTTAATAATGGGCATAAAAAAAAAATGGTCCCAATTAATTAACCATTCAATTATAAAGAGATTTTTTTTGGATGATGCATGTGATCGGTTAATATAGATCAGAATGTGAGTTGGACATGGCCCTTATGTAGCTGCTCAACAAATTTTGAGACCCCAAACAAACTTAAGATAATGAATTAGATAATATTACTTTTGCCAATTAGATATGATATGAGAAAGACACAATCTCTATATCTTCTTGATTAAAATATAGTCTATCTAGATTGATATATTTGAGTTTATTTATGGGTATAAATTTTTTGAGTTCTTCAATATAGGTTATGACAATTTTATAAGTTTTTTAAATTTATTTGTATGAGTTCTTCAATATAGCGTATGACTATAGTTGGTAGCATATTTTTCTTTTTAAAAGGCTAAAGTTTTTTTTTTTTTTGAAACAAACAAACTTAATGCATTTAATTAACTATTAAATGTTTATTACATAGGGGAATAATTTCAAATCTATGGAAACTAGCCCAAGAATTGGCCGCCCTAGCAAGAGTATGAGCAACCGAGATCGCTTGCCTCCTAATAAACTTAACCTCAAAGTTTACATAAGATGGCATAAAAAGAATAATGTCGTTAACAGTTAAATTAAATTCTGAATTGCCCGATCTTCTCGAATGGATAGCGTCAACCAACACCTTTGAGTCACTTTCAAATTGAACTCGCTCAAATCCACGATGTATAGTCTCTTTCATAGCATGTAATAATTACTGTTAGTGTTAGTTTTTTCGTGAATGGGGTTGAATTGGATTGAAATTATTTTCAATTTTTTTTTATGTTAGTCATATTATAGTAATCTTAGTTATTAATTCACTTTTCTTCTCTACCTTTTTAAGTATTTTTTGGCTCTTTATAATTTAGCAATCATTAAATAATTAAGGAACGAGAGATAACACAACAGAAAAAATTGAAAAAAAATCGAAATCTGAGTTGAATTGTATGATCATATAAATAAAGACTTCACTGCCAAAAAAAGACTTCATTATTTCTGAAAAATAGAAAACATCTCAAAGCTCTCAATTGGTTAATGTGTGTGTATGTATGCATTGATCCTACCAAACAACATACTTTTGGTGGACACGGCATCGTTTGAGGACTTTGTGTTCGGTGGGACCCTATCTTGTTTTGTTGATATTTTTTGATTTACTGAATAATAAAAATTTACTTTTCAAATTTATTGAATAGTTTATATATTTATAATATATATTATAAACTAAATATATTAGTTATTCAATAAATTTGAACGATAAATTTTGCTTATAAATATAGCCATAATGTGTATAATTACAAAAAACTAAATTATGCTAGTATTTCACATTCATTTATTTCACATTCATTTATGATCTATCTATCTCCACTAAAAATAATGTAATTAAATTTGAGATCATTTACCAACTCATTAATCATCATTCTTCAATACACTAGAAGATTGAGAGGTTTGCATACCAAAAAGACCTGCAAAATTGTTTTAGAGATTGTGAATTCAACACTTTCAAATTTGAAAAATTGATTTTTTTAAACATAGAACTTATAATTTGTTTTTGACTTTTTAACAAGTACTCTTGGAATACTTGTTACCATGACTCTTTTTTAAATACTTAATTAAGAATGCTGTTATGCTATTTTTAAAACATTTTAATTTCGTTTACAGGTATACGTATATATAAGGTGTGTCTCAAACAAATTCAAAATTTGTTAAAACAATGAAATACAAGTTTTTTCCCCTTGACACTTCTATGAATAAATCAACACATTTGTCGTACAAATATAATATAAGTACCAGACACTAATGCATACTTGATATCAGGATATGTCTAATTTAAAAAGTGTTTGTGTTTCATATGTGTGAATGTGATTGTAGTTACACACATCCAAGTAATGTGAAATAACATAGGTCTTATTTTGAAATATATTTTAATAACCAAATATATTTTTTATTGCTCAAATATTTTTCTTAAAAAGAAATGAATAATGAAAGAAGGTGGTAGTTACGCTCAAAACATTTTATATGGTACAAATATGCAATCATTTGAAATATATATTTTTTTTAGTAACCTCCTTTGAAAATTGTCGTACACCAAGGGGAAATTACATGCATGCAAAATACTAGAAAACAAATTTGAAGTCTATAAAAAAAGAAAAGAAAAGAAAGACTTTAGGGTTCTTTAAGTACTTATAAAGGAAACATTTAACCTGTCGGATCCAAGACATGTTGTTTTACCACTAAATCAAATCTTTGAAGTTATATAGTAATTTTTTGAAGAAGCTAAATTAGCCAACCCAAATTGACACAATAATGAATCGAACCTGAAACCCTAAAGATGAGCATACTTCCACGTCCCATGTCAATACCACTAGGCCAACCCAAGTGGATTACTGGAGTTATATAATATTTATCGGTTCTCATTCTCAATCTTAGTTAATTTTTTTTTCTTGGCTATTCTTATTTAAAAGACACATTCACAATTTTTTTTCTCTCAAATACCATAGCAGTTAAAAATCCATTTTTTAAGGTGAATAAGTGGGAGCATCAAAGTTCAAACACCGATTCTTATATATTATATGTAATGTCCGGCACATTCACACCTTTTTTGGGGCAGATAAACAAAATGACAAAGTCATTGAAAACTCACACACACAAAGCGGATGAATTGGGGTTCGAACTCCAATCATCATGTCCGACACTAACAATTTCAACATTTATACCGATTGAACTATGATTTGTGGACAACATTCATAGCTTTTTATTCCTTAGAAAAGTGTCTCAATGAATAATAATATTTTTCCTCTCTTTTATATTGAACAAATAAAATAAAAAGTAAACATTAAAAATGAAAATATCAGAAACAAATTGAAAGAAAATATTTATTTAATTAATTCAAAAAGGGCAAGTATATATAAACACAAGGACATTATGGGTATTAGAAGAAATCAAAGTATAATTAAACAATTTTTTTTTTGACGAAATTATAATTAAACAAACAAAGTTTTCAACACTTTCATTAAAGACGACTTGTAGTTATACAAAAGCATTATCTGGTCCAACTTTAATCAATAATATGTGTATAACAGAACTTTATATACATTAATTTATGTGTATATCAAAAGCAAAGTCTTAATCTTACTACCAATCAATAATTATATGATACTAGTGCCCTTAGTTATACCCATCAAGTTGAGCCTTCCTCACTCAGTTCATCCCTGGTTGTCACAAATCGGAACAATATTGAGACACACACAAAACATACATCATTTGATCTGTAAGGATAACTACTATAAATATTATTGAACGAAAGATCGATTTTTTTCACTTCAACGCATTTAACATGTCACTCTAACCACTAAACTACTGGCAAAAAAAACACATATCACTTAATTATTTAAATATAAATTTTTCGATTTTTTTAAATATTTGATTGTAATTTGTGTTCAAATGTAATGTAGTGCCTAAATAGTTGTTGGTATACGTATTTGTAGATGTGAGTGGTCATGCTGTTGTTTTCGTTTGGTTTGAAAATGAGAAATGTGTTTTGTCGACTAATTAATCAACTTTGTACTTTCTATTCAACAAAGAATATCCTTACCCCACCATCGATAAGGATCTCATTAAATTAGGTTCTATTATTGATATTTCTTCTAAGAAGTACATATGGATAGATTTGGAAACACATGAAGAAAAAAAGAGGAAATAATAATGGAGATTTTCTTCCTCCAACCAAAAAAGGTATAATGAACATTAATATAAGTGATTGAAAAAATATATACAAAAGAAAAACAATATATTTATTTGATAATGATAAGTACTAACCTTTTTTTACCATAAAGAATTTCTATTGATAATATAAATATTTATTGATCTTAAAATTAATTTTTACACTAAAATTTATTATTCAATTCATTTTACATAATGTATTGAAACATAACTCATTTTATTTTTAACTTATTTTTAGTCACATTCAATTTTACATAACCAATTCATTCAAAAATCAATTTTTATTTTAGTAAAATCAAACACACACTTCATCTTCATTTAATTTGGATTTGAAAGTAAAAAATTGTGTTAAATTTATATATAAATCATATATTTATAGGAATATTTTAATTTAAGTGTTTACGTATAAGTTACAATATAACAAATCAAAAATTAGATTAAATTGCGTCAAATGGACTTGTCTAAGAAAGAAGTAAGTAGTTATATACTCGACATTGAACAACAAAATTTAGCTAAAAAACTCTATAGATAACAAATGCATTATTTATATACTACTTCATCCGATTTTAAATATAAGTATAAAACAACATTTTAGATTCATCGAATAAAACAAGTATTTGAATCACATTGAAATACACATTTTATTCAATTCAATGAATATAAAAAATTATTTTTTGCTTATATTTAAAACCGAAAAGCGAAGTAGTATTATTTTGCTAGGAAGCAATCTCATTATACTATAGGGCGATAAAAACATTTTCTACCAACCTGAGTGAAAGTGAGTTTCTTCTCATTCATTCATTGTTTATATAAATATACCAAAAGTTTGACAGCAATATACACACGAAACTGTACTGTCTTTTCTAGCAGGCCATTGTATTTTGTACAGACACAACAAACTTCCTTGTAACAAACTTTGTTGTCATTCACAAAACAAAACTTCTTCTGCTATGCTACAGCAGTAACAAAACATCAACTCTTTCTCTATTATGGTTTTGTTTTTGCTGACCCATTTCTGAAAAAACAATAAAGATCTTAACTTTTATTGATTCAGGAAATGGGTTATCAAAAAACACTTCTGGGTATGTTTTTTTGGTTTTACTTGGTAAGCTTAAGCTTCATTGGAGTGAATGGAATAGCAGTAAGTGCTGGTTCAGTTGAGAAAGGGGTTGTTGTCATTCATGGTAAATGTCCTATTGGAAGGATTCATAATGATTTTGTTTGTGCAACTCTTGATTGGTGGCCACCTCAGAAATGTGACTGGGGAAAATGCAGTTGGGGTCACGCTTCTTTGCTTAATCTGGTATACTTTCATTTATGAATCTGTAATCATTTTTTTAATGTTTATTGCTGCAAATTATTTTTTTGCTGTTTCATTGCTGCAAATTATTAAATAAATAAATTATTATGTACTAATTAATTGTGGTTTTTGGTCACTTAATGATGAGATGATATCATAAACTTTTCATTTATGCCTTAGGAATCATAAATTTACATCTTATAATTTTCATATCATGCAGGACCTCAACAATAAAATTTTGTTAAATGCAGTAAAAGGTAAGAAAAATTCACATGTTTGTTATTTTCACAGCAATTAATTCAATTCCTGTTTCATTGTTTTTTTTAGAGTCTATTAAGTTATTATTGTCTTTGAATGTTTTGCAGCTTTTTCACCCTTGAAAATTAGATTGGGTGGTACCTTGCAAGATAAAGTCACATATGGAACTGCAGATAATAAGGAACCTTGTACTTCATTTGTTTTGAATCCTGATATAATGTTTAGTTTCACTCAAGGGTGTTTACCAATGCAAAGATGGGATGAACTAAATAGCTTTTTCCAAAAAGCAGGGTAAAAATCAGTTCTTTTAGAGTTATAGTAAAAAGAGAACAAAAACATGTGTGTATTTGCGCGCGCGCGTGTGTGACATTAATGGTTGGTATATTTCAGGGTTAAAGTTATATTTGGATTAAATGCTCTTGCCGGAAGATCTGTGTCTGTGCATGGTGGTATTGCTGTTGGACCTTGGAACCCCACCAATGCCGAGTCTTTTATACGTTATACTGTTAGCAAGAAGTACAATATTCATGGTTGGGAATTCGGTAAGTTAAATTTTTTGATATAAATATTTTAGTTATTTTTGGTGAATTGAAAAATGGAAATTACGATGAGTATTTTTTATTGTGCAGGTAATGAATTGTGTGGAGGTGGAATCGGAGCAAATGTTGCGGCAGATCAATATGCTTCTGATGTAGTTGTTTTAAGAAAGATAGTTCAAGATGTATATAAAGGGGTTGAGCCAAAACCACTAATCATTGCACCTGGAGGCTTTTTCGATGGCGCTGCCAATTGGTTTAAGGAATTCTTAAACAAATCGGACGAATCTGCAAATGCGCTCACCCACCACATTTATAACCTTGGACCAGGTATGCTTAAAAAAAACAGGATAAAAATTTCACATGTTTTTCCTAATTTCCGTGAATCCGATTATAACAGAAAGCTACTTACACACAGGAAGTGATGATCACGTAGTCGAAAAAATTCTTGACCCAACCTATCTTAATGAGGTGGCCAACACTTTCAGCGGTCTTAAAAATGTACTTCAAAGTTCAGGAACCTCAGCTGAAGCATGGGTTGGTGAAGCAGGAGGGGCTTATGGCAGTGGCTGTCATCTTGTGTCTGATGCATTTGTCAACAGCTTCTGGTTAGTATACCGTAACTCCCTGTGATTGATCGATTTATTAGTGTTTTTCTGATGTAATCATATCAAATACAGGTATTTGGATCAGCTTGGTATGTCAGCTACTTACGGCACCAAGACATATTGCAGACAGACTTTGATAGGAGGAAACTATGGTTTATTGAATACTACTACTTTCAATCCGAATCCAGACTATTATAGGTACTGAAAATTGAATTTCATGGTTGAAGAATGATCATCACAATTAATTTTCGACAGATTCGGTTCTGCATTAGTGTCTGTCATTCTTCATGAGCTGACGAGTTTTCTGTGTTACCATGTTCCTTCATTAATTGTATGCTACTTTGTCAAAGTTCCTATTTTGAATAAGTCCCATTTGAAGTAAGTTCATAAATCATAATGCTATTTTATGACGTTAATAGAGTTACGTGATTTCTTTCTTACAGTGCTCTTCTTTGGCATCGACTCATGGGAGGGCGTGTCCTGTCAACTACCTTCTATGGAACAAAGAAGATCAGAACTTACGCTCATTGTGCAAAGGAATCCGTGAGTGAAGTTTTGTATTAGCGCGATTATTTAGTATCTTACATTTGTCATTTTCAAAAGAAAGTATGATTATTTTGTGAAATCTAATTTGATGACACTCTCTTACAGAAGGGAGTCACAATCCTGTTTCTGAACTTGGACAACAGCACCACCGTTAATGCGCAGGTGGCCTTAAAGTTTGCCGAGAAACCTTACTCTCATTTGAGAGGATCACAGAGAAGAGAGTACCATTTAACAGCAAAAGATGGAAATTTACATAGCCAAATTATGTTACTAAATGGAAACATTCTAAGTGTAAACTCAGATGGTGATATTCCTCAATTGAATCCTATATATGTTGATTCTTCAAAGCCAATAACAGTTGGTCCTCTCTCTATTGTATTTGCTCATATACCAGATGCTGCTGTTAAAGCTTGCAGCTAGCTAGCTCAATAGCACTAGGCGAAACCGAAAATCGATTTCGCTTGGTGGTTGGTAATAAAATACAACATAGAAGAATACAAGAAAAGTACTATTGTTAGATTGTTTGGAGGGCAAAGCCCTATGGTTTTGGTTTGTTTTACATATATTCACAATGCACTATTCAGTTCATTATGACAATTGTAAATTTCATTATAAATTGAAAGCGACATTCATTGGTAGTGAATCCTTTTTTCACACACATTTAACGTTTGATATTAGTACCGACACTTCATATTAAATCTGTGTCAGGTGTCTAACATGACACCGAAACATGTGATTACATTTAATCTTTTTTTTAATCTTCGTAAGTTATTATCAATGTTGACGTACATATCTCATGTTTAATATTTGTGTCTTTGTCAGTATTTTATAACTCACGGCCATTTTGGCCGCAAAAAGTTATTTTTTTTAAAATAACAAAGAAAATCAACAAAAAGGAATTTCAAGGACAATCCATGAATGAGAGGCAGGCACAGAGATCAATCAGAGGCATGTGTACGTTATCTATGACCAGTTTTTCTTACAATTAACGCTACAGAAATAGTATGACAGGACAAAAGAATGAAAAATTATTGCATGGAAATGGAAGTTTGGTGAGATATTAATTAATGTCTTAAAAATGTTGACATTATTCAAATTGTCTTCTACTATATGGTTGAAAACTTGAAACCAAAGCATCAAAAGTTAGTACATCAACAAAATAATTGACTTAGAGATTACAACACGTCACTGCATTTTTTTTTTTGGTGACCAACCAGCATCATCTATTTAAAATATACAACTTCTATAATAAGCTAAAATTGAATGAAAAAAGAAAAAGAAAAAGTAATATACCTATGCAATGCAGCTATGCTATTATTTCTTTGTATATGAATAAATGGGACCTCTATCTGCTGCTGTAATAAACATGCGCAGTTTCACATTATATTCAACCACGTCTGATAATTTTTGAGATCAGACGGTTCAGAGTTTTAACACAGTTAAACAATCTTAGCCGTTAATATAAATCGGACGGCTGAAAATAATAACTGCGTAACGCAGCGTTAAATCCAATTCCGAATAAATGATCAACTATTCTAGACCAGAATAGAAGAAGATTATAACCAATGACTGTGAGGCTACACCTTCCAGGTACAACCCCCAACAATATTAGTTACTATATTCCAAGAGAATACATTACATAAAATTAAAAGGTCAGAATAGCCAAATACAGTTAAAAACAAATATATGAAGCTACATATAGCATGTTTCTTTGTCTTTGACTTAAAAAATAATAATTTATATGGCTAGTCCTATGAAGCTACATATAGCATATTTTATTGTCGATGCAAATGTTGTAATTAACGGGAAAAAAAGGTGGATTGTGGAGCTTCTCTTTGTGGGGAGAGAGTTTCTTTTCTTTCAACAAAGACGTATCAAGCCAACATAAGAACATTGGTTCTGATACGTATCCGACATGTTTTAATCTCCTATTTTGGAGTATTCCGGCTTCATAAGGCCTCAACATGCAGTAGAAAAATTGAAATCCTTGAATAAGAAAAATTAAACTAATCCAGTTTTGAGGATGCAGAGAATACTTGTGTGCCTTCTTGGAATTTTATAGGAACCATAGCTAAAGCATGGGTTAGTGTAACTCCAACAAATTTATCAATATATCAGTAAGAGCTAGGAATTCCTTAAAAGTGTTTTTATCGATATAATCATATTGAATGCAGGTATTTGGATCAGCTTGGCATGTCAGCTACGTATGTCACCAAAACATACTATAGACAGACTTTGATAGGAGATTATGGTTTATTGAATACCACTACTTTCATGCTGTAATCCAGGCTATTATAGGTGCTAAAAATTAAATTTCATGGTTATAGCCTGAATTTTGTTGCCATAAGTAGTGAGTCTTTTTCTCATACACATTTAATTCTTGATTACAGCATGTCACTACATTTTTTTTTTACCAACCAGCATCATCCATTAAAAATATATAACTGTTATAATAAGCTACAATTGAAAAAATAGATATAAAAATTGTTGCCAGAGGTAGTGAGTAGTGACTTTCCAAAAATAGATATGTCACTACATTATTTTTTGTGACCAACCAGCATCATTGATTATAAGTATACAACTTCTATAATTTACTACGATTGAGAGAAAAAAATAATTAGAGGACCAAACAGTAATTTACCTATGCAGCTATGCTATCATTTCTTTGTACATAAATAAATGATCTTGACTTGTAGATCAAACAGATACACTCCCTCGGTCAAAAATCAGTTTATCATATCGTTTCCTTGAATGATTTAACTAAATGATCAGTTTTCCTCAGAAAAAGTTTGAGGCTTACTGCTGGCAAACACTAACCATACGACGGTACCGCTCAAATAGAAGAAGATCGATGGTGCATATAGTGATATCTGCATGGTATAAAGACGAATTTCAAATCAAATGCCGAATGATATGCATCATTTTGTGAGAAAACATCTATCATTAGCAACAACTTACACTCCATGAATGAGTTGTATCAAGAAGATAACCGGTGAGGGCTACACCTACGATTCCAGGTACAGCCCCAACAGTATTAGTTATACCCTGAGAGAAAATGGAAAAAAAAGGTCAGAATTTTCGGATACAATTAAATACAAGTATGTGAAGATACACATGTTTCTTTGTATGATATAAGTGTAAGCACTAAGCACACATACCAGAAGTATACTTGCATATTCTGGCGAGATGTCCTGATGAGTACAATAAAGTCCTGCAGAAGCAATTAAATACATATAGTCAAGACAAAAAAAAGTACATGATCTGATTATTTTATATTAAAAATCAGACAAATTGAATTATATTTACAGGGTTAACTAGTACCTGACAAGGCAAAGCTCGAGAGGGCTAAACCACCTGTGAGAAGGCCAACAATCTCCCAAGGCGGTAATCCTAGATCAAGTGATGAAAGAGTCATGCAGACTGCAGGAGATAAAAATGCAATTGATTGGCAGATCTTTCGAACCTATATTTAAGATAAATTCAGGCACTGATGAAATTAAGAATAAAAGTCATGACAAATATGTTCAAATAAGTAGTAAGCTGTCAGCAACATATTTGCACTACGTCTACAGCCAAAACATGTACGATCTCTACCTCTAATTAGGTGAATTTTGTGCCTTTACAATGGCATGTATTACATATCTACAGATAAAATTTGAATGCAAATTTAGCAATAGAGATGCTCATGGCTACAAATCATGAAATTCCACTTTTTTACAATTGGTTATCATCAACTACCTCTTCTTTTAAATTGTGGATAAACTAAGGAAATCAATAAATTTTGTTGTTTTTGAAAAATTTAATTGTCGCTTTCTTATGATACTCTTATCGTATCTTATTGTACCTATTTCTCTCTTTCCAATAAATAGTAAGAGTATTATTGACAGAACAATAATTAATGTTGCATTTAACTTTAAAAACTACAATAAATTGAACTGTTAAAAAGGAATGAGAGAGTATATCATAAGGAACATATTTGATATGGTGAACAATAAGTATTCATGTAATAAAAAACAAATAATTGATTTAGTGTTGTTTCAATGCCTTCTCATACCGTAGTGGTTTCAACTCCTTTTGAAATCAAGCTGTCAGCTAACTGCGATGCAATACTTGTCACAAATATTGAAGCCAGAGGCGGAAGAATAGACACCTGAAATGATCAAGAACACTACCAATTCTCAGTATGTATGTATGTGGCCTCAGTCCTGTCTGTTTCCTCTCAAAAGAATACCATTAAACATTGCTTTAAAAAATAACTAAACAGGCTTGCTCAATTCAGCTTGGTGTTTTGTCCAGTTACCCCGTTATAATGCTAGTTTCATCTTAAACCCACTTGGGTTGGCCTAGTGGTCTTGACTTGGGTCCATGGAGTATGCTCCTCTCAAGGTCTCAGGTTCGATTCCCTCTGGTGCCAATTTCGGTGGGCTAGTCCATACAGAGCAAAAAAACTCTGGCTTTAAATGGGGCCCCCGCAAGTGGGCGGTGGGATTGGTCCCCTCGGATTAGTCGGTCCTAGGGCCGGATACCGAGTTTTCAAAAAAAAAAAATGCTAGTTTCATCTTTACGACTATATATGGGTTAATATTTCTACACCTACATAATTTTCTCTTTTTTTTTTGGTTACATACATAATTTTCTGTTTTAATAGTATTATTTGGTAATCACTATCTATTTTACATCTTTTAATTTTTTTAGTATCACTAGTCGTCACTTCAGAAGGCCAAACAGGTTTGACAGGAACTGGACCACAATTAAGAACAAACTATTTTACATTTTTATTATCTATTTTACATTTTTGAACCATTTAGTACCACTTATTTACAACAAACTATTAAAATGGTTAGCTAAACCAACAAAGAAAAATAAGTATTAATCTTACCCATGCAGCTTCTGTCAGATTTAGGTCCAGCTCCTGACTACACATCATATGGATGAAAGAATTAGATTCTCCATTGGGTCAAAACTGTAAATAATGCTATAAAAATGTTCTGTAAAAATTTAAAAAGAAATACTTAAGGACTAGTGATCATGTAAACCACAATTGTTTAATCTCTTGATATAATTTTTCATATATAACTAAGCTTAATGTACGACCAAATGTCAATGGCTGACGGAGGTCAGCATTAAACATTGGTGCAATATCTGCGAAGTAATGATCGAGGTTTTCCAAGGTTCAGACATGTAGAAAATTCTTCACTTTTTTCATATTAGAAAATTCTTCAACTGAAATCTTCAGTTCACTCTAAATGCTCACAGGTTACCTAAAATATAGAAAAATGTAGAAACATGCAAAGTATTAAATGCTCACAGGTTACCTAAAATATGTGGGAAGCCATGAGAGACAGGTATAGTGACCCCAGCTACCACAGAAATGAGCATATATCATTGCCCATACAGCACGGCTTTGGAAAAAGGCCTTCCACGGTACATCCTATATTTTAAGAAAAAAGATAAAAAACGAGTATATTGTAAGTATTCACTAAGAAAAAGATTCTAACGAGTGAAGTCTTTACACATACACACACACAAACATAGTAACATAGACAAAAAGGATTCCTGTCCTGCTATTTTTTGAGCTAAAAAAAAATAAAGATATTAGGGTAACATCATGCTAAGTGAAATGATATCTAGCACTAAACTCTTTTTAGGATACCTGGAACTACTGCAGAAAAATTCGTCTCAGGTCCTATAAATTTATACATAAATCCAATTACAATTTGAATCTCTAATAAAAGATAAAGATGTTTTCTATATCTATAATAAATAAAACATTAACAAATAGTTATAACCGAGCCAGCGATAATCAGAACAGGAAAGTACCCTGTATCCTCTCTCTCAAGAAGACACAAAGGAATAAGCTCCAAAACTGTCCTAATTTTTTTATCCATACCTTTAAAGAGCTGTTCATTTCTTTCAGAGAAGTTTGCCATGGTTGTGTCATGTTACGCTGTCCCTGGGATGCTGTAGACAATAAAAGTCAAAAGTGAGAAACAAAAGAACAAAAGCTTGGAACTGAACAGCACAGGCAACTCATTTATAAACATGCAGAATCTATTTAAAAAGCTCAGGGCCGTTGCGTATAGCATAATCTATTTAAAAAGTTTAGTGATTGTACTCCAATTACTTTTGAAATGATATTCATAAATCTATTCCCCAATTCCACATGGTATTATTCTTATTCACGCACCAAGCCCAAGGTGTGAGGTGTATTGAGAAAAACCTATGTCCCACTTTGAAAAGAGACAAGCCCTAAAAAGAATTTATAAAAAGTGACACCCCTCACCTTACAAGCCAATTTTGTAGGGTTGAGTTAGGCTCAACCCAAATTTTAATATGTAATATCAAAGTCTCCAAATGTCTGGTTATGGACGTTAGAGGGGGTGTCAAGAAGAGTCCCACATTGGATGAGATACGACTTGAAACTGAGTTTATAAGTGGGAGACATCCCTCACCTTAGAAGCCGGTTTTGTAGACTCAACCCAAATTCTAAGAATTTATCACCATACAGTAATAATCGTTTTTTTTTTTTTGCTCAAACTAATAAAAATTACAAAACTAAAATAGATTAAGTGTTTACATGTAAGAGATTCTGTAGATGACTTTGTTTCGCCGTCTTCAAGAAATTGAAACCCTAAAAACCTTCAAAGTTCATGGCAATAACACAAGTCATAATCAAATTCTTGGATTTGAAACACAAGATATTTTTTGGAGAAACTTCGCTATCAGAATTAGTAGACATGTGGGAAACCATGGCCTAGTAGTGATTTCTACTTACCAAACAACACCCAAAAGACCAAATAAATAGAATACTGATTCCCAGCCAAGATTTTGGATGATGGGAGGAGCGAAAAGAAGCCTGACAAATATTACAGTGTTGAAATGAGGTTAGGTAATGAATAAATAAATTACAACCCCATGTGATTATTGTTCCCATTTATATTCTTCGAGCACTACATGCTAGAAATTACATACCCCATAACACTTCCAACACTCAAGCCACCAAATACAAATGCTACTGCCCGTGATCGCTCTTCCAATGGTATTGACCTGCACATGGTGACGAACCTTATCAATCAAAGGGGATAATATTATACACTTGGCAGAACAAACATATGATATTTTTCAAAATTACTCTTTTGGCTTACAGTTTGAAAGACAGATCTAGAATCGAATATAAACACAAACATACTAACTTAAGTTTAAATCATTTCAATAAATTGTTGGCTGAGACAGGAACAACAATTATACTTAGAAGTCGAGTTTTACCAAAACATTAATTTTCTCCACTCATAGTCAATGTTAGCGAAAAGACTTCATTTTGATTAAAATTAGCCTCAGTAAGGAGAAAACAATGTGCTCGCCTAGAAACTAACCTTAAATTCTTTAAGCACGATATTTTTATCCATTTTGGGAGGGAGTTAGATGGATACAATGTGACATGGTCAAAACATTTTTGTTCAGCTTCACCAAAATTCTTTCATTTGGATTATTATCTTCAAGTTAGAGTTACCACCAAATGTTTAGGCAAGAAACTAAGCGTTCTACACTATTATGGTTAAAAAGAATAATCTAAGGCACTAGGTTTCTAGTCGTGAGAGGTTTTGGGAAGTATACATGAGGTCCTAGGTCCAAACCTCACTGGCTCCAATATAACCAAAATAGAGAATAATCTAAAACCAACATGCTGACAAGAAAAGTAAGAAGATAAGTAAAATTATCAAATAATAAATGAGTATCACAAATTAAAGAAACATCAGAGTGAACCAAATATGTGTGTGAATTTTTACATGCCTGGCAATGAGATCAGTAGCAGCAGATGGTGAAACACCTTCACCTATCCCAACCTAGATATACAATGAAAGGAAAGGAAAGTGCTTATGTTAAATAGAAATGAGTGCACATAAAGAGAACCTGAATAGCACCAACTCTAGTAGATAGAAGTAGAACATCTAGTGGAAAGATAAATGCAATAAAACCATGGCATTTGTGACATCAATCAAGGATTTGTATGCATAAGTTGATGACTACATTTCACTGGACCTTATCACATGAAATTTTGGTCTATCTCTATTCACGCACACTAGATAGAGGGGAAAATTTATGAAGTGAGAGATACATATATAAGTTTTACATGACGAGACCACGTCAAATTTTAACATGATAGGAAATATTGCCAACATAATCAGCAAACTAAGACAAAAGTATACATTAAAAGAGGGGAAAAGTTAAAACAGATTACTGACCAAAATCCTTGTCAATAGTAAGCCGGGCAAATATCCAGCAAGAAAAGGAACAAGAGCTGTAGCCACTGACCATACCAGTACTCCAACCTCAAGAACTTTTCTGAAACAGAATGATGACAATGTAACACATAAACCCAAAAGGCAAATTGAAATATTTAGTGCCAAATGTGAATGAGATAAATGTAAACAAAAGAGGTTGTTTGGACAATGTTTTATTAAATTAAATGCCATATTTTAGATATCTCAGTTTAATCTTGCGTCTCTCCTTGGAATATAATCTAAAGTTTATCAGGAAGCTAAATGTGAGGAAAAGTGCATCAAACAAAAGTATTATTTGAATCCTTATTCCTTAAAGAACAAAGATGACAGTTTTTAAAAAAGAAAAGATACTCTACAATAAATGCTTGAAGTTACTTGAAGATTATATAATTGGTGTTTGGAAAGGCATTCAATCTTGCAAATTTTAACTTGAATTGTACGAAAGAACAAATATGAAACTTCACTTCATTCCTGAGCAGAAAATTTGCAACAGATTACCTAACTAACTAAATGACCTCCTCTTCAATCCTAACACGACTCTTACACTAATCCTCTCCAAAGAAAACATATCTTCAAAATATATCCGTATCCTTGGTCCATAAATCCTGAATCATTTATTGCCAGGCACTTAAACTTCATTCAGGAACAAAACTCAATAATCTTCCTGCCTTTCACAATTAACATGTATGCATCATATTCATTATGAAGAGGAGACATATGGAGTAGACAATTGTCAAGCAGGTGCATCAATATGGAAAAAAAATCTTTTGCATAGTGAATATATGCCAAAATTTGGTTTCAATTGCTCTTTTCCTCCCATAATATAAATTAAATGTAGACCAGAAATAAATGCAATATTATTTTACCAATTATATGCCACCTCAGTTAAGCTTTGTTTACTTAAATTCCACACCATCTTTCAAAATAGTTTGTATTTTATTTTGGAAAAGAGAACAAACAATACTTCAGTACTTCAATAAGCCACATTCAAAGCCCTCATTGGCCTAGTTGGACTAGCTTATTTGAGCTTATCTATTGGCAGAAGCACTTGTGAGACCATTTGGGAGAGCTTAGAGAAACAACTTATGAGTTATGACATATCCATAAGCTATCCAGGATAGAATATAAAACCAGCTTACAGCTTATATAAAAACAATTTGACTTTTTTTTTCTTCTTTTGTTATAGAAATGGGTTATACATAAGTACTTATATGATAAGCACTAATGCTATAAGTGCTTAATTAAGCTATTTATCCAAACAGAGCTTAAGTCAAGTCCAAATACAGTCAGCCCCATGCAGTTATACCTTCACTTCATTTATATAACAACTAAATTTGGAAATGATTGTAAATGAGCCCTATCCGACATTAAATAGAGAAATCTTTGAATAGCAAAATCCCAACTTTAAACAAGACTATAACATAGAAAAAACTTGTAATGCATATTGTAACTAACCTGCCACCAAAAATCTTGGCTAACCAACCTCCAGGCAATTGACTCAATGCATAACCCCAAAAGAATGAAGATTGAACCAACCCTGCTGTTGATGAGTTCCATCCAAATTGATGTGACAATGGAATTATTGCAATACTCAAGTTCACCTGTCCCAATTAAACACAAGAAAATTCTAAGACTGCCCTTCAAACTCATAGTCATAAAGAATCAATTTTGAGTTCTGGGTTTATAGTAATAATGAAAAAGAACCTTGTCCATATTGCAGATAACAAAGGCAAGTGAAGTAGTGCCGATGAGTTTGTATCTTAGGGGAAGATTCTTCCATGGGGGCCAATTCACAGAAAAACCTTCTAGTTGTTGTTCAACATCTTCATGGTCAGGGAGAACATTGGCTTTGGTTTTAGACACTTTATTATGGTTTTCTTTGATGTCTTGTTGAGTGCTACATAGTACTATTGTTCTGTGTCTGTGGATGAGTTTGGAAGGTGTGAAGTGAAAGTTAAAGCGTTGGAAAGAGGTTTTGATAAAAGGGTTGTGTGAATATGAGGTTGTTCTTTGAGGTTGAGAAAAGAAGCATGATTTATTGTGTGGTTTGAGAGTGAAAATGGTCATATTGATGAAGTTTGAGAAAGTAAAGAAGGAATGAAATTAAGGTTGTGTTTAAGGATTGTGGGCACTGCTGCCATAACATCACAGAAGAAGGTAAAGTCGTGCAAATGATGTTCTTCTATTGTCTTGCGAGAATGCAAGGTAGCCACGGAGGAGAACCTGCTTGTGGCTCACATCAAATTGCAAAATTTGAACACACTACTACAATTTAGTTTTTCTATCTTGTGCAAATTTACACGTGTTAAGACGTTGAAAATAGTAAGTTTATATCGAAAGTTATGCATTTTATATTATATGTATAATTTTTTAATAAATAATTATTATTTTTCATTAAATAATTTCTACTTTTGATTAATTTAATAGGTGCAATATTGTGTAAGAATTGAATCCCTTGCTTATTCATTGATATGATGTTTCCATATATACAAGTTTGACAATGTTTATATTTGGATGGTAATAATATACAATTATGATTATAGTAAATACAAAGATATTCTAATATTCTAATACTCCCCCGCAGTCGAAGCGGGAGGTGGACGAATGCTGAGACTATCCCGAAAGTCCTGAAATAGTATGAGTGGAAGACCTTTCGTAAAGATGTCCGCAATCTGATGTTTGGAAGGAACATGGAGGACTCGAACTTGACCACGAGCAACTTACGTTGTCACAATAGACCATGGTGGCCTTGTGAATGGGGCAGTGTAACTCGAGCAAAAGGTTGCGTAACCAGCAGGATTTAGAGACTACATTGGCGACGCCGCGGTATTCGGCTTCGGCGCTAGATCGGGAGAGTGTAGGTTGCCTTTTGGACGACCAAGAGAGAAGATTTTCACCAAGGAACACGCAATAGCCAGAAGTTGAACGGCGAGTGTCCGGACATCCTCCCCAATCTGCATCAGTATAAGAGATTAAAGAACTAGTGGATGAGGGATATAGATGTACACCGTAGTGTGTCGTGCCCCTAATGTAGCGTAGTATCTGGCGAAGAGCGTGCATATGTGTGTCCATAGGATTATGCATGAAGAGACAGATTTGTTGCACTGCATATGAGATATCCGGTCGTGTAAATGTGAGATACTGAAGAGCACCTGCAAGGCTGCGGTAGAGAGAAGGATCTGCAAGGGTACACTATGCGTAGCACTGAGCTTGGGTTTGGTATCCACTGGAGTAGGACAAGTTTTGCATGAGGACATACCGGCACGGGAGAGGATTTCTTCAGCATACTTCTTTTGAGACAAAAACAGGCCGTGTGTATGGCGTTGTACTGCGATTCCCAAGAAATAGTTGAGATGTCCCAAGTCTTTCATAGCAAATTCAGAACTGAGAAGAGATATGATGGACTGTCGCAATGTATCAGAGGAGGTGGTGAGAATGATGTCGTCTACATAAAGTAAGAGATAGGCAACATGAGAGTCTTTCTTGTAGATAAATAATGAATTATCACACTTGCTTTGACAGAAACCAATGGAGGAGGCGTAATCTGCAAAACGCTTGTACCACGCTCTAGGAGCTTGTTTAAGGCCATATAGTGACTTGCGAAGACGACACACATGATCAGGATGTTGAGGATTTCTGAATCCCAATGGTTGGTACATGTACACGGTTTCCTTGAGTTCGCCATGGAGAAATGCGTTCTTGACATCCAACTGATGAATATGCCAAGAATGAGAGATAGCAATGCTGAGAACTGTGCGTATAGTGGCCGGTTTGACAACCGGACTAAATGTTTCTCCGCAATCAATGCCAACCTGTTGACCTGCACCATCACCTACAAGTCGGGCTTTATGCCTCTCAAATGAACCATCAAAATGTTCTTTATGTCTAAAAATCCACATAGATCGAATAACATTAACATCAGGTGGTCGTGGAACTAAATCCCACGTCTCATTTTCAATTAAAGCATTATATTCATCATGCATGGCCATTTTCCAATTTGGATCTTTTAGGGCAGACACAGGGTTCCTAGGAAGGGGAGATTTAGTGGCATGGTTATGTAGGCCACAATATTTGTGGTTAGGTTTGAAAATTCCATGTTGGCTTCTGGTGACAGGTTTGGAGTTGGTTTGTAAGGTTGGTTGATATATGGGGGGAAGAGGATTTGGTAAAGGATTGTTGGATTGTAAATGGGGAGGTGATGGTGGAGGAGGTGGTGAGGGAGGCCGAGTGGTTGTGGCCGAGGTAGGGGCTGGAGGAGGTGGAGAGGAAGGCCGAGTAGTGGTGGCCGAGGTAGGTGGGGGTTGGTCTAGAGTCATGATGTGGTCAATGAGATATGGTGAAATGTCGTTTTCAAGGAAAGTGTAGGTAGGTGGGTGAGGTGTGTGCAGCTTTGCATACGGAAAATTTGACTCATCAAACAGAACATGACGACAGATGATAATTTTGTGTGTTTTCATATTAAGACACTTGTAGCCACGATGGTTAGGTGGATAACCAAGGAAAAGACATGGTGTAGAACGAGGTTGGAGTTTGTGAATGGTGCTTGCAGGAAATAAAGGAAAACATAAACAACCAAAAGTACGTAGGTGCATGTATGAAGGGATTTTGTTGTATAACATATGAACGGGTGACCTACACTTGATTGTTTTGCTGGGCAAGATATTTGAAAGATATGTGGCCATCTTTAAAGCATGGTGCCAAAATGGTGGAGGTAATGAGGCATGAATTAACAATGTGCGCATAATATTATTAATAGACCTGATTTTGCGCTCGGCTTTGCCGTTTTGAGAGGAGGTGTAAGGACAAGAAAAACGAATGGAGATGCCATGAAGTTCACGTAGTTTTTGAAACTTATGAGATGAGTATTCACCACCGTTATCGCATTGTATTGTTTTAATTTCCCGTTGAAATTGTGTTTTGATGTATGCTCTTAGTTTTTGAAAAATAGGATAAACTTGAGACTTAGTTGACATAGGAAATGTCCACAAAAAATTTGAATAGTCATCCAGAAAAAGAACATAATATTTGTGACCTGTAGAGCTTAAAACAGGAGATGTCCATACATCACTATGTAAAATATCAAATGGCATCAAACTAGTATTATTAGAACTGAAAAATGGTAATTTTATATGTTTTTCAAGAGGACACGAATGACAAAACTGAGAATTTAATTTATTCGGTTGATTACAATCAATCAACTTATTTTTTCTAAGAAAAGATAAAACATGGCCGCCAGGGTGTCCTAGACGATTATGCCAGACAGACGATGACAAAGCTGCAAAGGTGGATGGATGCTCGGTCTTATTTGTGGATGTGTGATTGGTGATGGGATATAGGTTGCCTTGGCTTTCACATCTCATGATAGGTATCTCTGTCCGAAAATCCTTCACAGAAAAACCAAACGGGTCAAATTCAATGGAGACTTGATTATCAGTAGTAAATTGACGAACGGATACTAAATTTTTAATTAAATGTGGAGCATGAAGTACATTGTTTAGGACAAGTGGTGGGTGAGGTTTTTCTAAATGTGTACGACCAAGACCGTAAATTGGAACGGAATGACCATTTCCGACAATGATTTTATTATTATTGCTTAATTTAAAATAAGACGAGAGATTACCTTGCGAGGATGTCATATGAGAGGTAGCTCCGGTGTCCATGTACCATGCAGGATCTGGCTGAGCAAGGTGGAGGGTGCTGAAAGCATTTTCAATGTCAGTTGGGCTGGTAGTGTTGACATTAAAAGCAGCCTGCTGGGGTTTGGGCCCAAGAATTCCTTCTTGTTGTGACTTAGGCCCATGTTGCTGTTTGTTCCAAGTTGGATACGGGCAGGGAGGGTATGACCATGGATTCCACTTTTGCCAAGGTGGATAATTCCATGGCTGCCACTGTGGGAAACCGCGACCACCTCCACCATAGGACGAGCTGCCATTTCTTCCTCCTCTTCCTGTGTTGCGACCGCCACTGGGTGCGCGGCCACCACGTTTCTTGCCGCGATAGGGTACAGAGTTCATGGTTTCTTTCATCGGTTCGGAGGAAGGGGCTTTTTCCATGAGTGCGGTTGGCTGTGTGGAGGAACCGGATTCGCGTGCTGCTCGTTGAATCATGGTGGATTCTTCAAGCTCCAGTCGAGTTCGTGCTGCGGCAAAAGTGGGTAGAGGGTCGTGTTGTTGAATGTATGTCACGAAACCAGAGTACGCGTCGGTGAGGCCGGAGATCATTTTGAGGACGAGACGAGTATCCGAGACAGCTGAGTCAACGTTGGCTAGTTGATGGTTTTTGAGGCGGATGCAATAAGCTTCAGTTGACGGAAAATCTTCCAGGTGAGTATTGCTAAACTGGTTTTCGAGTTGTACCGCCCTGGCATGTTTGTTGTCATTAAACAGAGCGCCGATACGCTTCCAGCAGTCTTCGGCAGTGTCATCAGTAACAAGGATTGATTGGAGAATGTCTTGTGACACTGTTGCATACATCCACTGCAACACGACGACATCAAGTCGATTCCAAAGTTTAGAATCAGCAGCCTTTAGTTCGGCTGATGCTTGTAGAGCGGTTGCATCTGTTGGCTGGATGATGTGATCGAGCACGTTATGAACGCGTGCTTGCACCTTGAATACGTTGGCTCTGATACCATGTAAGAATTGAATCCCTTGCTTATTCATTGATATGATGTTTCCATATATACAAGTTTGACAATGTTTATATTTGGATGGTAATAATATACAATTATGATTATAGTAAATACAAGGATATTCTAATATATTGCACACGTTAGACAAACACTTGTTTTTATAGTTTCGTAAATAAAAATGTTTTTTTTTAATGTCAAAAGTAGTCTATCGGCAAAATTTCAATTTTAAAGTGAATAAGTGAAAATTTTCTATTTCATATATGATCCATGTTATATTGACTATTTGCACGACTTACCAAAATTCAAATAATTCTAGAGAAGTGGTGTTCAACGTCGTTTCAAGTTTTTTTTTTTTAAACAATATGAGACTTAACTCACATCACACTTGCCACAACAATTTTTCCCTCAACTATGAGTCATTTAATTCTTTATACTCCGCTCAAATAATTTTGTATTAACTAAAATGTAAAATGTCATTGACCTATATAACATTATTCAAATATTACGATTGTGTAACTATCCCAAAGTATAAGTAAAAATGAGTCAAAAAAATTTGATGTATTTGATTAAAAATTTGGACCAATTACATTCAATTTTGTTGATCAATTTATTAATTATTATTAATTAAATATGTCATTTTTATTAATAATTTTTATATGGGTTTTTTTTTTTTTTTTTGTGATTATACGGGATTGTTAATTTACACCTATCTAAAGAAGCATATTAGAACAAAGAAGCCATTAAACCATTTACAGTTCTAAAGAAGATAAAGGAAATAGCTTTGGCTCTAAAGAAGATTCTTCAACATTGATTTCAATACCTATCATTGATGTAAGTCTTCTTTCATCACAAGGTGAGCTAGAGAAGCTAAGATCTGCTCTAAGTTCAGTTGGATGCTTCCAGGTAAGTCAGGATTTACAATAATAGCTTACAAACAATTTCCTAACCCCAAGTATACAAGCACCGTAAAAAGGAAAGGGTAAATAGGATTTTACCCCCTGCAAAGTTTCCGAATTTTGGTTTGCTCCCTGCAAAAAAATTATTTTGGATTAATCCCCTGCAAAATGAAGATTTCTTCGATTACCCCCCTCTGTTGACAACTAGGCATGAAATATTCATTTTTGATGATGTGACATGTCTAGGTGACTTTTATTTTATTTTTGATTAATTTATTTAAAAAATATTGACATTTTATTTTAAAAATAAGAAAAATCTAAAAAGTAAAAAAAATTAAATTAAATTTATTTTTCTGGTTTCAATTTTCTGATTTTATTTAAAATTAATGTCAATTTTTAATTTTTTTTAAAATTCAATAATTTAAAAAAAATGTCAACTTTAAAATATTTTCTGATTTTTTTTTAAAAACGTCAATTTAAAAATTCAATTATATAAAAAAAATATTCATTTAAAAAATTTCTGATTTAATTTTTTTTTTCTGGTTTCAATTTTCTGATTTTTTTTAAAAAAAGTCAATTTTTAATTTTTTTTTAAAAATTCAATTATTTTAAAAAAAATCATTTTTAAATTGATGTTCTCATTTTTTCAAAATAAATGTCAATTATTTAAAAAAAGATTGTCATTTAAAAACAAAATTCTGATTTTTTTTAAAAAATGTCAATTAAATTTTTTAAAAAACTTTCAATTTTTAATCTTTTTCCTGATTTATTTTTTAAAAAAATGTCAATTTTCTGATTTTTTTTTAATTCAATTATTGAAATAAAAAAAATTCAATTTTCTAATTTTTTTTAATAAAATGTCAATTTTATTTTTAAAAATAATTAAATTGACTACCTTTTTTAAATAATTGAATTTTAAAAAATAAAATCTAAAAAAAATAGAAAAAAATGGAATTACTTAAATTGACTATTTTTAATTGAATTTAAAAATAAAATAAATTGACATTTTTTTGATAAAAACGAAATTATGCAGACACTTTCCAATAGTGGTATCAGATCACTCGTTGCTCTGGTATCTTAAGTGTGTCTATCCACCACACCTCTTTTTCCCGGAAACATTCCTAGTGCACTATTCACGAATTCATAATTATTCTAGTATACCATACTAGTCATATTGGTTGTCAAAAAAAGAATATTGCCCTGTGAAACTTAAGATGGAGGTCTCTATCACTCAGGACGGCGATTTGTTCAAGTTACCGCTGACAATCACCCAGATGGATAAGCCAACGGAGACGACCGACAAAGACTACGAGACAGAAAATAAAAAAGCAGTGGCGATGATTCGAAAATAAATTCATCGAAGCTTGTTCGAGCATGTATCAACTTATACCAATGCATATGAGTTGTGGACAAAGGTTTAATCATTAATTCAAAAGAAGACACCCATAAATACAGCCCACCTTGCTAGACGATAGGTGAAGTTGGAGTACTCGGATGATTAGAACATGTGATGAGTCCTCATCAATCGATATATATTTTTAGTCTTTTTAATTAAGTTTTAATTTAAAATTATTTATTTAGTGTTTAATTTAGAGTCATTTTAAATAAATTTTGGTTTTTGATTTATGGAGTCAATTATATGTTTTCCTCTATTAATATGATATATTTTGTGCAGTTGTTTTGTGAAGTTATTAACACATTATCTAGTGTGATGTGATGACCAAGGAGGGAATGTATTAATACGATATGGCATGGTGTGAATAGAAGATAAAAAAAAACATTACCAAAGTTGGCCCGAAACCAAGAAAGAGTGAAAAAGAGGGAAAGTTTCTCAACCATCTCCATATTTCTTTTTTACTTCATTAATTTCTAATTTTGCCTTTGTAAAACATTTCGGTTTTTAAACTGAAGTTTTTTTTGCCTTGAATTTTTTTTTTTTGGTTTCTAGAAACCAAAATTACTCTGAATTTGCACTACAAAAAAATTTGGTTTCTTCGAACCAAAGTTTCTTACAAGGATAAAATTGGAATATTGGAGGCAAAAAAGAATGACAGAGGTTGGAAGAGAAATTTTCAAAAAGAGGTTCTCTATGACTATGACAACAACAAGTGCGCACAGTACATGGATTCACGGGAGATGGCTTCAATTCAAGCTTGTGACATCACTTAAAATTTCTTTGGTTTTAGGTTTCTGTTTAGTTTATTTTAGGCTTAATTATATATTTGGTCTTTTATATTTATTTTAGGTTTTAATTTAGATCTTAAGTTTAAAAAGTTTTAATTTAGTCATTTTAGTCAAATTAATGTTTAAATCGTCCATGTAACTAACAAATTTGCATACATGAACAACTTAGTTGGGTGTCAAGTGGAAGTTTTTGACAAAATTAACTCAAAATCTAATATAAAGGACGAACTTAAGTTGACATAAGGAACATAAGCGACCAAATTGAAACTTTAAAACATAGAGACAAACTTGAAACCTAAAATAAAGATAAGCGATCAAATATGCAATTAAGTCTTTATTTTATTTTATTACGAGTAGCTAGTTTTTATTTTATTGAATTTTGTGAAGATGAATTTGTATGAATGAGTTTCACATGTTAGTTCTTGTACTAATACCTTTTTGATTTATTTCAATTTTCTATTCAGTTATATTTGTGTTTAATGTTTTACGTGCGTTTACGGATGTTAATGTAATGATTTAAATTCATATTGATTAAGAGATTAATTGTATGAATTGGACTTAAATTAACTTTGAGTTTTCTTTATGTGTTAATTTTCATGTTCTCAGGTTAAGGAAGTCTTGGTTAATGCTGCGTTGGTCAAGACTATTCGTCCTTAAATAAAATTAATTAACCTAAAGTTCAATCACTTTATTATAAACTTTGATATTTAGATTCAAGCTAAGTTGCCTAAGTACGGGTACGGTACCGATACCCGATACGGGTTCTGGTACGAGGTACGACATTTTTAGAAAATCTACAGTACCGGTACGTTAATATTAAATATTATAAATATTGTTTTTTTAAATGAATTACTATCATAATCTTTGGAGATTTACTTTTTTTTGTCCATTGTGTCCACTATTTTCATCAAAAGTGAGAGAAATAATTGAAATATAATAAAGAATCAAAATATTTTAAGAGATTTTTTGACTGTTAATACGTTTTTGTCGTATCCCCATCCCAAATCAACCAAATAAAAATGGGTACAAATCGGTACGTACCATACGCGTACTCGGTACTGGTGCGTACCCGGTACAAGTACTTCTCCATTTTAGGAGTATCCATGCTTCATAGGATTCAAGTAATTGCACTATCTTTTTAATTTGTAATTCAATTAAAATACAAAATATTGGAACTAAATGTAGCTCAATTTTATTCAAACACCTAAAAATGACATAAGATACATTTGATTTACTAAAAAAACAACATTTGACGGAATACATTTTATTGAATTCTAAGACACTCAACTCAACACATACTTTCCAAGTTTTGCTTTCAATGGTTGACAATATGAAATAATGTTTTGAGTTCTTCACTCATAAGCTGCTTTATTGAAATTTCATTCATAGGAATGGTTGATGGTGTAAGCTCAGTGGCAAAACTCTGTGATACATGTTTCATTGTTGGTCGAGAGCTAGGATTGAAATTTAAGCATGCAAATGTTATTACAGCTACATGAATTATGTTAAGTAAAACCATCCCATTATTTGGAAATGGGAGACGTTGGTCTAACACTTCACATAATTTCATGCTTTGAGTTGATGCTAAATGAAGTGACGACAATATTTCTTGAGGGTGCCTTCCCATTAAAGTTTCAAGTGCCACTACTCCAAAGCTATATACATCGCACTTTTCACTCACAACCATAGTATAGGCAAGCTCTACATGTCCAAATCAAAATGAGCATGTTATAAAAATGCACTGACAAATATTTTAAAATTACTTATATGAATGTTTCTAAAACACATAAATGTATGAAACTCTAACTTATTACATCTTGATAAAGATTATGAAATGAACATAAATGCCTCTTCTTTGGATTACGAATATGAATGTTGCCATGATACAAAAAGATAAAAGAAAGGGAAAAAAACAGAGGAATGAATAATTTACCAGGAGCTATATATCCAATTGTTCCAGCAACTATTGTTCTATTGGATGAATCATATTGAAGGAGCCGGGCTGTGCCAAAGTCAGAAACACTAGGCTGCCACTCATTGTTCAGCAAGATATTACCACTAGATATGTCTCTATGCACTATTGGAGTTGTGTAATCATGATGAAGATATGAAAGAGCAGATGCAACTCCTTTAACAATGTTAACTCTTTTTCTCCAATTGAATTCCATGGCTTCTACATCATCATACAAGATTGAGAACAAGCTTCCTTTCTCCATGTATTGATAGATCAAAACCATGATTCTTTTGTGCAAGCAGAATCCATAAAGCTTCACAATATGTCGGTGCCTTATTTCTGATAATATTCTCACTTCATTTCTGAAACTTTCATCAAATGCCGGCACTTCTGCTTCATAGCCGTGAAGTTTTTTTAAGGCAACAACTTTTCCACATGGTAATTGCGCCTTGTAAACACTTCCATATGCTCCTGTTCCTATGCAATATCTCATGTCAAAGTCTTCTGTTGCTCTGATGATGTCATCATGTGCTATTTTTCCATCATAATTCCATATACTAAACAAATCTCCATTCTTAGTTGTTGTTGTTATGTTTCCATGCTTGTTCTTGATATAATTATGACGAAGTTTAAAACACATGAGAAGTGAGAAAGCCAGGATTAAAATAATAAAGATAGGAAGAACAATGACAATATCGTTGTTTGTTTTACTATTTCCATAGGCTTGTTTGTTTTTGTAAGGTGACAAAGACTGGACTTGGTTAAATAAAGTGTGAATACATACATCCTTGTTTCTTGTATGTAAATCAATACAATATGGAATGTGTCCCTTCAAACAATTGTAGGAAATGTTCACATAATCGACATTGCAGAGAGATTGAGGAACCTTTCCTGTTAAATTATTATTGTTGACAAGAAACTGTTGAAAACCTCCAAGTTGTGAAGGGATTTCACCACTAATAAGGTTATGACTGAGATCAATTGAAATTTTGTTAAAACTCAATGGTAAACAAATGGAAAATTGTGTGAAATGTCAAGAATTTTTAATTCAGAAAGATTATTTAATGAAATGGGAAAAGTCCCACGGATGGAGTTGTTATTTAACAGCAGCACTTGCAAGTTTCTTAACTGACCAAAGTTAGATGGGAGGCCACCCGTGAGAAAATTGTTTGAGATGTGAAGGTATTGTAATTGCGTGAGATTTACAAGAAAAATAGGTAGGTTTCTATTGAGACTATTATGAGATAAATCTAAACTAGTGAGTAACCTTAACTCAAGTGGAATGGAACCTTGAATATTGTTGAAAGAGATGTCTAGGTACTCTAATTTTTTGAGATTTCCTAGTGAAGACGGTATCTCACCTTTAAATCTATTGTTAGATAGATTTAATAAAGTGAGATTTGCTTGGAACCCCAACTCAAGAGGAATGGAACCATGAACGTAGTTTTTAGAGATGTCTAGGTACTCTAATTTTTTAAGATTTCCTAGTGAAGTTGGTATCTCAAATTTGAATCTATTATTTGATATACTTAATGTAGTTAGATTTTTTAGGAACCACCACTCGGGAGGGATGGAACCTTCAAAAGAGTTATAAGAGATGTCTATATGGTTTAATTGTGTAAGGTTTTTTAGTGAATTAGGTATCTTACCTCCAAGATAGTTTCCAGACAGATCAAGATGAGTGAGCTTGGAGAGAAGACCCATTTCTTTTGGAATAGTCCCTTCTAGTCCAACTGATTTGATAACAAGGCTTTCTAAATTGTGAAAAATAGTCACATTGAGCATTTCAAAGAAAATCTCCGATGTTGGTAAAAAATACTTGTCGATTTTTGTTATGCTTCCAGCCTTATTGCAAAATATCTCATTCCAATTACACCGATTGGAGATGTTGTAGTCTACATCAGAAGTGTTCCACCATCCACCGTTGAATATAGCATTTGCTTCCATTTCAAGTTGAGATGTCAATGTAGAAGGTTCAGTCCCAACCATCAAACCCCAAATAATAAGAACAAACACCATCCACATTTTTGGGACATATAAATTAGAAACTAAATATTTTATCAAGTTAATTTTTTTTTATATCTAATGAATTGCATACAATGTTTTAAGATGCATACCTTTATAATGTTATGTGTCTAGCATGCCTGTCCGTCACTCTCAATCACACGTACCAATTAAATGCTTTGACTTTGACTCATTGATTTACACAGAAAAAGTTTAGTGTGAACATGAAAAAATACGAAGCAACATTCATGGGGGATGAATGTTTTGTCCTTAATTAGAATTAAAATTCTAAAGGCAACATGAGACCTATTTTTCCATCCACTAAGTGGGCACACCCCAAAATTCAACAATTTTAGTACGTCTTTCCCGTGAAAGCTACGCAAATGTGGAAAGTTTTTTTCTAAGACCTATTTGTCGGATGGAGATCAATTTCATCTTGTTACGCTTTTACAATTATTTTAAGTAAATACTATTACTGATGAATATTTTAAGAGCACGGCTAAAAAGTTAAGGTTTATTTTGCATAATTGATTCTTTTATTTTAACCGACAGTTTTGCTTCTCTATCATATTTTGTTAACTATAAGTTGACAATATAATATGTTTTAAACGATGTGATATATGATATGATAAGAAAACATCAATATAGATGAAATTCTATGATTTTTTTTATAAACTTAATTTAAAACATGTTGTATTGCCACATTTTAGACAAAATATTTGATAGAGGGTCCAAAAATGTCAGTTTTTAAAATAAGGAGGCCAATTTGCAACATAGTGAAAATAAGGATCAAAATTGCGATTAGGTCAAAAATTAATATAGTATTTTTTTTGACTAAAAAATTAATATTCTCTAAGAAAGTTTGAATTTAATTACAATTTTAAAATTTTATAAATGTTTGGCTTAATTGCGGCTTTGGTCCACTTATTTTCATCATTTTGCAGTTTTGGTCTCCCTATTTTAAAATTCGACAGTTTTGGTCCCCATATCATAGTTTTTAACTATAAATTGGCGATTGTGATATATTTTAAACGTCGTGGTATATGACTTGATGATAAGAAAATACCAAGATCGATGAAATTGCAAGAAAAATCCTTCAAAAATTAATTCAAAACATGTTTTATCTTCATATTTTAGACAAAATATGTGTTATATGGACCAAAACTGTCGAATTTTGCATAAGGGACCAATTATGCAAAATAGTGAAAATAAGTGGATCAAAACTGCAATTAAGTCTAAATGTTTTCTTTTCCTCATCTAAAATTTAAAAACTGTTAATTTCAATATATATTTTTATATTTTAATTTCCTTAGACCTTATATTGCTATGTATAGTCTTTTCCCCATTGTTTACATAAGAGTCTTGACCTAGTGTGCGAGTTTTTTTCGTCAACGGGTCAACTTTAGTTTTTTTCTTTTGAAAAAATTATATATTTAATGGTGAAATTGGTGATAAGATCTTTTACACTTTTAGACATTGAATATACAAGTTTTCAACATAAAATTTTCTGTATTTATATTTTTAAATAGTAGTCTAGAGATACTATTCAGCATTTCATACTTTTTAATTTTTTTTTTTTTTTTAAAATAAAATGTCAATATTTTTTAAATAAATTAATAAAAAATAAAATAAAAGCCACTTAGACATGCCACATCATCAAAAATGAATATTTCATGCCTAGTTGTCAATAGAGGGGGTATAATTGAAGGAATCTTCATTTTGCAGGGGGTTAATCCAAATTTTTTTTTTTGCAGGGGATAAACCAAAATTCGCAAACTTTGCAGTGGGTAAAACCCTATTTACCCAAAAGGAAAAATTAAATAAAATATATTTTTAAAATAATTAAGTGATGTATAATTTTATATGTATCTAAATAATCATAAAGGCTTAATTACAGTTTTTGTCTCCTTATTTTTATCATTTTAAAATATGACACTTTCGATTTTTGCAACATATTTCTTAACTATAAATTGATGATGTGATATGTTTTAAACGACATTGTATATAATTCAATGATGAGAAAATACCAACATCGATGACACTTTCGATCTTGACAAAGTACGTGAAGTTGCAAAACAATTTTTTGCACTTCCAGTAGAAGAAAAACGAAAGTACAGCAGAGCAGTAAATGAATATGAAGGGTACGGAAATGATATAATAGTTTCAAAGAACCAAGTTCTTGATTGGTCTTATCGTCTAGCTCTTCAAGTTTTTCCAAAACTGGCCAAATAATCCTAATCATTTCAGGCATTATCATTTCCTAGTAAGAATATTTTTTATCAAACTTTACTTATATTACGGCCAAATTCTAGATTATCGATGTCACATTCCCTTGTACCATGTACAATGGTTTAAACATTCAACTAGGCAGGGCAATAAAACTCATACCCACGGGTATCCACCCAAACTCTACCCGCTTTGACGGGGGAAAACCCGAGTTGACTGGGTTTGGGTTTGGGTATGAGTTTTCCCCGATTTCAAAAGACGGGTTTGGGGCGGGTAACAGGGACATTGATACCCACCCCGAACCCGCCCCGCTTATGTTAAAATTAGATTTTACCTCTTTAAAATTAGAAACTCTTAAACAATCTCTTAAATTATATTGTACCAAAAAAAAAATCTCTTAAATTATATTCATATATTTATTATTTATTTTTATTTATTTCTTTTATTTATTTAAAAATATATTGTTAAAACAAAATAATTTTGGACTTTTAACCTTTTTTTTTTCAATAAAAAAATACTAAAATACAATCATAATTCATGTGGTAAGAGGCGTAACGGGATGCCCGAACCCCGTTGGGGATACCCGATCCCCATTGGGTAGGGGTTTGGGGTTATACGTTTTATCCCCGCATGGAATTGGGATGGGTTTGGGGAAACCCGAACTTTATGTGTTTGGGTTTGGGGATGGCAAAATCCGCCTCCGCCCCGCCCCGTTACCATGCCTACATTCAACACACACTTTTTCAACTCCCAACACTCAACATCATTTTCTCTTTCTTCCACCTAATAATTCAACATTCATTCAACTTTTACTCTCTCTAATTGTTTTTCATTCAACACCCTACCCCACAACTTTTTATTTCATATTCTTATTTAAATTTTTATTTTTATTTTTATGATTACATAAAATTACAATTATTGATTAAAATTAAATTAAAATAATAAACACTTAACAATTTATTTTTTAATAACGTAATTAAAATAAAAATAAAATTTATTTCAATAATTTATACGATACAAATCATCTTGACTTAATTTAAAATACAACACACAAATAACGTAATTAGTACGATACAAATAATTAGAGATGCAATACAACTCATAAGGAAAGACTAAAAATAATTGTTGGGATTTTGATAATTGTTGAGATATTTTGGGTGTTGAAATGATTATTGGGATCTATTTCACTAAAAAAGGACTAAAACTTCAAAATAAACACTAATAGAAAGATAAAAATAAGATTAAGATAATGAAAAAATTGGTTTTTTTTTTCTGTATCCAAATCAAATGAAGTCTCTATTTATAGACAAAAAAAAATATGAATTTTGGTAAAAAAATAATTTGCAATTAAATAATTGAGTTCAAAGTATTAATGTGATAAAAATTCAGCGAACCAATCAAAGTATGCCACTTGTCCTGCGCAGGATTTTCTCTCTCCGCTTTCTTCCGGCTCCACGCGCCCTGTCTGCGCGTGTGTTGCAGCGCCAGACGCAGCCAACGAATGCGCGCCACGTGTCCCTTTAGTTCAGCATTCAACATAGTTGAAATGTTTCAACACCTCTTTCCTCCACATCATTCAACACTTCATTCAACACAATACTCCAATGGTTTCAACACCAACCTCAACACCAAATTTAACACCATTGCATATGGTCTTAAGAATTAGAGCGTTAATTAAAAAAAAAAACTATTTTACAATATTATGCGGTGCAACATTAGAAGATTTTTGTATTAAAGTGAAGTCAATGGTAGATTATTGTTGAGAAACATAGCAAGGTCACTGAATTTGGCAGAAGGTAGTTTTTTGGAGCAGTTTGGGAAGAATTAACTTCTATCCACATTGTTACGGTCGATCACCACAGTCGATAATCATACTATATACTAAAACAAGCTTTGAATTGCTGATGTGACATCTCTACAAAGCTCTTTTGCTTATGTGTCATCTCTACAAAACACAAGCTTTTTCTCTATATTGAGTGCATTCTTTTTGTTCTCTTCACCTACTAATTAATTGAATCATTCACCTACTAATTAATTGAATAATGGAACATTATCATACAAAAAATGTTATGAAAGGTGAACGATGAATATTGGGTTATTAGTGCTTTTGTAGAAGAATGATAATTTTCTAAAATTTAGTGATCTCATTTTGTCTTTTTTTTTCCCTTCTTCTCCATGTTCAATGAGTGAGGTCATTGTTGTAGTGCATTTGTATACACACTCCCATGTTTTCTTCACATATTGTATATGTCATTAATTTTTTATAATTTCATTTATCATTATACTAATTCATGCACCTTATGGACCTATTGATTTATTGAATGTGAAGCCACTATAATGCAGTAGACGAGGTGAATCATGTTAAAGTTTTATATGTGCTTATGATTACAACCTTTCAAAATTCTCTTACCCTTTGATCTTTTTATACAGGTGCTTGAACAACGAAATTTTTTTTCTTTCTAGATTTGTGATCTCACATTGTGTTTGGGTCTTTTTTAGATTCAACAGGCCGGTGAGACTATTGTAGTGCATTGTTTTTCACTTTCAATATTTTAATTACTTTTACGGTTTAATTAGTATTTTATATATTATGCACTTCAAAAAATAGCATTTTATATTGTGTATCATATGTATATTGCAGATGGTGTTGTTGATCACGTCATAAAAATTGTCCTGGAGGAGCATAAACTATGTTGGAGCACAAATAAAATGTTGGGAGTAGAGGCAAGATCAATTTATAAAAGATAAGACAAGTGTCTGCCACTCTCAAGTCGAGTTTGAAAGTATACAAGCAAATTAGACAATTCATGTAATTGCTATAAGAATCTTTTAGTAAAAATAAGTGTCTGAATTTTTCTATATACAAATAATAATAAAGAGATTAATTAGAGTATATAGAGAATAGTGTTGCTAAAAGAATATGGAGATGAGTGAAAGACATGCATGATCCAAGTTATACATTTTAAGTAGTTTGTCTAGAAAAAATGGTAATTGAATTTATACAATAAAATTTAATTTTTTTTTGCAAATTAAGGTTAAGACAATTCATTGAAAAAAAAATCAACAAAATTAAATTTAAACGATTAACTAAAACATAAACTAAATTTTTTTTTAATCTCCATAATTTTTGTTCTTTAACAAAAGAAAATAGATCTTCTCTTTCACAAAAGAAAATTAAGACTAGATTATAATACTAATTGTAATTTTTGTTTGATCAAGATATTAATGGTAATATATTTATACAAAAATACTTTAAGTTATAATTTGCTATATTTTTGTTCCATTAGAAAGCGTCATATTATTGTAGATAGATAATCTTTAGGATATGCATCCTTTTCCACAAAAACTAAACATAGAATAAAATAACACTAACTAAATATATATTTCGTTCTTAAAACCTCCTTTAGATTTATTTTTTAATTTGTTGTGAATATTATAATTAAATAAATACAAAGTTATGTAGAAATCGTCATATTTGATTAGAAAAATTTTGCATCCGAATTTTCATAAAGAATATTATTTAAAATTAATCAAATAATAGAAAAAAAAATATTAAAAGTGGTTTTAAGAGCTAAAAATAATACTTAATGTTATTTTTGTTTATCTGAATGTCACACTAACTTTTATCATCTATCTATTATGACTTTTAAAAATTCTGAATATTTGTTGTTTATTTATAAAAGTGAACAATTTTTAAAAGTAACATACACTTCATTTAATCATGCTTAAACAACTATATAGGTTTAACATTGAACTACTATTTTTTCATATTCCTTAACTCTTATTCTTTACTATGATAATTTACTCTTTTTGCAACAACCGTTGAACTACTATTTTTTCATATTCCTTAACTCTTATTCCATAGTTAGCGCGACATAAACAAAAATAACAGTTTCTACGTAAAAAATAAAAAAATAAAAAAAGTACTTAATGCTATTTTTGTTTATCTGAATGTCTAGCGAAATTTTATCATCTATCCGCAGTTAAATCATATAGTTGTTTAAATCTATATTATCATCTATCCGCAGTTAAATCTATATATATAGTTGTTTAAGCATGATTAACTGTTGTGTAGGTTACTTTTAAAACTTCTTCACTTTTATAAATAAACAATAAATATTCAGAATTTTTAAAAGTTATTAAATTTAATAAAATAAAATAGTAATATCTCGTTGGACCAAAAAATTGTACAAGTGCATTCTAAAAAAACCGTGCAACGCACGGGTTATCCACCTAGTATTTTTTAAAAGTAAAAAATTATAACTCTTATCATTTTTACGGCTAAAATAATGACATTTGGCGACTAAATGCATATAGGTAAATAAGGGTAAATGTCACGGTGCATCACTGCTTAAAATAATCATAAATTTTACCGATTGTCGATAATATTTTTTAAAAGTAAAAAATCACAACTCTTCTCATTTTTACGGCTAAAATAAGGACATGATTGACATAAATTGGTATCAATTAAGTTAATATTTCAATCGTAAAATTGACGATGACTATTAACTTATACTTCAAAACGTCCTGTGAGCTTAGATCAATTGGTAGGACATCGCATTTTATATGCAGTGGGCCGGGGTTCGAACCCCGGTCATCCCACTTATTCACTTTAAGGATGGAGTTTTTAGCCACTAGGTTACTTGACAAAAAAAAACTTAATACTTCAAAACAACAACGTGGATAAAGTTTTAAATATTTTATAAGTATTAATCCACGATAGAACTAATCTTTGTAATAGTGGTTCATAAGGTTCTATAACTACAATTTCAATTTTGAACAAGAACCTAATCTTGGTTAGCCAAATTCATCAAACATAAAATACTAATTTGTAGTTGGATATTAGAAAAAAAAATTTTCTACCCCTACAAACGTCTTTATACCCCTACACTTAATATTGAAATGACAAATATGCCCTCGTATAAAAGGTAAAACTGTAAAAAAAAATTCATTTTCATCATTCTTTGCAAAAGTGTACCGAGCAGAAAATTTTCGGAAAACAGAGAGTAGGTCCTTTTTTTCATTCCGGTACTCTTTTTCAAGTGTACCGCAATATACATTGCTAGCGGTACACTTCGAAAAAGTTTACCGGAATTCAAAATTTCAAAAATTGTACCTTGCGGTACACTTGGTAAAAAGTATACCGCGCGTTTTGCATTGCGGTACACTTTTTTATCAAGTGTACCGATTGAAAAATGCACTGCGGTACTCTTTTTCTCAAGTGTACCGGTTGAGTAAAAATGTTTAACTGCGGTACACTTGTTTTGAAGTGTACCGCAGTGCAATGCGTTTTTTTTTTTTTTTTTTACTTTTTTTTTTATAATTTTTTTCTTTCTTCCATTTCAGTGGTGCGTACAAGAGGGAGAGACGGTAGGATTAGATATCCCGGTGTAGGACGTGGAGTTTCCATTCCTGTTGAGCAGGAACAGGAAATTGAGCAGCCTATGATGCAGGAGGATGACGATGTTGCGCGGCATGGATGGCCTGGAGGACCGCTTGATACGAGTATTCTGACGCGGTACTCAGACCATGTTGCTCGTCATATATGGTTTGGCACGGTATAAATTATCTTGCGTTGTTATTATTTGTTAATTATACTGATGAATATTTTAGTTGTGATACTGATTGTTTAAATGTCATTCTAGTTGTGATACTGATTTCATTTAAATATATGTAGGAACGTATTGAAGGACCGAAACCTGAGTTACGTATAGCATCTCTTGGTGCCAAGCTTACTGGTTGGGTTCCTGGTCCTGGTCAACATCACCCAAATATTCAAGGCTGGTTGGATGATTCTGGGTTGAAATGGCTTGAGCGGACGAGTTTAAGTAGGGTGGATCCGCAGCTTTTATCAGCCTTTACTGAGAGGTGGCATCCAGAGACATCGTCATTTCACCTGCCGTTTGGTGAAATGACGATTACACTTGATGATGTGGCGTGTCTGTTACATATACCTGTTAGAGGTATATTTTACACGCCGGTACCGGTTTCCATGGAAGAAGCTGCTGCACTTGCTACTGAGTTGTTGGGAGTCCCGTATGAGGTGGCATATTTGGAGACTTCACGACAGAGGGGAGGAACTTTTACACAACAGTGGGTATATGATTGCTGGCAGAGGAATCTACATATGTACCACAGATATGATTGTGCTGCCAGGGCCTATTTGTTGTTGTTGGTTGGATGTACCATTCTAACTGATAAAAGTTACACACGAGTCAACGCTGTTGAGGCAAAATCCCTAATTGATGTTTTAAAGATAACAAACCTCTTAATTATTTTTTAATGTAATTCTAATCTTGTTTTGGTATCTAACAAGTGCTTTTGAGTGTCTTAATCAAGCTAGGAACAAATTGAGCTATTTAGATCAAATATCATGTTTTTATTGTGATAAAAACTAAAGCTTGGAGAACGGTCTCTGATTGGTCTCTGAGACCTGCGCAAACATCATTTTCACACAATCAATGCAAAATGACTTATGGTTAAGTCAACTATGTACAAGACAAATGATCACTTTTCTCTTGGGCTTCTCTCACGAATTATCTACAAATCAAGAGATCATTTAAGGCAAAGATTTCTCTCATGAATAGAGAACTTACTTCTTTTACCAAGTTCTATGATTTAACCATGAGAAGATTGAGCACATAACACAAGGACATTTTTATACTCATTTAATGGAACTGATATCATATGGACCATGGAGAATTAGACAGCACATTCTGATCTAGGAGTTTTGACTTGTACTTGAAAGAATAAAGAAGGAACATTCTCCAAGGAGATTTCTCTTTCCATATGACAATTGTACTTGCAACAAGGACACTATGGAACATCAAGTACAACATCCAGCTGCTGTTCTTATCCTTAACAGCTGGACTTTTCGTGCTCTAGCTCCTTTGCTCTAAAAAGAAGAATGTCACTCACGCCAGAATTGGGAGATTGATCTCAGACCAATGCTGGAAAGAGAAAATCATCACTTGGAGTGACACCAGCTTGCTACAGCTGTTTAAAAGTTATCCAAAAGCTGCACAACGGCTATACTTGTTTGTTAAGCAACGTACAGAAACATTACAGCTCAACAACAGCTAGCAGTACGCTCCTCTCTTAAAAGTCAGAAGAAGAAACTTTGGAGATCAATCTCAGACTGATCTGTTTTCTTCAAATTACATGAGCTGTCATCTGCAGAGCAACTAGCCGTTATTTTCAAGCCTCCAACGGATATACTTCGTGGCCAAGACTCCCTGATCATCACTCATCCATATATAGAGGTCTTTGGCAACTTTGAAGAGCAAGAGTCTCCACTACAACTTCAACACTTGTTTTTGCATTACAAGTTTTATCACGAGCTCTTCTTTTCTCTCTCACTCAAATCTGTAATTCATATATATCTAGGATTAGAATATCCAGTGAGTGTTTTGAGAGTTTATCCATCCATTTTCAAAGCTTCTCATAAGTGTATTGAGTGAATAGGCTTTGATTCCAAAATCCTTCATCATTGTAATCATTGGCTCAAGTTAGTACGTAACTACTAATTGAGTGACACCTTCATAGTCAGTGTGACTGAGGTAGATTAAGCTTGTAGGGCTTAGAAGATTATTTGATCTTGGATCTAGATCAAAGGAAGTGTAATTTGAGATCATTAGCATCTCCTAGTGGACAATCTCACAAGGAGTGTGGGGACTGGACTAGCCCAAGCATTTTGGGTGAACCAGGATAAAATATTGTGTGCATTCTCTTCCCTTACTCTGATTTAATTTGTGCAATCACTAATCACACACATCACAGTTTAATAGTTATATATATACTGTCAGAGAGTGATTAGGAGATCGATCTCCAGACTGCAACACTTTTGGTTATTTGTTTAACTAACAATCTAATCATTTTCTTCAAGTATATTGTGATTGATAATTTTTGTAGGGAATATTTTAAAGGTTCACAATTCAAACCCCCCCTTTCTTGTGAAAAACTTTGCTACTTCAATTGGCATCAGAGCATTGGCTCTAAGGAAGCATCTAACAAGTGCTAGAGGAAAAGATTCAGGAAGGAAGTAATGGCTAAGAATGCAAAGTTTATATCTGAAGGAGGATCATCAAACAGACCACCTCTATTTGATGGTGACAACTACTACTACTGGAAGGACAAAATGGAGCTCTTTCTTAGATCACAAGATAACAACATGTGGCATGTACTTGAAGTTGGAGAATATGTTCCATTAGCTAAAGATTCAACAAATCCTAAACCTCAAGCTGAATGGACAACAACAGAAGCTGATAGAGTACTCCTTAACACTAAAGCTAAATTGTTTATTAAAAGTGCTTTGTGCAGGGAAGAATATGATAGAATAATGGAGTGCAAAACAGCAAAAGCAATATGGGAAACTCTGCAAACTCATCATGAAGGAACCAACAGTGTCAAAGAAACAAGAATAGACATTGGTGTGAGAAAATTTGAACTGTTTGAAATGAAGGAAGAAGAAACCATAGATCAGATGTATGGTAGATTCACAAGCATCATAAATGAACTCAACTCTTTGGGAAAATCATATACTACACATGAAAGAATAAGAAAAATTCTTAGATGTTTACCAAAGACTTGGAGACCAATAGTCACAGCCATCACAGTGGCAAAAGATCTCACTAAAGTTTCACTGGAAGATCTGATTGGATCTTTAAAAGCTCATGAATCTGTTCTTCAAGAAGATAAACCAAAAAGGAAGATGATTGCTCTTGAAACTCAATCTGGAGAATGCTCTCAGAAAGAGGAAACACTTTGTGAAGATGAAGAATCACTTCAAGAAGATGATGAAGAAGAATTAGCATTCCTGTCAAGAAGAATTCAGAGACTGATGACAAGAAGAAATCAACTCAAGAAGAATTTTCAACCCAAAAGGAATGGAGCTAAACCAGAAGTGGATCTAAGCAAAATACAATGTTATGGATGCAATCAATTTGGTCACTATAAGAATGATTGTCCAAAGAACAAACAGAAGAAGCCCCTCTTCAAAAAGAAATCCATGATGGCTACTTGGGATGATCTGGAAGAAGCTCAATCAGAAGATGAAGAACAAGAAGCAAATGTATGTCTCATGACACACTCAAATGCAGAAGAGGTAACACTTGATCCTTGCTCATCTTGTCAAAAAACTGAACATCTCTTTGATAACTTACTATATGACTCTCAAATCTTAAATCAGAAAAATGCTAAACTAAGAGATGAGATTACTGTTTTAACAAAAGAAAGAGATGAAATTAAGAAAGAGAGCAGTCTTAAAAGTGAAGTTATCAAAGGCATGCAAACTGCTCACACAGAACTTTCTAAAAGATTTGAAATTCTGAGAAATGATCAAAAAGAATGTTCTGAGGTACTAAAGGAAAATAGTGTTTTGAAAAAGACTATTTCAAAATTGGAAAATGATTTAACAAAATTTATTAATACTACTACAACTTTTGAAAACATTTTGGGAACACAAAATGCATTTTATGATAGATCTGGTCTAGGACATAACCCTTATCAAAACAGAAAGCTATATGAAAAATGTCTCATCCCAAATAAACAAAAGAATTTTCAAAAATACAAATGTGATTTCTGTCACAAGGATGGACATCTTGAAGCCTTTTGCTTCAAAAAGAAAGCAAGAAAACCAGTTTTCTATAGAACACCAGAACATTCTCAGATCGGTCTCAGAAACAAGAATTTTAGAAAACCTGTACATAGACATTCTCTAAACACTCTCAGAAGAGATGTCTATAAGAGAACACCTTATAAGAGATCATCTTATTCTCAGAGGATTCCTTATAAGAAATTTGAGACTAACATTCAAGGACCCAAGAAACTGTGGGTACCTAAGAACTTATTAAACTCAAATGTAGGAATGCCTTCTAGCAGTCAAGAAAAGGCCTTGGTACTTGGACAGTGGATGCTCAAGACATATGACAGGAGATAGGAACAACTTTCTGTCATTTGAAACAAAAGAAGGTGGATCAGTCACCTTTGGAAACAATGAGAAAGCAAGCATCAAAGGTATAGGTACAATTGGTAAGTTTAATTCTGCTAAGATTGAAAATGTTCATTATGTGGATGGTTTAAAACATAACTTAATAAGCATAAGTCAATTATGTGACAATGGCTTTGAAGTTGGTTTTAAATCAAACTCATGTGAAATAAAACAATCTTCATCTAACAAAGTCCTTTTTAATGGATCAAGGATAAAAAATGTTTATGTATTATACTTAGATGAACTACCTCCTGAGTCATGTTTTGTTTCTCTTGAAAAAGACAAATGGATTTGGCACAAGAGGGCAGGTCATGTAAGCATGAAGACTATGTCAAAACTTTCCAAACTTGATCTAGTTAGAGGTTTGCCTAAGATTAGTTTTGATCTAGATAAAGTATGTGAATCTTGCACAAGAGGGAAACAAGTTAAAAGTAGTTTTAAACCAAAAGAATTTATTTCCACAAAAAGACCTCTTGAGTTACTTCACATAGACTTATTTGGACCTGTCAAAACTACAAGTCTTGGTGGCAAAAATTATGGCTTTGTCATAGTAGATGATTTTTCAAGATTCACTTGGGTGTTATTTTTAAAACATAAAGATGACTGTTTAGAAGCTTTTAAAACTTTTTGCTTGAGAGTTCAAAATGAGAAAGGTATCAATATTATCTCTATAAGAAGTGATCATGGTGGAGAATTTGAAAACTCTCTCTTTGAATCATTCCTTGATAATAATGGAATCTCTCATAATTTTTCTTGTCCAAGAACTCCACAACAAAATGGAGTTGTTGAAAGGAAAAATAGAACTTTGCAAGAAATGGCAAGAACAATGATTCATGAATCAAATGTGGAAAAGTATTTTTGGGCTGAGGCCATTAACACCTCTTGCTATATTCTGAACAGAGTCACCATTAGAAAAGTTTTAAACAAAACACCTTATGAACTTTGGAAAGGCAGAAAACCTAGTATTTCTTATTTTCATATATTTGGTTGCTTTTGTTACATTTTGAATATCAAAGACAACTTAGGTAAGTTTGATTCAAAGTCAGACAAGGGAATATTCTTAGGATACTCTCTGACCTCAAAAGCTTATAGAGTCTACAATTTGAGAACTCAAACTTTAGAAGAAAGCATGCATGTGAAATTTGATGAATTTGAAGATCAACCAACTGTACACACTGCTGATGAAGAAGAAGAAGAACCTGTCACTGTACAAAACCATGATTCAGATGAAAACCCTACACCTCAAGGACCACCAAAGACCTGGAGAATTGTTGGCTATCATCCTCCTGATCAAATTATAGGTAATACAGAAGATGGTGTTAGAACCAGAAAAGCCTTGCAGGAAGTAGAGACCAATCTGGGATTGATCTCCCAAATTGAACCAAGATCCATAAATGAAGCAATCATTGATGAGTCCTGGATTAAGGCTATGAAAGAAGAACTGCATCAATTTGAGAAGAATGAAGTTTGGAACCTGGTACCATTTCCAAAAGATAATTCAATCATTGGAACAAGATGGGTTTTTAGAAACAAACTTGATGAAAATGGTAAGGTTGTCAGAAATAAAGCAAGACTTGTAGCACAAGGTTATAATCAACAAGAAGGAATTGATTATGATGAAACTTTTGCTCCTGTAGCCAGGTTAGAAGCTATTAGAATTCTGCTTGCATATGCATCACATAAATGTATCAAACTTTTTCAAATGGATGTAAAAAGTGCATTTTTAAATGGATTTTTAAATGAAGAAGTTTATGTGCATCAACCTCCTGGTTTTGTTGATAAGCATAAACCAAATCATGTTTATAAACTTACCAAAGCTCTTTATGGACTTAAACAAGCTCCAAGAGCCTGGTATGACAGATTAAGCACCTTTTTACTTGAAAATGGTTTTTCTAGAGGAAAAATTGATACTACACTTTTTACAAAAAATGAAAAGCATAATTTACTTATTGTACAAGTGTATGTTGATGATATTATCTTTGGTGCTACTAATGAAAAAATGTGTGAAGATTTTTCTAACCTTATGCAAAGTGAATTTGAGATGAGCATGATGGGAGAACTTGGGTTCTTTCTTGGCTTGCAAATCAAGCAACTAGAAGAAGGTATTTTTATCAGTCAAGAAAAATATGTGAATGATCTTCTCAAGAAATACAAGATGAATGAAGCCAAGATCATGTCAACTCCAATGCATCCTTCTACAAGTTTGGACAAAGATGAAAAAGGAAAAGATGTTTCTGAAAAAGAGTATAGGGGAATGATTGGATCTCTCCTCTATTTAACAGCTAGCAGACCTGACATAGTGTTTGCAGTTGGTCTCTGTGCTAGATTTCAAACATCTCCTAAAGAATCTCACTTGATTGCTGTCAAAAGAATCTTTAGATACTTAGTAGGTACACCTGATATAGGATTATGGTACAAAAAGGGATCACATTTTGATTTACAAGCATACTGTGATGCTGACTATGCTGGGGATAAAATTGAGAGAAAAAGCACAAGTGGAGCATGTCAATTCCTTGGAGAAGCATTGGTGAGCTGGTGTTGCAGAAAACAGAACACAATTGCTCTCTCAACCACTGAAGCAGAATATGTTGCTGCATCAAATTGTTGCTCTCAAGTCATTTGGATTAAAAATCAACTTGAGCATTTCTCACTAAGGTACACATGTATTAAAATTTTATGTGATAACACTAGTGCTATTAATTTGTCTAAAAACCCTATTCAGCATTCAAGATCAAAACATATTGAAATCAAGCATCATTTTATTAGAGATCATGTTAACAAAAAGGATGTGGAATTAGTTTTTGTTGATACTGAAAATCAGCTTGCTGACATTTTTACCAAACCATTAGTTGAGGATCGTTTTAATTTTATCAAAGGAAAATTGAAAATCATCAAAAATCCCAATCCTACTTGATGTTTGTTTATCTGTGTGTCTGGGAGACCGTTCAGAGATCGATCTCTGGATACTGCGCTGAAGCACATCAGTACTTATAACGGTCATTTGATTTAAATGGGCTCATGAACATGGCTTTAAATGGCAAAATTGATTTGGGCTTCTCTCTCTCCTCACTCATTGGGTAACGGTTTTTTTTTCCTTTCTTTCTCTTTCCCACGTTTTTATCAAAACCTAAAGTACAAACCTACTATTCATCTTTCTCATCAAAGTACACCTAGTCTATATTCTTCCTCTTCCCCAAGCTTCTGAGTTTTTCGTTTTATAATCTCTCAAACTCTTTCAACTTCCAATCTCAAATTTTCATCGATGGCTAGAACTAAAAATGCTGGTGGTAGAAAAGTTCCAAGAACCAAAAACCCTTCAACTTCATCTTCACCACCAAGATCGTCCTCACCTCCAAAACCACCTACTCCAAAATACTCATCATCATCATCATCCTATGAAACTGCATCTGAGTCTTACAAATCCATTCAAGATCGTGAAGCCACTCCTGAAATTCAATCTATTCCTGTCTCCACTAACATGCAAACCACTGTTGAAAATCCCAAAATTTCTCAAAACTCTCCAAACACTGTTTTCCAACCCTCATCATCAAAGTCTCCAGAAAACTCACCCATCAATCTAACTCAAAATCAACCATCACCACCTGTTGATTCACCCAAACACTCACCAGAAATTGAAGATGTTTCTCCATCTCCTACCACTACAATACCTAGTCCAAAGGACTCTCCACCTGTACTGGTTAAAATGAAGAAATCCAAATCTTTTGATTCCTCCAAAATTAGAAGATCATCAAGGATATTGTCTGGTGCTGGCAAGAAACCTGTGGTGGACACCACAGTGCATGTGATAGATCAATCTGACTCTGAGATTGATCTTTTGGAAAAAGAGATTGATGAGTTTGAACTTGAGCCAGTTACATCTACTAAGTCTGAACCTGTCAAAACCAAGAAATCACCAACTCCAAAGAAAAAGGAAGTCAAGACTGCTGTCAAGGTACCAAAAACAAAGAAGAAAATTGCATTACCATATGCCATGTTGTTGACTAGGGTGTTTAGGCTTTATTATGCTGATATGAGTAATACCACCTCTGAAGACCACTATTACACATTTAGTTTGAAGAATGTCCATCATATGAAAAAAGATATTGAAATCCCTGCTGTTGATGTTGGAAGTAAGAGAAAGAGAGATGATTTTGAGAAAACAAATTTGAATGTTCTTGCTGATGCCTCTGGAGACCAATTGGAGAATGATCTCCAGACTAGTGAACAAACTCAAATCAGTGATGATGTTAATCCTACCACTGAGAGTGAGAAACTGGTAACCACTGCTGCTACTACTCTTCAAGGTCTTAAAACTGTGTCTGCCTCACCAAATACCACCATGTTTTCACCTTTAATGACATCAAGCCAAGGAAGTTTGTCTTCTTTTTGTACTTCTGAATTCATAAGAACCATTTTGACATCCAACACTCCTGAAATTTCCACCATTCCTATTCCAAAACCCACTGATAGTGCTTTGCCATCCATACCATCTTCATTTGCTACTTTTGATTCATTTTGCTCATCTGTCAATGCTACAAATGCTGGAACTCAACAATTAGTGTTTGAGGGAAATGTCAATTTTGACTTTCCTGGCCCTTCAAGGCCCACCAAACGCTATAGGCTTGAAACTGATATGGAACAAATGAGAAAAGACCTGGATACTGTGATTAAAGGCATGTCTGTTCAGCACTCCATGATGAATCACCTCATTTTGGAATCCAAAACTTTGAGAGATTGGTTTACAACTGTTGTCTGTCCACAACTTCACATTCCACCACCTCCAGAAATTGAAACCCCACAATTTGATCCATTTCCTGCTGCTGAAAATTCTGAAAATGATGATGAGAATCCTACTACTTCACCTGCTTCTGATGAAGCAAATGTCTGATAAACTTTGCTTGTGTTTGCTCCTGGATTACCCTTTTCAATGATGACAAAGGGGGAGAATGATTTGATAGATCAAGGGGGAGCTCAATGATGTTTTGAAATACAAGCCTGTTTGCTGCTGCTTTGATATTTGGGGAGCTCAATGATGTTTTGAAATACAAGCCTGTTTGCTGCTGCTTTGATATTTGATGTTTATGCTATGAACTCTGTTTTTAATTATCCTGTTTAGTATTTAGATATTTTGGGAAGTTTCTTTTGATGTTATATGAACTTCTCCTACTATGTATGTATTGTCTAAACCAGGATCTGTTTGTTTAAAATTTGCTTTTGATGCATGTTTGAATCTTTTGGTATTAATCATGAGCTGTCAAACGTGTTTGAATGCTCACATATGTGAGATTGATGATTAATGGTTTATGATTGATTCAAATTTTATTTGTGTTACTCAATTCTTTTAAAAGTCATAAGCATGATCATTTTGAAAATTGAATGTTTGAATTGAGGGGGAGCTTACAAATTAAAAACACTAGACATTTTATTTTAAGCACTTTGAATTTTGATTAAAATTAGAATTCCATCTCAAAACATAATTCAAGAAGTTTGTCATCATCAAAAAGGGGGAGATTGTTGAGGCAAAATCCCTAATTGATGTTTTAAAGATAACAAACCTCTTAATTATTTTTTAATGTAATTCTAATCTTGTTTTGGTATCTAACAAGTGCTTTTGAGTGTCTTAATCAAGCTAGGAACAAATTGAGCTATTTAGATCAAATATCATGTTTTTATTGTGATAAAAACTAAAGCTTGGAGAACGGTCTCTGATTGGTCTCTGAGACCTGCGCAAACATCATTTTCACACAATCAATGCAAAATGACTTATGGTTAAGTCAACTATGTACAAGACAAATGATCACTTTTCTCTTGGGCTTCTCTCACGAATTATCTACAAATCAAGAGATCATTTAAGGCAAAGATTTCTCTCATGAATAGAGAACTTACTTCTTTTACCAAGTTCTATGATTTAACCATGAGAAGATTGAGCACATAACACAAGGACATTTTTATACTCATTTAATGGAACTGATATCATATGGACCATGGAGAATTAGACAGCACATTCTGATCTAGGAGTTTTGACTTGTACTTGAAAGAATAAAGAAGGAACATTCTCCAAGGAGATTTCTCTTTCCATATGACAATTGTACTTGCAACAAGGACACTATGGAACATCAAGTACAACATCCAGCTGCTGTTCTTATCCTTAACAGCTGGACTTTTCGTGCTCTAGCTCCTTTGCTCTAAAAAGAAGAATGTCACTCACGCCAGAATTGGGAGATTGATCTCAGACCAATGCTGGAAAGAGAAAATCATCACTTGGAGTGACACCAGCTTGCTACAGCTGTTTAAAAGTTATCCAAAAGCTGCACAACGGCTATACTTGTTTGTTAAGCAACGTACAGAAACATTACAGCTCAACAACAGCTAGCAGTACGCTCCTCTCTTAAAAGTCAGAAGAAGAAACTTTGGAGATCAATCTCAGACTGATCTGTTTTCTTCAAATTACATGAGCTGTCATCTGCAGAGCAACTAGCCGTTATTTTCAAGCCTCCAACGGATATACTTCGTGGCCAAGACTCCCTGATCATCACTCATCCATATATAGAGGTCTTTGGCAACTTTGAAGAGCAAGAGTCTCCACTACAACTTCAACACTTGTTTTTGCATTACAAGTTTTATCACGAGCTCTTCTTTTCTCTCTCACTCAAATCTGTAATTCATATATATCTAGGATTAGAATATCCAGTGAGTGTTTTGAGAGTTTATCCATCCATTTTCAAAGCTTCTCATAAGTGTATTGAGTGAATAGGCTTTGATTCCAAAATCCTTCATCATTGTAATCATTGGCTCAAGTTAGTACGTAACTACTAATTGAGTGACACCTTCATAGTCAGTGTGACTGAGGTAGATTAAGCTTGTAGGGCTTAGAAGATTATTTGATCTTGGATCTAGATCAAAGGAAGTGTAATTTGAGATCATTAGCATCTCCTAGTGGACAATCTCACAAGGAGTGTGGGGACTGGACTAGCCCAAGCATTTTGGGTGAACCAGGATAAAATATTGTGTGCATTCTCTTCCCTTACTCTGATTTAATTTGTGCAATCACTAATCACACACATCACAGTTTAATAGTTATATATATACTGTCAGAGAGTGATTAGGAGATCGATCTCCAGACTGCAACACTTTTGGTTATTTGTTTAACTAACAATCTAATCATTTTCTTCAAGTATATTGTGATTGATAATTTTTGTAGGGAATATTTTAAAGGTTCACAATTCAAACCCCCCCTTTCTTGTGAAAAACTTTGCTACTTCAATTGGCATCAGAGCATTGGCTCTAAGGAAGCATCTAACAAGTGCTAGAGGAAAAGATTCAGGAAGGAAGTAATGGCTAAGAATGCAAAGTTTATATCTGAAGGAGGATCATCAAACAGACCACCTCTATTTGATGGTGACAACTACTACTACTGGAAGGACAAAATGGAGCTCTTTCTTAGATCACAAGATAACAACATGTGGCATGTACTTGAAGTTGGAGAATATGTTCCATTAGCTAAAGATTCAACAAATCCTAAACCTCAAGCTGAATGGACAACAACAGAAGCTGATAGAGTACTCCTTAACACTAAAGCTAAATTGTTTATTAAAAGTGCTTTGTGCAGGGAAGAATATGATAGAATAATGGAGTGCAAAACAGCAAAAGCAATATGGGAAACTCTGCAAACTCATCATGAAGGAACCAACAGTGTCAAAGAAACAAGAATAGACATTGGTGTGAGAAAATTTGAACTGTTTGAAATGAAGGAAGAAGAAACCATAGATCAGATGTATGGTAGATTCACAAGCATCATAAATGAACTCAACTCTTTGGGAAAATCATATACTACACATGAAAGAATAAGAAAAATTCTTAGATGTTTACCAAAGACTTGGAGACCAATAGTCACAGCCATCACAGTGGCAAAAGATCTCACTAAAGTTTCACTGGAAGATCTGATTGGATCTTTAAAAGCTCATGAATCTGTTCTTCAAGAAGATAAACCAAAAAGGAAGATGATTGCTCTTGAAACTCAATCTGGAGAATGCTCTCAGAAAGAGGAAACACTTTGTGAAGATGAAGAATCACTTCAAGAAGATGATGAAGAAGAATTAGCATTCCTGTCAAGAAGAATTCAGAGACTGATGACAAGAAGAAATCAACTCAAGAAGAATTTTCAACCCAAAAGGAATGGAGCTAAACCAGAAGTGGATCTAAGCAAAATACAATGTTATGGATGCAATCAATTTGGTCACTATAAGAATGATTGTCCAAAGAACAAACAGAAGAAGCCCCTCTTCAAAAAGAAATCCATGATGGCTACTTGGGATGATCTGGAAGAAGCTCAATCAGAAGATGAAGAACAAGAAGCAAATGTATGTCTCATGACACACTCAAATGCAGAAGAGGTAACACTTGATCCTTGCTCATCTTGTCAAAAAACTGAACATCTCTTTGATAACTTACTATATGACTCTCAAATCTTAAATCAGAAAAATGCTAAACTAAGAGATGAGATTACTGTTTTAACAAAAGAAAGAGATGAAATTAAGAAAGAGAGCAGTCTTAAAAGTGAAGTTATCAAAGGCATGCAAACTGCTCACACAGAACTTTCTAAAAGATTTGAAATTCTGAGAAATGATCAAAAAGAATGTTCTGAGGTACTAAAGGAAAATAGTGTTTTGAAAAAGACTATTTCAAAATTGGAAAATGATTTAACAAAATTTATTAATACTACTACAACTTTTGAAAACATTTTGGGAACACAAAATGCATTTTATGATAGATCTGGTCTAGGACATAACCCTTATCAAAACAGAAAGCTATATGAAAAATGTCTCATCCCAAATAAACAAAAGAATTTTCAAAAATACAAATGTGATTTCTGTCACAAGGATGGACATCTTGAAGCCTTTTGCTTCAAAAAGAAAGCAAGAAAACCAGTTTTCTATAGAACACCAGAACATTCTCAGATCGGTCTCAGAAACAAGAATTTTAGAAAACCTGTACATAGACATTCTCTAAACACTCTCAGAAGAGATGTCTATAAGAGAACACCTTATAAGAGATCATCTTATTCTCAGAGGATTCCTTATAAGAAATTTGAGACTAACATTCAAGGACCCAAGAAACTGTGGGTACCTAAGAACTTATTAAACTCAAATGTAGGAATGCCTTCTAGCAGTCAAGAAAAGGCCTTGGTACTTGGACAGTGGATGCTCAAGACATATGACAGGAGATAGGAACAACTTTCTGTCATTTGAAACAAAAGAAGGTGGATCAGTCACCTTTGGAAACAATGAGAAAGCAAGCATCAAAGGTATAGGTACAATTGGTAAGTTTAATTCTGCTAAGATTGAAAATGTTCATTATGTGGATGGTTTAAAACATAACTTAATAAGCATAAGTCAATTATGTGACAATGGCTTTGAAGTTGGTTTTAAATCAAACTCATGTGAAATAAAACAATCTTCATCTAACAAAGTCCTTTTTAATGGATCAAGGATAAAAAATGTTTATGTATTATACTTAGATGAACTACCTCCTGAGTCATGTTTTGTTTCTCTTGAAAAAGACAAATGGATTTGGCACAAGAGGGCAGGTCATGTAAGCATGAAGACTATGTCAAAACTTTCCAAACTTGATCTAGTTAGAGGTTTGCCTAAGATTAGTTTTGATCTAGATAAAGTATGTGAATCTTGCACAAGAGGGAAACAAGTTAAAAGTAGTTTTAAACCAAAAGAATTTATTTCCACAAAAAGACCTCTTGAGTTACTTCACATAGACTTATTTGGACCTGTCAAAACTACAAGTCTTGGTGGCAAAAATTATGGCTTTGTCATAGTAGATGATTTTTCAAGATTCACTTGGGTGTTATTTTTAAAACATAAAGATGACTGTTTAGAAGCTTTTAAAACTTTTTGCTTGAGAGTTCAAAATGAGAAAGGTATCAACATTATCTCTATAAGAAGTGATCATGGTGGAGAATTTGAAAACTCTCTCTTTGAATCATTCCTTGATAATAATGGAATCTCTCATAATTTTTCTTGTCCAAGAACTCCACAACAAAATGGAGTTGTTGAAAGGAAAAATAGAACTTTGCAAGAAATGGCAAGAACAATGATTCATGAATCAAATGTGGAAAAGTATTTTTGGGCTGAGGCCATTAACACCTCTTGCTATATTCTGAACAGAGTCACCATTAGAAAAGTTTTAAACAAAACACCTTATGAACTTTGGAAAGGCAGAAAACCTAGTATTTCTTATTTTCATATATTTGGTTGCTTTTGTTACATTTTGAATATCAAAGACAACTTAGGTAAGTTTGATTCAAAGTCAGACAAGGGAATATTCTTAGGATACTCTCTGACCTCAAAAGCTTATAGAGTCTACAATTTGAGAACTCAAACTTTAGAAGAAAGCATGCATGTGAAATTTGATGAATTTGAAGATCAACCAACTGTACACACTGCTGATGAAGAAGAAGAAGAACCTGTCACTGTACAAAACCATGATTCAGATGAAAACCCTACACCTCAAGGACCACCAAAGACCTGGAGAATTGTTGGCTATCATCCTCCTGATCAAATTATAGGTAATACAGAAGATGGTGTTAGAACCAGAAAAGCCTTGCAGGAAGTAGAGACCAATCTGGGATTGATCTCCCAAATTGAACCAAGATCCATAAATGAAGCAATCATTGATGAGTCCTGGATTAAGGCTATGAAAGAAGAACTGCATCAATTTGAGAAGAATGAAGTTTGGAACCTGGTACCATTTCCAAAAGATAATTCAATCATTGGAACAAGATGGGTTTTTAGAAACAAACTTGATGAAAATGGTAAGGTTGTCAGAAATAAAGCAAGACTTGTAGCACAAGGTTATAATCAACAAGAAGGAATTGATTATGATGAAACTTTTGCTCCTGTAGCCAGGTTAGAAGCTATTAGAATTCTGCTTGCATATGCATCACATAAATGTATCAAACTTTTTCAAATGGATGTAAAAAGTGCATTTTTAAATGGATTTTTAAATGAAGAAGTTTATGTGCATCAACCTCCTGGTTTTGTTGATAAGCATAAACCAAATCATGTTTATAAACTTACCAAAGCTCTTTATGGACTTAAACAAGCTCCAAGAGCCTGGTATGACAGATTAAGCACCTTTTTACTTGAAAATGGTTTTTCTAGAGGAAAAATTGATACTACACTTTTTACAAAAAATGAAAAGCATAATTTACTTATTGTACAAGTGTATGTTGATGATATTATCTTTGGTGCTACTAATGAAAAAATGTGTGAAGATTTTTCTAACCTTATGCAAAGTGAATTTGAGATGAGCATGATGGGAGAACTTGGGTTCTTTCTTGGCTTGCAAATCAAGCAACTAGAAGAAGGTATTTTTATCAGTCAAGAAAAATATGTGAATGATCTTCTCAAGAAATACAAGATGAATGAAGCCAAGATCATGTCAACTCCAATGCATCCTTCTACAAGTTTGGACAAAGATGAAAAAGGAAAAGATGTTTCTGAAAAAGAGTATAGGGGAATGATTGGATCTCTCCTCTATTTAACAGCTAGCAGACCTGACATAGTGTTTGCAGTTGGTCTCTGTGCTAGATTTCAAACATCTCCTAAAGAATCTCACTTGATTGCTGTCAAAAGAATCTTTAGATACTTAGTAGGTACACCTGATATAGGATTATGGTACAAAAAGGGATCACATTTTGATTTACAAGCATACTGTGATGCTGACTATGCTGGGGATAAAATTGAGAGAAAAAGCACAAGTGGAGCATGTCAATTCCTTGGAGAAGCATTGGTGAGCTGGTGTTGCAGAAAACAGAACACAATTGCTCTCTCAACCACTGAAGCAGAATATGTTGCTGCATCAAATTGTTGCTCTCAAGTCATTTGGATTAAAAATCAACTTGAGCATTTCTCACTAAGGTACACATGTATTAAAATTTTATGTGATAACACTAGTGCTATTAATTTGTCTAAAAACCCTATTCAGCATTCAAGATCAAAACATATTGAAATCAAGCATCATTTTATTAGAGATCATGTTAACAAAAAGGATGTGGAATTAGTTTTTGTTGATACTGAAAATCAGCTTGCTGACATTTTTACCAAACCATTAGTTGAGGATCGTTTTAATTTTATCAAAGGAAAATTGAAAATCATCAAAAATCCCAATCCTACTTGATGTTTGTTTATCTGTGTGTCTGGGAGACCGTTCAGAGATCGATCTCTGGATACTGCGCTGAAGCACATCAGTACTTATAACGGTCATTTGATTTAAATGGGCTCATGAACATGGCTTTAAATGGCAAAATTGATTTGGGCTTCTCTCTCTCCTCACTCATTGGGTAACGGTTTTTTTTTCCTTTCTTTCTCTTTCCCACGTTTTTATCAAAACCTAAAGTACAAACCTACTATTCATCTTTCTCATCAAAGTACACCTAGTCTATATTCTTCCTCTTCCCCAAGCTTCTGAGTTTTTCGTTTTATAATCTCTCAAACTCTTTCAACTTCCAATCTCAAATTTTCATCGATGGCTAGAACTAAAAATGCTGGTGGTAGAAAAGTTCCAAGAACCAAAAACCCTTCAACTTCATCTTCACCACCAAGATCGTCCTCACCTCCAAAACCACCTACTCCAAAATACTCATCATCATCATCATCCTATGAAACTGCATCTGAGTCTTACAAATCCATTCAAGATCGTGAAGCCACTCCTGAAATTCAATCTATTCCTGTCTCCACTAACATGCAAACCACTGTTGAAAATCCCCAAATTTCTCAAAACTCTCCAAACACTGTTTTCCAACCCTCATCATCAAAGTCTCCAGAAAACTCACCCATCAATCTAACTCAAAATCAACCATCACCACCTGTTGATTCACCCAAACACTCACCAGAAATTGAAGATGTTTCTCCATCTCCTACCACTACAATACCTAGTCCAAAGGACTCTCCACCTGTACTGGTTAAAATGAAGAAATCCAAATCTTTTGATTCCTCCAAAATTAGAAGATCATCAAGGATATTGTCTGGTGCTGGCAAGAAACCTGTGGTGGACACCACAGTGCATGTGATAGATCAATCTGACTCTGAGATTGATCTTTTGGAAAAAGAGATTGATGAGTTTGAACTTGAGCCAGTTACATCTACTAAGTCTGAACCTGTCAAAACCAAGAAATCACCAACTCCAAAGAAAAAGGAAGTCAAGACTGCTGTCAAGGTACCAAAAACAAAGAAGAAAATTGCATTACCATATGCCATGTTGTTGACTAGGGTGTTTAGGCTTTATTATGCTGATATGAGTAATACCACCTCTGAAGACCACTATTACACATTTAGTTTGAAGAATGTCCATCATATGAAAAAAGATATTGAAATCCCTGCTGTTGATGTTGGAAGTAAGAGAAAGAGAGATGATTTTGAGAAAACAAATTTGAATGTTCTTGCTGATGCCTCTGGAGACCAATTGGAGAATGATCTCCAGACTAGTGAACAAACTCAAATCAGTGATGATGTTAATCCTACCACTGAGAGTGAGAAACTGGTAACCACTGCTGCTACTACTCTTCAAGGTCTTAAAACTGTGTCTGCCTCACCAAATACCACCATGTTTTCACCTTTAATGACATCAAGCCAAGGAAGTTTGTCTTCTTTTTGTACTTCTGAATTCATAAGAACCATTTTGACATCCAACACTCCTGAAATTTCCACCATTCCTATTCCAAAACCCACTGATAGTGCTTTGCCATCCATACCATCTTCATTTGCTACTTTTGATTCATTTTGCTCATCTGTCAATGCTACAAATGCTGGAACTCAACAATTAGTGTTTGAGGGAAATGTCAATTTTGACTTTCCTGGCCCTTCAAGGCCCACCAAACGCTATAGGCTTGAAACTGATATGGAACAAATGAGAAAAGACCTGGATACTGTGATTAAAGGCATGTCTGTTCAGCACTCCATGATGAATCACCTCATTTTGGAATCCAAAACTTTGAGAGATTGGTTTACAACTGTTGTCTGTCCACAACTTCACATTCCACCACCTCCAGAAATTGAAACCCCACAATTTGATCCATTTCCTGCTGCTGAAAATTCTGAAAATGATGATGAGAATCCTACTACTTCACCTGCTTCTGATGAAGCAAATGTCTGATAAACTTTGCTTGTGTTTGCTCCTGGATTACCCTTTTCAATGATGACAAAGGGGGAGAATGATTTGATAGATCAAGGGGGAGCTCAATGATGTTTTGAAATACAAGCCTGTTTGCTGCTGCTTTGATATTTGGGGAGCTCAATGATGTTTTGAAATACAAGCCTGTTTGCTGCTGCTTTGATATTTGATGTTTATGCTATGAACTCTGTTTTTAATTATCCTGTTTAGTATTTAGATATTTTGGGAAGTTTCTTTTGATGTTATATGAACTTCTCCTACTATGTATGTATTGTCTAAACCAGGATCTGTTTGTTTAAAATTTGCTTTTGATGCATGTTTGAATCTTTTGGTATTAATCATGAGCTGTCAAACGTGTTTGAATGCTCACATATGTGAGATTGATGATTAATGGTTTATGATTGATTCAAATTTTATTTGTGTTACTCAATTCTTTTAAAAGTCATAAGCATGATCATTTTGAAAATTGAATGTTTGAATTGAGGGGGAGCTTACAAATTAAAAACACTAGACATTTTATTTTAAGCACTTTGAATTTTGATTAAAATTAGAATTCCATCTCAAAACATAATTCAAGAAGTTTGTCATCATCAAAAAGGGGGAGATTGTTGAGGCAAAATCCCTAATTGATGTTTTAAAGATAACAAACCTCTTAATTATTTTTTAATGTAATTCTAATCTTGTTTTGGTATCTAACAAGTGCTTTTGAGTGTCTTAATCAAGCTAGGAACAAATTGAGCTATTTAGATCAAATATCATGTTTTTATTGTGATAAAAACTAAAGCTTGGAGAACGGTCTCTGATTGGTCTCTGAGACCTGCGCAAACATCATTTTCACACAATCAATGCAAAATGACTTATGGTTAAGTCAACTATGTACAAGACAAATGATCACTTTTCTCTTGGGCTTCTCTCACGAATTATCTACAAATCAAGAGATCATTTAAGGCAAAGATTTCTCTCATGAATAGAGAACTTACTTCTTTTACCAAGTTCTATGATTTAACCATGAGAAGATTGAGCACATAACACAAGGACATTTTTATACTCATTTAATGGAACTGATATCATATGGACCATGGAGAATTAGACAGCACATTCTGATCTAGGAGTTTTGACTTGTACTTGAAAGAATAAAGAAGGAACATTCTCCAAGGAGATTTCTCTTTCCATATGACAATTGTACTTGCAACAAGGACACTATGGAACATCAAGTACAACATCCAGCTGCTGTTCTTATCCTTAACAGCTGGACTTTTCGTGCTCTAGCTCCTTTGCTCTAAAAAGAAGAATGTCACTCACGCCAGAATTGGGAGATTGATCTCAGACCAATGCTGGAAAGAGAAAATCATCACTTGGAGTGACACCAGCTTGCTACAGCTGTTTAAAAGTTATCCAAAAGCTGCACAACGGCTATACTTGTTTGTTAAGCAACGTACAGAAACATTACAGCTCAACAACAGCTAGCAGTACGCTCCTCTCTTAAAAGTCAGAAGAAGAAACTTTGGAGATCAATCTCAGACTGATCTGTTTTCTTCAAATTACATGAGCTGTCATCTGCAGAGCAACTAGCCGTTATTTTCAAGCCTCCAACGGATATACTTCGTGGCCAAGACTCCCTGATCATCACTCATCCATATATAGAGGTCTTTGGCAACTTTGAAGAGCAAGAGTCTCCACTACAACTTCAACACTTGTTTTTGCATTACAAGTTTTATCACGAGCTCTTCTTTTCTCTCTCACTCAAATCTGTAATTCATATATATCTAGGATTAGAATATCCAGTGAGTGTTTTGAGAGTTTATCCATCCATTTTCAAAGCTTCTCATAAGTGTATTGAGTGAATAGGCTTTGATTCCAAAATCCTTCATCATTGTAATCATTGGCTCAAGTTAGTACGTAACTACTAATTGAGTGACACCTTCATAGTCAGTGTGACTGAGGTAGATTAAGCTTGTAGGGCTTAGAAGATTATTTGATCTTGGATCTAGATCAAAGGAAGTGTAATTTGAGATCATTAGCATCTCCTAGTGGACAATCTCACAAGGAGTGTGGGGACTGGACTAGCTCAAGCATTTTGGGTGAACCAGGATAAAATATTGTGTGCATTCTCTTCCCTTACTCTGATTTAATTTGTGCAATCACTAATCACACACATCACAGTTTAATAGTTATATATATACTGTCAGAGAGTGATTAGGAGATCGATCTCCAGACTGCAACACTTTTGGTTATTTGTTTAACTAACAATCTAATCATTTTCTTCAAGTATATTGTGATTGATAATTTTTGTAGGGAATATTTTAAAGGTTCACAATTCAAACCCCCCCTTTCTTGTGAAAAACTTTGCTACTTCAAACGCAAAATGGTTACCCATGTTTAGAGATTTGTCCACATTGAATAAATTTTCATGGGCTAGTGCTGCGTTGGTTTGTTTATATGATAATCTGAATGATGCATCCATGTTTACGACACATGCTCTTGCAGGGTATCCGACACTTCTACAGGTAACAATCGTATTAAGTGAAATCATGATTCTAATATATTGTATGAATATGTTCTGTTTTAGTGAAAATCATGATTCTAATATATTGTATTTGTTTTTGTTGTTTTGGAATAGTGTTGGATTCATGAGTATTTCCCCACCCTTGGTAGACGTGGAGAGTCTGTACACCGTTGTGATGACATGGGTTATCCTCGAGCTATGCGGTGGGTATATAAGCAGGGGAAGACGAAGCTTCCTGCTTATCGACCTATCATGGATGCACTGACTCCGTCTGATGTGATTTGGCGTCCGTTTGAAGGTCATAGAGGTAGCATTCCTTCTGATCTGATTACCTGTTTCAGTGGTTACTTGCGTGGGTGTACCGTCGTTCCTTACTTGCCTGAGAGGTGTCTTAGACAGTTTGGATTCGTGCAGTACATACCACCACCACCACCACACCCAGCTCCATCATATACGGATATCGATACTCTGTGGTCTGGTTATCACACTTCTGTTGATCGGATACTTCAGTTCACACGTCCAGTGAGATTTGATGCTGAGACTACAGCTGATTACCTGCCATGGTACTATACTGTATCACATCCTATACTGTGTCGTCCGGATGATGGCCCGCATGGAGCACCACCTGTTCCACATTATGTGCCTGCATATGCACCACCAGAAGCAGATCCAGTACCACAAGATGCACCAGCACAAGATGCACCACCAGCACATGCACCACCATCTGGTGAACAGAGACGGATGGATGCGATTGCTTCTGCGCTGGAGAGATTTATCGGACAGGTGGATGCTGGTAGAGACGATGACGTGTTTGAGGATCTTTTTTATGCATTGGATGTGGCCCGTGGTGATAGAGATATAGACTAGTTTGCTTATGTACTTTGAGTTTCATTATGTACTTTTATTATTGTTTATGTACTTTAAGTTTTGACAATAAAATATTTTGACGTAATAATTAATCAACAATAAAATATTTTGACAATAAAATATTTTGACAATAAAATATTTTTATTATTTATTGCAGTTAGAATAATATAATCGTTGACAATAAAATATTTTGACGTAATAATTTACCGGAATCCAATGATTTCCACCCACAAAACCGATGCAATGAAATTTTGCTGACGATGAATATGAAGTCATCATAGGAAAGAAAGTCGTACTAGGTTTACCCAATGTCACCAAAATGACATTATACCTATTTGCTACCAAGTAACCCATGGCAGGTATGGTGAACCATTTATCTTCTAACTGATCTCCTAAACTATCTATCTGCAGTAAATCTCTCACGTGTTGTAAATTTTGTCCAAATAACTTCTCATACAAATTGTTATTAGTTGTCAACTCATTATCTAACTCCCGGCGGATAATGGGCCAACCATCCTCTGTGTAACCAAGTAAACACGCAATAGCTCTAAAACCACAATTTCCATCTGGATTTACTTCAATAAAGTCAATAATATGTGGATGAATATGATTAGGAAATTGTATCAAATACTTATCATTTCTCAGCTTTATAGATGTCTGGGATAGTTGCTTCTGAGATGCCTGAGATAGTTGCTTCTGAGATGTCTGAGATAGTTGCTTCTGAGATGCCTGAGATAGTTGCTTCTGAGATTCCTGAGATAGTTGCTTCTGAGATGTTTGTGTACACAACCTCTTCGATGTCGCTTGTGAATCATTAACTTCTCTTTCAACATGTTCAAAGTATGACGGGTCACGATACACATCATAATCCTTTGGTGCTTTGCTTTTATCTTTCTTCTTCACTCCTCCTCTTTTTGTAGTTTGTTTCTCTTCTTATATATCTGGTTGGCATCAACAACAGACTCTGGATTTTTTTCTTTCAAAGAAATAACGATGTTCCTTGGTGCTACACGACACTTTGTCAGTTCTTCAACATGTTTGTTTTCTTCTTCAGTTAAACGTGCCTTACGAGGATGACCTGCATATTGGTCAGGTAGTCCGTGGTTGTGAACTCCACATTGAACTTGAACTTTCCATCCTGAACCATCTATCGAAGGTGTGGCTCTAAGTTTGAATGGACAGTTACACTTTTTTGATGCAGTTGACGTCGAACTTTGTGAAGTGTCATATTTTCCACCTCTATCGCAGCCCAAAATCAACTTGTCATTCCTTCCTCTTACGCCGTTCTTTTTATCTGACCTTGTAATAATAATACTGACTTTGTTAGCAATTCCAACATCTTCCGCCCATTTAAGAACATCTTCTCGTGTATCAAATTTATCATTCGTAGTAAATACATCCGTAGTATCAACCGAGTTTTGACCTGTTTCGCCGGATTGCGCCATATCTGTTGAAGAAAAAAAAAAAAAAAAAAAAGCAAAATTTTTAATTTCCACGTTAACATACCGGTACACTTTATAAAAGTGTACCGGTTCCAATTTTTATTTTTGCAACCGGTATACTTGAAACAAAGTATACCGCAATGTTAAAATTTTCTCCAGAATCGGTACACTTGTATACAAGTGTACCGCAATATATTTTTTTTAAAAAAAGCATTCCGGTACACTTAGAAAAAGTGTACCGGTAAATGTGACGTACCGGTAAAGGATTCTGGTCTGATCGGTGCACTTTTCAAAGGGTGTACGGATTTTACCGGCAAAGTCATAAAAAGACAAAGTAAAAAACATAAAATATACAAAAATATCATAAGGGTATAACTGGAATATTTAAAAAATTGTAGGGGTATAAAGACGTTTGTAGGGGTAGAAAAAAAAAATTTCTGGATATTATTGCAGATCATGAGTAATGGGATATTCAATAGCCCAATGCACAGGGTTGTGACAAATACAAAAAAATTTTGGATGTCTGTGGTAATTTTTAATGACCCAGAACCAGATAATGAAATTGGACCTGTTGAAGACCTAATAAATGAGACACATCCAAGGTTGTACAAAAATGTCAAAAATTATTGTGAAAGGAACTATAAGAGCTATCATGAGGGGAAAATAGCACTTGATTCTGTCAAAATTGCAGATAACTATGATCAGAAGTGAGACTATTTCATGTTTGAATTTTTCTGAATTTGATGAATTCGTTTGTCATCAAGTCAAAAGGAAGTGGTCAATAAATTTGTCTACTAAGCGCCATTCATTCCCTCTTAAACTCCAACCGAGCCGAAACATATTTACCACTGAAATATTCTTTATCTAAATACAAGTCAAACAATCTACTAAATTGAAACTTCAATGAAATCTCATCCACCCAATTATCCTTTCAAAAGTCATCTCTTCATCCTCTATCATCTTCACTATATATCATAACCAAACCGCCTCACATCTTCAACATCTTAACCCACAACCCCCCCCCCCCTCAAGTTTTTGCAATAGTCAAGAGAGCTATTAAATTTCTGCACTCTCCGAACCCCCGACCTCCATGCTCCTTATCAAGACACATTATATCTCATTTCATTCAATTAATTTTCCTAGATTTCTCACTCCCACCCCACAAAAAAAAACTTTAAAAATAGGTTCAATTAAAGAAATGATAGTTGTCCGAGCTTTGAAGAAGGAAATGAAGTAAATTGAAATCGAGGAAACCAACTGACCACGTGTAAATAAGTGACGACTTTCTACCGAGACCATTTACAACAAATTTTATCAATCATAACAGACCAAAAGGAATGCCGTTTCACATTAGCCAATCGGGCCCGATTTACCAATTTACCAAGACATATGATGGTGGTTTTTTCAATGTAATATATTGTCCCCACACATTGCACGTTGTATGCATCAAATATTATTTTAAGGATTTTTTTATGAGCCCCATTCTGGATTCTATACAAAGACTGTATTGAAAGCAAGTTGACATAAACAGAGAGAGGATTAGAAAAGTTAAAAGTTATCACTAACAAAATTTCAAACTGTTCTTCTTTTTTTTAAATCACAGGTAGAGAAACATGGCAAGCAATTTGCTTGATTCAGAGAAGAAATTAGTTCCAAGGAGTATCCAAGAAATGTCTATGGATGATGATGAACCACCATCACAATATTTAGTCAAAGGAAATAGTTTTGGATCTAAAGAAGAAGATTCTTCAACACTGATTCCAATACCTATCATTGATGTAAGTCTTCTTTCATCACAAAATGAGCTAGAGAAGCTAAGATCTGCTCTAAGTTCAGCTGGATGCTTCCAGGTGAGTCAGGATTTACAACAACTTAATTTGTATGTATATAAGTACTTAAGTATAGTAGGTTATTCTAATTAATTATATTAAGATCATTTAATTGTGAAGATGGATTTTTACTATAGTGCTCAGTAAGAGATATATTAATCAGCAAAATTTGTGATCAGTTGCTAAATCAGTCTCTAACCTTAGTGACAAGTAGAATTAGTCATAAACTCATTTAGCAATCGATTATAAGAACCGGTTGCTAAATTGGTCGCTACAGAAACTCAAATATTTGGTTACTATATTGATGTTTTTTTCCCTCTTTGATCTTAGAAATGTGACTTACCTATATTTGATATACTCCTATTATAATAGGCAATTGGTCATGGCATGTCAACTTTATATCTTGACAAAGTACGCGAAATTTCAAAACAATTTTTTGTGCTTCCGGTTGAGGAAAAACAAAAGTATGCTCGAGCTCCGAATGAATCTGAAGGATATGGAAATGATAGGGTAGTTTCAGAGAATCAAGTTCTTGATTGGTCTTATCGCTTGACTCTGCGAGTTTTTCCAAAAGAAAAACGAAGACTTGCTCTTTGGCCCGAAAATCCTATTGATTTCAGGTACCATCCTTCAAATGTGTTTAATATATATCTCATTCTCTCACTGAATGTCCTAAAAAACAAAACTAGCATTCAATTAAGTCAATTTATCTACTATCATGCAGTGAGACATTAGAAGAGTTTTCTACCAAAGTTAAGTCAATGATGGATTATCTCTTGAAAAGTATGGCAAGGTCACTGAATTTGGAAGAAGGTAGTTTCTTAGACCAGTTTGGGAAGCAATCTTTACTACAAGCTAGGGTGAACTTCTATCCGCGTTGTTCTAGACCTGATTTGGTTCTTGGTGTTAAACCTCACACTGATAGATCAGGAATCACAACTCTATTACAAGACAAAGAAGTGGAAGGTCTTCAAATTCTGATAGATGATAAATGGGTCAATGTTCCCACAATACCTGATGCTCTTGTTGTCAATCTTGGTGACCAAATGCAGGTAGGTAAATAAGGTTTAATAATCTCAACAAGAGCCTAATCTTGATTAGCCAAATTCATAAGCTCTTTTTGGTCTCTTAAGTTTATTTTAGGTTTTAAGTTGATCTCTTTATGTTATTGATGTTAGTATAAATCGTCTTTTCTGTCAAATATTTGAGTTAATTCTGTATAAAACTTCCACGTGGCTCCCTCTTAAGATATCCACCTGGAGGATTTATACGGAAATTTGACTAAGATGACTAACTTATTGTAACGTAAGAAACTAATAACTTAAAACTTTTTAAACGTATGAAACGAAATTCAAACCTAAAATAATTGTAAATTACCAAGCATGCAATTTAGTTAAAATAAGAATACTAATATGTAGTTTGGTATTGTTGTAGATCATGAGTAATGGAATATTCAAGAGTCCAATGCACAGAGTTGTGACAAATACAAAAAAGTTGAGGATGTCTATAGCAATATTTAATGAGCCAGAACCAAAGAATGAAATTGGACCTGTTGAAGGCTTAATAAACGAGAAACATCCAAGATTGTATAGAAATGTGAAAAATTATGGTGATATCAACTATAGATGCTATCAAGAGGGGAAAATAGCACTTGAGACAGTCAAAATTGCAGATTAATATGATCATCATAAGTTAGACTATTTTAAATTTAAATTCTCAATGATTTAATGTTAGAATACACATTAATGTTTGGGTTATATGGTCAAAAACTATGGAAACAAAGATATGAATGGTTGAGAGAATACAATAATAAGTTATTAGCATATGCAACTTGTATTACTTTTTCCATGGATTCTTACTTTCTTTTTTGAGCTTAATATACCTTTTGGTAAAAATAAATAAATTATATTGATATACTAAAAAAAGTAAAAGATAAGAAATTCAACTAAAAAATTAGACCAAATTAAAACTCTTAAAAGTAAGAAACAAAAAAAATTAAGAGTGAAAATAACATTTTTAAAATCTATCTTGGCTCTATTTGGTAAGGCTTCGAAACAAACTTATAGCTTATAGCTTTTAGCTTATAAGCTAAAAGCTCTGTTTGGTAACGGTCATTTTGTTATGAGCTTATAACTTATTTTACTAGCTTATAGCTTGTTTTCAAACGCTATTTCAAGTAGCTTGTAGCTTGTAGCTTTTAGCTTATAAGCTAACCGCTATTTTTACCAAACAGATGTTTTTTCTTTTCTTTTGTCTTTTACTTTGCCAAAGTATCAAAGAAAAAATGATTGCCTTTCTTTCTAGTTGTAAAGGGACAGGCAAACTTTTGACAAAGACATGAGGTGGGCTATGGTGGGCTTTATCATGTAATGTAATATCGTTCACAAGTTATTTTTTGAAAGGGAGATATCTTTATGATATAGTTCTCTGATCATAGCATGTGAAAAATATGAGTTATTAGTTCATAATCGTGTCAGGCAGTATCACTAGCTATTATTCACCATATTGAATGCATTAAAAATTCAAATCTGTAAGTGTATTTTCTATCAGTAATTTCATGGATCAATTTAATTAAGTGAAGAAATATCTTTAAGTATGTACCAAACTAACAGACATAGTAACCAAAAAATCTAACAAAGACACATTCATGTATATTTGGTGTTTTGGACTGAGTTCGAGTCAGTTATCACTAATTAAGTTTAACACCGTCGTCGCAAAGTCACTTATGCAGCATACCAGGTACTCTGTACTCCCGCCAAAATGTAGCTTTTCCTCCAAGGTTCTTGGACTGTCAGATCAATCTCAGCGGCTCCCCGCACTTTACATCGGACATCGCAAAGGTAGTTATAATGGACTTGTCTATTAAAGGGCGAAGTATGTTCGCGTCAATTTACAATTCATTCATTTTCTACTTTCACTTCACGACCTCATATTGACTTGAGCACCAGAGTGCTAACCTTTTTGCAGATACCTTTGCCGCCATACACCGCTGCACTGAGAACATGTCTCCACCATACTAGTATCCTCTTGCACCAAACGTCATCACCGGAGTTAACCAATTCTGTCTCCGCCATACTATAGTGACAATGACTCACATTCAAAGACTAAAATGATTATTTATTCGAAAAATCTAAACTTTTTTAAAAAGTCTTTTGACTTCATAGTACTATATAGAAAGCAAATCGACAGATAAGATAAATAAAGACCTCCAAAAAATCTCATAGATTTATCATCATTAACAATATTTTCATCGGTAAATCATTGACAGAAAGACATGGCCAACAATGTGCTTGTTTCGGAACTTCCCAAGAGCATCCTAGAAATGTCTATGAATGGTGATGAACCACCATCAGAATATCTAGTTAAAGGGAATAGCTTTGGATCTAAAGAAGATTCTTCAACATTAATTCCAATACCTATCATTGATGTAAGTCTTCTTTCATCTCAAGGTGAGCTAGAGAAGCTAAGATCTGCTTTAAGTTCAGTTGGATGCTTCCAGGTGAGTCAGGATTTACAATAACTTAATTACAAATTAATACAAGGACCATATGTTATTTAAAATAACATCGATCATAATAAATTCAATCCTAGTATACAATATTTGACATACTTGCTCCTATTAATAGGCGATTGGTCATGGTATGCCAACTACATATCTTGACAAAGTACGTGAAGTTGCAAAACATTTTTTCGCACTTCCGGTGGAGGAAAAGCAGAAGTATGCCCGAGCTGTGAATGAATACGAAGGGTATGGAAATGACATAATATTTTCAGAGAAGCAAGTTCATGATTGGTCTTATCGTCTTGCTCTTACAGTTTTTCCAGAAGAAAAACGAAGACTTTTTCTTTGGCCAGAAAATCCTAATGATTTTAGGTACTACCATTTTCTTATAATGAATTCAATTGTGTATCATCTTTTAAACATGATTCTATAGACAAAATCTTGTGTGTCTCAGTCTATTATTATAAAGATTTCTTAAAGGTATCCTTTAACAATAAACAGATAATTTTGTTACAGTGCAATAGTATAATAATGGATTATCTCCATATTATGCAGGAAAACATTGGAAGAGTTTTCTACAAAAGTGAACTCAATAATGGATTACCTCTTGATAAGTATGGCAAGATCATTGGATTTGGAAGAATCTAGTTTCTTGAAGCAGTTTGGAAAGAAATCATTAGTGAAAGCCTGGTTCAACTTTTATCCACGTTGTTCTAGACCTGATTTGGTTCTTGGCATCAAACCTCACACTGATAGATCAGGAATCAACAGTTTTATTGCAAGACAAAGAAGTGGAAGGTCTTCAAGTTCTCATAGATGACAAATGGATCAATGTTCCTACAATACCTGATGCTCTTGTTGTCAATCTTGGTGACCAATTACAGGTAATACATAAGGTTTTATAATCTCAACAAGAGCTTAATTAATCTTGCTTAGCCAACTTCATCAAACATAAAAATACTAATTAGTAGTTGGGTACTATTATTGTAGATCATGAGTAATGGAATATTCAAGAGCCCAATGCATAGGGTTGTGACAAATACAAAAAATTTAAGGATGTCTCTTGCAATGTCTACTGAGCCAGAACCAGAAAATGAAATTGGACCTGTTGAAGATCTAATAAACAAGACACATCCAAGGTTATACAGAAATGTCAAAAATTATCGTGAAATCAACTACAAGTGCTTTCAAGAGGGGAAAATAGCACTTGAGAATGAGATGGTCAAAATTGCAGATAATTATAATCATCATAAGTGAGATAATTTCAATGTAAAAAAAATTAATCAGCATTCTGCATTCTCACTAGTCACTACATTCCCTTGAATTTGCCTTTTTGTTTCATTTGAAATAAAGGCAAGCTACATAAGTTTCCAACCATGCAAGCAATTTCAACTACCTACTATAAGACATATCATTGTAGAAAAATGTTTTGTGTTGATCTCAAGATGTTTTTAGTGTCTCGACAATATTGAATTCTCTCTCTAGTCAAATTCCTTCATTAAACCATGTCCTTGTCAAAGGCACTAGTAAAATTATAAATTGGCAACATATTTATAGCTCTTCAAATATTTTTCAACGTGTGATAAAATTCTAAAGCTAATAATATCCTTACAGTGCCATTTTAAAGTTTTCCAAACCCATTTGAGGTTGAGCAACATACCAGGGAACAATGGCACAGTAGCGACATAACGGCAGAACAGCGACAACGAGATTAGAAGAGTGAAATGCTGTGGAGGACAGTAGGAGATGACTATGGCTGAATGGATTTTCTCCCCTCTGCACACAACCTCATGGAGACATGGCAGAAGGGCAACACAGTCAAGTTGCAGCAGTACGACAGGAAGACACAGCAACGGGGCAGACTTAGGTAAGTTGTGGAGAGGATTGGGCAATGGGTTCTGTTCGAGAATGTTTAAAGAACGAATCTCAATCATATGTGGCATAGTGATTTCGTTAAACTCATCATCAATCCAAACATACATTTATTTTAAACGGATAACAAAACCAAAAAAAAACACCTTGCCATTTATAACCTAAAAACGTAGAAAAATTAATTCCAAACACCATTTTAATTTCTAAAACAAAAGATGTGTCTTTATAGTTTATATATCGCTCTCAAAATGCAACGAATGGATAAAATAAATTTGTTCAACCATTAAATAAAATACATTTTCAAGATTGTGGCATCACGTAGCAAGGTAGTAACACAAACTTCTTGTTCATATAGATAAGTAATCACATGCCAAGTAGCCTCATTCATGTCAAAGATAGATGAAAAACATGTACAACTTGTAATCTTACTAAAAAAGAAACAAATAAAAAAAAATCAATATCTATTTAATTCACGCCTCCAGCAGTCAGATCTAAAATATTTCTGATATATGAAAGAGTTCAAAACCTGCATACCAACACCAAAAGACATTTTCCAAGATAAAAAAATAAGTACCATATATTCTCCATTTCCCCTAGTAGACAATGACACCCCACATTGACCCGCAATTTGTGCCATCCATTTAGAATATGGACCACAGCTCTGATAAGCAATCTTAAACAATAATGTTAAACAATTCAAAGAGATACTGTATTTAAACCAGCTCCCTTCAACAATATAAAACTCCAAAAAAAAAAAGTTTCTTCAGAAGAAATTAAAACGCCTAATCAAGGTTACTTTATCACATTCACACCAATAATGTTCTCGGGAAAACATAAGAAATCAACTGTATTCATTGAGGTTAGGAAAAAAATACAAAAGTTCAAAGAACTATATACTTTGCAAAGGATCTGGAATCAAATAAACAATGAATGTTAGGCAACCTGAATAGTACTATAGTTAGCTACAAATAAAACCAGTGCAGCAATTTGCCATTAAATCACCTAGCTACTAGCTACATTATTGTTAGTATGCCGTGCATAATACAATTGATGATTAGTTTATGGCGGCATACAAACTAGAAACAAGAAAGCCAGTTGATCACCTACTTAGAAAAGTAAAATGGGATAAACATCTCGCAAAACCAATAAACGGGAGAGGAAACTTTCCGAAAAGATAAACAAATAACATGAGTAGAGATGGAGATGCACAAAAGAATAGGCAAATGTAGTTGACATATCATATCCAGCATACTTTAGGTTCTCAAATAGATTAGTTTTGCCAAATTCCAAATAAATGTTGCAAACAGAACTAGAGGATATGTCAAGTCGAAGTTCAATGCCATATAAATAAGAAAGGCACATCAAATATGAACGATGAGCTACAGTAAGTGTCGATGCAAATAATGAACGATGAGCTACAGTAAGTGTCAATGCAAATAATGAAAAAACCTTATTGGTAAGTTCACATATCTTTAGAATAATTTTTGGTTTGATTTCAATCTAGAAACTTATAGAAAGATTGGAAGTGAAATTTATAAACTAACTAACTTCCTAATAACATACAAATAGAATAAGCAGGGCCTACAATACAACAATTACCAATTACAAGTAAAACTTGGACATCAATTTCATTTAGCGTCCACAGCATTTGAAAAGGATGATACCATGCTACTGTCTTCTGATATCTCAGGCAACATAGACCTCTCTGGAAAATCACGGACATTTTCTTCATTTTGAAATACTTGTTTGCGATAGATATCATGCAAAACATCAAAAAGCTGCTTCTTCAATGTCTCAAAAGCCAGATCAAATCTTTGCAGTTGCTCCATGGCATTTAAATTATACAAGAACAAACCATAGTACAGATCAAAACTATCCCCAGCAGTATTCTCCACCAAACTCAATAAAGTCTCATATCCCTTTGTGTCTATTGGTGTTGCCTCCAACTTCAACTTTTCTAAAAATCTTCCTGTGGTATGCGTGATAAACTGTGATCCAGCAGCATGCCAATCATGTTCGGCACATGACATTTCAACCATTCGACACCCTTCTTTGGAAAAGACGTCAAGAAATTGATCACACCGCGATATTCTTGGTGCTTCTCCTCCTATTCTAACTTTATCAAATAAAAAAGGAAGACCCTTCCACCCATTTTTTCCACTCTCTGGTCCAAACATAGGGTGAGTACATAGAATATCAAAATCAGATGGCAAATGTTGAAGAAACAAGTTTCTTGGAAATTCTTTGACAGAAAGTACATCAACAAACAAAGTACTTCTCTTTAACCTCTTCATAGGCAATGTCAATGATTTAAGAACTTTCTCTGTGGAAAGGATTGAAGTGCAAAGTAAAATCACTTCAGGATGTTGTTCACAAAGATCATCTGCGTCGTTGAAATAGGAAACTCCCAATTCCTGAGCCACATGAGAGTAGTCGGTTCTAGAGTATGCCAACACTTTATGCCCATGACGTACAATAGTTTTTGCAAGGAATTGACCGAAGTTTCCGAAACCAATTATCGCAATCTTGAGCTTCGTACTATCACCAGACTGGCCAGAAGAATCATTTGACTTGTAATAACCATGAAGTATGGCATCAGCAGATCTGAACATTAGCATAAAATGCAACTACAAATTAGACCAGAATTGAAACACCAATCTCGCATAAAACAAAAACAAAAGCAGCAGTGGTCTTAAATGGTCCCTACAAATGTTCATTATTCCCTACTAATTATTACTCATTGAATTGCAAGAACAGCTTTTGATTTAACCTAGTTCCATCACATGAAGATAAAGTCCAATTCACATGAGAAAACAGCAGAAATCAGAGCAACAAAGTTAAGTTACTCTCAACAAACAAAACAGAATTAACATAACATAATGCACTAAACAAAATTGAGATTATGGCAAGCGTTTAAAAAAATGAATACCTCTGATTATTGGAGGAGGATAATACAATTGCAGATCCATTTCCATTTTGGCCATACTTGGCCACTGCATAATTGCTATTATCTTGTAAAGTTTGAACATTCGCAGCATCTTCAAACAACTGATTCCTCACAACATCGTGCAAACGAGCAATAAGCTGTTTCCTCAAATCCTCAAAAGCCAAATCCAACCTCTCTAACATCTCCAAAGAATTCTTATTAAACATAAACAAACCATAATAAAGATCAAAACTATCCCCACAAGTATTTTCAACCAAATTCAACAAAGATTCATACCCTTTAGTATTAATAGGAGTTGATTCCAACATCAACATACTCAAAACCCTACCAACAGTATGTGTTATGAACTGTGACCCAGCTGCATATCTATCATGATCAGCACAACTCATTTCCACCATTCTACACCCTTCTCTACCAAAAATATTAAGAAACTTCTCACACCTCAAAACCCTATTTTCTTCTTTATCAATTCGAACTTTCTCGTAAACAAATGGAAGACCACTCCAGCTATGGCTTCCACTCTCAGGTCCAAACATAGGATGCGTACAAAGGATATCGAAATAGGGTGGTAACGATTCGAGAAGAAGCTTTTTGGGAAATTCTTTGACGGAAAGAACATCGACGAACAATGTGTTTCGTTTGAGTCGTTGAAAAGGAAGAGAAAGAAGAACATCTTGAGTTGAGATTATTGAAGTACAGAGAAGAATAACTTCAGGATGTTCTTCGCATAGATCGTGGGCGTTTGGGAAAAATCTAACGCCGAGATTTTGTGCGACGGCGGAGTAATCGGAACGGGAATGAGCTAAAACAGTGTGACCTTGACGGACGAAGGTGGTGGCGAGAAACTGACCGAAATTACCGAAACCGATTATGGCGATTTTGAGCTTTTGGGAGTTGCGAAATTGAAGTGCGGCTTTTGATTCGTAGTCGAATGACTGTGCTGCGTCGATTGCGCGAATGATGAGAGGTTTGGTGGTGATGGAGCGGTTGAATGTAGGGTTCAGGCGAGAAATTGAGGAAGAGAATGGAAATGTAGGGTTCAGGCGAGAAATAGTTGAATGCGACGACGTTTTCAACGACGGTAGATGAAATGTTGAAACGCCGAGCATTTTGACGGTGGGTTTTTTAGGGACTTAAATGTCATAAAAATGTTCGAATGGGTTTTTTTTAGAGTTGGAATTATTTTTGTTTTGTGATTATTATTGAGCGCTAATGGGGATGAATATATTGAACCTAAATGCCTCTGATTTGACCGATTCATTAAACAATTTTTAAATTGTCACTTAAAATTATAAATTGACGGAAACAACATTATAGTACTAGTAAATTGTTTACTAAAGGGCTCCTACACATATAGTGCGATATCCCTACCAACTGAGTTAAACTCACAGGGAAATTTTTATTACTAAATGGTATATAAGTGAATTTTTTTAAAAAACTATGATAATTACCTTTTTCAAGTTATTATTTTCGGAAACAACGCATTTATGAGTTATCCGGTAAATTTATTAGACACGTGATATTCTAGTAAAATGAGTGGCTTACTATAAATGTGTGATTGATAATACAAAAAAAAAAGCGTGATTGTGCCGAAATATTTTGGCTTCTTTTGTAAAGAAGGATAGTGTTTGTGTTAGGCTCATGTTAAATCTTTCTTGTTTGTTGATTTTGTAGGAGTTAGAATTATGACTCAACCTTTAAAGTGTGCTAACTTTAATACTATTCATCCAAAAAAAATAGTGGCTTACTAATTTTTGTAAAAGCAAGATGAATTTAGGGAGTTCACATTGTGTGGTTTCAATCTTTCAAAGGAACATCTTTGATTATGATTTGGTGAATTGAATTGACATTAATTTGGTGGATGTTCGAATTTTGAAGAAATGGATTTTCTTTGAATTATTCATCTTGAGTATTCTAAATCATTGAATCTTGTAATCACAAGAGGAAATTTGAGTAAATGGTAGAATTGTTATTGAAGATTAATTTTTGTAAAAACAATTTAGAATCTCTTTGTAACATCTACATTAAACACATACAAATAGCATTGACTAGGGATGAGAAGTGAAGTGCGAGTTAAGTCTGATTATGTAAATCCTTTATTGAACCCTAATATATAAGGACAAGACGATAGTAAGACAAAATTAGTTTGAAGACGAGTCATTAAATAGTAGTAAATAAATATACATAAAAAATTAGTTGGAAAAAACAAAATTAATCAAGAAATGACTCATTACTATTAGGGGTAAGTAAGAAATTATCTGGATTACTCACTGTGTGCATAAGTACATGATAAATAGTTGAACACGTGAACTATATATAGGTGAAAGTGAAAGTTTGTTGGGGCTACCTAGTTGCATATTATCTGAGCAACAGTGATACATGATTATGAAATCTGAATAAATACAAAAATGTGACATTAAGTAAGTCCAAATCTCTTTTATACACCCTAAAATATTTAAAAACTTTGGTAATAGAATAAATGGAAAAAATGAGAAATTGAGAAGATCCCAACTCGTTTTGGATGTGCGGTTATTTGTGTCAACAATACACTGACTTCACATTGATTGTTCTATATCCACTGCACCGCTGGTATTCATGATTTTATATGACCATGCGATATGCATGGGGCCATTTTGGACGCATGTGGCTTTCTTTTTAAGGAACTCATTCCCAAATTATTCGTCTTTTTTTGGGTAAGGTATTCACTTTGGTCCGTGCAAATGTTGAGACTTGAGATGAGTATTGAGTGGGGTTTAGTAGAATAGGAAGGTGATAAATGATGGTGTACATTATATTTAAGCTATATTTGCTAAAAATAAGTTATAAGTTAGTTGATAATTTATAGTTGAAAAGCTAGTAGAATGAAATTAAAGTGTTTAGCAAATTTAGTTATTATAAGTATAAAATGACATAAAAGTACATGGTCAGTGGGTGGTTATTATGATTTTAAGAAATAAAAATAATAAATAAAAATAACAAGAGTAAAAATGTAAAAAAAAAAACTCTAAGTTATAAGTTCATACGCTACTTGAAATAACATCTCAAAAAACGCTATAAGCTAATTAGATAAGCTTGTTATCAAACACTTCCATTTTTATCAAACAAGCTTGTAAGCTAGTCTAATAAGTTATAAGGTAGCTTATTGGACTTACTAAACAAACTCTTAGTCGACTGACCGTATATCTTTTACTTCAGGTAAAGACTGATTTGAGTGTCAGAGTGTCCGCAAGTACAAACTTACCCCTCTTCATAACAACTGTATTGCAGAGGAGTACCGTCGACTACATCGATTATGATCCGATAAGATCAATTATGATTATAATGCATTGTTAAGTGTAATATTGACTATTAATTTCAAATATTGTATTATTATCTCTATGATTTAGTCTATAAACAGAACACATTGACATTCACATAGTTAAAGGCTATTGTTAGAAGGTTGAAAAGAGTGTTAAAATAAGTGTTCAAAAAACGACTTCAAAAAATATTTTAAAAATCATTGACCAAATTAAAAAATTATCCTAAATTAAATTGAGTGATGATGAATAAAGTTGGTGATCATTTTACTCTAACCGACAGAAACAGAATGAGTGCATGGCAGCTAGCGTTTATGACTTTGATTGTTATTTCAGCTACGTAGTGGCTGGATCTTAGATCTGTGTTATGTTATGGAGTTAAGATCCTCTCGTTATGGGTTGTATAAAGTTAATTTAATTTTTGGGGCAATGTGTAAAAAAGACAGGATAAGCATTTTGTATTTCTTCTTTTGCAAATAGACAAGTGTATCTTGTATTTTTAATAGTATGTCATATTCTCATATATCTACAATTAGAAGACTTATGCATTAAGAACATTAACATACATAAAGTTATATATGTAAATGTATACGAAAATACAGCTGCCACAATTTTATATAAAACGTTGTTTGCAAGAATCTGACCCTTGTAAGATATATTTTAATAATTTACCATATAAAAAAATAAATATTTTCAAGCAGCATTAAAAAATGACCATATGTGAATAGCAATCAAAATGAAATTCTAATCCATAATCAATAAAAGGAATATTGAAAAATGACCACGCGGGCAAAGACAGTAAAAATTTGATCGTCATCATCAACCTTGTCTTTTACATTACATGAAAATGACCACGCGGAAAAGATTCGGCCTAATTAAGTATCTCAAATCTAAAGAGAGGGAGGGGGGAATGGGGATGAAAGAAAGAAAAGGATAATAAGATTGAAATAAAAAATAGAAAAAAGAAATTGCCATCAAACTAACAAAAAAGAGTGGCCATTGGACATGGTTGCTAGAAGGGTGGCGATCGATGATGGACAGACGATGCTCTTCTTTTGTTCTCTATGACCAAATTTTGAAGAGGAGACCGCCGTGGGTTGCAAAGAAAGGAGCAAACACTAGAGACTCGACGGCCATCAGCTTGATAAGAATGTTGAGTGATGGTCCGGATGTATCCTTCAATGGGTCCCCAATGGTGTCACCAATAACTGCTGCCTTGTGTGGATCTGACCCCTTTGGACCAAGGCTTCTTGCATGCTCTGAGGCACCAGCCTGTTAATTACAACACCAAATGGATGAGTATTTATTATTATTCACAATTCACCATGATTATAAAATAACATCATATCATATAGTAATCATAATTGATGAATCCAACAGCTCAAGCAATCTAATAAAATATTTACCTCAATGTACTTCTTGGCGTTATCCCAAGCACCGCCAGTGTTTGATGCAGAGATGGCAATCTGTAATCAACACAAACAACAACCACAGTGAGGAAATTAATATTAATAAATAAAGATATTGTGGATTGATTGTATTAGAAGCAGCAGACAATAATATAAGGAAGTGGGTACCAAACATTAATTACCTGTACACCAGAAACCAAAGATCCAGCAAGGACACCAGACAGTGTTTCAACACCGAAAAAGATCCCAACAATAAGGGGTGTTAGCATAACAAGGGCACCAGGTGGGATCATTTCTTTGATAGATGCGTCGGTGGAGATAGTAACACATGTTGCATAGTCAGGCTTGGCAGTTCCCTCCATCAAGCCGGGAATGGTGTTGAATTGTCTGCGCACTTCCTCAACCATCTTAAGGGCTGCACTTCCGACACTCTTCATGGTCATGGCGGAAAACCAGTAAGGGAGCATAGAACCCACAAGCAAACCAATGAAAACCTTGGGAGTTAGCACATCAACTGTCGTAATACCAGCTCGGCTCACAAAGGCACCGAAGAGGGCAAGAGACACAAGAGCGGCAGAACCAATAGCAAATCCCTATAACAGAGTAACATCATATATCAGGAACATGTATGAAATATATTGAACTAGGTAAAGAGAAAACGAAGAAAACCAAACCTTTCCAATGGCGGCAGTTGTGTTTCCTGCAGCATCAAGGGCATCAGTCCTCTCACGAATTCTGTGACTCATTCCAGCCATCTCAGCAATACCTCCGGCATTGTCACTGATTGGACCGTATGCATCGATGGCTAATCCAGTGGCGATGGTACTCAACATTCCTAGTGCAGCAACAGCAACACCGTACATGGCAGCAAAACTGAAACTAACAAAAATACTAACTGCGATGGCAAAAATTGGAATGATAACAGACTTGTATCCCAAGGCAAGGCCGAATATAACATTGGTAGCAGCACCAGTCCTGCAGGAATCTGCAACATCTTGCACAGGACTGCAAAAAAACAGTAAGAAAGTTCAGTTAACATCTAATCAATTAGATGAATGAAGATGAAAATGCAAAATACAATCCACAATTGCTTACCTGTATGCATTGCTGGTATAGTATTCAGTGACAAATCCAATGATAAGACCAGCCCAAAGACCAACAGCAACACACAAGAATAGTTGCCTGCAATGCCATAATCAATACAGTGAGTACTCGTCATTTGATTTATTAAGAATAGATCATGAAACTTACACAAGTGATCCCTAAGAATAGCTTACGAAACTTACCAGTTCCTGACAACTTTCTGCTCTCCAAAATTGAAGATGGTGAATGTAGATGGGAGTGCAATCCAGCTAACAACGGCAATTCCAATAGTCATAAGTGCTGTTGAAATAACAAGCTGTTTTTTCAATGCTGGCTCAATTTCCTTTACAAGTTTGATCTCAAAAAAGTCAGTTGCAAATAAGGTGGTGAGCAAACAAACAAGGAGTCCCACAGAACTGATGATGAGAGGGAACAACATGGGAGTGAACTCATGATTCACTCCAAAAGAAGAGATGGAAGCAACAACGAGGGCAGCACAAGATGCCTCTGCATATGAACCAAATAGATCGGATCCCATACCAGCAATATCTCCAACATTATCACCAACATTATCAGCAATGACCTGAATACACAGAGATTCATACAGACATAAGCAAATGATTAAATTAAAAAAATTATAAAACAAATAATAGTGGAACTAGTTTCAGGATATAATGTCTTACAGCTGGATTTCTTGGATCATCCTCGGGAATGTTCCTTTCAACCTTGCCAACAAGATCGGCACCAACATCAGCAGCCTTGGTGTAGATACCTCCACCAACTCTTCCAAACAAAGCCATAGAAGAACCGCCAAGACCATAACCAGTGATGGCCTCAAAAAGACCACCCCAGTCATCACCATAGTAAATCTTGAACAGGTTGATGGTAATGAAAAGAACCAAAAGACCATTTGCAGCTAGGAGAAATCCCATAACTGCACCTGATCTGAATGCGGTAATGAAAGCCTTCCCAACACCCTTTCTTGCCTCCAAGGTGGTTCTTGCATTGGCATAAGTTGCAATTTTCATTCCAAGGAAACCAGAAATAACTGATGTAATTCCACCAAGCACAAACGATATGGTGCTGAAAAGAGCCGTAGCAAGAGCTGGCTTGCACATCTTAGTTTCATCGTAAGTGCAAGGCTGGTGGCTAGTGCTGAATCCTTCCACGGAACCAAGGAAGAGGAATATCAAAATGGCAAAAGCCACCATGAAGATTCCAACATACTTGTACATGGTAAAAAGGAAGGAGGTTGATCCTGTTAAATTCAAACACTAAAAATTAAGTGACCCATTCTTTATAAAACATCCAAAACATTAAACATAAATAAAAAAAGGTAGACATCTTCATTTTCATTATAAAAAAAATTGGGTCTGTAACCCATTTTCATTCAAAAAAAATTGGGACTGTAACTTATTTTCATTCAATTAATACTAAAAACTAATTAACTAAAGCTAAAAAAAATAGGGTTTTAGGATTAAAAAAAACAACGTTTAATAATCAATTCAAACTTTTTGCAACATAGGATAAATCTTACAATTTTACGGCAAGTTAACAGCGACAAAGCATCAAAATACACACATCATCGAAAATCACTCAACTTTTTCAGTGTATCGACAAACAGATAGTTATTTAAATAAGTAAACAAAACACATACTGCTCAAAAACAAAAGATCGGAGCCAGATACATGCAGAATGCAAAAAATACATTATTTCACAACACTACTTTATCAAGCAATATGAATTACGTCTCTTACATGATTTTCAATTATAATAATGAAGATTTTACGTGAGGTAAAAAAAATTAATATAATAGGTAAAATAAAGCGGCAACAAAATCAAACCAAAAACTCAATTCGATTGCAAAATATACTATAATTAACTATGCGATTTGGACGTGTGGGTCCAAATTCAACAACCAACACATCACCTTTTAATAATCAATAAATCATGAACTGTTCAAATCATATTTCAGAGCAGACAATCTAATCTAGCACGTTTAATAATACTAATATCTAAGATTTCATAAGAACAAACCAAAAACAAAACACAGTCAAATTAAAAAATTAAAAACCCTAATTTACAAACTGAAAAAAAAAAAAAAAATCACTTAAAAATCAAAATCAAAAGTATCAGATTTCACAGTCAAAAACTCAGATCTACAAAAAATAGATAACAAGATCTAACCTACAAAAATCAAATCAATACTAAAGAAACAAAAAACATAGCTCTAGATCTAAAAATCGGTAAAAAAAAAATTATGATATGAAAGAATGATTTATACCTTCAGAGATAGCGTTCTGGATTTCAGCACATTTAAGAACAACGTTATGGTCATTGATACCTTCTTCTTCTTCGATAAGTGAATCATTGTAACCATTCTTAGGAGCAGGTTCAGAAGAAGAGTCAATACCAGCAGTGAGCTTAACTTTGGAAACGAGAAGCCATTGAAAAAGAGCGAAAACAATACCAACAACAGCACAAGCAGGAATCAAAATCTCAGTACCGAGATCTGGGAGAATTACAGCTCCCATGATGATAAAAGGAAAGGGTTTGGGAGAAAGAGAAAAAGAAAAAACGAAATGAACGGAAATGAAGGAAGAAAAAGGGTGAGAGTGAGAATTGGTATAAGGGGTGATGAGGGTTTTATATGTGAGAGAGAGAGAAGATAGGGTTGGAATGATGACGAGTGAGAGAGTGTGAATTTGTGTGTGGTTGAGATTATAAAATTAATTTTTATTAAATTAAATTAAATTAAATTTTACTACTAGATGGGAATGGACGATTGGAATGTGTGTGATATCATATCAATTATATTTATGCTAGTAGATCTCATTTTTAGATGCCTTTTTTATTTTTATTTTTCTTCTACTTTTTTTATTATTTTTTAAGATGAATAAGTGAGATGATTGGGATTCGAACCATGGTCTCTTGCATATATAATGCATTGTCCTACCAACTAAGCTAAGTTTACGGGACTTTTAATATTTTGTTTTACCCGAGTTTATTAACCAGTTGAATTTAATTAAATTTACTCCCTCCAAAGACACTAATGGGGCTCGAACCATGGACATCTCGAATTTAAAATATGTTTTTTTACCACTAAACCAAATCTTTGGAGTTTAGCCAGTTGAATTCGATTAATTTTTCATTTACTTTACACTATTCTTGCTCATAAACATACATTGGTAACCCTTAAAACTCACACACACTTGCTAAATCTCGTGTTCGGGTTTTTATTTATTTATTAACAATCTGATTTTCGGAGGAATGTGATTAGATAATCTAGAGATTGGTCTTGAAATAGGTAAAGTATGACAAAAAATTGTTCCACAAGGAATCAAATTCAGATTCTTGGGATATTCTTTCTAGAGAATATTTGTTTAGTTTAATAATGTTGATTGATATTATTAGATGAATTATATTTTAGGTCACTTTTATTTTTTCTCCTTCTAATTAAAAATGATTTCTTTAAATGATATATTTTTTTATATAGTAATTGGAATGAACTAGAATGTTTTTAATTACTTGGTCAATATTTGATTTGTTTTCTTTATATATGTTTTATAGATTTTGCAATATTTGGGGTGCGTTTGCCCCGGCTTTTTTAGCTCTTAGAAGTTGATTGAAAACTAAAAGTGAAAATAAGAATTTTAAAAAACAGAGCAAAAGTTGTTTGGTAATTATTGTTTTTTTTAACTTCAAAGTTATCTTTAATATAAAATTTGTTTAGTAAAAAGAGCCTTAAGTGGGATTCGAAGCGGGATCATTACAAAAAAAGCTCCGGATTTTTTTTTTCAACCTCTTTTTCTAGAAGATCATTTAATCCAATTTTGCACATTGAAAAAAATCTGTTTTTTACGGTTAAGAACTTTGTTAAAAATGTGTTTGGCCTAACTTTTAATTAAAAAGAGAATTTAAAGCTAAAAAAAGTCGGATTAAACGGAGCTTGATTTTATTAGATTTTTTTTTTTACAGATTAACACCTATTATTGTCTGCGTGGAGGGCTTTTTTCATGAGTAAATGAATTAATGATACAGTGATTATGCAATGGATTTATCTAGAGTTTTTTTTTTTTTTTTTGCTAAAGATTTACTCTATACTTATGATTGCATTTACTCAACAAGGATAAAGAAGTGCCAAAAATCTAAAAACTGAGTCATCCCCAAGTAGGATTGTTCTATGATTCGCATAAAGAGTGTTACGCTTATCCAAAAATAAATATTAAGAGTGTTACTTTAAATTTTTATATGGGTACAAATTATAAATAAATGTAACATTATGTATAACACTTTTATAAAACTAATATGTGAATTTAGACATTAAGCTAATAGACAAAATAATACATAACAAATAACAAAGTATAAGTGATCTACAAACCAACAAAAAATAAGAAAGGCAATTTGACATCGGTGTACTTGGCTAATTCTGTAGTAGAATTAAAATAAAATATGAATGATGATTGAGTTTGTGGGTGAAATTATATTCTCAATCTCTCACAACGTCACAAATCAATTAGAAGAAGTGACAATATTGGTGTCTCGAATAAAATTACTCCGCATATTTTATTTGGTCAATAAAGTAATTATTATTTATTCTAACATTAATTAGGTATAATAATAATAGTTTGGTATATTTTGACCAACTATTTATTATTATTGTTATTATTTTGACTACCTATTTATTATTATCATACATAAAAAAATAATAAAAAAATTGACCTTTTTATGGTATTTTTATAGAAAAAAATATGCACCAACAGTGTAAAATATATGTAAAATAACTTACACCGTCAACAATCACAATTATATTTTTCGTCGTATTACCCTACTTAATCTCGCTTTATACTATGTAAATACCTTTGAATATGGATGACAATGAGTAAGATATGGGTATAGTACTATTGTAGTATTCATTCTCATATTCGCAATTTGAAAAATACTCGTATTCATCTTTATAGCTACATGGATAATAATATTTGTACCCGTATCCATATTTGTACTCGTTATCCGTATTTTTGCTAAAATTAAATGATCAATTATAAAATATCATATTATTTTAATAAAATTCAAAAAATTTAATATTAACTCATTAAAATTATAAACAAAAATATTAATAACCCACACATGTGTGTGTACATAAAATGCAGGTTTTTTACTCTACTCGTTGTGGATATTTTTTGCGGGTATTTGTTTGGTATAAGTCAAATTTTCATCGCTATCTTGGAACAAAAATTAGATATGAAATGAGAACAGGGGGAAAAAAAGGTTTAGCTACAATAAAGAAAATCATTATCATTATATATATAAAAGGAGCTAAGTCTCCAATTAACCCTAATTTAACCCTACTAAAATCCTAATTTAATTATTAGAAAATGATAAAAAATATCTTCAGCGAGAGTTGAACTTATAACATTTTTGTAAAGGCTTCATATATTAGCCACTATGACATATCAATCAATTTGAAATTTTTTGTAACCAACATGTATTGAATAAGCAATCCAATCAATTTTTTCTGTAATACATGTTCAATTTTTTTTCTAAGTCTCCAATTTTTTTATACACCTACCTCAGTAGAAATCGAACACATTACGTGTCACAACAATATATAATTTAATATTTTTCGGTTCTATGCAAATATTTAATTTGTTTAAATAGAAATCAATTTTTATTTTAGTATTTATCTTATATGTTTTGTTTTTCCTCTATATATATCTCAAGTTTAGCTTTCACAAATTTTTACTCTACCTATTCGTTCTCGCAGCGTTTTATATTTTCCTCTATATATATCTCAAGTTTAGCTATCACAAATTTGTGTTTCTATTGCTACTATGACTGATCAAAATATTGAATTTTAACTTGCACTACGTTGTTTAAGAGGTTTTTTTAATTTTATTTTATATTTTATATACTATAACTATTTATTCTCGCCGCGTTTTATATATACTACTTTCTTTCTTTTTTACACATAACACCATTGAATTCATACTCCAATAACTGACTTAGAGAAGTACGTCAATAATTGTCGGATCAAATATCGAACTTATTATGTTGAGTTTCACAATGGCAAAGTAAGTATACCTTTTATTTCAACTGAATGTATTTGATAATATTTGAGCATTTCACATTAGTAGAGATTTAACATTGTTATTATTTTTATTTTATGACGCGGTCATGTTACAAAAAATATTTGCATCTGATTTTGGTGACAACAACGTACATCGTTATGCTACACTTAACCTTTGTTTGGTAGGTGAGAAAATGAGAAGAGAGAAATAGAAATACGGAAACCAATGCATGTATTTGGATCCAACCAAATACTACATGCATTGGTTTTTGTGTTTCTATTTCTCTATTCTAATTTTCTCTCCTATCAAACACACCCTTATTGATCCAAACGGAAATCAATTTGAAATTTTAGTTGAAAAAATTAATGGCAGCATATATTTTAAACATGGATGATATGCATTGCGTGATTTTTATAATATTCAATATGGTGTTTGGGTGATTTTATTATACACTGTGATGAGTCAGTTTGGACTAATTTTAAAAGACATATTTGATTGTGTCATTATTTTAAAAAATTTATTATAGTTTTTTTATATAATATATGAAAATTTACAAAATCCGTGCGATAGCACGGGTCGGTGTCTAGTTACAATAAACTGAATTATGAGTATTTTTGACTCCATAGTAAGTAATTAGTTTAAATGGTAAATATCGTGACATTTTAAGTAGGTGGTCCGATGCTTAATTATTAGCTCGTTTTTTAAATCGCCGTGGAAGAGACTAAATCCTCTCAATTGTTTTTTTCACCACGGGGGCAGTGAACAATCTTACCATTGAAATTTTATTTTTTAAAAATTTTAAACTTTCGATGTATGGTAAGGATTGTGTATGTGACAATGTCCAAAAGCATTTTCTGAATATATATGTCCCAGATCAATCTGTATATCAAAGTTGTAGATCAATGTCCCAGACCATTGAAATTGAAGACCTCCTCCCACACCTTAGAAGTGAATGAACAATGGAAAAAAAGGTGGGCACAATCCTCATAAGGGCTAGAGCAAAAAACACAATATAGATCCCGCTGATTAAGTAAGACACCTCGGCGATTAAGTGTTGTCCTAGTAGGTAGCCTATCTAATAACAATCGCCAGCCAAAGACCAACACTTTTGACGGAATATCATTCTTCCAAAGTTGCTTAATGGCACTCAACACATTAGAATCCATACATGTTCTCTGATTATTACTTAATAAAACATTGTAACAAGATTTGACAGAAAAAAATACCATTCGTTTCAGGTATCCAACGCCAACTGTCAGCCTCTTCCGATTGTAACGAAAAACCGTGCAACAACTCCGAGAGTTCCATTGCCTGGTACTCCTCATCTTCTGTCAACGAATCAGTCCACTGCCAAGAAATAATACATGTGTCCCCATAACCACCTACTCTATCTGCGACCGTCGCATTCTGACACGCCTCTTTCATGTAAAGACTAGGATACAACACACTGAAAGGCTGATTCCCGAACCACTTAAAGTTCCAGAAGCTTGTATTGAGTCCATTACCAACACTAACTTTCACATGAGACTTAAACCAATCAATATCAGCCCCTCCAATCATTCCTGTAATATCTTTCCACCATATAGAATAGTTAGTTCCAACCATAAAGTTTACACCACCCAACAACAAGGTAGGAAGATGGCCATATCTAAACCGCAATAAATCAGCCCACAATGTTTCACTTTCAGTCAAAAATCGTCATTTCCATTTATTCAGTAAAGCAGCATTAAACAAAGATAGATTTTTTACTCCTAACCCACCTTGAGCCTTTGGAAGACATATTTGGTCCCATTTGATCCAACAAATTTTTTTATCCTTTACCCCACCTCCCCATAAGAAATTCCTCTGGATCCTTTCTAATATTTTCACTATACAGCTCGGTGCCTTGAAAAATGAAAAAAAATAGAGAGGGAGACTTGACAATACCGAATTAATGAGAGTCACACGCCCGCCAAAAGAAAGATGGTGACTTTTCCAAAGGCTTAAACATTTGGTCATCGCTTCTACCACCGGCTTCCAAGTCTCACGCCGTCGCGGATTAGCTCCCACCGGTATTCCGAGGAATTTGAAAGGAATGGTCTCAGCCCTGCAAGACAAAAATGAAGATCCTGCTGCTAAAAGTCAAGAATCAACATTAATACCATACAACTTGCTCTTTACGAAATTAATTTTAAGGCCGGAGACAAGTTCAAAGCTTCGAAGCAAAGTTTTAATAGTTTGCACATTCTCCCAGGAACCTTCACCCAATAAAATTGTATCATCCGCGAATTGCAAAATATGAAACTGAATGTTGCTAGTGATATGATACCCCTTGAATTTACCAATCGCTACCGCCCTTTTCATCAGCCCCGTTAAACCTTCAGCTATAATTAAAAATAGAAAAGGGGATAACGGATCACCTTGCCGAAGACCTCTTCCTGCTTTGAATTCCGCAGTAGGACTACCATTAATCAAAATAGACATAGTGCTTTTGAAGATACAAGCCCTCATCCATTTTAACCACCCTTCCGAATATCCCATTTTGATCTTCATATGTTCCAAAAAACTCCAACTAACAGTGTCATAGGCTCTTTCGAAGTCAACTTTGAACAAAAGGCAGCCGTCTTTTCTTCGTTTAGCTAAATCAATAATTTCGTTCAACACCACGACCCCATCTAAAATCTGTCTCTGAGGTAGGAAAGCTGATTGACAGTTAGAGATCAATTTCCCCATTACTTTTTCCAACCGATTAGCCAGAAGTTTCGACAGAATTTTATAAATACTTCCTATCAAGCATATAGGACGATAATCAAAAAGGTCCTGAGGATGATCCTTTTTTGGAATAAGGGTCAAGAACGATGCCGTCATAGGTTTAGGTAAATGAGCATTATAATGGAACTCATTTATAAAAGCCATTACATCACCTTTCACAATCATCCAGCAGGCTTTCAAAAAATTAATGTTAAAACCATCCGGCCCCGGACTCTTGTTTCCATCACAACTCCAGACTGTTTCTCTAACTAACATTTGAATCAAATCAATTGATGGAAATTTGATTAACGGCTAAATAGTTTTTAATGGTTGAACGCGAATACAGAGTTTAAACGGGCTTTGAGGCGACTATTAAGTCTTATTAGGGCCGTTATAATATTTAGAATTTTCTTTTCTACCCCTACATTTAACTATTTACCCCTACGAACAAACCAATATTCCTATTTTACCCCTTTTGAAAAATTAAAAAATGAGTTTTGCACATTTAGCCACGGTTGGTTAAACCGTGGCTAATATGAAGAATTTTCGGTACACTTTTTTCCATGTACACCGATGACAAAGTGTAAATCGGAACAGTTTGAAAAAAGTGTTCCGATAAACATTAGCCACGGTTTAAACCGTGACAAAAACTAAAATCTGAAAAAATACAAAAACACTACGGATTAGCTACGAAGTAGCTACAAATTCAGTAATAGCTAATCCTGTATATTCTTCTACAGGATACTAGGATTTGTAATAAGTGGGAGATGACTGGTTATTGTCCCTTTGGTAACAAATGTCATTTTGCTCATGGTGCTACAGGTATAATCCATTTCCATGTTATTGCTTTTCTTTTTCTAGGAATTTTTTTATGGTTTTGTTATGTGAGTTGGATTGAAGATTTATGTTTTATGATAATTGAAGGGGATTATGTTTTCTTATTATATAGATAATAAAGTGCTACTAGAATAGGAAACTTGGGAATAATTTGGATACAGTTTGGGTATTTAAATAAGATGCTTTGTATGCTTCAAATTTAAGGCTTCATTTTCTGAATAAAAGAAGCCCTGTCTGCAACGGATGAGAAAATAATATTTTCATGACTGGTGGTGGGTTCAGAATGTATTAATTTACAGATTATATAGGATTAGCTACTTTTTTTTTTTTTTTTTTGTACTTTTCTAGATTTTAGTTTAATGTTTATCGGAAGACTTTTTCTAAACTGTTCCGATTTACATTTTTTCATCGGTGTACATGGAAAAAAGTGTACCGAAAATTCTTCATATTAGCCACGGTTTAAAAACTCATTTTTTAATTTTTCAAAAGGGGTAAAATAGGAATATTGGTTTGTTCGTAGGGGTAAATGATTAAATGTAGGGGTAGAAAAAAAATTCTAATATTTAATGAAAGTTCAAGAGATTACGACATAAATTTAAGCTCTGTTTGGTAAAAAATAGCGAATAGCTGATAAGTTAATTTATAGCGGACGAACTTATAGCAGATAACTTATAAGCTAACTTTTGGTTTATAGCGAATAAACTAGCTGATTGAATTTGTATTGTTTGTTAAAATTAACGGTTGAACTAGTTTATAAGTATGAAATGACATAAAAAAACATGTTTAATTAATATTTAATTTTTTTAAGTAAGTTATAAGCTCATAAGCTACTTCAAATAACGTTTGAAAAATAAGCTATAAGCTAGTAAAATAAGTTATAAGCTCTTTTTTTAAAAACTATTACTAAACAGAACTTTTAACTTATAAACTAAAAGCTATAAATTATAAGCTAATTTATTGACCTTCTCAAACAAAGTCTTAACCGAGTCAAAAGTCATGTAACAACTTTCTTACATATGTGACATGATAAATGAAGTGGTTACAAATAGAGATAATAGTACAAAACTAACTCCAATGTTAGTTTTGAATGACAAAAAATGTGGTCAACCTTCAATTTCTTGAATTAGGAATACATAGAACATGTATGAGCATTTAATTGTACATGCAAAATAGAGGTTTGACATAAAAAGGACACATCTTGAATATAGAAGGGTCGTAACCATGACATAAATAAATCGATTGTTAAGGATAACAGTGAAACATAATTTTTTGGAATGACAAAAACATTTGGTGTCAATTCACTCTTTTCTTTTTTGAGAAAAACACACCAAAGCTCGACTTTCTCCTTATTTTGTTCAAAACATTTTCAAGTCAATTCACTCGTTTCTTTTTTGTCCTTCAAAGAAATTTGTCCCTTTAATATTTAGAGTAATCATAACATCATTAATTGTCCCTTTGTTATTCACGGTAGTCGGTGTATATTCGATTGAGATTTTGAAAGACTATTTTGACAAAAAAAAAGTCTTGAAGATTTTAAAAGACTTTGTGGGATTATATTGATTTTGTGAGATTTTAAAAGATTTTTTTTAAAAGACTTTTTACAATCAAGATTTTTAACACATGGTTTGAATGGATTTTGAGAGATTTTTTTAAAAAGACTTTTTACAATATTAGAATTTGAGAGGCCTATACTCAACCACAAAAGCTAGCTTGAGAGTTGAAGTTTGCACTACTTTATAAAGGCTATCTTTGTCATATCTCTAGCCAATGTGAGACTTCTAACATACAATCAAGATTTCATAATAATTTATATATTATGAAAATTTCAAAAGACTCAATATATATTAGGAAAATTTCAAAAGACTCAATAAATTTTAATAAAAAAATTATAAGAGTAATAAATAAATAAAAAATATTTTTTTGGGATCCAAAACAACAACAAAAAAAAAAAACGATGAAAAGTTTTGTATTTTTCTTTACGTACGATGTTGGAAAATAAAGCATATGGAGCAAGTGAATCACCGATTACCGATTGTATATATAAAAAAATGTAATTTTTTATTGTAAACCAACTGCATAATTCACTTTAATGACCGGAATAACACAAGAAATAGCAAAAATGTTGAATCCAATATGAAAAAAAGTTGCAGAATTTGTTCAAAAAGAAAACTTACAAAAAACATAATTGATAAGTAAGTGAAGAAAGAAAAGAAGAAGAAAAATTTTGTTACAGTGATGATGGACTCTGAAAAGAAAAAAGTCTTAGAGAGTTTGAAAAAGTCTCAAGGTTTTTGGTGAGATTGTTGAAAGAGTGTCTCAAGTGTATTTTTAACTAAAAAGTCTCATGAAATCCACTACATGAAAGAATTCACCAAAATCCGTTGTTTTTTGAATATCAAGTGACATTTTATAAGTCATAAGAAATCTCAATTGAATAACAGCGGATTTCATTGCCCTGAAAAAAAAATCTTAATTGTCTTAATTGAATACCACAAAATTTGATTTGATTTTATAAAAATCTTGATTGAATACCAATGAAATTTTTTAACATAAAAAAGTCTTTTAAAATCCATTGAAATCTCAATCCAATACACCCCTAGTAATATCATTGTCCATTGGGGTGAAATTCTTGTGTTTAGAGTGTGTGTGGTTAAACTTTTGTGTAGAGATACAACGTCTTCCTCTGTTGCATTAACTTGTTACTTGACGCTCTCCCAGACTCATAGACACATTATTGGTGCAAGTATCCACAATTTTTGTTGATAACTAATATCTATCGAAGAATCTTGATGTCCACTTTAATGGGTCTCCCCTTACCATACATATTTCTCTCCATTAACCTGAAACTTTATTGAAGAGGTCAAAATTGAGTTGTACTCGGAACAATGTAATATTGATTGGTATCATTTTTTTTTGGGGAATGATTGATATCCATCTTTTCACCAATAGATATACACCAATCTATTTGTTTGAAGAATTGATACTTGAATATAAAAAATTAATGTTGTATATGAATTTTTTTTGTCAAGGTCTTATACGGATATGTTTGAAATGCGTGCAAAGTGTATTTTTATTTGTTAATGTTATTATTGGAGTTAAAAAATTATTAAAAATAATTTTCAACTACCGAAGAGATTACTGGTTGAGTCGCGGATTAGGTCGCTATCTTTAAGACATTTCGTGGCACTGCCTAAAATTGTGCAAGCAGACTATCAACCACGAAGTCCCCATGATAAAACAGCCCAGTTATAACTGCACGGTAGAAATCGGTTAAAGAATACACCTTCTTGAATGGTACTGCGATATCACTCGAATTGATACTACAATATCAATCTATGACTCAGTGGTACTACGATACCACACATATTGATACTACAATATCAATCTACGAGTCAACGGTACTACGGTACCACATGTATTGATACTACAACATCAATCAAAATAATGACATTGAAGTCATTCTAAATATGATACTAAGACCATTCAGGGATTAAGGTACTATGACCATTCTTAATTTGATAGAACTAGTGATACTTGATCACTCTTACAATAAAATAATACTAATATAAAATTAGTATAAAAAAGCTATAACATAAATTAAAACTCCTACCAGAAGAACTACCACATATATGGATATATACTCCCTAACTTGGCTCACATATTCATAAATATATTCAGCAACAAGAACAAGTCCAATTTAACTGCTAAAATGTTTATCCAAATGATGAAACAAAATGGAGTGTTCACTGTATTTCCTTATAATATTTATATATGGTTATTAACTCTATAAATCAAATTAGTATCAATTTGAATTAGGCAGCAATTGATTCGTGAATATGAAATAACAGTGTTACTCAAATTTTAAGATTATGAACGCATGAAAAGAGAATACTAGTGTACCTCATAAGTTATATTGCAAACTAATTGCAGCTCCGTGCAATTCAATCAATTCCTTTTATGTAGTATGTGCACTTGTTGTGTATTATGATTCTCTGATGATGCTGAATAGATGGATTTTGTGCAGCTTTAGTGGCATTCTCCACTTCACTAATTTTTGTGACTTGCTGCTCTGCTAGGCTTAGAACCTAGTGAAAAACTCTAATTCGTGGCAGCTAAGCATCATGTGGTATTGTTATATATTGTGCTTTTGCTTTTCAATCTACCTTTTTATTTTTGTGACTGCAAGTTATAGGAGAGAGCAAGTTGTGTTACATTACATGGGTATCAACTAGGTTAAAATTGTAACGTCTCATTCATTCATGAAAGAAAAAGAGTAACCTCTCATTTACAATAAAAATGTGCAAATGCAATTTAATTGGTATTTTTATTCTAAAAAATACACATTAATATTTTCTTAATTACCCGATGTAGGAAAAATTTTATTTTCAATTCACACACCAATGTGAACTTTGTTCCAACAGTTACTATGATATAAATAAAAAATTTCCACCACCATTAGCGGCAATGCACAAGTTAAGAATCAACTTAAGAATCAAACTTCTAATTATTTGATCGAAAAGTCAAAGACTCTTACGGATCAAGATTTACTCATGTTGATCATTTTCTATTGTCTATCTTGCACCAATTATAACAAAGATTTCTGTTGTTGTTTTTATCTTCATACCACTTTATTTTTTTTACAATTACAGTCACTAGTTCAAAGTAAAAGAGATGACAAAATATATTAAAACATATGATAACTCAACTTCAACTCTTGCCTCTCAGATGAGTTCATTATGATAGCATATCTCTATATTTTTTATTTGCAATGAAGTTGAGGGTTAAACTCAATGACATTTAGCATGCTACTCAAATCGCTCATCACTAAACCAAACTTAGTGACTCAGTTTATCATTATTTTTTTTTTTTCAATATCTCTATCTACATACCACAGTGGTATAATAGCAATCTTTGTTTTTTTTTTTTTTTACAATAGCAATATTTTATTATACTTTAATTTAAAAATATGCGAGCCAATACCCAATACCCATTGCAACGACGTATTTCAAACGCATACGATGCTTGGATCAGCTTTTCTCCTACAACTTTTTTCTCTTGATTGTATTATAATAGTTATTCCTTTGTTTTTAACTTTTCTTTTTCATTTCTGTCTAAAAGAGTAAAAGAAATTTCCTTTTCATTTATCATAAAGAAAAAACTTTTCTTAGTTTAAAAAAAAAAACGTTTTCTTATTTGTTAATCACAAATCACAATGCATGCTCTTAAGCATATTTTTATCATTACTTGTGTGGGAATTTGTCGGAAAAAAATTGTTACGATTGTTGTTCATTCATTTAATAAATGTTTGGGGTACCATATTTACACTATTTAAATAATATTTCTTCTCCTTTAAATCCTCAAAAAAAGTCAAACAATATTTATCATATTATTATATTTCACCAGAACCGTAATCATTTTATGTTTTGTGTTTTAATATTCATTATTGAATATCTACGTTTTCTATTTTTTGATTGACAAACTCTCGATGATTCATGTTAATGCACCGCGAGTTTGAGGCTTTCGTTAATGCCCCGTTTGTTTGAGAGGAAATATTAGATAAGAAGTTATTGAACTTGCATTGTTGTGCCTTTTATATTTACAAGTTAGTAATCTAGTCCTTTTAGGTTTTGATATGTATTATGCTTGTAACCCTTATATATTTTCACACGTTATCGTATTTTATTGAAATCCTAACATTCTTCATTGTTCCTTTTTGTCTTTCCCCTATCTCGTATTCTTATTGTTAACAATGACTACATCAATTAGAGAGCAAATCAACATGGAGATACACAACATCATATATCACGTCTCACAGTAACTTAATGACATTGTCAAACATACGTTCACAATAAAACTTATTCAACGAGTTAAAAATTTGGAGGTAAAGCGAGTCAGTTTTTATGACAAACTATGTCACCTCGGTCCTCCACAATTCCAGTTATTAATATTAGGTTAAATATATCCGCGTGTCTTTTAAGTTTTGCGTTAGTAATAGATAGATCTTTAAATTTTTTAGATAACATTTAAGTTTTTTAGGTGACAAATAGAGTCTTCATGTTTCAAACATACTTGTTGCACTATTACTCTTTTAGTTAACATCTATTACATTGTTGCATCGTAACAGTTAACATTGACGTTGAACACTATGAATATTTTGATGAAAAATACACATATGTTAGAAAATATTAAGTGGAAAAGTAATGATACAACAAGTTTTCGTAACAAGCGACAACTAGAAGATAACATTGTAAGTTCAAATAACATTATTGCCTAACAACTTACCTTAAAACGTAAAATTAAAAGATGCTTAAATTCATTTAGCTTTTAATTTATTTTCATTACTAGCGGGCCAGGCAGCCGCGTTCCGCGCTTGCCTGTGTCTAACTTATGTTAAAAAAAAACATGCCTTATGCCATATTTGAATTTTAAGAGAGGGGTAAATTTGTCCAAATAAAAAGTCAACCTAAACTCCTATATCCTCTTTATATACTGTATAGATTATATTATAGAGAGATAATATATAATAGAGGCTACCGTATCTTCATTATTTTTTAGCATACAAATGTGATGCATCATAGTATTATTCGTTCAAGAAAAAAATTTGTGATGCATGATATTTCGCTGTCATTCAGTTCCAATGGGCCAAATCATGCAATTGTGGCGACCAACATGCATACATATTTTCGTATGTATGAATTGAATTGAATACAACTGAAAACAACCTTTTTCTTTCGATTGAAAAATAATTAATTAAAATTTAAATTTGAGAGCTACTTTTATCTACAAGTATTTTTAAAAGGCGTGCCACTTGATGTCAGAACTGATCCCCCAAACCATATTAAACTGGTGGTGAAAGCAAAAAAAAAAAAGGGCGTGAACTATGCTAATTTTTGTCTCGTTGGAGGTTATCTTTTCAAACACAAAACCCTTGTTTTTTTTAAACCAAAGGTATACTCTTCCGTGCCCAACTGCGGAGACTAATCTCATCGAAGTAGCTGAGATCTATTTTAAAAGTTGATCTCTTCCGACAAATGTTTCTCCATACGCACCAACGGATGATTAAACCGAGGACCAAATGTGTTTTAGTAGCTATCGTGTGACCAACTCCCTAACTAAAAATATTTGTAAGACCCTTTCACTACTTATTCACCATCATGAAAAATAAATGCATATTATGTGTGCAATATAATTGAATCCCTTTCATTTTCATGTTAGTTTGTACTGTGAAGTGTGACACACTCCAAATCATATGAAACTAATATTATCCTAACAATCATCAATTAGAAAAACAAAGCTTTAAATTTCAATAACACATAGTTGAGTGAACGAAGGTGAGTGTGTGCTGTCATGGATGGTGGAGGGTCCTAAAGAGACTAATTTGGTAGCCATCAAAGCCCATAGCATAAGTTGGCAGCATTTGCAATTAGGAAGGTAGATCCAAAATCCACATTTGTGGGACTCTTGTCTCTTTTTTAAGGTTTGATTGGAGGAGGTTTCGATGGGATCAATTACATGTGCTATTATGCGAATCTTTATTTTATCGTTCCTAAAAATTATGCGAATCTTCTTCCATGGAATTGTTAGAGCATTTTCATGCTAATCACATTAATAAATTATTTGCCAACTATACAAAAAAATCATTATGTTCTAGCAAATTATTATTTATATTGCTTCAAAATAATAAACTCTTGATAAAATAAATGTCACCGACATTTGAACTATGAAAGATTTAGTGAATCCACCTCTCCATAGTCCATAGTGTGTATATATAGGCATTTTGTTTTAAATGGTGGAGGTGTCCTTGGGGGAGAGTCAACCTAGATATATTGGCACTTGGAGCTTAATTATATTCTATATTGGGTGTTCTTGGTTTGGATTTATATATTTTTGGGGTCACATGTTCGAGAGTTTGACTCCAAGATTATATATTGTGACTCTCTTGAGAGCTCTATCATTTAGTCATATTTATAGAGAAACTAATGGGGGAACAAATTTTATTGTTAAAAATTACTATTCCTTTTTCTTTGAAGGAATTATTTTTAGATATTTTTTATTTATTTTTATTCTTAGTATTTAATTTGTCTTTTAAATGATGTTAGTAGGGTCAGTTTACATTGTGTACTTCATGTTGGAGTTTTTCTTGGATGGCACTTCATGTTGGAGTTGATTGAAACATTTTGAAAAAGTCTCACATCATCTTGTATGGGAGTTTATTTTCCTTGTGTTATTAGACAACCATCATGTTTTTTTTCCTTGTGTTTGGAGTTTTTTTTCTTCGCATTATATTATTATGTGATGGTTATCCACCTTAATTGCTTCGTGTTAATTTTTTTCTTATTTTTATAAATAGTAGAGTTTTGATTCGGCTTGGTGGAGAATGTGAATAAATTTTGGTGTACTGGATCATTTTATTGAAAGTCTTCTCGATAAATAGTGATTATACTTATTTTTGTTGGTCGTACGTAAATACCATACAAGTATATGACGTGAAAGACTTGCACTTAACAAAAATTATTAGATTCAAGCATAAGTAATTAATCTCACATTAATTAATTATGAGTGAACTAATAAATGTTCAAACACCTTAGAATTATCATTCATATATATGTGGATCCGGCCAAGTGCTTTCATAGGAGTTCAATGATATGACCAACTCATATTTTTCCAACAAATAAGCAAATAAAAATGGAAAGACAAAGGTGGAGTAGCTAGCAAATAACAGTTGAAGTAATAATATGATATCAACACCGACAAATTTGAGAGTTATATTCTTATATTGTTTATTATCAAAAATAAAAAATTAGATTAGATATTCCACGTGTTATAATATTGGCGGGAACTTTATTTTATTTTCTTGCCAAAAATGAAATATGGACTTGTCGCAAAGCGACAGCACCAACTTGATGGTCAGTTCAAGCTAAAATATCTCCAAAACAAGCCTATGATTTAGTCTAGTGACGAGGAATTTGGATAGTATACACGAGGTTTTAGGTTCGATCTTCTACTCATTTGTAAATCAAAAAAATATTTATTTTAGCCTTTTTTCATCAGACTTTACTTATTTTGCAGTAAAATTTTAAATTATTAGAGTGCTCTTTTCTTGAAAATTAATGGATTAAAAATTAAAAACAAATTGTAAATATTGCTATAATTCACACAATTGTGAGGTATCGAGTTTGAACTAAATAAGTTGTAAGTTGTCCGACTTAACAATTCATCATTTGCTACATAACTTCTCAAACTTGTCTAAATTTACCAAATGAATTAGTTTTAAATTTATTTTGACAGCAACCTTAGTTTTAAAATTAGAAACCGCGAGAATGTGTCAAGAAGAAGACACATATCATATAGTTTTCAAAATATTTAATAGAAAATTAAATTTTTTAATTAGAAAAAATACAAAGATAGATGTGAATAATATGATATGGGATGAACACGTAAATAGATGCTGGCACTTACTCTTTCGTGCCTAACAATGTTTTAGGATAAGATCTTGTTTACCTAATTGATAATATTATACTTTCTCAAAACCCAAAAGTATATATATATTCCTTAAATCTAATATCTTTCTTTGTCAAAAAAACAGATTCTAAATTTTATTCTAATAAAACCAACTGTTGGGATTAAAATATAAATGAGAAAGGAATTGTTTTATAAAAATTATTCTATTTAATTAATTATATGTAAGATCTAGATAGCTCGACTATCGAATGCTAATACTTTTAGTTTAATTTTTAGTCTAAATGCATAAGTTAAATTTGAACTTGGAATCTCGCAGTTGTGTATGATATTCTTTTATTATAATTGTTACTTCATCCAAGCGAAAAAAAAGAAAAGAAAAGTATGTTACAAAAATTAAATTAAACTTTTAATAAAAATAAAATAGTGACAGTAAATAATTTTGAGACTGCCAGAAAGGCTGATTGCTTCATTTTTTGTCAGTATGTTACAAAAAAAAAAAAAAATTTTTTAATAAATTAATTTTTTTAATAAAAATAAAACAGTGATGGTAATTAATGATAGTTTGGCCTCTACGTATGGATTTGTTTTGATGGAAAGCCCTTTGGTGTGTTTGAAGTGACCAAATGGAGTGGACATGAAAGGTTTTGAGTTTAGGCACACATACATCAAACCCTTATCTACTCAAGATAATTCAATCCACAACCTCCATTTATTAGTGATCCTTTGCGTGTATCAATTAAATATAAGTGCCTAATTAATCAGATGTGATTAAAGAATGATGATACTCTAATTCTGGTCAAAATTTGATTTATTTGAAATACATAATGAATGACCTTTCATACTTGTTTTAGACAACTTTTTCACATATAAAAAAATATATACTATAGTATAAAATAAAAATGAAAGGTTTATTCGTTGGAGAATAAATAACTACCTACAATATTCAATTAAAAACGTTGAATGGTGGGAGTAGATAGAAAGTAGTACAAATTTTAAACGTGTCGCCTATATTATGGAAAGTTTTTTATATAATATTTTTCCGCAAGTCTTGGTTGATGATATTCTTATATTAAGTTTTTTTGTTTTGTTTTTGTTGTTCTTTTTCAGCTGTAATTTTTTTTTTGTTTATAAAATATGAATTAATTTAAATAGTAAGAGATTTGAGTTTTTAAACAAATTATTAGAAGCATGATATATGACTTTTGCATATATAGAAAATTTAGTTGAAAAGAGTGAAACCACTTTGTATATCCCATTAATTCCTCGGTGGAAAATTTCAAAGCTCATGCATATAATAAAGTATACAAAAGAAAATGCATTTTTTTGACACCGAATATAAAAAAGAGTAAAGGACCCCAATTTCTTTTTCTTAATTTGTAAGTTGTTTATTGCTTTTCTTTGTAAGTTGTTTATTGCTTTTTAGTTTTTACTACATAATGACATGTCACAGATGTGAACACTACGAAATTTCCTTCAAGCTATAGTGGTTGGAACGTAAATATAGGAATGGCTAGTAAAATACTTAATTTGATCCTAGTAAAATTGTACCCCCACTTCCAACCTGACAATTGAAGTGTTGCTAAATGTTATTTTTGAAGTTTGAAAACTTGTTTTAAAAATACTCCATATGCCACTAAGAAATTAATTATTAGGTTGAGTCGCAGATGAGATTGCTCTCTTTTCATCGAGTGGGTTGTGAATTGAATAAAAACCTCTATTAATAAAGGAGCTGTGATCAAACGCAAACAGAAATGGAAAAAAGTCTATTTTGTTGCAATTAATCTATCAACGGTCAAACGTCTATTTTGTTGCTTTTAATTTTTTTTTAATCCATAATATAGTCAACCAAAGTTTAAGAATGAAGAATTTTACCTTTATACCTATTTCAAAGTGGAGTTTAATTACGTATAATACCCGTGGTCGCGGCGTTGACGCAATTTTTTTATTGGAAGATAAATATTGTATAGTACGAATTTAGTCCTGTTATATAATTATTTGTCATTATGAAGTTGTTGTTCGGCGTATAATAATTATAATATTTATAAATGACAAATTGTTCATATGATTGAAAATTATTTTTCTAACAATTTGAAATAGATGAAGTAACACTAGGTACTACACAGTGTGGACTTGTAGTTATTTTAGGCATTGTTAATAAATATATCTCATATTTGTTTATTTATTTGAATTATAAATATTATTAAATATTAAAGTTGACAAATTTGATTAAGAAATATTTTCATCAGTAATAACTTGTTCCTTATGTATAGTAGTTATTTAAAGAATTTATCAAGAAAATTAAAAGTTGCTCCCTTATATAGTATAGCAATTTAAATTTTCATTAGCAGCAACTTGTTCTCCCATTGTTTAATACAGTAGTTAGTTTGAATTTGTATCAACAACATATTATCTCATTAAAAAATTTAAAATTTTCATTATAATCAATTTGTTACCCCGTGTATAATAGTTACTTTAAATTTTTATCAACAACATTTTATTTCGTGTATAATGCTTATTTTTAAAAAAAATTGATAAGTATTATTAAAAAAATGTGTTCTTTATCCCTTTTTAAAAGTCTCCTTTCAAATTTTCAAAGACAAATATAGGTCCGCATAGAGAATAGGGCTTATAAAAAAAATAGACACACATATTAATATATAAGTAGAAATATATACGTCCCCGTACAAATTATAAAAGATAGATACGTGTATTAATATATGAGTAGAAATATAATCTCACACATAAACAATAAAAAAAATAGTCGACCTTACTAATATATATTATGGATCTCACACAAACACAAAAAAAAAATTAGATCTCGTATTAATTTTTTATTATTTTGGTAGAGAGACGAATGACAAAGTCATTATAAACTCACACACAAACACACACACAAGTGATGGACCGGGGTTCTAACCCTAGTTATGACGTCTGACCTAACAATTTCGGCATTTTTTTCCAGTTGAAATAGAATTCGTGGACAAGTCCTCATTAATTTTTTTTTTATTTTGGTAGAGAGACGAATGACAAAGTCATTATAAACTCACACATAAACACACACAAGTGATGGACCGGGGTTCTAACCCTGGTTATGACGTCTGACCTAACAATTTCGGCATTTTTTAGGTTGAAATAGAATTTGTGGACATGTCCTCATATTAATTAATATATGAGTATGAATATAAGTTTCGTAGAAATTATAAAAAAATTAGACAACCATTTTTGTCAGTTGAGCTAGAACTTGTGGGTATGTCTTCGTATTAATTAATATATGAGTATGAGTATAAGTCTCATTGACAATCTTATTAATATACGAGTAAAAATATAGATTTCCGTAAAAATTATAAAAAAAAAATAGAGATCCTAATTAGTATATGACCCGATATAAATAGAAGAAATAAAATATAAAAACAATGTGTAAAAAAGTATAATTTAGTATGAAATGACAAAAATTAATAATGATTATAATAGTTAATATTATTTTATTATAATTTGGTATGAAAAGACCAAAATAACCCTTATTTTAGTGATGTGTAGAAATAGGAAAAAAGGTAAGGAGGGACAAATTTGAAAATTCTATAGGGACAAATTCAAAGTATGTCTTATTCTAAATCTTTCAACCACCTTAATTATTAGACAAATTTGAATGTCAAGAGTGTTTATCAGTAGACTCTCACTATTAGATATCATCTCCACCATGAATTCCAATCAAACAAGAAGGAGCATCGCATACTTTTACAAACTACTACAAATATTGGTATGATCTTTTAGGTATAATAAACTCTCATATTTCACATAAATCATGCTTGCACTATATCTTTTTGACATAAAAGTGTCTTTGCATGTACACCATTTCACTTGAAAATGAAGTGAATAAAAAGTGGAAAAAGTCTTTGACCAAAAAAAGGAAAAAAATAATTGAAGAGGAAAATAACAAAAAAGTGGAGGATGCCTATACTTATATCTGAGGATATGCAATCTAATTGGGAATATTGGGAATATTTCTCTTTCCACCCCCTGTGTTTCTTTTCTACCTCCAATTTTCTATTTTTGCCCTTAAAAAATGGAGGGTAAAAAAGATACGAGGGGAGTGGGAAGAGAAAACTTCCATAATTGGCTATTTGGGCCTATTCCTGAATACTAAGGCATTTGTGTCTAGTCCAGAAATCTTAATACGGGCCTTCAGTTGATCTAGACGATTTTTGCTTTTTAGGCCCCCTATAGTACTGTTAAGCCCCCAAAAACCCAAAAGTACCCCTTATTTTTTGGATCTTCGATGGTTTGACAGTTACAATCCAAAAACGCTTAATTTCGGCACCCACGTGCCGAAATTAGTTAATTTCGGATTGTAACTGCCGAAATATAAAAAAAATGAAAATAAAAAACCATTTCGGCACGTAAAATTCGAAATTAGTTCATTTAGACACCTACGTGCCAAACTTAACTAATTTCGGCACGTAGGTGCCGAAATTAGTTAAGTTTGGCACGTAGGTGTCTAAATGAACTAATTTCGAATTTTACGTGCCGAAATATATAAAAAGTTGAAAAAAAAGACATTTTGGCATCTACATTTCGAAATTACAATTTTTTTTGAAAAAGAAAATCATTTCGGAACCTAAGTTCCGAAACTGAATAGGGATAATTTGGTCAAATCGGGGGGCTTTAGAGCAACATAGGGGGGCCTAAAAAGCACATTTCGATCTAGAAAATTTGTCTTCCAACCCTCTGCCACTCTTTTATACCCCAATATTCCAATTTTATCCCCGTAGAAAACTTATTATCGTGTGTTTGTCTTAAAGCTTCTGAACTTGTTTGATCAGGAGCATCAACACAAGCATTAGTATTTAAAGACTATTCTTCATTGATTTTTTTTTTTAATTTGCGCTTTAAGGGTGTTTTTTTAATTAATTTTTGTGGTTTATGTTTTTAGATTTGAAGATGATGCTGTGATGATGGTGATAATTTGGTGTTGTTGATGTGAAGAAGAAAGAATTTTTTTATTACTTATTTTTAATTTAATATTTTATAACTGTCATTTTGGTCCGTGGACATATCATAGGCCAATTGTCCACTAATGTGCTTACTCAGCATGCCACATGTCCCCAAAAAATGCCGCATCAATTTTTTTTGTAAAGTTAACGGCCGTTTTTAACATCATGGATCAAAGTAACTAACGGATTGCAGAGTCAGAGACCGTTTTATATTTTTCCTTGAGTCATGGACTAAAATGACTTCGTGTTGTACATTCAGGAACCAAAATGACTGTTTTCCCTCCTTTTAATTTTAGCTCTCTTGTTTTTTAACATTTTCCTCGCTTGTTTGACTATGATTTTGTTTGGTAAAAATAATATCATTTAGTCAAAATAACTCTTATAAAATATAGGGGAGGGATTACAATACAACAAAGAGTGTTCCTCTTCTTTGCAGTTGGAGTGAATAATTAATGATAATCCCCCCAAACTAAACTAATTACTCACTGAGTTCGGAATTTGATGGATACCATTGCCAATTCCATTACAAACAAAAATCTAGTAACATGTCCAGTTACAGAAAAAGGTTGTTTATGCTTTTTAAGCCTTCACAAGACTACTATGATGACGTGTTCCCTGTCAAAAAGACAATCCACTCCTCTTCCTCTTTCTACATGTTTTCCATTCATTTGACACCAGAAGAAACAAAGACACAACATAACATAAACAAACACATTATTGTTTCTTCACCGTTCATTCAACCCATCATAAAAAAAAAAACACTTTTTTATAAACTTTTCTTGCTTTTTCGCCGCATAGCCACAAATATAGCAAACCCCATTTTGGTGATTCATTCTCAACCATCAAATCCATTTTCATTTTCTTAATCAAATTAATGGGTAAACGAAAACGAACTTCTGATTTCACTCATTCCCATAGGGATCATTATCCTCCTTCCTCTTCTTCTTCGGGTACGTTTTTTCCTTTAATCTTTCCATTTTTTGTAAGTGATTTTTAACTAGAGGAAATCAAGGAAAGCAATCATCTTTGTTGACCCTTTTCTCAAGATTTCTATTTGGTTTTAATGGGGTTTCAGGGTTTGAGTTTTAGATTTTGATCAGAGTATCTTTAAGAATTTAATGGAAATGGATATTTTTATAGATGTTTTGTGATTGACGCTGAACTCAGTAGGAGGATCACAGTTCCATCCCCGCAACTGCGATCGGAACCACTTGATGTCAGAACTGATTCCCGAACCAGATTAAACCGGTGAAAACCAAACAAAATTAAAAAAAATGAGGGATGATAAAAAAATGTAAACTGATTTTATTTATTTAATTATTTATTTTCTGAGCAGATTTTAATGTGTTTTATTACTTCATGCAATTGACATAGCTAAGCTAAGTATTAGTCTATCATACATTGAACTATGGTCAGTTTTTGGCATTTAGTTAGCATATAACAACCGATCTGAGAATGTTTTATTATCCCTTTTCATCAGCACATTGCATATTCGATTGCTATGCTTTATACGTGTGGACTAGGTGGCATTGAAACTTAACCTAAGTAGGTTGATGATTCAATTGAAGGCGTGTTTGGTGTTTGGTGTTCAATAGTGAGATATGTGGTTACATTTGATCACTTTTATTTTCTTAAATTATCATGGTGTTCACATGTCAATGTCGACGTGTATATGGTGTTTGTGTGAGTGCTTTATAACCAATTTGAGCCGGCTAGCACAAGTGTATCAACAGATTATGTGATATGAAAGTGAAGTTACCATTTTGATTTTGAAGTGATGTGCTATAATTTGCATGCATAGTCTACCGAAAGAAATGGTCCGTTTTCAGTTTTCATTTTCTAAAATATATGTTCATTTTAAATGGATAACAAGGAGATGGAAGACTCGTGCATCAATAATTGTAATAGAGAGAAGGTGGAAGGGAAGTTAGGAATAATGCATTTTTAGAAACAATGTTTTGCCATGTTCAAATTTTCTGAAAATACTAGATATATTTTCAAAAATTGTAAAAGAAAATTGTGAGGAAAATATGTAATTTATATTCTCTCATGTTTATTAGTTTAACTGAAAAGGAAACCGGGAAATGTAGAAAGTAAATGGGCCCTTATTTTATATATTCCCTTTATGCCTTTTGTTTTAAGTTTGTAGACTTCATGATTTGTGTGATTGATAAGCCATATTACTAAATGATTGTTTCCGTTTTTATCAATCCTGCAAAAGCAATTCGATGCTCTTCGAGGATGGAGTTGTTGTCAGACGAGGTTGGTTTTCTTTTCTCATTCCTTCATTATGATGAACTAAAAGTTCCTCAATTTTAGTTACTGTTTTGCTATCATCATCCATATTCATTTTCCTTACATGGCTTGTTCATAAGGTCGGTCATACATGAACAAACGTGCACAGTTAAATAATGTAGACATCTGCTTAAATTTGGAAGTAATTCACAATTGCTTCCTATTGATCTTTTTAAAAAAGTTCGGGGAAGAGGAAATTATTATTAATAACGGTGACACTAATGACTATATTATGGATTTTTATCTAATTGCACATAATTGATACTTTGATAGGATTAACTTACGTCCTTTTTCTTCTTTCTAGAAGCCTTCATATTCAGGCGACCAAGGTACACTCGCTCTGCCATCTGTATTAGATATAACAGATGGATCTATGAAGGTACTTAATACACATCCATCTACGGCACATCATAATCATCATCCTCAGAATCTTGGTCGTTCAATATTTTTGAAACGATCACGGTATTACTATGGTAACCAGTATTCTCGCCGCAACTCAGGCAATCATTCCAATGCCTCTTCTTCTCGTAGCAAGGGTACGTCCTCATTTGATGACAAGCTTTCTTTCAAGGTGGCTCCTCAACCCAACTCAGCGCCCAGACAACATACAGGTGTGTCTTCTATGCTTATTTTTAGCTCCACAAGTTAAAAGCTACTTTACATTCTTTATGCTTTGATAAAGAAATTCACTAAGATTGATTATTGATTATTCCGCTTTTCTTGTGCATTTTTCGATCTATTTTAGAATACAGAGAGAAGGCATTTTCTAGGCCAGAGAGAATCCGGTCAAATTCTTTCACAATGGATTCGGCATCACCGGACGTAATGAAGATGACTTGCACGATATGCGAGAAGCCATTGAGACGGAAATTTAATTTTATGGGGAATTCACTATCTTGCAATGAGCTTGCAGTTGTAGCAGTTTTAGTATGCGGTCATGTTTATCACGCTGATTGTCTCGAGCAAAGAACTAGCCTCGAAGAAATGCGTGATCCGACATGCCCTATGTGTGCAGGTTTACTCTTACAGGATCATGAATGTAAAGAAGAAGAGTAGTTTTCAAGTAGATGAATATTACAACTTAACACTTCTATGGAAGAATAACAAAATCCGAAAGATAGGTCATTTTGCTGCAAATGGACTATGTAGCTAGGGTGAAGATCCTGTTGACTATCAGGATCTCTGCATTGTCTTGAGAATTTGCAGATTAGGGAGAGTTTATGTAATTTCCTTTAATACTTAAAAAAATATTAACTAGACACATACTAGTGTGTTGTAATATTATTGTATAAAAACTGACTGATGATGCAGAAATTGTAGTAGTTGTAAATGTTTTAGAATTTAAAAGAGTTTCATGCATACTATGTTTCAATTGATTAACCTATATATGCTAAATGGTTGCTATTGCCATGGCTCCATGGTACAAATTGAAGTGAGCTACTGAGACAGAAGAACCAAATTGTACAAGCTAATGCCATGAAGACTAGAGTCAATAAACAAGCTCCTCTAAAGTGGATCGTTCACTATAGAGAAGTGAGTAATATCAATCATTGATAAATAAATAAATAAATGGATGGTTGTTATTATATGTACATGCATAATAAATCATGAGCAATTACATCATCAACTCTTGAATTTCTTGTTAAAAAGTTGATGGTCTGAATATGTGTTTATAAAATAGAAGCAGTCCTCGTCTTATAAGCCGATTTTGTAGGATTGAGTTAGACCTAACTCTCAATTCTAAGATAGTATTAGAGTCTCTCCACGATCTGTTGGGCCGCCTGCTATTAGGTTTCCGCTATCGGGTCATCCATCATTTATATCTGCGCCCTAAGCCCACCAGTGTTGAGCGCGATGATGTATGTTAAGAAGACTCATATCGGTTGCGAGATAACCTGAATATATATATTTATAAAGTAGAGACAATTTTCACCTTACAAATAAATAATCATGGCTTATTTACACTTTTGACCTCTTATCTTTATTTTAGGTTTCAAGTTGGTCCCTTATCTTTTCTGCCGTTCAATTAGTTTGTCCATCCCGTCAATTTTTTTACTATTAGCGTTAAATTTGGATATGTGACACACTTGAACAGATGAACAAATAAATAATAAAAAATGTAACTCGTCATATTGGTCTTATATATATATATATCAAAACTACTAACACATCCTAATGTCTCTTTTGTTAATAATATTATGGATTAAGTTAACCAATAAATAATAAATAATACATTTGAGAACTAAATAAACTTCTAAAAATTAAATTTAAGGACTAAAATAACTAATAAAAAAATATTTATAGATAAATTTAATTGTTGTGCACTGTCAATGTAATACTTTTTTACACATACATCCAATAATATACCAACAAAATCATGTATTGTGTTTAAAAACACATGATGTATCACATTTATTAACTGATGTGACAACACATCATTGGATGCATGTGCAAAAAACTTTTACGATGACGGTGCACAACAATTAAACTCTTATATATATATGTGGCAACAAATTACAAATTCCAAAACCAAAATTGTGGTTTGCCCCATAAAAAATCGAGATTTACTTTTATCACTGTACCTCTTTTCTCGCGCACCCTACGAATTTACTAAAATACCTTTGTCCGCTACTTAGACCATGTACAATGGTTTATAAACTCAACACTCACTTTTTCAACTTCCAACACTCCACATCATTTTCTCTTTCTTCCACCTAATAATTCAACACTCATTCAACTTTTACCCTCTTCAATGGTTTTATATTCAACACTCAACCCCACCAGTTTTTAGTTCATATTCTTATTTAAATTTATATTTTTATTTATATGATTTAGATAAAATTACAATTATCGATTAAAATTAAATTAAAATAATAAACACTTAACAATTTATTTTTTAGTAACATAATTAAAATAAAAACAAAATTTCTTTAAATAATTTATACGATACAAACCATCTTAACTTAATTTAAAATACAACACACAAGTAACGTCATTAGTACGATACAAATAATTAGAAACGCAATACAACACACAAGCAACGTAATTAGTACGATACAAATAATTAGAAATAAAGACTAATAGAAAGATTATTGGGATCCATTTCACTAAAAAAATATTAAAACTTCAAAATAAATACTAATAGAAAGATAGTAATAATATTAAGATAGTGAAAAACTTGATTTTTTTTTGTGTCGAAATCAAATGAATCAAGTCTCATAGACCAAAAAAAAATCATGAATTTTTGTAAAAAAATAAAAAATTATTTTGCAATGAAATAATTGAGTTTAAAGTATTAATGTGATAAAAATCCAGCGAGCCAATTATTTCCTGCCACTTGTCCAACGCAATCTTCTCTCTCCGTGTCTCCCTTCCTTCACGCGCTCTCTCTCCGCGTGAATGTCACGCGCCTGCCGCAACTAATGAAAATTCGCCAAGTGTCCCCCTCCGTCAGAATTCAACATGTTGAGTTTCTTCATCATCTCTCTTCCAACTCAACTTTCAACACTCTTCTACAATCATTCGACACCCATTTAATCTCATTCAACACCCATAAAACAAACCTTTGTATTTGATCTTAGGTAGCGGATACTCCAAAAAACAACATACATTTATAACGTCTGCTGCTTAAGTAGCGAACAATATTTTTCTAAAATCACATTTTTATAATGTCCACTACTTAAATAGCGGAAGGATAAAAGTGGAAACGCATAGGGTGCGCGAGAATTAGATTGGGGGCAAAAGAAAATCTCTAAAAATTAAGTTAAAAATGATAGCATGGGCCAGCTGAGGCCCAATGACTATAAGAGAGAACCCAATTGAATATTCATGATGTGGTCGTGAAATTTGCTTTTTAGCCCCTTTATTGCTCTAAAGCCTTCGGACTTGACCAAATTATCCCTAGTCAGTTTTGGAATTTACGTTTCGAAATGACTTTTTTTTTTTATTTTAAAAAAAGTAATTTCGAAATGTAGGTGCCGAAATGTCTTTTTTTCAACTTTTTATATATTTCGGCACGTAAAATCCGAAATTAGTTCATTTTGGCACCTACGTGCCGAAATTAGTTAATTTTGGCACATACGTGCCAAACTTAACTAATTCCGGATTTTACATGCCGAAATGATTTTTTATTATCATTTTTTTTATATTTCGGAAGTTACAATCCGAAATTAACTAATTTCGGCACGTAGATGCCAAAATGAACTAATCAGGGATATTTTTAGATTTTGGGCGACTTAAGAGTACTGCATGGAGCCTAAAAAACAAAAATCTGTGGTCGTTGACATGGTTCCATCAACTTTTTTTACTTGATAGAGATGATCATAGCTTAATTATATGCTTCTATGAATGAATGCTTCCATTATGAAATTACAGCCGGGCACGGTCCCTTCGCCAACCAAAGTTATTATGAACACACACTAGTCACTAGCTATACTCGACCACAATTACATGTAGACATAACAGCTCATTCATTAAAAAAAGTTATGAACTTATTTTATCACAGTCTTTCTACTTAGTATGTTTCTTAAGGCAGCAGCCTTTTTATCATGTTCACCGTCACTCTATACCTTTGATTCATAGTGTCTTATTCAGTTGACAAAAAAAGTATTCTAAATATGTGTATATATTTTTTGACAAAAAATATTGTTTAATATGTGAGCATGTGTTTTTGCACTTGTTTAGTCATTTTCAGGTTAAGGGACTACATGGTAAATATATAAAAACATAAACATGGAATATGTTCTTAGGCGCAAATGAGTGTATTTTTGGAATTTATAAAATAATGGCAACTTAGTCAACATAGAAAAAAAAACAAGTAATGCCAACTTTTTTGCATTTGCCCCACAAACATCAGCATAATCCATGATTCCAATGGGATATTCTTCACCTCTACTTGAACAACTAATATTAACTAAGCCCCCCCTTGTTTGTTTTTTTGGACTTAACCCCTTACCCCATTGTTTCTTGTTAATGCATTATTACCATATTTCTAATTATTTATAGTAAAATATTCTTATACTCGTAAAGTACAAATGTTTCATACTGCAGTCCAAAATAAATTAAAAATGATTTGTATGAAATGTGAAAAACAAAGAAGTGATTTGAATGTAATGTTTTTTGTTCACACATTTTCAAAAAAAAATGTAATATATTTTTTATGAACATTTTGAATGTAATATTATTATGTTAATATTATATTTGAGTAAAATAAATTTAAAAAAATGTGTCAACAAATATTTAGTTGGATTTCATCACTCATCATTTGTGCAAATATGTTTGGATCCTCTCCTTATGTTAAAAGAAAAACAAAATATTGAAGAGAGATAAAGAATAATGATTTATCCATTTTAATTTAGTTAATCATTGTAACTATAGGGTTTAGATAACTTAATCTTTTAAATTTTTGAAATAATAGTTTAGTCTCTTAAATTAATTTAGCAGCAGACATTTTAATGTTATATACTTGTCTTGATGAAACATAAAATTGTTCAAAACTATGTAGATATTTTTCATTGATTTTGAATTTTTGATGAATGTTTTTCAAAAAAATATTTTTTCTGTTTTGGTAGATGAAATGAATTAAGTCTATGTTTGTTTTGACGATGGATATAAACTAAACTAACGACTACCATGAAGCTACAACTTGTAACTTTTCTATTTGCACGTTGGATTTGTCTTGAAATGCGAGAATGATCCAATAAAAGCTAAAACAAACATAATACTAGCGTGTTTGGTTACACACGATAAAATGTCACAACCGCACATATATGGAACCTCTCAAACGTGGAAAATGAGAAGTTAGGATTTGCCGTGTCAAAAAAAACACATGTTTCACTACACGTTTGTGTTGATAGTGGATACAAACTAAACTCACGACTATCATGAAGCTACAATTTGTAGCTTCTCAATTTTCAAGATAGATTTGTCTTGAAACACGAGAAATATCCAATAAAAGCCAAAATAAACATACTACATGTTTGTTTTGACGGCGGATAGAACTAAACTCACGATTATCATGAAGCTATAATTTGTAGTCTCTATTTTCATGTTGAGTTTTTCTTGAAATGCGAGAAAGATCCAATAAAAGCCAAAATAAAAATACTATTAATGTTCTTTAACTTTAAGAGCTAAATCATTATTTTATAAAATTAAAAGACTACGTTATCAAACTCTTAAATTTTAAACACCATTAATTTCATTGCTTCTAATTCGTGAATACTCCGGTACCCAATTTATATTATTCGATACCTGTATTTTCTAGACAAAATTCAATAAAATGTCATATTTTTATATTAAAAAAATTATTTAAATAAATTTTGTCTAGAGATATCGGTACCCAACAATATAAGTTAGGTACCTTCCATTTAGATAATATGAAACACTTAAATATAAATACAACTCTTCCTTTTCGTAAACATAACTTAGTTGGTATATAGAGATATTACATGCAATACGAAGGGATCAAATTATTCGAACTTTGGCACATCCACTTTTTCACATTAAAAGATGGAATTCTAATTAATATCTAAAAAAAAATCCAACCGAATTCAATTTTTTTTTGGTATTAATCCTCTGATTTCTAAGGAATGATGCCCTAGACTGAATTCAAATTTTAGTTTAACATGTTTATAAAAACTCATTGTTCATATGACTAGTTTAATTCACAATGCTCATATAGTTAAGCTGCACACTTTTTCGAATTCGAATCTTGATCGCATGCTGTGTTCGAGTTTGCTTTTCACTTTATTAAATTAATTATGGGATTAGTTCCCTCGGATTAGTCGTTCCTAAAGCTGGATACCGAGTTTTTTTAAAAAAAAACTTTATTAAATTAACTCAGTTAATTAATGTTAAGACATTTATTGTACACATTTCAGATCCCTTTTTCATTTAAACCGAAATTAAACAACTCCACTTACAAGCAAAAAAAAAGAAAAGAAATTAAACGTATTCCAAAAAAGAAAAAAGAAATTAAACAACTCCACTTCCTCATACGCAACAAAAAACCACATTAACCCTTGCCTCACTTACAAGCAACGGTGAAGAACATATATAAGTAGGGGCAAACAAGTCCAAACAGATAAATTATCACAACAAGTAACTACCAAACCAAACCAATGTCATTTTCATTTTTCAATAATTCAAAGCCAAAACACATGATCCTGATATGCAAATACACAAAACCAAAAGGACACAAAAGCAAAAACCAGACAACACACCAATAATAATTAATTAAACAACTCAGCAACATTACAAAGATTCGAATCTTCTTCTCAGAACATTCCATCACAGAACCAAAATCCAACGGTTTGAAATTCACCTAAGCTCAAACAAAAATTCCATGGCATAATTCCAGCATCACCTCACATAAACAAAACAACATTTTTATAACAAACCAAACGTTGTAAACCTCTCTCATGTTCCTGGTATTTCGATTCTTTCACACCAATCATTTTTTCACTCACTTTCTCTCCTTTCTCCGTCGGAGAAACCTTGTTTCAGTGGCGGGAACAACGTCTTTGACCGTTAGGTAGTGAGTTTCTTCTTCCTCTGTGACTTTTTGAAGCCATGGAGGTTTCAGATGTATTACCAGAAAAGTCACCGAAAATGTCTATAGTAGAAAAAATGTTTGGAGGATCAAATTCAGGGAGGGTAAGTTTCAAAAAGTCGTCGGAAAATTCTAAAGTTTCCGACGAAGACTGGTCGGAAACGCCGAGAAAATCTAAAGATGTGTCACCGAGAAAGTCTATAGTTGAAAAAGTGTTTGGAGCAGGGAGTGTTAGCTTCAAGAAGAGTAATTCTAACAATGAAGATAATGATGAAGGTGGCATGGAACTAATGGAAATTGGTGGACAAAGAACAAAAAATGTGTTGATTCTTATGAGTGATACCGGTGGTGGACATAGAGCTTCTGCTGAAGCAATTCGTGATGCTTTTCAAATTGAATTTGGTGATGAATATAGGGTAGGGTTTGTTTTGGATCTGTTGTTGTAGCTTTTGTTTCAATTTTTTTTTTTTTTTTTTATAATTTTAAAAACTCTGTATTTTTTTATTGTTCACATGTTTTTGTCGTGTCTTAGGTTGTGTTTGAGTGGTTTTTGTCGTTACTTATAATCTTTTTCTTGGAACCATTTGCGCAGTTATCTATGAAGTTTATGTTTGTGTGCTGATTAGGTAACTTTTTCTTCTCTTTGAAATTTCAGATATTTGTTAAAGATGTTTGGAAGGAGTATACAGGGTGGCCATTGAATGATATGGAAGGTCAATATAAATTCATGGTTAAGCATGTTCAATTATGGAAGGTTGCTTTTCATAGCACTTCTCCTAAATGGATTCATTCTGTCTACTTGGCCGCCGTCGCCGCCTACTATGCTAGGTATATTCCTCTTCTAATGCTTTATCCTTTTATTGATTAATTAATTCACTTTGATCACTATTCATTTGTTGAGAATTGTAATATATTATGCCGCCACGTTAAAACTCTTAGGGAGAGTTTGCCGCCCATTTGAGTCCCACGAGGCTCGACTGATTAGTTTCTGCAGTTGCACGCAGACGCAGAGATACCCGGTTTACACACACAAAAAACATATTATTAATATATTGGAATATACTTTTTTATCAATGATTGAAATTATGTACTTAAATATACATTTTGTGTGTTTATGAAATCATAATTAGTGTTTTCTGATTGAAATTGTATTGTATTGTGTCTAATTTTCAGAGAGGTGGAGGCAGGGTTGATGGAATACAAGCCAGATATTATAATCAGTGTTCATCCTTTGATGCAACATATTCCACTATGGGTTTTGAAGTGGCAAGGTTTGGAAAAGAAAGTTATTTTTGTAACTGTTATCACTGACCTTAGTACCTGTCATCCTACTTGGTAATTTCATGTTTCATGGTAGTTTGTTGATTTTCTTGTTTTAAAGTCAAGTTGATTAATTAATGTTTAAGTACTTAAATTTTTAAGCTTTTTGCAGGTTTCATCCTTGGGTGAATAGATGTTACTGCTCTTCACAGGAAGTGGCGAAAAAAGCCTTAATAGAAGGACTTGAAGAATCTCAAACCCGAACTTATGGTTTGCCAATTAGGCCTTCTTTCGCTCGTGCAGTTCTTGTTAAGGTATGAAGCATATTGAAGGCGTAAGTAATTTCTGTTTTGATCTAATTGGATGGAATGGAACAGTGAATTGAGTTTGTGCTTACTGTAGGATGAACTAAGAGAAGAACTTGAGATGGATCCTGACTTGCCTGCAGTTTTATTGATGGGAGGTGGTGAAGGAATGGGTCCTGTCAAGAAAACCGCAAAGGCTCTTGCAGAATCACTTTATGATAAAGAAGCTGAGAAGCCGATCGGGCAGATTGTAATCATATGTGGTCGCAATAAGAGCTTGGTAGCTTCTGTGGAAGCTATCGAATGGAAAATTCCAGTGAAGGTAATAACTAATGAGAGAACAATTAACAAAATGTGAGCATAATAGTAAGACAACCGCTGAAAAATTGTTTCTTTGTTTGTGTAGGTTAGAGGATTCGAGACAATAATGGCCAAATGGATGGGAGCATGCGACTGCATCATAACAAAAGTAAGTTGTACCGATTTTCTCGAATACTTTTTACGCAGTGTTTTGAGAAATAAGGTCCAACCATGATCTAGGCTGCGGCATCATAGTTTTCGATGTCTTGTTGCGATTGAGAATTTGAGACTGAATTTGTTGCATTTGACAGCGACTCTTTGCAATATAATAAAATGCGATTTAGAAACCTTTGTTTTATGTGCTACTTCATATGTTGGCATATGCTTATTAATTCTATGGAATATTCAGGCTGGACCAGGTACAATTGCAGAAGCATTGATTAGAGGTCTTCCTATAATCCTCAACGACTATATCCCGGGACAGGCAAGTTATTAAACTATTCTCATTATTATTCTGTCTTTCTCATTCCATCCTTGTATTGATTCTCAGCTGCTATATGGTAACTATAGGAAAAGGGTAATGTGCCTTATGTGGTAAACAACGGAGCTGGCGTTTTCACTCGTAGTCCTAAGGAAACAGCGCGAATTGTGGCAGAATGGTTCAGCACAAAACAGGATGAACTGAAGACAATGTCAGAGAATGCACTTAAATTAGCTAATCCTGAGGCCGTGTTTAACATCGTCAGGGACATTCATGAACTTGCTAAGCAACGCGAGCCAGGAGCCTTTCCTTACGAGTTGACTGCATCATTTACTAGCATAATCTAATTGATTATTTATCTTTTCATCTTTCACCTTAGTTTTTTTTTTTTATCATTCCTATTAGTATTGACATGTACAGTTAATTCTTCAAGTTGCATCATTCTTTATCGTATTGGCTTGGTTTTACTATTATATAAGGTAAAAATCTGGTATTTGCTTTGGGATTTATTTAGGATATTTGTGGGAGGAGAAGGGGATAGGTTTGTCTTGTAGTTGTAACTGTGACATGGTTTCAATTTTACTGTGCATATCATTCTAATGGTTTTTCTTCATTTTCTTTCTTCTCTCTTTGGAACTTTATTTATCTCAAAGGAGTACAAGTTTTCTGATATTATAAGGTTGCTTAAAGTCAATGCACAAAAGTGAAACATAATGTGATTATATTTTAAATTTCCTCACAAGTCACAATCTTAGCCAAGGCTCAAAAGCTTTGAAACTTTAAAGGCATGACCAAAAACAATATCACCATAAGCAAAGAAATCAAAGTATTTTGCTTGAATTTTTAATGAACAAAACTTAGATTAGCAATGTTCTTGCTGTTCTCAACTTAAAATAAGTATAACTGTCACCAATAGCATTGCATCTACGCAAGTGGTCAGGGTTCGATTCCTGATTCTTGTGTATGGAAAAAAATTCAGTTGAAAGGAAAGAATCTACCCTTTGTTCATGTCTCACACGTTCTCCGTCTCATGATAACCCCCAAAAAAATGACATGTATATATGGTAACATGGACTAGAATTGAAACAAAAGACATGACATATGTACACTTAGCATGAGTTTCCAAAACTACCGGCAACTACAAAAAAGGCAAAACAGAAGATGGTTGAGAAAGCTGTTAGGTAACATGCTAACAAAAGACTAGTAGTTTTGACCATGAAAGTTGAAACCTTGGAAATACATATTATCTTATAACATTTTTTTTTATTGATTTTAGAAAAAGAAAATAAAACCACAACCACAAATATAATATCCGATGACATACTAGCTCCCATACTAAGATTGTGTACACTACTTAATTACATAATTACAGGTGTACATTTGTTTTTAATTTTCACACAGTATCCGACCTATTAGACCGCCTAATCTGGTTTGGATGTCAATTTTGCAATCAAGCCCTCCTCCCGATCGCAGTTGCAGGGAATCGGACTGTGGTCCTTCCTACCAAGTCTGGCGCCAATCACCACTGAACCAACTAACGATTCGTTACAGGTGGACATTTAAGAAGATATAGAAACACAATGAGTATTTATTTGTCAAGAGTTAGTTGGTGACATGTTGTTATCATTGTAAAACATGTACACACATTGGTTGAGTGAGACAAAATAGCATTGTTGTTTTCAACTGTACTTTCTTGTTATACATATGCATCCATCCTGTTGTTTTGACTCCTTCATTGAGGATAATTTGATGATAAATCATACATACTCAATTAAGCAGCTAGAAGCACATGCATGCTGTCATGTTGATGAATAATAAATAAAATAAAAATCTAAATATAAGGTATCTATAAAAATCTACAGCATACTAAAGTTTGCTTCACCAGCAAGGAAACTGTGGTTATTATTATAATTTTGGTTGTATTAGGATTTGGAACTAATAATAAGTATTGCTGATGTCTTTTTCTTCACTCATAATGTAATTCCCAAGTGGCCAATAGAATACTCTATGTTATACGCACAATTTCGACGAAGATGAGAATAGAATACTCTTAAGTTATATTTTGGATTAAGAAACATAAATATCTGGAAAATGAGAATAGAGAAAGCCCATCAACATCGTATTAATATTAAGACAATATATCTATCTGTATCAACAAATATGCACCATACAAATACAAATACTTTTCCACCTTAACACCGACGGATCTAGAATTTTCCTTTTGGTGTGGCCAAAATTTATCAGTATTAAAAGTTTTAAATGATAATGTTGAATTCAAGCACGAAATATTTACGCAATTTGTCTAAAATCTCTGGCCATTTTAGAATTTCGGACATAAATTAAGAAATAATAAATATTGAAATGTTATGTTAGTTTTACTCTTACTTTTTATTAAAAAATTTATTTAATAGTTGTTTTTTGTTTTTATAAGGGAACAAAGGGTAAAATATATCATTAATTATGTACTTTGGTGTTTTCAAAGAACTAAAATTTCTTGCGTAAAAAAAAAACTAAAATTTAGGGGAAAAAAATAAATAAATTAGAGACAAAGGGAATATTAAAAGTTTAGTATTCTCTTCACCATATTTAATATTAAACTTATGCAAGTGGAAATTTACAACATTAAATAATTGTATGTATCTTTTATTTATCTTTTTTTGACATGATATGTATTTAAATATAACTTTTTAAAATGACAACTGTTCAAGATAATTGTGTTCGTTTTTTTATTTTCTAGATGAACTTCTTTTAAAACATACTTATGAAATAATCATTAAAAAATACAAGTTTTCTTAATAGTAGAGATCAAAATTGAGTGCATGGTAATTTTTTAGGGATTAAAAATTAAGTAAAGACTAAATTTAAAATGTCACTATTTTATAGAGACCAAAACATATTTAACTCTCTCTCTCTCTCTCTCTCTCTCTCTCTCTCTCTCTATATATATATATATATATAGGGGTTTGCTAACTTAGACCCACCTAAAAATATGAAGGTTTAAGTTAGCAAGGTGCACATTTTCACTTTGGACAAAAAAACCTTGATATTTAGTTATTTTACACTAGAAAATTGATGGTTAGTTAGGTAAATTTTATTCATATTGTGCACCCATTTGCTAACTTAGACCCACTTAATTATAAATATATGCGACCTAAATAAACAACCTAGGAAATCAAAAAAGGACAAACAATTTATTTTCTAATTTTTTATGGAATATTTTCTAATTTTATTTAAGCAAACAATATATTTTCTAATTTATTTAAGCATATGCTATTTGTGGTTATAAACATGAAAACTCATGTACCAAAAAGAAAACCAGAATATATATTCAAATTCATGGCTTAATTAAAATCATTGATTCATGTGAACTACAGTTTTATTTTTTCATATTCCAATTTTCTTTTTTATACATGTTCCAGATTTTTTTAAATTCACGTAAGGCTTGACTATAAATAAGAAAACAAGCGTGACAATATTGGTTTTAAAAAAAATGATGAAATAGGTTTAAATAATAAATATGAATGGTTTTTTTGTCCAAAGTGAAAAGGTGCACCTTGCTAACTTAGACTTTCATTTTTTTAGGTGGGTCTAAGTTAGCAAACCTCATATATATATGTATAAAAAAATTTGAAAATTTTGGTGTGGCCATGGCCACACTATGCCTTCAAGTACATCCGTCCCTGCACCTTAATTACTCCCTCCGGTCACATTTATAGGCAAAAAAAACTACTTGCGCGGTGTTTAAGGAATTTAGTTAAGTGTAATTAATTTTCTTGATTTAATAATAAAACATGAATAAATTTATAAAAATAACTCATTCTTTTCCTTGGAAATCACATGCACCTTTTGAAAAGTAAGGGTATATTAGAAATAACAATATTAATTAGTTTAAAAGTAGTTAACTTTTGCTTATAATAGTGACCAAAATTTTAAGTGTTTTTTTGCTTATAAATGTGACCGGATGGAGTACATGATATGGTAAAAGTCATTTAAAAGTCCCTTCAACTTAATCAAATGTCCTAGATTCAAATCCAACTTTAAAAAACCAGCAGTACCATTAAATCTCTTGAGGGTAGTTTTACCGTCCAATACGGTCCTATTCGGTTCGAAGGATTAATCTTTACAATTATGTACAAAGAATATCCGACTAAAAATAAAAATAAGTTGTTTAAAAAAAATTCTTAATTTAATTATGTCTAAGTGTTCTCAATTGTAACTTATAGTACAAGTTTATAAAAATCATTGCTAACAAAATGGTTTTTGAAAGATACACACAAACATAACTAAAACATCAAAATGATTTTTGTTTCAAGTCTAAAACAAACGGGTCCACAATCTTCAAATTAAAATTAAGCTTTAATTGCCCTTTTAGTCCCACCTTTTTTAATTGTGCAATTTTGTGCCTCAAATTTTTTTAATCGGTTTTAGCTTCAAAGTTTACCCCTTTTCTAATTCTGTAGCCCCCCACTCCAATTATGTGCTGAGTTTCCAATTCTAGTGACATTCAACCTTGTAATTTCGCCACATTGGATATTAATATTAGAATGTTTTAAATAGTTGTTGGGATGATGTGGTAATTCAACTAATTTGAGTTAAACGTGAAGTAAATAAATTTTTCGAAAAACACTTTTTCGAGCTCTCCCGGATTTTTTTTTACCCCCTGAAATTCTAATTTTGCCCTTGTAAAAAACTGCAAATTTCGGTTTATACGAACCGAAATGTGTTTTCAAGGCAAAAAAACTGAAGTTTTTTACAAGGGCAAAATTGGAATTTAAGGGGGTAAAAAAGAATTGGGGAGGGGTCGGAAAAGTTTTTTTAAAATTTTCCAACCAAAGAAGGTTTCGTTTGGGCCGAATGAATTTTTGCTTTACTATAGTCCAGCCCACTACATAAAATAATGAAATAATGAATAAATTACTATTATCAGATCCCATTTTCTCAAGTAACGTCTTCACCATCCCAATTTATCAAAATTCAATTCAAGCTTCAAAATTTATTGCATCAAATTTATGATCAAAATCCCAAATAATTACATCACATACTATTCACGTGCCTGAATTTTTTTTTTTTATCGCATTTCCAGAAACATTTGGGGGTTTCAAATTTCAATTGAATTATTCTAAACAAACCTTGTAATCATCATCACATAAAGAAATGGTACGTGAATTCAATTCAATTCAACTCAAATCATTCTTATTCATAATCCCTAATTCCCTAATTTTGATTCCCAATTGAAAATAATTGTTAATTTTTGTTGTTGAAGGTTTATCACTCTAGTTTTGTGGACGATGATGGAGTTGACAGAGCTTGTGGATGCCCTCTTCTTCCTCTTAAAAGCCACATTAAGGGTCCTGCTCCTGTTTCAGATCAAGGTTCTCTTTTTCTTTTTTTCAATTCATTATTTTTGTTATGTTGTGCTCAAGGTTCTGTTTGGATAAACAACTTAATTTGTAGCTTATGGGGTTTATGAATAAGCTATTTTTGTTACACCAGATAAAATAAAGTCAAATTATTATTATATAAAGCCATAAGCTGTTTTCGTAAGCTATCTTATAAAATTTGGATGAAATTGTGTATAAGCTATTTTTATAAAATCAGATAAAATAAAATAAAATTGTTTTTGTATATGCTATATGCCGCTTTCATAAGCTATCTTGTAGAACTTATAAAAATAAGCTGAAAAAAGTTTATGAAAAATGTCATAAGCTGTTTTTTATAAGTTTTACCGAACATTCTCACAAAACTTATGCGAGTAGATAAGCTCAAATATGCTAATCCAAACATGCACATGTCATAAGTTGTTTTTCATTAGTTCTCTTAACAAGTGCTTATGCTACTAAATAAGTTCAAATAAATCAATTTAAATAGGCTCTGATATGTTGTGGGTTGTGTGAATGGTAGATAGAACTGATATTGTGGATGAAGCTATTACATTCTTCAGAGCCAATGTGTTCTTCAGGAACTTTGACATCAAGAGTCCTGCCGATAAGCTTCTAATATACTTGACTTTTTACATTAACATTGCTCTCAAGAGGCTTGAAGGTTGTAGAACTTTGGCAGAAGGAACCAAGGCCGTTATCAACTTGGGTCTTGAAAATGTTCCTGTACCTGGAGAGTCTGGTTTTCCTTTTCCGGGCCTTTTCCCCCTTCCTCAATCACACAAAGAAGCAGGTTGCTATTTCTTTACCTTGCTACTTTCATGATTAGATGTGCATATGCTTAGTTTAATTAATCATCTAATGTTCTTACGTGTTATGTTTTACTGTATCATTAATATTTTAGTAAGTAGTTTCAATTGTCTAAGAACTTGTATTTCTTACATTCAATTCCTTACTGATGATTTGATAAATTCTTTACATTTGCCACCTTAATATACTTCAAACTCATGTGACCAAATGAGTGGCTAAGTGTGGCCATGCCTCATTGTGTGGCTTTTGTGTGAACGATAATATATTGCATTTTATCACTGGTTGCTTGGGTTAAGGTTAACACTAGGAAAATGTAGATGACAACAATTCCTTGTATGTACCTTGCATTTTCACTTTTCTTAAAATAAGGATATGGGGCATAATACTGGAATGAAGCTAGATAGGCATTTCATAGACTCGATCGAGATTAAAAAAATAGGATGGTGTCAATATCAAATGGTGATGCGTTGGCATCGGTCATGACACCTTATTAAATACTCAAGTTTGAAGTTTGGAAACTCTTGTTTAGAAAAATGAGAATGAAAACTCTTGCCATGCTTGTGAGAATGAAAATTTCAGTTCTATTTCTTTCTGCAAATAAAGTGAGTATTCAGCATGAACTTATGCTAGTATATGAAGGTTTCTTATTTCCTCTTATATTTTTGCCTTTGAGCCTCTGGAGAGTTAAGTCCAAAGAATTTTTACTTATTTATTCAACTAGCTTATGATCTATCATTGACTGAACTTTACGTTGTAGCTTCTGGTCTTCCGTTAAATGTGATTGTAGCCAATGTTTCACAATGCAATTGCATTGCTTTTACATGATATTTGATTGTAAGACTTATACATATTGAGATAGCTCACTGTACTGCATATGCTGGCTTACATTGAACTTGAATATTGTTGTTGTGTTCAATCTGGTTGATGCAACAATGCAATTTAATTAATTTGTTTATACAACACATATATTCTTATATATGTAAGCTTTGTGATTTCACCAAATGCAGAATTGTTCAGAAATTATTTGAAGCAGATAAGAGAAGAAACAAGTGGAAGGTTACTGAGCGTTGCATACAGACCTAATGGCACTCCAAATAAATGGTGGTTGGCATTTGCAAAAAGGAAATTTATGAATGTAATCACCCCTTCTTGAATCATAGATTAAGCAACAAAAATGCACTTCTACACTATATTGATATACCAATAAAAAAATTATAATGATTCTTGAGGGGCATGTTGATTGTCTGTTTTGAATATTTTATTTTGAAAATCCTCAACTACAACTACTATTAGATAGGTAGAATTCATGATGGTAATCGTTTTCACGTCTGCTTTGCTCCTTATGCTGAAGTGAGTGATCATGATTGAGCTATGACCCCAACCTTTGCTTGTGCCATATGTTTAGTTGTTGTATTGATCATGAAGTTATTGCAAAATGGCATCATTTACACTACAGATTCATTATATCATTTATACTACAGATTCATCGTATCTTCAGTATTTGACTTGTACAAAAGTGTACTTTAGGGAGAATCATTTTTTTTTTTATAGATGAGACTTATGTTGCCTTTTAAAGAATTATGGATAATTTAGTCAACACCAATAAAAATTAGTGACATGTACACAAGCATATGAAATATTTTTTACCCACAAGATAATTTTTACTCCACTAAATTTATTCGTGTGGCTAATTTTTATTGGATATTGAGTAAATGACTTACAATTTTACAAGATCAAATGCATACTTCCTTTTTCTTTTTTTGATCAAATGTATGCTTCCTTTTACAAGATCAATTCTTTTTTTGATCCTCTCAATTTTTTTTCTTCTCAATTTTCAACCATTGATCAACTTTACACCATTTCTTTTAAATTTAAAAATGATTTTATATTTAGAATTCAATGGCTTAAATTCTCACATTATTTCCTCACATGAGAGTATCCTTTCTCAGTATGAGTACTTCTTAACTGAGTGTGACAATGCAAAAAGTTATTTTCTTCCGTCTCTTTTGACTATAAAGTGCTACTAGTAAATAAAGGGGGTACAAGATCCATAGGCCAGATTTAGAAATCAAAATTGCAAAATTTCTATTTTATCCCTTTCACAGTTACTTGCATATTGTAAAACAATTGTTCTAAAATGAGCGTCAACTTCAATTTTTAAGCTGTACAATCAAATTAATAATATGTGAATCACTCGCAAATTAATAAAATTAATTTATTAAAATTGCTACTCTACTTTTCTTCTTCTTTCTAGTAGTCTAGTGGATAAAAATTTCAGCTTAAAGGTAAATAGGTGGAGTGTTCGGAATTCGAACCTCAGCTCCTGTATAATATACGTGATGTCTCTAGCAACTAAACTAAGCTCTCTTTCTTTTTATCTATAGTATTTCCACATAGTGTGTTTGGATTTTTCAGATATCACAGCGTGGATACACAAATAAGCTCCAATTTAGTTGCTTCACAAAGTCATAGAGACCATGACGCGATAGTAACGATGGCAACACTCATTTAAACGATGACTTAGTCTAAGTGAAATAAAAAAAATATATCATTTATTATGGGACGAAAGAAATACTTATAACGAAATAACAAGTGAAAGTTGAAAAACATGCAATAATTTTTTTATATATATATTAATAATGAATTGAAAAATCAAATGTAGTTGATACAAAATTTAGACTAAATACATCTATTTTTTCTTTCTCAATTATTTTTTTACTTGCATTTCATTTAGAGTGAGTAATAAAAAAAAGAAAAAAAGAGTGAGTAATAATATAAAATCAGAATAAAAAAAGAGAGGTGTGGTAGTAAATAAATAGGGGGTGTGAAATGTAATAAAGCAAGTCCAAGTTGGTTCAGAAAAACCCTAAAACGGTGGAGTTTGAGTTGAGTTGAGTTCATCAGGGTTTACTCTCTCACTCTAAAATTCTAATCATCAATTCAATTCTATTGTTGACTCCTCTCTTTCTCTCTCTCTCTCTCAGCAATGGCAGTGGCAACGGAATCTCACCTCCCAATTCTCTCCTTCGTCGACCTTCCCTCTCTCCTCCAAGCTGTGGTTGCCGACACTCTTATTGCTGCCGCTCAATCTCTCGCTCTCGTATTTCTCTCACTCTTTTTCATGTTCCCCTTGAATTCTACCGTTTTTTGCTTTGCTGTGTATATTATTCAGTTAATTCAGTAACCTATTGTCGAAATTAGGGTTATTCATTTGCTTGCTTGCTACTCTCTGCATTATTTTTTCTATTAACTTTGAGGTTTCTTTACAATTGTGTTTCATGTAATGTAACTTTGTTTCTGTTTAAGTTTTCCCTTGATTTGATTTGTTATGTTGATTGCTGTATCTGTGTTGTTTGTCATTAGTGAACGTATTGTTAGATGTTTTGTTTGTTCTTTATTTCTGCTAACTATTGTCACAACACAGTATGAAGTAATTTAGGTTAAAAAAGATTTAGGGTTAATGATGGGATGGTTTGCTATAGTGTAAGTTGCCTTTTCAATGAAACACGGGAATACAGACACGGACACCGACAAGTCAACACCGATAATAATTTAAGAAAATTACATAATTCAAGTAATCATAATTGTCGGTGTGTTGTCAGTGTCGGACACTGATGCGTGAGAAGTGCCCGTGCTTCATAGGCTTGTTTTGCATGCTTGAATGTTGTCTGTGGCTTTTCATTCGGCACATTTTATGCGATCAAATTTGTTAAGTCATTAAGAAGGAAGTGTATTGTGCTAAAAGATCATGAGTTCTTCTATGATATGAAAGATCAAGAGTTCCCCCCTGCCCCTTTTTGCAGGTTATGAAAAGAGCCATTATTGTGTTGCTTTTTGTATTAATCACTATCTTCTTCTAGGGTTTCGTTGTCTTTTTCGAAAGCTATAATTTTTTTCCTTCTATTGTTTCATTTTTTAATATGTGCAAATATTGAAACTTCTGTATGATAAGTGTGTTCATCTTGTATGTCACGTTCACAGCCTCACTGATTTATTTGGTTCAAGATATCTATTTCATGATGAGATTAAACTAAAGTATCCTTGGAATTTGTATGCTGTTGCATTCAATTTAGTAAAGAATTTTATTTACTTCTTTTTGTTTTCTACCCAGATTGGATATCTGCTGACTAATGTCCCCAGTTTGGTGTCTCCAAATTTGAGCGCTATAGATTCAAGGTAAGAACAAAAACATGCGCATCAGCAACTGATTTAAAGGTTATACAGTTGTTTCTTATTTTGATCCTTGTTAAATCGTTGTCAGGTTTCCTTTAGAACACCTTCTTGGGAGGAAACCTGCTTACTTAGAAAACAAGAGTGATACGGATGATGATGAGGATGACGACGATGACGATGATGTACCCGATGAGGATGACGACGGAGATGAGGAAGACTATTCAGGTGATGAAGGCGATGGAGATGAGGATCCCGAGGATGATCCTGAGGCTAACGGTGCAGGAGGAAGTGATGATGGGGAGGATGACGATGATGACGATGGCGATGAGGAAGATGAAGAAGATGGTGATGATGAAGAGGACGAAGAGGAGGAAGAAGAAGATGAAGAGACTCCTCAGCCACCAACCAAGAAGAGGAAGTGAGAATTGTATTGTATCAGTAGGAAATTGGTTCCATGGTCTGCATTTGAGTTGAGCTTAGTGATTAGGACTGATAAATTAGTAACTTTAGTGAGTGAACTTGGGTCGCTTTATTATGTCAATGATGGTAATTGTTATATTAAGATTTCTCTTTGTTTCTATTTTAAGTTCTTCTGTCCAGTTATTATCGTCGGTGAGTGTCATTTGAACAATTTTTTAAAAAAGTTAGTAATTTGCGTTTGCAAATTAATTTGCGTTTGCAAATCAATCTTGGCAAGTTTTTCTAAAGTGAATCGAGTAATATCAAACTCTTGATTTTCACACTTCACTAACCATTCACTTACTTTAAATGAGCCAAATCCTTAATCTCCATACTTAACATAAATGGAGCTCTTTAATCTACACTTTTATCAGTGATATATTAATCCTTTTGTTAGCTGCTTAACCCCTTTCGGGATTAAGGTAAAGGCTCTTTATATCTCTAATCTAGGAACTACTAATATAAAAAATCTTGTGAAAATTGAAAACAAACACGGGTTTTACTGTCATGATCTTTGTCATGACACCACTAATATATCCATTTGTTTTTATGTCGAAAAAAATGTATGCATTTGTTTGTTTGAGTCCATAACCCTCTGAAGTTAGGAGCATTTGTATGACTCGCTATTTGACAAGATCTCGTGGTATTTAAGGTCTGTAAATACAGTGCTACAATTGAGAAGGAAGAGACATTTCTCTTAAAAGAAGTTAGATTTTATAAACACGTATTTCCATATCTTAAACTTGATTACAAACCTGATCATATTTCATAATACAATGTGTACCTCTCTTTTTGTTTAACAATCGTTATCACTTTCACACAAACATCTTTTTATAGCCATTTCCTCCTCCACCAAACTTAACTCATTTGCAGAAGTTATAATAAGTTGGGATGATTCCATCAAACCTAAACCCTTAGCTTCGACAAGGACAATTGGATTCAAATGGATAATAAACCAAAAGATAAGGCATGTGGATAGTTGACCTTGAAGAAGTATGAAGTATGGCTTATTGCTGAAAGGTTATACTCACATTTGAGATTGACTATCACGCAGCGTTCAAATCAATTTTAATACATACATAGCAATAATCCCAATAAAGAAGTGGATATGCAATCCCCTATCTAGATACTTTCAAATTTTAATACAACATTGATTTGTAAGATGTACCAAAATTTATTTATTTATTTGGTCAACAACCGGAATTTTTTTTGGCCAACATCACTCATGCAATGTAACCCCCTCCATGGATAATCACCACATGATGCTCCCCCTCCCCCCTCATAACAGTGGAAACCACTTGACGATCTTTTACATAATTTCCTCACAAAATTGCTCACCTCGGTGGCTCAATCTCCCACTGACACTGATTTGAACATTTTGTTCTCTACAAGTACACCACCCCGTCAGAGAGCTCCTCCCGCCACCTTTCGTGGTGTTGCACAACAATATCAAGTATGGTTTGAAATCCACATCAAATATATATTACTACAATTTAAGAACATAAAAGTGTAAATTTTCAAACAAGTCTACCTAGTATTTATTTTTCAAACTAGATATATTGAAACTTTGAACATCATATGACTTTAAAAATTTGACTTACACTACTTATTAGAGAAAATAGATTTAGGTAATTTAGAGTTCAATAAGGACATTTCGCCAAAAAAAGAAGAAGAGATTAATAAGAACATAACAACAAGTAGACAAAAATTTAAAGCCAAAGACATAACCTCAAATTCCGATTGATTCGACCTATAGAATGTAAACAATATATAAAAACGACAAGCGAAATAACTTTTTAATGCAAGATCAAGATGAATTATCAAAATTAAAATAGACTTGTGCGACTTTTTGATAGGAAATCACCGTAATTATGACATTTGACACCTCATTGGATATATAAATATCCACAAATTTCTATTATTGAGATCGACTAATAGATTAATCGCTACTAAGAATAGCCGAGACACAACTTAATTAGTAATTACCTAAAACACTTTATCCCTTCTAAAAAAAAGTGTTTTGTGTGGAGATAAATTTTTGCTCTCCCCATAAACTTAGCTTAACCAACTTTAAATTATTGGTGGTCTCCTTCCTCTACAAACTAAAGGATTATTGAAAAACATGACTAAGAATAAAAGTTATTTTGTAAATGACAACGTTAATATTATTAGATCAAATATTCTTATAAAAGATTTGCATACAAGACGTGTGTATGTCAATATGTGTGTGAGAGTCTATCATGCACGGATACTCCGTTTGAGGAAAAGTACTGGTATCGGGTACGTATCCATACCAGTACCGAGTACACATCCGTACCTTAATTTATGCTCATACATATGTATTAGAGCAACTCCGGTGGTGATATCTACCTAAGAGTTATTTTGTGGGTCCCATTGAGTCACATCATTTTGAAGCAACTCACTCATTTTTTCCTCCAACGGTGCAACTCTAAATAACTCATTTTAGGTCCCACAATTTTACCTCATACATTAATATTCTACTCATATTTATTCAAACAAAGAAAAAAATATTATTTAATTTCAAAAAAGGCACAAAGTATCGTTGCATGGTGAAGGGACTGTGATGCCACCTGTCGGACTCAATTTGTACTTCAATGGTGAACAATACCTTGTTTCAATGACAAGTTGGCGGACAAATTCAAAGTATGCTGTTAGTTTTTCTAAAAATGTCGTACCGGTACCGTACCCGCATTTAGGCAACGCAAAAAGTTTTATTGATATTTGATAATTTGTTTATAGCCAAAAGAAAAGGTTGGTTTTACAATGTTTTTTTTTACAAATAGACCAAATGATAAGACATTAAAAATTCACACACAAAATGAAAACAGGTAACCAAATCGTTAATTAGTTCAGTGGTAATTGACGCTGAACTTGATAGAAATGACCACCGTTCGATCCTCACAACTGCAATCAGAGGGAACTGAAACCACTTGAACCAGAACTGACCCCTGAACCAAACCAGATTAAACTGGTGATAGAAAAAAAATGAAAATAGGTAAATGAGTATTGTAAAAAATAAAATAAAAATAAATACATTAACATAATAAAAAAGGAAAAGAAAAATAGTGTGCGAAGAAGTTGGGATGGGAGAGAGTAAAAGTAGGAGCCAGCAGCCAGCAGCTGAACACCATATTGAGTGAAGCGCAGCCCTCACAAACAAATCTCCATTCTCTCCCATTCCCAATCTCAGCCGTCCATTCTCCGATCCATGTCCTCCAAAATCAACGGTCAGATTTCCCCACAGCCATGTCCCCACTTGGCCGAGTTCCGCCGCACTTCCTCCAAACCATTCCTCTCCCTCCACAACTGCCTCCGCATCAAACCTCCCGGCGGCCGTGCCTCCCTCCGCCGAGATCCTCACGAAATTCCTAACTGCACCGCCTGCGGTATCTCCTCTCCTTCTCGTCTCTACGCCTGCATCTCTTGCGCCGCCGTATCATGTCACTCCACTGCTACCGGCACCATTTCACACGCCACCGCACATGCCGCCTCAATGTCTCCCGGTCATCAGATCGCAATCGACGTCGACCGTGCCGAACTCTTCTGCTGTGCCTGCCGTGATCAAGTATACGATCGCGACTTCGACGCCGCAGTAGTGATCGCACAGACCGTCGCATCAACTCTCGGCGGCGGAGAATCAAAAGTGATCCCTACGCCGCATCCGGAGAATCTCAGAAAGCGCCGCAGAGTAGATTATCGACCTTCAACACCGGATCTACGCGAACGTGCTTTGATCGGAAGCTGTTCTGCTCCGATCGATGGTTCTGGTCGCTCTCCAGATTTTCCACGGGGATTGCGAGGGTTGAACAATCTCGGAAACACTTGTTTCATGAATTCAGTGTTGCAGGCGTTGCTTCACACGCCACCGTTGAGGAATTACTTCCTGAGTGATAAGCATAATCGGTACTTTTGCCAGAAAATGAACAATGCCGACGGTGATGATTCTGCCATAGCAACAAAGAAGAAAAGTGGAGGTAACAATGGGAATAAGAATGGACGAATATGCTTAGCTTGCGATATGGATGCTATGTTCTCCGCTGTTTTTTCTGGAGATCGTCTTCCCTATAGCCCCGCAAAGTTTTTATATAGGTTGGTGGAGTTTAACGGGCGCCATGTAAATGTTGTATGTTAATTTTTATAATATAGATCAGATACATTATTTAATTAAAATGTGATTTTTTTTATTTAATGTGATTTTTTAATTTATAATAGTGACCGGAGGGTGGAGATATGTTATTGGTGATGTATGAATTGTTACTGAATTCATGTAATTATTGTAACTTTAGCGTTTTGAATTGCTGTTGTTGTGGTGTTTCAGTTGGTGGCAGCATGCCGCAAAGTCCACCCTGGCGAGTTATGAACAGCAGGATGCGCATGAATTTTTCATTTCAATGCTTGATGGAATTCATGAAAAGGTGGACAAGGATCAGCGTAAGCCGCATAGTGAAGGTAATGTATTCTAAATGAGTTATTGTTTTCATTTTTTTTTAGTGCTTAATTACTCCCTCCATGTGTTATTGTTAGTGTTTTGAATTTTTGTATTTGGCTGGGAGAGAGGAGGATTTGGTGCGATTTTATAGCAAAATAATTTGTTGTATGAATGAAGTCACTTATTCTATTATCTTCTGTAATTTTTTATAAACCGAATATCAACATAAAATTATAACTTATGAAATATATCAAAATAATTAGATTTGCACTGCAAGAATCAGAAAGGTGGCTTCTTTTGGTTAATACAACAAAATACTAATTTTCTGGATGATATCAAATCTGCTAGGCTTGTTTCATTAACCTTTGTGGAAGATGTGGTTTATTTGGTGTTTATGTTCAAATCTTTAAGGTATGTTTGTTTCGGTGACTTCAAGTCATGTGTCATTAACAAATTAATATAGCGATGACGGCGAATGGCTATGTATGTCATTTATCTTTAATAATGGTAAATGGTGTTATTATTGTGCCGGGAGGACTTGTGCACTGACCAAAGCCTACATTATCTCACCTCAATCCCTTGTTTCATAGGCAAAAATTAACTGTATGGTTTTATAGTTAAGAGAGAATTTGAATTTTAAAGGGTAACAGGATACTGACATTTGGTATTGAGCAGTAGCATTAGATTTTCAAGAACATAAAACTTTAGATGGTATAGAAGATTAATCTGCTACCCATATCAACAGATGATCAAATAGAGAGTGTGGTTGTCTTGCTTTCTTCAATGTTTTCATATTTTTAGTTCTCAAAATGATTTAGAATAATCTTTAAGATAACATAGTTACCGTAACATTGAAATGCAGGGGGAGGGTTTAGATCTCTTGCTTGTTGCCCTAGGAGTTGACATTGATCAAACAATTATCGCCTTTTCTCAATCACAAACTGTGCTATCTTGATGGTGTTAGCGGCTACACTCCAGTGAGTCTCAGTAAGTCAATTTTGCCTTTAGCCTATTCGATTCATCATATAGGAGATTCTAGATCAAATGATGTAGATGTATGTTAACTCCACCTTTTTTCCATTTTTAGGCTCTATTAATTAAACTATTCATGCCTATCCCCAAGAGAGGTGCTATTACTATTAGTTAAACAAGGTCTATCTATGCCCGAGTGAAAGCTGCCTTAGTTTTTTAACCCCCATGAATGTGATAGAAGTATAGAACTGGGCTTTCTAAATACTTGCTACGATTTTAGCCTCGAAAGAATCTTATGCGGTTCTTTCTACTTGCTGTTGCTGTGTTATATCCCACATAAAACACCAAAAGTTTTTCCGGCGTTTGTACAGTAGTTATGTCTCCCTGGTTTCATTGCAAGTTCCTTGTCCTCCTTATTTTCAATCAGAAACCCCGATTTAGGACCCTGTTAGTTTGAGATTCAGTTCGCTGTTACAGGATGTGTTTTGGACTGGACTCCTGCATAGAGGGATTATCGATAACGTTAAAACACATAACGCCCTGCCTTTTTTTTTTATAATTATACTAAAACGAACTTATTTTCTACCTTTTTGTGTACTGAAAAGTTCAAACAAAATTGCTGAAATGTGCAAGATCTTCAATGTTAGATGTGGTTTTGAACTTGCGTTTCATGAAGGTAACATTTGGTGTGACCACATTTCATTGACTGTGCAGGCAGCGGTGATTGTTGTATTGCTCATAGGGTATTCTCTGGTATTTTGCGATCAGATGTCATGTGTATGGCCTGTGGTTACACATCAACTACTTATGACCCATGCATAGACATCTCACTTGACTTGGAACCAAATCAAGGTGGTTCTACTAAGATTGCTGCTGCAGCTTCCAATCATTCTTGCAATGGCGAGGCTGATTCCAGCCAAAATTGTGGGATATCTACCTTGACAGGGTGCCTGGATAGATTTACAAGAGCAGAAAAATTGGGGTCAAACCAAAAGTTCTTCTGTCAGCAGTGTCAGGTGAAGCAGGAAACTCTCAAGCAGATGTCCATAAGGAAGCTTCCCCTTGTTTCTTGCTTCCACATAAAAAGATTTGAGCACTCTTCGTCAAAAAAAATGTCAAGGAAGGTGGACCGATATCTGCAGTTCCCATTTTCACTGGACATGTCGCCTTATCTCTCATCCTCTATCTTAAGGAGTCGGTTTGGTAACAGAATATTTCCTTTTGATGGGGACGAACCTGATGCTTCAAACGATCTTTGTTCAGAGTTTGAATTGTTTGCCGTGGTCACTCACTCTGGTAAGCTAGATGCTGGCCATTATGTGACCTATTTGCGATTAAGCGATCAATGGTACAAGTGTGATGATTCTTGGGTTACTCAAGTTGATGAAAACACTGTGAGGGCTGCTCAGGGTTACATGATGTTCTATGTACAGAAAATGCTTTACTATAAAGCAATTGATAAACTGGTCGCAGCATGATTGGCACAAGAGATGGTCCAAATCATTGGTAAATGGTACTATGTCATGGTCCATATCAATTTTTGTCCTAATGATATGTCATGACTTTTCCATTCATACACAAGAAAATTAAAAAAAACAAGGAAAAATATAATTTATTTGTATCACTGTTTGCAATTGTGTATCATTTTTTGAGGAGACGAGATTTAATACTGGAGCTAGAAACAAGCCAGTATTAATTAATTTATTTGTATCACGCTTTGCAATTAAGTATAATTTATTTATTTGTATCACAGTTTGTAATTAAGTATAATAATTTTCCTCATAGGAGAAAGAATTAAGCACCAAAGCCTACTCCTAGGAGAAAGAATTTCAAACCAAAGCCTACTCATTTTTCTGTGATGAATCATGTTGCAGTTTCTTGATCGATCAATCGAAGATATTAATATGTTTCATCGTCGATCTTTCTTGTATATATGAATATCTTGTTAATATATACTTCCTCCGGTCTCATATATAACAACAAAAAAAAAAAAAAGCACACCCTTTAAGAAAGTGGAGTAAATGATTAGGAAAAACATGTCATTTCCACTTTTACTCTTACTTTTTGTTTAAATTAAATTATTATTTATTATGGGGAAAAATAAAACAAAGGATAAAATTGAAATATTCAAAATAAATGTAATTATTGTAGTAACTTTTTCTTATATTTAAGACTTTGTAATTTTTTTTTTTTGTTTCTTATATATATGAGACCGGAGGGAGGATATATTTGTATATACTATTTACAGTGAACTCTTAAATCTCTTCCATATAAGATCATCAAGCTTATTTGACAAGTAGACACACTAAATATAACATTTCTTTTGTTTTATTCTGCAATTATTTTTTTGGGAAAGAAAAATGAGTGCGTTTGATCTGCAAAAAATATGAGACTGGACAGGACAACTTCAGTTGTACTGTGTTTGATTGTAAAACTGTAACTGGGACTGGACAAACTGGGGGTCAAGGGACAGGACAAAAACATATATTTTTGTCCCCCACTGAACCATGGGACAACTTTTTGTCCTCAGCACAAGTTGTTTAAATCACCAAAATAACATTTTCTCAATCAAGCATTATACAAGACAAATTTTGTTCAATACGATAAATGTTTGTCCTGTGCTGTTCTGTCTTGTACTGTCCTGTACTGTTTTGTCCAGTACTTTTATTTAGCAGATCAAACGGACCCAATGTATTTGAGGTATTAGGATATCAACTAATCTACAGACTCACACGCACAATGAGGAAATCAGGATTCAAATCCGGTCATAATTTTCGACCTAATAATTTCGACATTTTTACCAGTGACGTGTTAATTGCATATATGAATGAAAGTGAGGCTGCATACGTCAGTCCATAATTAATTTCCGTTAATTGTATCTAATTTGAGAGTTAACTCTTTTATTTTATTTTTGGTACAACTTGACTAACTCTATTTAGCTAACAGCTATATATGTTTGATAGGCTAAAAAATAAACGACTGAATCACATAATTTTCTTTTATTAATATTGTGTTTTATTTTAAAATTGATTTTGAGGACCAAATAACCAAACATGAAACATTGAAAGTATGAATGCTAAAAGATATGGAGATGTTAAACTAAACAAATTTTACAACATTTCAATTTAATATTATCATTCGTCAAAAAAAAAAAAATTGATATTTACATTATCATAACAGAGTATAGCATGCAAAAACATCTCAACAAAGCTATGAAAATTGAATATAAAAAAAGGCTTAAAAATGTGATTGTCAATTAAAATTTAATATAAAAAAAGGCTTAAAAATGTTTAATCAACTTCAAATTTAGACAATGCCTTTCTCTATGTGCTGAGGAGGTTAAAGGGTTTTACTATAAAATGATGTGAAGTGGTGATACAATGCATTTTCACTATCAGAATCAGAATCCAATCTAAGGAAGTGAAAGAATTGAGAGAGGAAAAGAAGGTAGAGAGAGAGAGAGGCACACACATCAAGAACCATGATACCTTTCATTTCTTGTTTAACACTCTTCGTGCACCATTCCCTCAGGTTTGTTTTCTCTTTCTTGTTCAACACTCCTCTTTTTCTCACTTCCGTATGATCAATTGCTATTCAACAAATTTCAATCTTCATTAGGTTTGTTACACTGACACACATGCACATGCACAATTGAGTATGGAGTTCAAGAAACATTGAATTGAAATGCAATTAGTTATGATCATCACTTCATTTTTCTTCAAAACTGTAAAAAAAATTCTTTCTCATTAGAATTCAAAAATTTGGTTTTTGATTGTGAATAAGCTTGCTTGATTTGTTGCATGACTTCATTGAAATTTGATTTACTTATTTTTGCTTAAATCATGTTGGCACAAAGTTTTTTTTGGTTTTTCACAGTATTAGCTATTAATCTTGATTTTGGGTTCCCAAATATGGTAAATTCTGTGTTTAATGAAGAGTGTGTACAATTTGTGGTCTGTGGTCAGATACATATACTGCACTTCATGTTTCTGTGTACTTTTAGGATTATATAGGAATAATGATCATTGTTAACATAAATGAACTTTTCAAACAAAGTAATGATTTTGGTACAAAATTCTCAACTTTCTTGTAATTTAAATGCAGGATGATTGAACCTGATGAGTATATTGTGACTATGCCATCTGACAGTGAAACCGCCGACGAGGTAAATTTGTTGCCGTCTCCTGAAATACCAATTGGAATTGATATTGGCACATGGCCATGTTGTGTTGCGGTGTGGAATGGTTCCGATTTTGATCTTTTTAGCAACGAAACAAATAAGGACATTATGAAATCAGGTGAAACTTTCAAATATGATAGCTCTTCTATTGGAGTTATTAGTACTAGTGAAGTCTCACTCTCCCAAGACCAAGTGCATGACATTTCGTATGAAGCTACAATTTACAACATGAGACGCTTGATTGGCAGAATTGATACAGATCCAGTAGTTCATGCAAGTAAAAATTTCCCATTTAGGGTGCAGACTTTGGACATTGGCGTTCGCCCTTTAATTTCAGAAAAAATGAACAATGCTTGGAGATATACCACTGTAGAACAAGTCCTTGCGGTATATCTGGGTCAACTAAGTGTATTGGCTGAAACTCAACTGAAACAGCCTGTAAGAAATGTAGTGTTTACGGTTCCAGTCTCATTCAATCGATTCCAGCTAAACAGGATATACTATGCTTGTACGATGGCCGGTCTTGGTGTTCTCAAGCTGATGCCTCAACCAACAGCAGTGGCTTTGTTGTATGCACGACAACAACTGCAGGCTGCTTCTTCTTCTCATGAGGACATGAACAGTGAAAGCAACAAAATTGCTCTCATTTTCATTATGGATTCTGGTTATTGTGATGTTGCTGTGACTGTTGCTACAGGAAGAAAATGCTGAATGAAAGCCTTGGTAGGAAGTGCTATTGGTGGCGAAGATTTGCTTGGAAATCTGATGAATCATCTCTTACCAGATTCTGAAAATAAATTCAAGAAACATCTAGATGGGGACAAAGAAATTAAATCAATGAGTATACTTCGAGCAGCAACACTGAAAGCGATTCACCAACTTTCCTCTCAGACAAGTGTTGAATTTGATTTAGACTTGGGAGATGGTTTGAAGATATGCAAGGTTGTGAAGCGGGAGGAGTTTGAGAAGATAAACAATGAGGTGTTTGAAAAGTGTGAAAGGCTAATCAAACAGTGCTTGCAAGATGCAAATGTAGAAGTTGAGGATATAAATGATGTGATAATTGTTGGTGAATGTTATCATATACCAAGGGTGAAGAATCTTGTTACTAAAATATGTAAAGTAACAGAACTTTATAAAGGTATGAATCCTTTGACAGCTTCTGTTTGTGGTGCAGCAGTGGCAGGAGCTATTGCTCCAGACATTCATGACACCTCTGGGAACTTGGACTTGTTAACTTCTCACGTCACACCTCTTACAGTTGGAATTCGAGCTAATGGAAACAACCTTGTCCCTGTAATTCTGAGGAACACAACAGTGCCAACAATTAGCGTTATAGATTTCACTACTATTCATGATAATCAAACCGAGGCATTGGTCCTAGTCTACGAAGGCGAGGCACAGAAAGCAGAAGAAAACCACCTTTTGGGATATTTGAAAATAATGGGAATACCTGCAGCACCTAAAGGAGTTCCAGAAATCAATGTGGGCATGGGCATAGACTGTGAAAACGAGCTGAGAGTTCGAGCTGATGTTTACATGCCTGGATCGCAGCAACCTGTAATTCCTGCTATTGAAGCTAGGATGCCAATGGCAGAGATCGATGATGGGCATTTTTGGCATGCTGAGGCACTAAATAGAACCTATGGTGACAAAATGGATCTGGTTACTCTCCTCAAGAATGAATAATAAAGTCATGAAGATATCCGGAATATATCATTGTATACTGTTTAGTTGTTTTTTGTGTTTCATTTCAGTATCAAAGGTTGATGTATAGGTCTAATGGAAATAATACATAGAGGACTTCAGTTATAGTTAACTGTGAATTTACAAGAAAATATGTTCACATCTGTTAGTTGAGAAATTGTCAAATATAATAGAAAGTTAAATGGAAAGTTAGTGATTTTGTTTGAGATATGTGATTTTATTGGAAAGATAGTGATTTTGTTTGAGATATGCAATTTTGCTGTGGCTTTTCTTTTTTTTCTTTGTTCAGAGATATGTCCTCGTAATCCATTTGTTGGAAACTATAGTTACATCTCTAATAACTAGATTCCCATGGCCAGCAAATAAAAAAATAAACTATAAAAAATGATGAATGGATGAGTAATATTAATGTACTACATTCCAAACTTTGCATTTGTAAAACTTTTCATTATAACAAACTAAACATATTTTAGGGAGAAGAATTTTCTGCTAGGATAGTAAGCTACATGTCTACATCAGTGGTAGACTTGAGAAGAATTTTCGATTTTCAGTGTTTATCTGTTTACTTGCTGTCGGGAAAGCTGTGGAAGATCTCTCAGACTGCTTTTCTTGCTTTACTAGGCTGTAATTTGTAGGAGGGACTGAAATGATTTAATGGCCTCGAGTTTTTACATTTATATCTGAAGCTTTTTCTGCAGTAAATTGAATGAATGTAATCTATATAGAGACAACTCAGTTGCAACTTTGAAACACGGCTTCGTCTATGTTGCATTGTATTTAGCAACTTGCAGCACAAGTTACTTCTGGAGGGTGCTTTCTGCTCAGGGTCAGGGACAATTTTTTTGTGACGTGGCAGGGAAAATTGATGATCCAGCTTTTAGAATTTTCATAACCTATATATAGTAACTGTCTATTTTCCCAGGATTTATTGCAGCAAAAGATCTTGAATCCAAGGTTCTTAATGATTGGTCTTCTATTATATTGATTATCCAGTTAATGATTGGAGGGCATGTCGCGTGACATAAGGGAGTTGCATGTCTTCATCATCGTGCTTGGTGCCTAAACGATCCAGAAACTTCTTGGCATGTTTTTGTCAATTGTCCTCAGAGTGTGGTCGTGTGGCAAGAGGTTGGAATGTAAAATAATTCAAACAACGAAATTGACAACTACTAATTTTGCTTCCTACATACTCAACATTGCTGCAGCAAGTTTCGAACCATTTGAAGCGCACCTTTGCAATGCTGGTTTGGGATGATGTTCAACACAATTCTTTTGCTATCATAGCTCGAGACACCTCTACTTTGGAAGAATGCAATAAAGCCCACGGAGGAGATAGTGAAGTTAATATTAACATCTTGGCTTCAAATATGACTCAATGGTCTAAACCGTCCTCGGGTTTTCTTAAATGTAATATTGATGCATCTTTTCCCGCGCATCATAATGTTATTGGCATCAATTTATATTTGAGGAATGAGGACGGAGCGCTTACTATATCTGCTAAAAGGCGTTTGCTTATCACCATGGCTAGCTGTTCATGAAACGGAAGCATTGGTCTATTTTTTAGTTGAATGCTTAGTTTGTGGTTGATAGTTTCATTCTTCTTTAATAATTATTTCCGAGTTTTTGCAAGTGCAGACTTTGGAATGTGGCAAGTCAAATATAACTCACCTTCTAAAAGTTTTGTTTTTTTATCTGCTGGCCATGAGAATCGAATCGGGTTATTAAACTGAGAGTATTCAACAAATGAATTTAGAAAACATATATCTCCTAACTTTAAGGTTTTCAATTTTACTCCTAACTTTATTTCCTTGTCTCTATTGGCTGACAATGCTTGTATCAATTTCCCTAGAAGTTTCTAATTTTCTCTTGGGGTTTTTTGCCCATTAAAATAGAAGCAAACATCTGTTTCTTAGACAATTATTGCTAGTTGATTATTTTTAGAAAAATAAATAAACATGATCAAATTATCCTTAAATTGCATTGCATCCATGAAATAGTAAAATACTATAGTCTTCAAATAAATGACTCTTGTGACTTGTATCGCATTTGTCTGCATCTAGTAAAAATGAAGTATTTAAAGGTTACAGATACAACTGGCCCCCCGAACCAGTTTAAAGTAGTGGTGAAAGCCAAAAAAAAAAAGGTTTACAATGCAAAATTGTGTTATCCATGCAAGTCTTACAAATTACATCTATCAACATGGATTCATGCTGATTAAACAAGATTTCAGCTTTGTCTTATTATTGATTGATACAAGACAGCATGCTTTTGTGAATATATAGATCATCCAACTTGATACTAGTTATCAAGCATGAACAATAACAAATAAGAGTTGGTTGTCTCAAAATTTACTTTTGATAGAAGGCCTGATTCACTACAGTAGCTGTTACAATTTTGATGTATCAGGTTTGAGCTTCTTAAGTGAATTAAATTAAATGATTACAACTGATTAAATTTTGCTTGATAATGTACATCATGGGGAAAGCAAATCTAAATTAGATTGAATTCTAAAGCTAACCTCATCACTGTGCTCCTGCTCCTACTCCTATCTAAGATGAGTTAGTAATCATAAATGCAGATTTTGATACTCAAATTCTAACCTTTCAATGATCATAATCAGCAAAATGAGTAAAGGTCGTAAAATATTTGAATATGTATAAATTTAAACCATAAATCATGTTACATCTAGTTGCCTTTCGGTGTTACATCCGAAAACACGGAAACATGTCAATTGATAAGCTACCATTTGATCAACAGTCTAAGAAAGAACAAACAACTTATGAATCACGCTTATTTGTTAAACTAATAACTGCAGATAAGTTTGAGTGGAGATCAATTTGTGACTGAAGTGCTGGAGAGAGTCATGTGACACTGGTTGTACAAAAAAAATCCAGAGTTTATTTGTCAAACTCCCATATCACCCCACCATCCTCTGCAATACAAAAATAAAAAGAACATGACAAAATCTCATATTTTAAATACAAATTAAGAATAAAAACACTGGTTTTCAAACAACTAAGCTTTTTCATTTAGCCTAGAATATTTGCTTCTAACAGTTGAAATGCATACATGTGAGATAGTCATAAACCTGAAGCAAGCTTACTGAAAATGCATTGAACATTAAAATGCATCATTATGAACACCAATAGAACAACAATACCATAGTTTGGTAACTGAAAACTTATCAACATCTAAAGTAGAAGAAAATGAGACACATCTTCCCAAAATTAACCACCACCCCATAAAACAAGCAAAACACTAAGCAGTGATTCGCATGAGTCTAAAAGCTTGCAAACCCAAATCCCTGATCACTTTAATGAGGTAAGCCATAACTTGTTTTTAAAGAAATAATATGTATGACTATACCATGCTGTAAGTTAAGTTAATTAAAGTATGCATTGCAGAGCATAATGTAATCCAAAGAGATGTTACAGAAATATTAAACATCTAAATGACAGTTTAAACAGAACCGTAAAATGAAAAATTCTGAAAACTTGAATGAAAAGCATATAATCAAATAAAGACAAGTAGTGCATATCAAATATCATGATAACTCTACATACTGGAGCATTATGTTGTTATACTTGGTATGTAACTACATATTTTTTGTTATGACTTAAGCTAAAATAGTGATATGCGAGAGATATTACGTGTTTGAATGGGAAAAGTGAATAGAAAATATTTATGTATTAGTATAAATGAAGTCCAGAACTTCTTAAAATTCTCGTATTGGGGCCACAAGATTCAAACTCTATGGCAGATTAGTAAAAGGCATGGTAGTTCAATCGATGTGCTCAAACTATTCCTTGGGTTAATTTTGTCAGCAGATCTTACAAAGGAGATTTGTGTTCTATGTCTACTTTTTTTTTTAACATCTTTTATACAGATAACTCTACAAATATGGAAAGAACTCTATCAAATTATTAAGAACTAGAATATTATGCTTTTCATATTACTATTCGGATGATGCAAAGAACTCTACTATTAATTATTTAAGAACTAGAATATTATGCAAAGAACTCTATCAGTGAAGCATCATCATCATCTGCATAAGAGATAATATGCAAGAACTCTATCGAATTATTGCAACACCTAAACAAGTCCTGTCTAGTATTAGGCGTATGGGTGCCAATCCATTTTTGTTTGGCTTATTTTATTTCTTAAAGAAAAATGTGGATGAATCAGAATGGAAAAGTTCAAGAGGTAGTTTCCATGAAAGCAATGAGTATAACACCAAGTTTGATAGTACACTGGAAATAGCAGAAAATTAGAAATGGGAAGCTTTTCATTTCATCTGAAAAGAAAAACAGAATGTACTCAATCATGTTCCATAATATTTGCCATACACAATAGGCTACAATACTATTTTATTTTATTTCATTCCATTTCATTCCAACTTTTTCTATCGATCTAAACACGTTCTAAAATAAGTATTAGTCATTGGCATTAGGGCCACAACACATATATTTAATCCCATAAACTAAATACGCATTTAAGGGTCGATCAAAATAGCCCCTCAAATTTGCAAAATACAAATTTAGTCCCTTGGTCATTTTTCCAACTTTAACACCACAATTGTAAAGGTCTTATACTCTTATGCTTATATTGATGTAGCAAAAGATTATTCAACTCAATATATAAGTCTTTCATTGGGTTTTCATAGATATTTACCAAAGAAATATTTTGATGGGGGGACTAAATTGATTGACATTCTATAATTTAAGGGACTAATTTGCTATTTCATAAATTTGCGGGACTAAATTATTCGACCGTTACAATTTCGAGGACCAAAATGCCCATTTACTCTATTTCAGGCACCTACATTGAAAGACATTATGAAGGAAATGAGAAGAAATAATAAATATGAGTACCTTTAACTTTCTTGTTGATCCAGGCTTCTACTAGCATACCGGCACCAACTCCGCCGGCAATACAGGCACTACAGAACAACAAAGCGGAAGGTAGTGGCCATTTAGGAAGGAAATAATAGTCAGGTATGTTCCTAACTCTCTTGGGGAGCCGTTTTGCAAGAGTTGGTTTAACACTAGGGTTTTGTTGCATCTCACCACCAACAGATTTCCAATCCACCCCTTTGAATGGATCACTTCCATTCTCACTTCCCATTACACCTTCAATTTGATTCAAACCTTATCACCTAACACCATTTTCAATTCACAAATTATTATCTTTTTAATAAAAATTCACAAATTAATTATAGATTAAATTGTCAATGAACCACAAAAATCAAACTTAAGGAAAACAAGCGGAATCGGTGTGAATTCAGATTGGAGGCTAGGTTTAGGGTTTATCACATAATTTGGGAAAATTTGAATTTCATCATGGGAGATTGAAGTTAAGGAATGAATCTGGTTGGGTTACTAGAGCATGAAATTAAAAATGGACAAGTGAAAAACTGAAAGTTAAAAACCTCACCGGAATTCACGATTCCTGCAGCACAGTCAGGTAGTGACAAGTCGGCGGCGGAGCGGTTAAGAGGATGACGGTGGCGGACTGAGAGAAGAAGAAAGTGATTGAGAGTTCGGGGCTGCAAGTGCTCTGCTTCGCACCTTGACAAAGAAGGTGGCCAAACGACGTCGTTTTGTTCACACGCGAATGCAATTGTCTGTTTGGTGACAAAGGATTCTCTCAATTTATTTTTATAAAATGTCAACCTGAAATTTAAAAATTTGTTAAATACCCCATGAAATTTGAAAATAGATAAATACTCTCTGAAATTGTAAAATGTCAATTAAATTGTCCCCTATTTCGTTTACTCCGTCTAGTTTGATGACATTGTTCTTAACTGCATACGTGTCGCATCACATGATGGGATAATTGATCCATACACGTTACAAGAGGGTCATTGGCTAAAATTTGCAAAATCAAGAGGTTAATTGACTGAAATTAGAGCAATTTGTCCACTAATTTTGCAAATTTTAGTCAATTATCTCATGTGATGTGTATCTTAATCAATTACTCATGTATGTGGCACCACGTTGGCAGGTGCACGTATGTTGTTAGCAGTCACATCATCAAAATAGATGGGATAAATGGAGCAGGGGGCAGTTTGATTGGCGTTTTACAATTTCAGGAGGTATTTTTCTATTTCCAAATTTCATTGGGGTATTTGACAAATTTTGAAATTTCAGGGGGATATTTGACATACACTCATTTTTCAATCTACACCTTTCATTTAGGCTCTGTTTGGTAAAAATGGCGGTGAGCTGATAAGCTAGCTTATAGCTGATGGCTTATAGTTTATAGCTGATAAGCTAATTGAAGTGTTTGGTAAAATTAGCAGTTTAACTAGCTGATAATAATAAAAGGGCATTATCACTTTATAATAAAATTTTATATCAATTAATATTAACATATTATTAAAAAATATTTTATTTAAAAAAAAGATTTTAAATATTTTTACCTTTTATTAAAAAAGTAAACATTACGGTAAAATATATTTAATATGTATATATAAATTATATTATTGTAAAACTTAATTGCAACCTAAACAATGAATAAATAATACAGTAATAATATTATACTAATTTGATTCAAGATTTCACAATGCATGTGAGTTTTTTTTTTTGGTACATTATGTGAGTTGTATATTACTTTTTTTTTAAAAAAAATATTTAATAGAGTAAATTAACTAGTTTGTATAGATTTGTGGGTGCAAAAATATACTACTTTTACAAATAAAAAGTCAATTTTGTGAACAATTCAAAAATAATCAAAATAAGTACTAAAGGGTAAAATTGGGTTTTAGTTAAAATAATAAGGGTAAAAGTGGAAGAAAAGACAATAAGTTATAAGCTAATTGAAATACCGTTTGAAAATAAACTATAAGCTAATCAAAATAAACTATAAGCTCGTAACGAAAAGATTGTTACCAAACAGGACTTTTAGCTTATAAACTATAAGCCAACATTTTATGCTTATCAAACAGAACCTTAACGTTTTTCCTCTTTTCATTTTCTCTATCCTTCCTAATCAATGGTTAAAAAAGGAAAATTTACCTAATGTTACATTAGACAATACTCTCTTTGTGTTTGGTAGCACAAATAAACCAGCTTATGGTATTTATTTCATAAATGTTAGGCGACAATTTTTTTCACTAGCTTCTAATTTATTTTCACATGTTATTTTAACTAACTTTTAAGTTCGTAGTCGTAGCTATAGTTAGGTTAGGACATTGGACAAGTTCGGTCGGATTTGGGTTCAAAATAGCTCACTTGAGAAAAATTGAGAGTATAAAATTTTGGCCCATCACCAACCATTTCAAGCTTCGATTTTATCGAGTGTCGATTTATATGGATTACCAGTTGATCGGTTTGGTTTATTCGAGTTAACACATCAATAAAAAGACACACACATATAGAATAATAAAATATTTGCACTTTAAGTTAACTTGTTAGTAAACACCGTCATGAGATTAGACTAACGATATAACAAAAAAATAATTTAACTTTGCAATAATACAGTCTATCATTAGTTACAATATTTTTGCACACCCCTAACTATAGTTTCTTACCTTTTATTCCAATTGTAATCTTATTATTTTAATTTTGTTATTTCTTTGTTTTTTAATAAAAGAAAAATACTCACTCAAAAAAATAATTACTCATTCGCATAACATAATCATATTTTTTGATGTCATTTTATATTTATAACAACTAAATTTACAAAACACTTTAATTTTATTATACTAACTTATTAGTTATCAGCTAGCTTATACCTTCATTTTTCCAAATAAAGCTGCATGTGTAACATGTGAGAAGGACTTAAATATTTTTTGCTCCCTCTAAATATTCAAATTTCATTTTTAGTCCTCTAAAATTTTCATTCAAACTCTAGTCTCTAAATTTCTGTTTTCAATTTTAATCCCTATTTTTTTTACAAAAGTTCTCATATCATGTCTCAAATGACTAATGATATTTTAGTGTTTTAATATTGATATGTCATAAAATAAGTCATATCAAACATGTCGAATAAACTTTTGTAAAAAAAGAGGGATTAAAATTGTTACGTGGAAATTTAAAGGGACCAAAATCCGAAGAAATCATTTAGATGACATAATATTTGATATATTTAGAGGATTAAAAATGTATTTAACCCTAATTATCTCTCTCTCTCTCTCTCTCCGATATGATATGTATAACTACTTAGATAGGCTCTCTTTTGAATAAGCTCCAAATTTGATAAGCCCCCTTAAATAAAAAGTCGTCCTAAGGCCTAAAATAGGCCCCAAGTTCTTAATTTTCCTTCGAAAAAGAAATAGTTCAAAATTTTATCTGGAAACAAATTTCTAAATTTTTTCCGGAAAAAAAATCTTATTGGGAAAAAATCACTGGAGTTTTCTCGAAATATGTCTCGAAAATTTTTCGAGAAAAAAGTTCTGCAGTTATCTCGAGAAAAAAAAAGTTTCAGAAATTTTTCGAGAAAAAAGTTGTCGAGTTATCTTGAAAAAAATATTTCGGAAAGTTTTCGAGAAAAACTCAACGACATTTTTTTGAGAATAAATTTCTAGATTTATCTCGAGAAAAAAAAATCATAAAGTTTTTGGGAAAAATCCGCGAAATATTTTCGAGAAAAAATGTTTCAAAAAGTTTTTGGAAAAATATCCTCGAAGTTTTTTCGAGAAGAATGTTTCGGAAATTTTCTGGAAAAAAAACCTCAAAATCTAGAGTTATCTTGAGACAAATTGTTTTGGAAAATTTTTAGAATTTTTTAGCTGTATCAACTTTAATATTGCCGCAACATGCAGTTGTTAAAAACAGACAATTAAAATTTGATGATCAAATTCGAGCAGTTATAAAACTTAAAGGATTACTAAAATCGAGCAATTGAAACTTAACGTGCCAAAATCAAACTATTGTGATTTTTTTTTACCCTCACCTATATATACACACATTGCAAGTTAAAAATATCTTCAATTTCACACACGTTTTGTTTTACATTTTTTTTTTTTAAACTTCTAAAGTTGCAATGGGTACCTTGCACACCCTTCTAATTTTGAGCCCGTCGCATTCAAATGTTTTGGGTGTTTACAGCAATCCCAATTCACTCGTCAATTTTGTTAATCTATGCCAATTCCATGGCCGCTATGGTGATTTGTGATTTCTTTATTATCTTTTCTTTTTTGAAATATTCATTGATTTGACTATTAACTTCGTTATTTTTTCAGTTGTATTGTGTAACTTAGTTCAACAAGTAATAGAAGAACTTGATGCAACTCCCTACAACTTTCAATCGACCTGTATTGAAATGGAACCTGCGCGACTCAATGATTTTCAATTCATCTGTTGCGTTCAACAATTGAATTTGCCCATATATGGTACGAAATCTTTTGTTATTGAACTTTTTCATTTCTTTTTGCCTTTCAAAACATAGATTCAGAAAGAAATTAATATATTTTTTTTATTAAGAATAATGTATCAAGATAGTGTTTCTCGACTATTTTGACTATAAAAATTGACTAAAGATTCATCCTAACAAAAAACTTGTGGAGTTTACCATAGTATCAAAAAGATTCATAATTAATAGTATATAAAAAAGATTTCTAATTAATAGTAGATTCATAATTACCCAAACTCGAGCAAAATTTTGACCTCAACCAATTATTACAGAGTTGAGCTCAAATGGATTCAACTCTCGACTCATTTCTAATCCAAAAATTTACCCTTATAATTATTAATATGACAAGATATCGACATTTTTCAATGGTAATTTCAATAGAACATTTTTCTAAAAATAGTAATATTAATGCATATGAAAGTATGCTATATTAAGCGAGAAGAAAGTGAAAAAGAATCTCATGGTATGTTTGTTTCAAGATATTTTTGTAAATTTATGAGGATAAAATAATTTAAAATATGTATTTGTGTGTGTGTTATATTTTATTTATAGGAACAAAATACTTTTAACAAAAACAAAAAGTGGAAAAAAGTTCATATGAAAATGTAAACAAATCCATATATGTATTTACATAATAAAATAGAGTTTCAATTACTTATATTCATATTATTTATCATCACATAATATGCGTGACTGTAAAAACAAACTTTTACGTGAAGAATTTAAGAGACTATCTTTTAAAAAAATATATAATTGTGGTGTTATGCATGATTTAAATAATCATATTAAATACATGAGAATGAAGAGAGTAATTCAAACTGTATATATTTTATTAATATTTAAATTTTAATTAAACTCGATAATATATTATAAGTGGTGTGATACATGTAATTTGTTGGTGACATTTTTTGTGATACATATATATGGGTTTGCTAACTTAGACCCACCTAAAAACATAAAGGTCAAACATGTTATATAGTTATGTCAATGTCATTTAATTAATTAAAGAAAGACTTTAATGCAGTTTTGATCCCCCTATTTTGAAAAACTTGAACTTTTGTCCCCTATTTTAAAAGTCAACTTTTTGATCCCCTATTTTAAAAAACTTGAAGTTTTGATCCCCCAACTCATTTTGGTCAAATTTGTGATGATGTGTCAACCACATTGATGACGTGGCAGTGTCTATGTGTCAACCTCATATTCTATGTCATTATTTTTTTTAAATAAAATATTATGTTTTAATTTTTTTTTAAATTAGTTTTTTTTATCAAATCTTTAAATCAAATATTAAAACAATATATTTAAATCAATTTTTTTTTTTTATCAAATCTTTAAATCAAATATTAAAACAATAAAATAATCAACAATAATTAAAAAACGCATATGATCAAAAGGGAAGAATTGTAGAAGAATCAAACACACACAAATAGTAACCCAGTTCCCAAATCATGGAACCCTAGCGCCACCCATATTCGACGATCTCTGTCTCAGTCTTTCATCTTATTTGATTCATCATCACGCTCGTGTTCATCATTCATCTGCGCGTTATCAATTTTTTGTTTGATTCATCATTACGCTCACTTTACAAGATAATATTCTGAAGTCATCGCAAAGTTGAACAAGAAGATGGAAAACATGAATTATTGTATGAGGTATGTTTGTGATATTCACTTATTTTAGTAGTTTTTTTTGTTTGACAAACACTTAATTTAGTAGTTGTTGTGCTCCACATCGTCTCTTTCGGTTGTCTTCATGTAATAATAGTTATGGTCCTCCATTGTTACTTAGTTGCTATTATTTTAATAGTGGTGGTGGACAAAAAAATGTTTAGGGTTTTAGTGCTTGATTTCATTTTGTAAGAAACATGTCTAGGGTTTTATATGGCAGTGTTTTATTATTGTTTGTATAGGCAATCAGAGAAACAGGCTGAAACAAGGGAAAAAGAACCGGGAGTAAGTGAAAAGGAACCCGAAGACTTAAGTGAGGATGATTCTGAATATGTTGCTAGTGAGAGTGATGTAGATGATGATGATGATGATGAGAATTTGGGTAATTTATTGGATTTTAACTATATATTTGGGCAATTTAGTGATTTTAATTATATGTTTGGATAATTTATTGAATTTTAATTATATATTTGGACAATTTAGTGATTTTTAATTATATATTTGAATAATTTACTGATTTTTAATTATATATTGTGATAATTTATTGATTTTTAATCATATATACGTATAGAGGTTAATTTTACTATTTTTTTAATTATTATTAATTAATTATTTTAATTTTTTAATACTTTTAATACATAATATTTTATTTTAAAAAAATAATGACATAGAATATGAAGTTGACACATAAACACTGTCACGACATTAATGTGGTCGACACATCATCACAAATTTGACCAAAATGAGTTGGGGATCAAAACTTCAAGTTTTTCACAATAGAGGGATCAAAAAGTTGGCTTTTAAAATAGGGGGATCAAAAGTTCAAATTTTTCAAAATAGGGGGATTAAAACTGCATTAAAGCCTAGGTTTTAATAAGCACTCAATTCCTCCAACCCAGCACCTCTTCAAAAATTCTAAATGGGTCTCATCAATAACTCTGCATCACAATATGTTTTAATTATTAATAATAAAAGTAAGTGGGTCCCATAAAAAAAATATTTTAATGAAAACTAAGGTGGACCATAGAAGAGAGAGAATTCTTATTTAAGAATCGGTTCCTATTAAGAATTCAAAAGCATATTGCTCCAATTGTAGTTCCTATCAAAAATCGGTTCTTAATAGTGTAAAATCTACCATTGGAGATGGTCTCAGAGCAACATTAGCGCAGGTGAGCTAACAAATGAGTTTCTTATAAATGACGTTCTTTAGAGTTTATCACCGTTGGAGAAGTTACACATGACATAGTAGGTGTGCTAAAGATTTCACTATATAACTCACGTCCACTACTCACGTCCACTAACTCATTCTCATCTTGAAAAACAACTTTTTTAATTATTTAAAATCCATCAATAAAGTATCCTAAATATTTTACACAATATTATATTTATAAATTATATATGCCTTTAATGCAGTTTTGATCCCCTATTTTGAAAAACTTAAACTTTTGATCCCCTATTTTAAAAGCCAACTTTTTGATCCCCTATTTTGAAAAACTTGAAGTTTTGATCCCCAACTCATTTTGTTCAAATTTGTGATGATGTGTCAACCACATTGATGACGTGGCAGTGTCTATGTGTCAACCTCATATTCCATGTCATTATTTTTTAAATAAAATATTATGTTTTAATTTTTTTAAATCAGTTTTTTTTATCAAATCTTTAAATCAAATATTAAAACAATATATTTAAATCAATTTTTTTTTATCAAATATTAAAACAATATATTTAAATCAAATATTTTTGTTGATCAAATCTTTAAATCAAATATTAAAACAATAAAATAATTAATTAACAATAATTAAAAAACGCAGATGATCAAAAGGGAAGAATTGCAGAAGAATCAGACACGCACAAATAGTAACTCAGTTCCCAAATCATGGAACCCTAGCGCCACCCATCTTCGACGATCTCTGTCTCAATCTTTCATCTTCTTTGATTCATCATCACACTCGTGTTCATCATTCATCTGCATGTTATCAATTTTCTGTTTGATTCATCATCCGCTCGTGTTCATCATTACCCCATACAATAATTTATGTTTTTCATCTTCTTGTTCAACTTTGCGATGACTTCAAAATATTATCTTGTAAAGCGAGCGTAATGATGAACACGAGCGGATGATGAATCAAACAGAAAATTGATAACGCGCAGATGAATGATGAACACGAGCGTGATGATGAATCAAAGAAGATGAAAGAGTGAGACAGAGATCGTCGAATATGGGTGGCGCTAGGGTTCCATGATTTGGGAACTGGGTTACTATTTGTGCGTGTCTGATTGTTCTACAATTCTTCCCTTTTGATCATCTGCGTTTTTTAATTATTGTTGATTATTTGATAGTTTTAATATTTAATTTAAAGATTTGATCAAAAAAAAAATTGATTTAAATATATTATTTTAATATTTGATTTAAAGATTTGATAAAAAAAATTGATTTTAAAAAAAATTAAAACATAATATTTTATTTAAATATATTGCTTTAATATTTGATTTAAAGATTTGATAAAAAAAAATTGATTTAAAAAAAATTAAAACATAATATTTTATTTTAAAAAAAATAATGACATGGAATATAAGGTTGACACATAAACACTGTCACGTCATCAATGTGGTTGACACATCATCACAAATTTGACCAAAATGAGTTGGGGGATCAAAACTTCAAGTTTTTTAAAATAGGGAGATCAAAAAGTTGGCTTTTAAAATAGGGGATCAAAAGTTCAAGTTTTTCAAAATAGGAGGATCAAAACTGCATTAAAGCCATTATATAAATATGTGGGGTCAAGTTTAGATTCTTTATAAACAACTGCCACTAAAATAAAAACTACTTAAATCAACTATAAAATCCTTAAATCCTACATGACAATTTAACCCCACAAAAAGTAACTTAGGGTCCATTTGACCCGGCTTTTTTAGCTCTTAGAAGCTGATTGAAAACTAAAAGTGAAAATAAGAACTTCCAAAAACAGAGCAAAAGTTGTTTGGTAATTATTGTTTTTTTTAACTTCAAAGTTATCTTTAATCTAAAATTTGTTTAGTAAAATATATATATTTTTTTAAAAGATTTGTACCAAAAATAAAAACTTTATAAAAAAGATAATAACAACTAATAATATTTAAATGAAAACAACCTAAAAAATGAAAAAAAATAATAAAAAGAGCCTTAAGTGGGATTCGAAGCGGGATCATTACAAAAAAAGCTCCGGATTTTTTTTTTTCAACCTCTTTTTCTAGATCTCATTTAATCCAATTTTGCACATTGAAAAAAATCTGCTTTTTACGGTTAAGAACTTTGTTAAAAATGTGTTTGCCCTAACTTTTAATTAAAAAGAGAATTTAAAGCTAAAAAAAACCGGGGCAAACGGAGTCTACCCACTTTAGTTCACGGCAATAGTACGTAGAAGCAATGTTATCTATCACAATTTCAAACATATAGTAATATTATTTTATATTTTATATCATTAAAGAAAATTTATAATACCCCAACGACTACGGAACGAAAAGCAACGGCAATCTTCGGAAAAAACAACGGTTATATGAAACATTGTTATTTTTATTTTATTTTTATCAAAATACCTTCTTATAAATATCATAGGTGTGAGTCAAAAAAAATAAATATCATAGTAGTAACTTACATTTTTTTCCCATACAATTTTACCTTCTGATTTAAAGAACCACTATCTAACAACAAATACCGCAAAGTATAAATATGTGGGGTAAAAATTTTGTTCTTTATAAACACCACCGATAAAGTAAAAACTAAAAAGACTTAATTAGTCTATTGATCCTTTAAAAATATTTTAGGTTTCATAATAGTCCCTTAAAGAAAAAAAGTTTAAGTCCCTTAACTATGTTTTCATTAGTCACGATGGTTCTCTCCGTTAATTTGTTTTGATCTGAACCGTTTGATCTTTTTGTTAAAAATATAACGCTAGAATTTACATGTCCACTGAATATAACGGTGCACCATCATCAAAAAAATATCTTTCTTGTTCTTCATCTTCTTCTCTCTCCTGCTCTTCACCTTCATAACCAACTTCATCAAACAAGCAAATATTTTCCTTGTTCTTCATTTTCATCACCAACTTCATCAAACACACCCCCCAAAAAGAAATCAGATCATCAAATTGTAAACAAAAATCCCTAAAAACACCAAAAAAACCCCCAAATTCACCCAAACCAAATTCACAAAAATCAATATAAACATATGTTGTTTTAATAAATGATAGTTCTTTGGAGAATGGGCTGGTGGCTTTCTGATGTGTGGTTCAGCTTTCAGTCGAGAGGTTTGTGTGTTGGGGTTGTCTTTTTTATTCGTTTTTTGGTTTTTAGTGCAGGGCGCTATGTTTTTGAGCTCCTGGTTGTTTGATTTTTGTTTCGGTGGTCTGGTTTTTAGGCTTTTTAAGCCAATGTCCATGGTACTGTTTGGTTTGTTGTTTCCTCTTTCTTGTGTTTTGGTTTTGTGATGGATCTGGAAGATGGTTGTTGTGATTGTTGAAAGTGAAAGTGGTGGTGTTTGTGGTTACTGATTTTTGTTTTCAGTTTCCTTTCTTTTTCTCTTTCAATTTTTGCCTTGAGTTTTTTTTAAGTGTTTGAAAATCTGGGTTTGTGTTGATGAAGTTAAGAAGATGAAGAAAATAAAATAAAAGGTTTAATTGCAATTTTAGTCCCCCTTTTTTATTAATTTCGGGATTTTGGTCCCTCTATTTTCAAAACCGCAATTTTGGTCCCTCAATTTTTCCAAATTCTGAAATTAGGTCCAACTTTTCAATTGACAGTGACATGACATCATTTTAATTGACATGACATTTATAATTTAAAAAAATACTGCCACATCATATTTATTTATATATATATATGGCTAATGCTACGGTGGACCACCTTCACTAGTGGTCCACCGTGGACAAGTGATCTACCGAATATGAATTTTACAAAATTCATTGTTGGATTGAAAGTTTATATCGTATACATCATCCATAAAAAATTTCAAAATTTTTGAAAATAATTTGATATGTAATTGAGACTCATCAAGATTTATGTTATTTAACAACCGTTAATCTTGATGTGTCTCAATAACATATCAAATGATTTTCAATTTTTCTATGGATGATCTATATGATATAAACTTTCAATCCAAAAGGTGTATTTTGAAAAATTTGTATTCGTTATAGTGTTATTCGTGACTGGTCCACCATAGACCACTTGATGAAGTGGTCCATATTAGAATTTACCGTATATATATATTAGAAAATTAAAAACAAAATTATCAGAAAATTAGAAAATTATTTGTGAAAATTATAAAATACCAAAAAAAATAAAAAATAAATGAAAAATCTGTAAATAAACTAGTAAATTACTAGAAAATTAGTATAAAAATCCAGAAAATCAGTAAAAAAAAAAACCATAATAGCATTAAAAACAAAAAAAAAAAAAGCAGTAAAAAAAGTAGAAAAAAGTTAAAAATAACCAAAAAATCGCAAGAGAAAAAGAAGAAGAAACCGATCTTTCAAGTTATGCATCTCACACACAGCAAATTGAAATTACATTGAGGATTGTTTTGCTTTGTGCTCCATAGAACCAAAGCACATCCACAATGACAAACACTAATCATTTGTATCATTCTTGCAGCATATCGTTGCTAGAAACAAAACAAAAATATGAAGCACATGGAATTTCATATTCATTACACACAACAGAAACGAGGTAGTAATGGAGGAGAAGAAGAAACCAATCGCAAGATTTGCATATGTTCGACGAATATAGTTGCAGCGTGAGAGTGATGAAGACGAAAAGGTACGTTTCTGATCTGATGGAAAGGTTTTTTTTTTTGACAAACACTCTTATGAAAAGGTTTAGAACATGAAAAGTTTGTTTTATATTTTTCTTTTTGACGAAAAAGTTTGTTTTATATATATATATATATATATATATATATATATATATATATATATATATATATATATATATCAATTATCAATTATTATTTGTATATTGTAAAAGAATTACAATTATAAGTTTAATCTGATATAGCATCCATGTGTTCATTATGTTTAATGTCACGTCAACTATAATCATGGACGGATCTACTTGAAGGCCTAGTGTGGCCATGGCCACACCAAATTTTTCAAAAAAAATTATATACATATGTGTGTTGAGTTAAATATGTTTTGTCCCGTGAGTTTAACTCAGTTGATTTCGACGTCACATATATTATTCAGGAGCCGGATTTCAAATTTCAAACTCACTTATTCACTTTTAAGGTAGAATTTCTAGGCACTAGACTATTGGACAAAAAAAGAGTTAAATATGTTTTTGGTCTCTATATAATAGTGACATTTTAAATTTAGTCTTTACTTAATTTTTATTAAATTTTTAATCCCTAAAAAATTATCATTCAAAATTTTTGGTATCTATTGATAAGAAAAATTGTATGGGTCATAATTTTCATTACTTTTATCTTGAACAGTTGTCATTTAAAAAAGTTATATTTAAATACATATCAGTCAAAAAATGATAAATAAAAGAGAAGTACAATTATTTAGTATTGTAAATTTTCACTTGTATAAGTTTAATGTTAAGTACGATGAAGAGAGTACTAAACTTTTAATATTCCCTTTGTCTCTAATTTTTTTTTTTAACTTTTATTTTTCTCCCAAAATTTTAGTTTTTTTTTTGCGCAAGAAATTTTAGTTCTTTTAAAACACTAAAGTACAATTAATGATATTTTACCCTTTGTTCCCTTATAAAAACTAAAAACATCAAATAAATAATTTCTTTTTAACAAAAAATAAGAGTAAAAATAACATAACATAGATTGCGTAAATATTTCGTACTTGAATTCAACATTGTCATTTAAAACTTTTAATACTGGTAAATTTTGGCCACACCAAGAAAAATATCCTAGATCCGTCCCTGACTATAATGATGCTGAAGGTGAAAAACACAAGAAGGGGGGTTGAATTGTGTTTTGAAAAAAATAATTCTTTTCTAGCTATCAGATTGTAAAGCAGCGGATAAAAGAAGCTAGTCAGAATGCAAAACACGAATAAGACAGTGAGAGAGAGAGAGAGAAGAGAGTGCACATACAAAATTGATACTGGTTCCTCTCACAAAACGAGAGTAGTCCAATCCCCTTGCACTTCCAAGAGATTTCACTATAATCACAAAAGATTACAATTCTAATGCTCTAAGTCACACAAGACAGAGATACTTCCTTGCTCTAAGTCACACAAGACAAAAAGACTTCCTTGCTCTAATCACAAAGATAAGAGACTTCACACACTAACTTAATACACAGATTAAGTAGGACTGAAAGTTCTAAGCCAGACTCTCTTAACACACAGTTCAGAGCCTAACAATATCAAAAGATATTTGACTTAGAAATTACACAAGAAAGAAACAATTCTCAGCTTGAATACAAAGTAAATCTTTCTCTGAGTTTCAATATTTTTCAGTAGTCTTTCAATAGTCTTCCAGTAGTCTTCTATCAAGTAGAATGTCTTCTATTTATACTCTAAGTATAATGACGTTGAGAAAGGACCGTTGGTAGTACAATCTTCTTTTGCTGAGCTGGATTTGATTATTTCTTCCAGAAGGAGTAAATCAATTCCACTACTTCTCTTTGTCAAATGGCGCTTCAGTAAATTAGGTAAAATATTACATAGTACTGCACGCTCCATTTGATGATAAGATTGTTGTACTATTCAATTAGTTATGAGTTGTTTTTCTTCAGAGAGTGTCATTCAGAATCTTGTAATAACATTTCATTGATCTTCTGAATAGTGTATGCAAGCTTCAGGACATGTTTCTCTCTTTGGCATCTGAGGACTTCTTCAGAGGCTCTGAAGCTTCTTGCTTCTTTGAGTCTAAACGCTTCAGATTGTGCCCTTCAGAAGCTCAATTGATGATCTGAGTGAATAAGATTTTTACTTTGTTCCTGCACACTAGATCATTAATTAGTAATACAATTGTCCATTTAATACCTTGTTATCATCAAAACTTAGGGTGTTTTATAACTAAAACTCATTTTGTTCCAACAGATGCCACATCACTGTCAATTGAAAAATTGGACTTAATTTCAGAATTTGGAAAAATTGAGGGACCAAAATTGCGGTTTTAAAAATAGGGGGACCAAAATCCCGAAATTGATAAAAAATGGGGACTAAAATTGCAATTAAGCCAAAATAAAACTAGGTGTTGGTAGTACATTATTAGATACAATAGATCTTAAAGATCCAAGGGTTGTTGTTTTGATAAGGAAATCAAATGGTTAATATTCAAAAATATTGAAGTCTACGGTGGAATACCAGCTGTGTTGGTCCACCTTATACTTTTGGGGTTAAACGAACATTTTTTTTTTTAAGCGACCATTGTAAAACATAAAATGTCTTTATGGGATCAATAGACTAATTAAGCCAACTAAAAACTATTTCTTTTTTTTATACCTTCTTACTTCACTACTACTAAAAATGCTCTTATTTTTTATTTTTACACCAATCAATATATCAAACCTATCTATTTTATTTATCTCTTTCTTTTCCTCTTCTCATGCTCTTTCTCACTTGTTTCTCTCTTTGCAATCAAACACACAATTAAATTTTAGCTTTTTTTTTTTGGAAAATATGTTTATGATCCCTATAAATATTCTAATTAAGTTTTGATTTTTAGTCCGTCTAAAATTTTTCTTCTATTTTTAGTCCCTCAAAAGGTTTCAATTAACATTTTTAGTCCTTACTTTTAAATCAACTCACGTGTAGATTTCATATTTTTGAATGAAATTTTTCAGAAAAGTCTAGAATATTTTAACAATCACTCACAAAAAAAAGGAATTTTTTAACAAAACATGAATTAAATATGAACTTTTAAGCAAAAAAAAAAAAAATTATATTTAATTTATGCTTTGTTAAAAAATTTAAAAAAAATTGGGAGAGATTCTTATAATATTTTAAACATTCATAAAAAAATTCAATAAAAAATATGAAATTTATAGATGAGTTGATTTAAAAGTAGAGACTAAAAATGTTAATTGAAAACTTTTGAGCGACTAAAAGTAAGAGAAAATTTTTAGAAGGACTAAAAACAAAATTTGGTATATTTATAAGAATGAGAAACATTTTTATTTTTTTAAACAATTAAAGTTTCACACAGCAGATGAAAATTTGTCCGGTAAGTGGATAAACACGCGGGAAGTAATTTCCAATATTCAAAAAATATTAAACAAAATAATCTTGACCGTTAATTGTTTAAACGGCCGACACGATGGTACTTTACCATCACAAATGAAAACGACGTCGTCGTATAAGAAAGGTGTATGAGTACGTGGCAAAGTTATAGCGTCTTGTTTGGCAACCTGAAAATTACAATAAAAAAACTGCGTTTTCACAATGGCAGAGTTTAAATGGCTTTTCCACTTATTGTAAGAAATCCTACTTTCTACACATCTCCATCCCACACTCACCAATTCACCGCCTCCTCTTCCTTCAGAACCAAATCTCTTTCCCTCCTCAATTTCGCAAAGGTAAGTAAATCACACTTCATCTATGTCTTGTTTGGATTTCATCATTTCAATGCAACACGCCTTAAGCTATTTTTTGTTAATAGCAACTTTTTTGTTAGATGGAAGGAAGTGAAATCACTGAACAAGTTGCAGGGAAAGTAGTGGAAGATGATGATTTGCTTTTGAAGAAGAAAGTTTTTGTTGCTGGTGCTACTGGTAGCACTGGGAAAAGAATCGTTGAACAGTTACTTGCAAAAGGTTTTGCTGTTAAGGCTGGTGTTAGAGATTTGGACAAGGCTAGGACTTCATTTTCATCTACCAATCCATCTCTTCAATTTGTAAGTTCTATTTTCCATTATCTTGTAAAGTAGTTCAATTTCAAGGTTAATCCAATTTATAACCAAGTTAATTTAGTTTGAGTGTGATTGATTGGATAGTTGTCTATTAGTGATTTGATTAATAAGCAATTTTCCCTGTTTGGATTAACTTAATTAAGCGCCTTTAGCATAACCGCACTTATCGTATATATAAGCTATTTCCATAACAAAAGTTGAAATAAAGTCAAACTGTTTTCATACTATAAACTATCCTTTAGAGGTTATGAAAATAAGCTTATGTTAGGTTATACGGTGAGAAAATTGATTTTGGCAGAATAAAATTGATTCTTGACAAAAATTGAGTGGAAGATAAAGTGATTTATGTTTGGATATATTCATTTAAAAGTGAGTTGAACTAAAAATTTGAGTGTACAAGTCAATTCTAGAAGAAGAAGCTACAATTTCTAGCTTCAAGTAGAATCAATTCTGGAGGCAGAATCAATTCTACTTTTGAGAAACCAAACAAGTCAGAATCAATTCTACACCTCTAGAATCAATTTTGACCACTCTAGAAGTGGAACCAAACATACACTTAGCTGAAAACAGTTTATAGGATTGCCATAAGCTATCTCGAATAGTCTCACAAATAGCTATACTAGTAGATGAGCTCAAATAAATCAAACCAAACAAACGCGTGTGTATCATTGTATGTGAATGCCATGATTTTGTAATTTGGAGTATTATGAGTGAGTTCATATGCAGGTTAAAGTTGATGTCACGGAGGGTTCTGATAAGTTAGCTGAAGCCATTGGCGATGATACAGAAGCAGTAGTATGTGCCACAGGCTTTCGGCCAGGGTGGGATTTGCTTGCTCCGTGGAAGGTTTGTTAAATTTTTGTACATGTCATGGTAGAATATTGTAATGGTTTTATGTATATTCACTTTTTCATGTTAGCATGCCTAACTTTTGATATCAGCTGCCACTGATTAATAAATGGCCTTGACTTGGTTTAGATTTAGAAGAAAAAATTGTTCTATAGTACTTTTGATATCATTTTTTCATATTAGCATGCCTAACTTTTGATATCAGCTGCCACTGATTAATAAATGGCCTTTGACTTGGTTTAGATTTAGAAGAAAAAATTGTTCTCTAGAACTTAGAGGGTGATTTATAAATGGCCTTAATAAGTTGTCTGTTACATTTTTGTAGTAGGGTACATTGTTGCAACTATTTAATTCCACATTTTCCCTCTGGTTTCCTTGTTAAACTATAACACTAATCAGGATCTCTGTTTCTTCATTTTCTATAGTTTTATTTCATGCCATGGCTCTTGTTTTAGTAACCAACATCATTTTGGATATTGGATAAAGTTGAAGACGTTGATGAAGAAATGTTTTATCGTACTTAGATTTGCTAACTTTATGCATTGTTTATCATGTGCACTATCGTTCAGGAATTACAACTTTCTAATTTTATATTCTTCACTATCTAATGGATAAAATGTTTGTATATAAATTCGAAACATATTCTGTCCTTAAAATAGCATCAGATCATAATAATACTTATCAAGTTATAAAGAAAATCACCAATGAAGCAAAATATCACTGTAGGTTGGGTGGATTAATATCTCTTGTTAATATACATTGTTTTCTTATAATAAAGGGATATATTATGCAGGTTGACAATTTTGGCACCGTAAACCTTGTTGAAGCATGCAGGAAAGTCAACGTAAACAGATTCATTCTTATAAGCTCCATTTTAGTCAATGGGGCAGCTATGGGACAGCTACTCAATCCAGCATACATCTTTCTCAACGTTTTCGGACTCACATTAGTAGCAAAGTTACAGGCAGAAAATCATATCAGGAAATCTGGTATAAATTACACAATAATAAGACCTGGAGGGTTGAAAAACGATCCCCCTGCCGGAAATATTGTTATGGAGCCAGAGGTATTGCTTAAATATCTGTCTTTCTATTACATTTCCACAACAGAATCTAAATTTATTATATGCACGTAGAACAAAATTTGAATTATTTAATTTTCTTTGTATCAGGACACCCTTTATGAAGGTTCCATATCCAGAGATCAAGTTGCAGAGGTAGCTGTGGAATCATTGGCTTATCCTGAGTCATCTTATAAAGTTGTGGAGATAGTTGCTCGACCTGATGCTCCTAAACGCGCATACCATGATCTTTTTGGTTCCATAGTTCAACGATGATACCTGAGATTAGGACTTGGTTGCAGATTAGCAAATCGCTTTCTGGTGGAAAAATTGTATTTTACTTTGTTAAAATGTGTCTAGTTCATTGAATTGTATACCAAAGTAATGTGGGTATATATGCAAGCATACCTTTCATGTTATCCTTTTCTATTCTATCTTCCCCATTGAAGGTTAGTAAAGAATTTCAATAGAAAATTGACAGATGCCATTGTTGATTGCTTTCTTGAGAAAATTGATGTGTTTGACCTAAATATGGACAGTGATAACAGACTACCAGAATGAACAAGGGTTCTTTAGGTAGTTAGGTAGTTTAGTACAGTGGTTAAGGAGTATTATTTTAAGCGTTTCCGTTTTCTTTTCATTTTACCAGATTGCAATTCATTGTGCTGCTGTCTTTCTTAACTTAAGGACTATGTCTGAAGTTCAACATACCGAGTGTTTCATGTTTATGATATTTAACGTAGGTTCGGCTCCTCTAAAGTGGAAAAATTAAGAATTGTTTCAATAAACCTATGATTTACTACAATGTGCTTCAAATATAAACTAATTTAATCATCAGTTACTTAGACTCTAAACAACTCACTTTAGAACAGTTAGATCCTTTATTGTATTACTAAGTGAATGAAACATTGCATAAATGTGAAATATGTGTCACAAACTTCAATATCCAATAAAATTAAAGAACTAAAACAATTTATGATTTTGTATTTCCTCAACAATTGCATAACAGGACTATCATTACAAAGTTTATATGAACCAAGTAACCACAAAGACAATGACTGCAAGTGTAACTGAGACACCAAGATGCACTACTCCTTTGCTTTCCATTGGTGTTGGTGGAATTGCAGCAACATCTTCAGCTACACTCTCTGCGAAACCACAGCGGGTGGAGACAAGTATTGCCATAATGAAGATGGTGAAAACTACGGCAACCCTGCAGGTCTCCATTTTTGTATGTCAGCTCTAGCTCGATGAAGAACTTGTATGTAAATGGTTGAGATGAAAATGACAGTGGAAGGAACAATGCAACTCCTCTTTTTATAGGGTGGGATTTGAGACAACAAGACAAGTGAGCAATATTGAGCTGTAAAATGTTACATGTAGCTTTAATAGTAAACACAATGATTTGAGAGTGTTGGGGCTAATAATACTAGTAGTAATATTATGTCTCCCTCATTCTAAACTTTTTGCGGTTATGCTCTGTATAACGGTGCTCAGTTCATATTAATTTGAATGAAACATCATTTCAATCATAGTAAGCATTAAGCATGTCAATTAGAATATATTATTTGTCAATTCTGCCAAAACAATAATAAAAGTATGATAAAGAAAGTTAAAATAAATTCATTCAAAAGTAATGCTACTCGTCGAAGTGTTGAGGTCAAATTATGCGAAGCGGTTAATGAGCTTCAATTTAAGATTGAATCGATAAGGAGAATCTAATATCAAAATCTTAATTGAAATAACTTTTGCTAACTTTATTTACCTTACAACAGAGTTTCACATTATAAAGTCTCTTTCATTTGAGAATAGGAGGATTAAGACAAAAACATATAATATATTGATAACTGATAATAAAATAAATAAGAAAAGACGTCTCGTAAAGTTTAGTTGGTAACCAGAAGGAATATTGATTTGCAACGGTTTGGATTGAGTTTAAAATTGTTCACATAAGAAGACAATAAATATAATCAATACTCGAAAGTTGACATCAAAGACTCTGTGGCCCAATGGATAAGGCGCTGGTCTACGGAACCAGAGATTCTGGGTTCGATCCCCAGCAGAGTCGATATTTATTTTTAATTTGAGGTTAATGTTTTATCAATATAAAGTGTTATTAATATATTTCATGTTATTGAACAAAATAAATAACAACAAGTCAGGATGGCCGAGTGGTCTAAGGCGCCAGACTCAAGTTCTGGTCTTCGAGAGAGGGCGTGGGTTCAAATCCCACTTCTGACAAAAATAGTTTTTTTTTTTTGTTTCTTTTCTTTTTTCTTTGAACCGTCCGTGGGTGGGACATGCCCTACCCTTACCTAAGTAGCGCCAGTTTTTGGTTTAACTCCAACAAACATAAATTAATTAGAAAAATAGAGTAAGGTAAGGTTTGTATTGTATCGTGGTGTTCTCATCTTCGTTAGTCTCTTTCTGTCTTATCCCATCCCACCATAACATAATAATCTCTACCTATCTATCTAACATATTTTCGTTTTCTTCTTCTTCTTCGGATACTTTTTTTCTCCCATTCATCGTATTTTGGAACCATTAATTGCTCCTTCCTCCAAAATTAGGGTTCCCAAACTTCACCACAAAAATGCTTCTGTACCTCCATGCTTGATGCTGAATTATCAATGTCATCAATAATCTCATATACTACTTGCATATGTTAGGTTTAGGTGAACTACTTGCTTTTCGCCTTTTCAATTTTTGTTACAAATTATTACAATTCTTTTTGCTTAATTATATAATTCCTATAATCCGTTTGGTAATTATCATGTTCATTTATCAATCAACTCAACTGCTTGAGGAATGAACCTATTAGTAATTTCAGAACTGGAAATTCTTGTGGTTTAATACTAGTAGTATATTTGGAGTTGTTATTTTCGCTTTTAGAAAACCTAGAATTTTTCTTTCGGTCGGCGTTATAAGTTAGCATGTTTTTTTTAGTTATATATGGAGTTATGGATTTTTGCTTTCATATATGTTGCAGAAGGTAGAATGAAAGGTTTTAGAGATTGGGTTTTATCCCAAATATTGTCCAAATCATTGATCTCGCCTACACCATTATCGGGCAGTAATAGTGTATATGATGAAGGGCGTCCTAATGAAGATTCTAATGAGCAAGGTACAACCTGATTTTAGTGTTTTTGTTAAATTATTGAAAATGCACATCGGTAACTTATCAAAAGAGAAGTTTTCAATGGGCTGTGAATATGATACACATACTACTATGGGGGTATCGTTTTGCTTTATTGTTTTACTTTTATGTGTGTTAAGCCCTGCTGATAAATAGTTCTTTAGTAAAAAGAAACTCATTCGAATTACATGATGTTACATATGCTTCTTCATAGGCTGCCATTTGAGATTAGTAGTAGGTATCACAATGATTAGACATGGTTCTTGGAAGGATATAAAAATCACATTTTAAAAGGGTCAGAATTAACACATTTACGTTCTTACTATGATCCTTACATTTACTTATGATTATGAACTTTCATTTAAGTTTAGGGTACTATAATGAGTTAGTGCTTATTTTCTTTATCTATGTTGTTTTTCTATGTGTGTGTGTCTATACGTATAAGTATAATTTAGGTGTTTGTGATTGTGAATTGTGATGTGACCAATTACGAGTTGTATTGTATTTTAGTTTAACGCTGTCTTGTAATCTAGAGTTTATTTTTGTATGTGTTATTTTTTTATGCATATATCTATGTGCTAGTATATTTTAACGTTTTAGGTGGGATCATACAGTCCGTGTTATGATCCCCCATGTTAATCTTTCACCCCCTCCCAATTCTAAGTAGAGTCTTGATTTTGATAAAGTTGGTTATAGGGATGTAAAACTCCCCATAAAGAGTGTGTTTGTTTGAAGGCATGCAAAAATATTCCCAGAAAAGTGATCTTGGGGATATAACACTCACATGTTTGGTACAAATTCTGAAACAATATTTCTAGTTATCATCAATTCATAGTAATGTATTTGTAAAGAACCTATATTTTCCCTAGCTTCCCAAGGGAATATAAGTTATTTCAAAAGCCAACTATAACTTCTAACTTCCTTCTTATTCTACCACATTTTTTCTATTTTTGTATATTTGAACTAAATAAAGTTTAATAGCATGATTCTACACATTTAAACAAATGCCCCCAAAGTAAAAAGTGGTTTTCTGCTGTTGATCTACGTTTTCTGTTTATGGCTAAAGCAAGAGTTGATAGTTTCCAAACCTAAGAATCAATTCTGAACCAATGTTTGCATCAATATTATTTGTGTGATTAAAATGTCTCTCATCGATACAATTTTGACAAAACTCATATGTGTGCTTTTTGTTATGTTTAGCCCCTGCAGCTAACTCTGTAGCATTACCGGTTCCGTCTGGCACATCAAACTCTTCTACCAATCAGAGTAGTTCCACCTTGCAGCAAGCTTCAGACGCAGAAATTTTTCAATCTCAACTTGGCGGTAATGGAAGACGGAAAGATACATTGGCAAAAATCGAGGATCTACAAGTTAAATTTTTCCGCCTGCTCCAGCGCCTTGGCCAGTCAAAAGAAAACCTCTTGGTGACTAAGGTTCTTTATCGCATGCATCTTGCAACTTTGATTCGTGCTGAGGAATCAGATCTGAAAAGAGTTAACCTTAGTAGCAGTAGAGCCCGAGCAATAGCAAACCAACAGGAGGAAGCTGGCATGCCCCAATTGGGCTTCTCCTGCAGAATACTTGTCCTTGGTAAAACTGGAGTTGGTAAAAGTGCTACCATAAACTCTATATTTGGTCAAGAAAAAGCCACGACTAATGCTTTTCAACCTGCTACTAATTGCATCCAAGAAATTGTGGGAACTGTCAATGGGCTTAACATAACGTTTATTGATACCCCTGGTTTCCTGCCTTCCTCTACTAAAAATGTGAAGAGAAATAAGAGGATTATGCTTTCTATTAAGAGATTCATTAGAAAATCCCCTCCAGACATCGTTTTGTACTTTGAACGGCTTGATCTTATCAATTCTAGTTATAGTGACTTCCCACTTTTGAAACTTATAACCGATGTATTTGGTGCATCAATCTGGTTCAACACTATCCTAGTCATGACTCATTCATCCTCAGCAATTCCTGAAGGACCTGAAGGATATACTGTTAATTATGATTCTTATATCTCTCAATGTACTGACCTAATACAGCAGTATATACATCAGGCAATGTTAGATTCAAGGCTAGAAAACCCTGCACTTTTTGTTGAGAACCATCCTCAGTGCCCAAGAAATAATATGGGGGAGATCATTCTTCCTAATGGACAGGTTTGGAAATCTCAACTCATGTTATTTTGCATTTGTACCAAAGTTCTGGGTGATGTAAATTCCCTCCTTAAGTTTCAAAACGGCATAGAACTAGGACCAGCAAATAATGCCCGAGTTCCTTCTTTGCCCCATCTCCTTTCGTCCCTGTTACGCCATCGCCCTGTATCCAATCAAAGTGGAATTGATGATGAAATTGAGGACATTTTACTTTCAGACAAGGAAGAAGATGAGTATGATCAACTTCCATCCATACGAATCTTGACAAAATCCCAGTTTGAAAAGTTGTCCAAGCCGCAAAAAGAAGATTATCTGGATGAATTGGAATACAGGGAGACCCTTTACTTAAAGAAACAAATGAAAGAAGCCTATCGCAGGCGCAAGGAGAAGTTACTCTTACAAGAGCAAGGGTTTTCTAATAGTGATAATTCTGATGATCAAGAAGCTCCTCCAGAACCTGTTCAGTTACCGGATATGGCTGTTCCTCCTAGTTTTGACTCAGATTGCTCTACACATAGATATCGCTGCCTTGTGGATAATGACCAATTGCTTGTAAGACCTGTTCTTGATCCCCAAGGATGGGATCACGATGTGGGTTTCGATGGTATAAACTTGGAGACAGCTACCGAAATAAAGAAGAATGTATATGCCTCGGTTGTGGGACAAATGCATAAGACCAAGCATGATTTCAATATTCAATCTGAGTGTGCTGCAGCTTATGTTAATCCGTTGGGTCCTACTTATTCTATCGGCGTTGATGTTCAATCTGCAGGTAAAGATATGGTTTGTACTGTTCATAGCAACACAAAATTGAAAAACATAAAGCACAATTTTGCTGACTGTGGTGTTTCTTTGACATCTTTCGGAAATAAATACTACGTGGGTGCAAAACTTGAGGATACTTTGCTAATCGGAAAAAGATTAAAATTTGTCGTTAATGCTGGCCGTATGGAAGGTCATGGACAAATGGCATATGGTGGAAGTTTTGAAGCTAGTTTACGAGGAGAAGATTATCCTGTTAGAAATGACAATTTAAGCCTGACAATGACAGTCCTCTCCTTCAATAAAGAGATGGTGTTGAGTGGAAGCTTAGAGTCTGAGTTAAGATTGAGTCGAAGCCTGAAAGCATCTGTTAGTGCTAATCTAAATAGTCGCAAAATGGGGAAAATGTGTATAAAGATGAGTAGTTCTGAGCATTTACAAATTGCCTTGGTTGCAGTTTTCTCAATTTTGAAATTTCTGTTACATAGAAAGGAAATTTAGAACATGGTGAAGAAATTCATGGAAAGATATTAGGTTCTATTTGTTTAGTAATATTCATCTATTTTGATCAGGGAAAAAGTGAAAAGTGGAGCATTCTGCAGGGAAGTATAGATGTGAACCATTTTCCCTTTCAGAGGGAAAATGAAATTAAAATTGGATTTTTTTGAAGAGTTAAATTTTGTTTTATTTTCACTATACTTTGAGATTCCAGGATTCCAGTTTTTTGAGTTTCTTTAGATAAGGCCTGCATCTTGAACTTGTAACCTTTTATGGATTGTTGTTCAACAATCAGTATTTGGGTGCTTCCCCCATTATAGATGTTCATTTGTAGTAAATAAAGTCATAACTGTACATTGAAGCATAGAACTTCAACAGAATTTGGTCAATTTAAAACTCTACTCATATTTGTCATACTTTTTTTAGCTCGAATTCTACTTTTTTTCAAGCTCGCAAAAAGTTTGAGGTGGCTCTATAACTTGAATTAAATGAACCAAAGGACAAAAAATTCAAAGGACCATGTGTGTTTTTTTTTAACTAATCTCAAATCTCTAAAGAAAATAAATATCTAAGGGTGTATAATTTGCATGTGGTACCACAATTAATTAACTAATCTGTAACAAACTTTTATTTTTCATTGGTTGATGGGTAAATATTTCACGGATAATTTAGAAAAAACCTTAAATTGTTTATACAAATGTAAGTTCTATGTAAGCTTCCACTTATCTTTTTTTGGAATTTATGTAAGTTTTCACTTTCCATAAAATTTAAACTTTGTCACGCAACTTTGACAAAGGCCAGTTGGGTAGGGTAGGGAATAATTAGTGAACCTCCCTCAAAAATTTGAGGAAGCCAAATTGAACTTTAATAATGCATAAATATACAATATCATATTATGTTCCCCTTTATGGATTACTGTATATTTACAGATTAAACTCAAAATCTTAATTCTTAACCATTCAAATAAAATAGATGATGCATTGCAGGACATCATTAACCTGCTTCTAAATAAATAAAAAAAGGTCTTTGCTTAATTTATTTATTTTTCAAGTATAATATTTTTAACAGGTGGTGGAGAATATGCTTATGTGCCACCACTTTTCCTTTAAGCCTCTAGCTATATGACACATGTTGAACACATATATCTTAGCTATTTAACAATTTCCGTTTTTCCATTTTTTTATATTTCGTTTTGATAATGATAGCTTATCAAATTATCATACACCCAATAGAAAAGAGTATCAAGAAGGGAATAAAAGAAAAAAATGATGTTATTATAATAAAAAACGAGGAAAAATGGATTGGGCTTTGTTTATTTGTCAACAGTTACACGTCCCTACTCCAAACCACAGGTTTGACATATTCCCTCCAAAATCCTGATTCCTTCGAAGCTGCCCTCACCTCAGCTGACTTGACTTTTGACTTATCTCCAACCAGCCACCATTTTCTCTATCCAATTACTCATTTCATTAATTTGCAACCTAAGTGAAACAAACCAAAAACAAGAAACTTGCACGAAACCCCCACAACAATAATGCATTCATTTCATAGCCTTCAATTCCAAAGAAGTTTACTCCTTTTGTCACACAGTTACAACTCTCAACTATCTAATACAGATCAATGACTGATATCGACAGTGTAATTTGAATTATTTTTACATCTTTCTTACGAATTCACTTGTTTGTCTTAGTTAAAAGAAATTTAAATGAATTGATTAGCCTTGATCTTTTAATGATGTAGAAACCTTTTTTGATTAATGAATGTCAAACAATATCTTCAAGAGACTCAAATTACAACACTATAGAAAAGTAATTAACTAAAGTAATTAACAACTAGTAACAAGTATATTAATTACATTTACACCACTAAAATTGAATTACATTACATTAATTCCCTCTTATATTCCTAAGATCTACTAGTACTAATTAACCCCACAAAACTTAATCTTCTAGCTATGGACAAGTACCCCACAAAACCTCAGCAACAATGGTAGCAGCTTCAGCATCAGAAACACAAGCTTCTCTAACCCTAACCAATATTTCACTCTTAATACCTCTTTTCTCTCTTTGTCTCAACCCTTCCCCAATCTCCAATTGCACTGCAAATCTCGCCACACAGTTCGAAAAATCATTACTCTTCCCTCCATTAACCTCCAATCTCTGCAATTCAACAAACTTCTCCACCACACCTTCCTTCAACATACCTTCAACCGCTTCCTTTCTCCCAAAATAACCAATCTCAAGAACACATTCCATCGCTAAAACACTCAATTCCATTTCATTCGAACTCAACAACGCTATGATTTTCGGTATTTCACCGTTTGATTCAATTTCATCAACGATCGGTGACCTAATTGATCTGATGAGAGAACATAGAACTTCAATTGAACGAACAGAAGCGATATCAACTAAAGCTTTAACTGTAGGACTCATCAAAACCTCACCGACGAACACGTCTTTGTTGAATAGAATCAACGCCGATATCGCGATACCGGCGTGTTCGCGAATTCGGTTTGAACATTTCGCGTCGAAGAGAAGCGATTCGAGTGAAGAGAATAGTTTGAAATTGAGAATTAGTTGTTGTAACTCGCGGTTAAAGCCTTGTGTGACTCGGTGAGAGAAACGAGTCAATAGTGAAAGCAACTCGTCTTCGTTGTTGTTGGTGATGGTGATGAGATGGGAGAGAGTGGTGACAGTTTCACGGTCGATCCATGATTGTAGTTCAGATTCGATAGAGGCAGCGGCTTTGGTGATTGAGTGAGTTGAGAGGGGACGAGTTATGAACGATTTGAGATTCGGTTTTGAGTTATGAAGCGAGTTAATAAGTGATTTGAAGTTGTTGAGGTGATGAGAGAGATTTGAATCAGTTGGAAGAATAGTGTGGAGTTGGAGAAGTGCTTTTATGGATGAATCAGATTCTGAAAAGTGATTATGGTTTTGTTGAATATTACGAGAAGCTTGTTTAAGAGCTTCGAGAACTTGAAGAAGTTGAGTGATTGTGATGTTATTGTTAAGTTGTTGCCATGGATCTTTTTCTTCTTCCATTATGTATGTTAAGGATTCAGCAGTTACAACTATTTCTCTGTTACACCTCGTGCTTTATATAAGCCAAATTATTCAATTCACTGTTTCCACGGAAATGTGGAATAATCCAATATTCCAATCTAATCTAACTTATGTACATGCACCTGCTTATTCTAGACATCATATCATAGACTAAATTAGTCAAAAAAATAAATATAGACATAAACTATTTATTGTTGATAATATTCTTCTTTTATGCTTCAACAAGTGGTAAATTTTTGTAACTTACTGGAGTATGTATGATACCACTCTGTCCTCAATACAATAATTCGTAACTTACTTAGCTAGCAAATTAATAGTAGAAAAGTTTTATTACAATCTTTTATTTTTGACAAATTACTTAGCTTATTTTTTTTTGACACAGACAAATTACTTAGCTAGCAAATTAATAAAAAAGTTTTGTTACAATCTTAGTCATTGTAATGTAATTTATGCTGGAATATAAGACTCTCCCTTATATTAGATTGACTCGCGATTTGTATTAAACCTCTTTTAAAAGAGGCTTAATTAGTCTAAAGGTTCCTTAAAGACATTTTAAGTTTCACAATGGTCCCTTAAAGAAAAAAAGTCTGAATTGGTCCCTTAAAAACATCTTTGTTTGCCATTTTAATCCCTTCTGTTAGTTTTTGAGGAAAAACGTTAACATGTAAAAAGGTGGCATATGACTGTCTAAATTGAATCAATATGCATAGTGGTTCACCATAGACTTCAACAAAATTTAAAATTATAACCGTTTGATCATTTTGTCAAAATCTAAATCATTGAATCTTGTAAAGTCTATGATATTTAATAGTAAACCACCAACACCTAACTTTTTCACTTTTTTCTTCATCTTCCTTATCCATCTTTATCACTATCTTCATAACATTCATCATCTTCATAAAGAAAAACCATAAATTTAATTTTTTCCTTAAACAAAGTCATTTCCGCATCAAGAAGAGCATCCAAGGAAAAATCTCTTCAATACCCATGACTCCATATCCATCCATGGAAGCTCTCACCATCATCTTCCATTAAAGCTTCATATTCACCATCACCCCATTCCTCCGAATCAAATCTGATTTTCAATACCCAGAACTCAAAACCCCTCAATTCTTCAACCCTTTTGATTCCCTTTCTTCTGAATCGGATCTGATCTATTTCTACAAAGCAGACCCTTTTTTTTTAACCCCACAAAGATCAGAAGATTCCCTTTGTGCAATGAATTTCTGGATTTTGTAGATGATGATTTTCTGTATTTTGAAGAAAATTCTGGATTTTTCATGAAGATGGTGATGAAGATTAAGAAGGAGAAGAGGTAGAAGATGAAGAAATGGAAAAAAAAATCAGTTGTTGATGGTTTATTGCTAGATGTGGTAGATATATAAAATCCGATGGTTACTTTTTTGATAAAAACAATCAATGGTTGAGATTAAAAAAAGTATTGAGGTATATGGTGGATCATCTACAATGTTGGTTCACCTAATACATTTGTGGTTAATAAATTAACGGAAGGGACCAATGTGTCAAACGAAAATGTCTTTGAGGGACCAATCCGGACCTTTTTTTCTTTAAGGGACCATTGTGAAACCTAAAATGTCTTTAAGGGACCATTGGACTAATTAAGCCTTTAAAAGAGGTACCTGGCCAAAAATAAATAACTAATTCACTTGTTTTAAAGATAAATTTGTAAAATTGAGTAGAAAATAGGTAATCATTAGTTTTAAGATCTAACCCTAGCCGTCACCTTTTTTCTTCTTAGTTTATCAAAGAGGGATGATTTCAGGTCAAATATTTACCTAAAATCACCCCTCCAAATTGTTTTTTCTTTCTCTTTATTAAATAAGTGTGATTTTTCACATATTTGTGTGGTTTTGTGTTATTTGTTATCCCGTCCTTGTGCGGTGTATTTTGTTGTGCCGTCTCTGTGCGGTGTATTTTGTTTTCCCGTCTTTGTGCGGTGTATTTTGTTTTCCCGTCTTTGTGCGGTGTATTTTGTTTTCCCGTCTTTGTGCGGTGTTCATTTGTTTCAGGTTGAAGGATTAGATCCGATCAAGTGCAAATCTATCCAATGTCGACTTTTGTGTCATCAACGCTACAGATCTGGGGGCATGGACATTCCAGACACTTCAATATAGTCATATATGTAGGCTTATGTAATTTGTCGTTTTATGCTATTAACATGGATGCTGTGAGTTTGTTTGCAGATTCATCCTTTTTGTTTTTAGCGAATTTGAATTTGTATTACATCGATGTACTCTGTCAATTTGAATGAATGGATATCCTTTATTTTTAGTCAAAAAAAAAAAAAAGAAGATAAATTTGTAAAATAATATCAATTATTAAAAAAAATAAAAAATAAAACACTCATTTTTTTTTACTGTAACTCTCAAAATTTACTCAAAGAGTCCTATAGCTAAAAACAAATATAGTAATTTGTAAAAATGTAAAAGTAGTTATAAGTTTGATTTTTTTTTTTTTGCATGACTATGAATTATAAATTTGATTATAAGGCAAGAAGAAAATACAATTATAATTTTATCCTGAAAGATGCTTGGTTTGATTTGTCTAATAAGTCCTAGCTCAATTGATAAATAAATGTCAAAATTGTTAGGTCGGACGTCGTAATCCGGGTTTAAATCCTTAAACGAAGGTATTCATGCGTGGATGGCGGCTCAAGATCAGCCTCATGGTTTGATACCGATATTTTAGCAACAAATCTAATAAATCTCATGTTGCTACTATGGTAGCAACGAGAATTTTTCTTGTAGCTCGACTTCTTCCTCTTTTCATAGTTATACTTAGACGCAGTGTAGTATTCTTTCTACCACTATGTTAATGTTAATATGGAAATTGGAATTTTATATTTTCTCATAATTGACTGCGTTGATTTGGAATCAGCGGATGGGTAGGTGTCAAAGACTATGAAGGTGTGAAAAACACAAGAAGGGAGGTTGAATTGTGTTTTGAGTATTTAAAAATTTCTTCAAGATAATTAAATCTTTCAGAGTTTATAATGGCAGCGGATAACTCAATTTAAACACAAGCAGTAAGATCAAGGATTAGAGAGTGAAGGAAAAGAGAAAGACACACAAGAATTTATACTGGTTCCCCTCACAACTTGAGAGTACTTCAGTCCCCTTGTCTCCGACAGGAGAGTTCACTATAATCACCAAGATTACACAATTTGCTCAAGCACACAAGTAAGAGACTTCCAATGCTCAAGCACACAGGAAAGAGACTTCCAATGCTCAAGCACACAAGCAAGAGACTTCAATGCTCAAGCACACAAGCAAGAGACTTCCAAATTGCTCAATCACACAAGCAAGAGACTTCAATGCTCAAGCACGCAGGCAAGATACTTCCAAATTGCTCAAGCACAAACGCAAGAGACTTTCAGAATCTTATATCAAATAAGAATTCTTTCCAAATATGCACCTATGACTAACTCCTACAAATGTATCAAAACTAACAGCTTTGATGTTGAATGAAGATCTTGAGTTTAGTCTTGTGCTGATGTTGGCTATTTCATCTTTGAGTTGAACGAACACTTTCTTCTACTCCTTTGAGTTGTATGCAGACTCTTCTTTTAAGCTCCTAGAAATGTTCGTATCTTCAACTCTGTTTTTGATCTCTGTGGTTGATCAATATCTATGCTTGTCGTCTTTTTCGTCTTCGTCACTTAATCAATTCAAAGAGGTCTTGTATTTATAGGAAATCATAAGTAAAGACGTTTGAATATGACCGTTGTGAAACCCAGTTTTCCCGTTGAAGATGAGTACAGATAAGTTTTAACTTATTTCGTAAATGGCAAACTGCTTCTGCTTTGCTTCTTCTCGAAGATAGTTCCTTTGCACATAAGAGGAAATAATAGCACCGTTGGCTTTTATACTCCCTTTCTTGACTTGTAGAACTGATATATAAAGTATCCGGTTTGTCCTTTAGCGAGATATAGCTTGAGGGAATATTCCAAGGACCAACTTCATCAAAATTTACATTGTTAATCCAGTGTAGTTGAGCACGTACACTTCTTTTGCTTCTGATGACCTCTTCTTGCTTGTTAGACGTTTACTGCTTCTGAGACTCTTGTAGCTTCTGTCATAACCTTCATACTTGATTCTCCCAGAATCTCTGAACGCTTCAGTCAGCTTGTTTCCTTGTTTTGAGCTTCTCAGATTCTATCTTCGTAGCATAGCTTTATTTCTTCTTCTGAGACACTTGTAGCTTCTGAGTATCTTTTCTTCTTTCTTTAGTACTCCAGATGCTTTGTAGCTTTCTTTGAGCTTCTCAGAATCTGTCTTCATTGTAACTGCATACTTACAATGTAGATCATCAGTATTCCTCAATTGCATATTAATACTTTGTTATCATCAAAACTCTATCAAGCTCTTGGGGTTTGTTTCTGAACCACTCTTGTTCCAACAGACTATTGTTATGGGTGGCTCAACCAAATCTCAAGAGATGATCAAAGCTGCTGATCAAGAAGAAAAGCTTCAAGAAGACAAGCATTCAAGCGACAAGGTAATAATATCTACTTCTGATAATCCTAAGTGTTCTGAATCAAATATGCTTCATTCTCTAACCCCATCCACATCAAAATATTTTAACCACAACACACTCAATGCTGAGAATATTGTCCAAATGATGTTCTCAAAATTCAATGCCTCTAGGAACTTAAACTTTCTAGATGACATACCTCTTCACCCTCAACCACATATAACTCCCCATCAAGAACCTTCACTCCCAGAAAACACCTCAACCTCTCATCAACAAACATATCAGACAATCTATCCAGAAACATTAATTTCTGAGATGCCACAAAATCAACTACCTCTCATTCCATTGAACCAATCCTCTCAATTAGATTCTGATAACACTCCTCCAATTATTACTAACTATTCAGAATCTGACAACCAAATCCTTAACCTTTCTGAGCTAAACCTACCTTTTCTAGTAACTTTGGATCCTCTTACTAATGAATTCTTGAATCAAAAGTTTGAAATATCCTTTCAAAATTCATTAGAGTACTTTGAGGATGTTGAGTTACTGGAACCAACCAAAGAGAAACCTATCTACCACTTACCCAAATCAAATCTCTTTGATCTTCTAGAACATAGACACACCTACAAAGCAAAGAGAGCCAAACCTAAAGCAACCTGCATTCAACCATACAACTTCATTCTCAAACTTGGCCCAAACCATACCAAATTAGAGAATGAAATTCACTATGATCTCTTAGGACTATTCAACAGACATGAAAACTTCATGGTCTTTCAATCTAATCTAGAAGCTGAAGCAAGAGAGATTAAAGCAAAGTTCAATCATGCTCTGGACTGTTATTTGGAACACATCAAAGATGATGTTGTCAGAAAATCTAGGGAAGATTTTGCAGCTGTAATACAGTCAATAGAGATAGCAAACTTGCCAAGATGAACTTTTCCTACTCCAACAATCATTGAAGAAGAAGTTCAAGCCATGGATATTGTTGAAGATCATCAAATGGTGATGACTTCAGGGCAAGAGAAAGGAAAGGAAATTATTGTCGAGGATATTGTCTTGGACAAGTAGGTATCTACAATGGAAATAGATCCTCAAGCAGGTTGTGTGGGAGAATCTTCAAGAAATCAAGAATTCTTAAGAAGGATGGATGCTCAAGATGAAAGATTGAATAGAATGAGTACTGAGATTGAATGTTTTAAAGAATCTCAAAAACAGATCTTGGAGATGCTTGCCCAGCTTATTCAAAGATCTAATTCAAAATCTTAGTTCTTTCTTTTTATGATTTATTTTGTCTTCCTTTGTGTAACATTATGTGATATAAATCTTTTGAATGATTGTTTTTAGCATGATATTTTGTCTAGAATTTTATAGTTTGTGAGTTCATATGTGCGAAATCTTTTAAAAAGAAGACTAACTCGAAAATTTAAAGGAACACTACAAAAAAGAAAATTTTTATTTTAAGGCAAACATTAAAGAGATACAACACTGAAACACAAACAACAACTTATTCAGATTCTGTATCATAATCTGTTGAATCAGAGTCATTATCTGACTCTGTTGATGTTGAATCTAGTTGTGGATCTGGTGTCTTGGAACTCTCAACCACCTCACTAGTAACATGAGATTCCACTTCATCAGATTGTGCTTCCTTAATATAAGTCTCTAAGAATGTTGCATAATCAGAGTCAGCCTTCTCTGAGTCAGAAGAGATCTCTACAATCTCTGGTTTAGCCTTAGGCTGCTTGGACTTGGCTGACTCCTCTTGAGCTTTTCTCTGTGTTTCTGCCAATTTGCGAGCTGATATTCTCATCTTGAACTATTTTCGTAAAAACTATATTCTTTAGATTACTCTTCTATGAGTAAAAGTGAAGAAGAATGTTGTCTTTTATAGATCTCCTCACCTGTTTGTTGCTCTATCACGGGCGTTAATAACTTTTACTTTATTGACACATGGCATCTAATTGCTTTTGACTTGACTACCTTTGACTACAACAACTTGGAAATGTAAAACTTCTCTTTTCCATAAAACTCTTTTTGACTGATGATAAAAGGGGGAGAAAGAGAGAGATTAATTGCGGGAAAAAGAAAGATTAAATGTATTCTTTATTGAACAATACAAGAGAATAATTCAAGTTGTTATGGAACAAGTAGTTAAGATCACGTGTGTTATTGTTAAATGTTATTTGAGGGAGAAAACTGTTTAAAACATGATCTATGAAATATACAATGACTGAAACTGCATCCAAAGGAAATGATTTCTTTTAATTATTGTTATATGTTTCAGTACTTATTGCACTTATTTTGAAAAGGGTATATTTTGATCTCAAGATACAATGATTATTTATTAAACTGTTTTAATTGATCATGGACAAACTTAGGGGGAGCTTACAGACCTAACTCTATAGTGTGTCTGACTCAGGGGGAGCTTGCAAAACTCATAAACCTGATGAGAACATGATAAATTAATTCAACAACCATTAGCAATTAATACTTATGTTTGTCATCATCAAAAAGGGGGAGATTGTTAGAACAAAAATGGTTCTTAGAACAAACCCCAAGAGCTTGATAAAGTTTTGATGATAAGAAAGTATTAATATGCAATTGAAGAACACTATTGATCTTAAATGAAAGTATGCAGTTAACAACAAAGATAAAATCTGAGAAGCTCAAAGAAGATTATATGCATCTCAAGCACTCAGAGGTTCTGAGAGAACCAAGTCTGAAGGAAGTCAATCAGAAGCTACAAGAGTCTCAGAAGAAAGTATGAAGCTAACAACGAAGATAGAATCTGAGAAACTCAAAACAAAATAATATGCATCTGAAGCATTCAGAGGTTCTGAGAGAATCAAGTCTGAAGAAAGTCTGTCAGAAGCCACAAGAGTCTCAGAAGCAATAAAAAGATCAAGAAGCAAGAAGAGTTCATCAGAATCAAATTAAGTGTACTATCAGTAGCTACACAAGAATGACAAAAGATATCTTTCTGATGGAATCAAGTCTAAGAGATATTTCCCTCAAGTCATATTCTACAAAAGGACAAAATGGATGTTGCTCGTATCAGTCCAACAAGTCAAGAAAGGGAGTATCAAGACAACGGTACTAATGTTACCTCTTATATGCAAAAGAACTATCTTCGAGAAGAAGAAAAGCTGAAGCAGTTTGTCATTTATGGAATAAGTTAAAAAATGGTCTGAGTACTTTTCAAACGGGCAAACTGATCTTCCACAACGGTCATATTCAAACGTCTTTATTTCTAAGCCTATAAATACAAGACCTCTTTGAATTGGCAAGTTGGTTGATTTGACGAACATTTCAAAAGAGCTTATATACGAAAGAACTGCATACAACAAAACAAAAAGAAAGTATTCACTCAACTCAAAGAACTCAATAGCAAACATCTGCACAAGACGTAAACTCAAGATCTTCAATCAAACATCAAAGCATTCTGTTTTGATAACTATTGTAAGAGTTAGTCATAGGTGTATCTTTGTAAGAAACCTTATTGTATAAGATTCAAAGTCTCTTGTTTTTGTGCTTGAGCAACTTGTAAAGTCTCTTGCTTGTGTGCTTGAACAAATTGGAGTAAGTCTCTTGCTTGTGTGCTTGAGCATCTGTTGAAGTCTCTTGCTTATAGAACTTAACTATTGTAGAAAAAATAGACAGCACTAAAAAATCTAGAATAAATAATGTATACTAATCTTTCATCCTTTTGAAACATCATTTTTATAATTTGGCCAGACGGCTAATAAATTTCATCCGTTTTCTATCTTTTTTTAAAAATGACATGACTTTGTGTGAGAATTGAGAGTTCCTCATATTTGTTTTGTTGAATGAAAATAAACAATAGAAATTATGTGGGAAACAAACCCAACATGTCTCAAATTCACAAAGCCACGCACGCCTTATTGATTGAGAACATGCGATTTGCCTTATCACATCACATATGAAGCTTATTGAAAACAATATGAATATCCAGTATACATACATATGCCTGTGCTGAGTGTAGTGTAGTGAAAGCCTAACTCCCAAACCAATATGATATGGATGGAAGTTGAGGGGAATGGGAAGTCAGCTTTCTCACTCTCATACTTTATTCCCCTTCCAACTGGAATTCAATAATCAAGTTGGGGTAACAACTAACAAATAACAATAGATAGTTCTACAGTTCTGCTCTGTTGAATATATTTATACATAAACTATTCTACAAAAGTCTATTCTCATAATTTCACCAATAAATAGTAGTCCTTGGCATTTAAGTACAAATACTTTAGATTGTTTTCAGTTCTCAAACCCAAGAGCGTAGCAGTTTTGAACAAGTTGCATCATGAATAATACTTGAAAATTTTCCCAATCCCTTACTCTACCAAGGGTTGGAGGTACCGAACACTGCATTGAAATTTCACCATCATATTACCAGAAAGAACATTAGACACAAACTGGGGCACCTGAGATTTTTCGGTATGTTCGGATAGAGGATTTTGAAGGGGAGAACTTCCTTTCTAAATTAAGGAAGCTATAAAATGTTTCTAAATATAAATTGTGATTGAAAATGTTATATGATCATGTATATCATGTTATACTTTCAATTTTTTAAATCTCAAAATATAAGAAAATATAGAGTTAGTCCTCCAAAACCTTCTCGAACCCTCAATCCAAATACACCCTTCAAAAGGTTACCCTTCTTTATTTTGAGTCATGCACCTCTAATCGCATGTGTAAAAGGTAGGGAACCACCTTGCAGCTTCCCTGGAGCAATATGTGCAGAGGAAACCTCCATTTGACTATTATTTGGAACCGCATTAAAGTTGGTCATTTCACCACTTTTAGCTGGAATACCATCTGATGGTTCGGCCTTGGTCATTTTCCCCTTCCTTGTAGTGACACCAGTGTTACAAGGATCCACTAGAGAAGAACTGTCAACATGCATTTCCACAGGTGATGTTGAATCCCCCGTCTTTCTTTTTGTGACACCTTTCTTACCATCCTTTTGTCCCAATTGGCAGCATCACGACTGTCTTGTGACTGTGAGTTAGCAGACCTAGAATCCAAACTAGACAGACTGCCTTGATCAAAAGATTGATTACTCCGCTGAGCTACAGTTCCTTGATAATAATCAGGAGCTCCACCAGTTGGGGCAATTGGTGGTCGACCAGAAGCAAAGGGTTCCATTTTGGGAGCCTTATTTTCAGCCAAGCCTGCTCTGGAATCCTTTGCACCACCCACGACTTGTGAAGAAGATCCTGCATAAATCACAAATGAAAAAACTATCATAGATACTCTTTAAGCAATATTAAAACAAGCACCATTACCTATTTGAGGACCACCAGTTAATGGAAGACGTGATGACTTCAATGCTTCAATATCAAGACCATGTTGGTTGATCACAGTCTGCATCGCCCTATAACAAACAGCATTAAGTAAGAAGAAACAGTGATATGCATGGAGCCAGAAATTGGATTGAAGCAGCAACACAAACAAAATATAGTCTAGTGCAAAGAATAAGAAATATAAGCTTGACTACAATCACCAATGAACCGCAGAGAGAATTAAGTCCAGAAGATGCTTTGATAATTAGGTTTACGATGCATTTTCAAAGTCAAACAAATAAAGGTGTTCCCATGGAAGAAATTATCAGCTTCAAGCATATTATTCGAGCTGAACTCCACAAACTAGCTAAACAAATTCAACCATTTTTAAATTTGGAAAAAAGCTCCAAAGCCCACCTAACATCCATCGCCATTCACCAACCCACACACAATGCAATTCAACAAACCATTCCCATTATTATTTCATTTCCCATTGCACCGATAGCTGATATTTTAACATATGTGAAAGGATAATTTCAGAAATAACTGTGTGTCCTTAATCCTTATATAGACACACTGTATTAGATTCTCTCGTAGATCACTCACTACAAAAGAGCCCTAGGGCTAAATAATTAAATTCCTATATGAACGAGTTTGAGTGCTAAGTTGCAAACGTTTTACCTTGATATCACTTAATATGGCATCGAATGTTCCTTCCCACTTGATTTCATGCGTAGTAGTATCTGAAACACTCACCAAATTAATTGCAAGTATGCCTAGTTTTTATAATGGGTAATAAAAAAAATTTGAAGAAAATTGTGTAAGAGAAAACAACACACACCACAGAGTTTAGTAGCCAACTTGGCTGGCTCATCTTTAGAATCTTGAATAAGTTTATGCAGAAACTTGGCAGCCTCCAACTCGACATCTCTGTGGAGATGCCATCTCATTTGCACTGCACAAGCAAAGTATTGTGATACAATTAGAAACTAAAAATCAACTGACAATATTCCAATAGTCTCAAGTCTCAACGTGTAATTCTAAGCTAATAAAAAGAACCAAACCAACTTATAATGATCATGTGACCAAACTCAAAACAAATACATAACAGAATTCCAATACTGGTGGAACCACGGTAAACTCGGGGCTTATGTTATCTTCCTAAGGATCCAAAGTCCAAACCAAAAAAGAAAAGGAAAAACATTAAATAAATGAATCCATGAAACATCAAGCAAGCATTATTTTCCTAAATCTAAGACCGAAAACACAATATATAGCTAAGAACTTTCTATCTTCTTCCTAGTACCCTTACCTTAAACTTTTCAAAACCAAGTGATGAGTAAATTAGTAATCATCCCAAAATCTATAATTAGATAGATAAATTAACCCCATTTTTTCCTATCATAATAAAAAAACAAAACCCAGAAAGAAAAACCCTGTCTTTTAACGAATATCCTAAAAACACAAATCGTTAATTAACACTGTAAAACACGAAAAATCGCTTAAACCTTTGTGAATATTAGCAAAATAGAAGAAATTTCAGCTTAAGCAGCTGAAATCGGCGAATCCAAGCAATACCCTAAACAAATTCTCAGAAAAAAATTGAAAGTTGAGTTTTGAAGGGTGAAATTGGTATGTGGTCGCGTGAGTTAGATTGAGGAAGAAAAATGGAGGGTGAGAGTGAAAGAAGATACCCTAAACAAATTCTCATGTTACCGTTAGACATCTCACTCTCTCACTCTATCAAACATACATATATCACTCTTATGACCGTTAGACCTCACTCATCTCACTCTCTCACTCTCTATTCTCACTCTCTGCTCATCTCACTCACTGCTCATCTCATCTCTCAAACATATAATAAGAGAAAAATGAAGTTACCTTTGGTTTCAACGAGATTCGTACGGAAATTACACCCAAAAAACGAAAATCAAATTCAAAGTCAAGGCCAATCATAGACACTGAAATGGAAGATTTACTCTGCAGTGAAATGAATACAACACTGAAAAATTTCACTTTGAAGGAAACAATCGAAGATGTCAGTGAAAGAGTGGGGAGAAAAATTCAAATTTTTCCATTTCATGAGAAGAAAGCAGTTGTTGATTCTTCTCCTGAGATGGAAAAATTTGAATTTTCTCCCCACTCTTTCACTGACATCTTCAATCGTTTCCTTCAAAGTGAAATTTTTCAGTGTTGTATTCATTTCACTGCAGAGTAAATCTTCCATTTCAGTGTCTATGATTGGCCTTGCTTTGGATTTGGTTTTCGCTTTTTGGGTGTAATTTCCGTACGAATCTCGTTGAAACCCAAAGTTAACTTCATTTTTCTCTTATCATCTATTGTATGTTTGAGAGATGAGATGAGCAGAGAGTGAGATGAGCAGAGATTGAGAACAGAGAGTGAGAACAAAGAGTGAGAGAGTGAGAACAGAGAGGTGAGAGAGAGTGAGATGAGTGAGGTCTAACGGTCATAAGAGTGATATATGTATGTTTGATAGAGTGAGAGAGAATTAAAATCAAACAAACCAATATTGGCATGGAATATCGTTTTTCCAATAACTAATGCTAGCTAAGTGCCAAATCATTAAAAGTGACGAGAATTAAAAAATTATGTTGACTTTTAAAGTAGAAGACCAGAAAGTTGATTTTTAAAATAGGGGACAAAAGTTTAAAAATATCAAAATAGGAGGACAAAAAGTACATTCAAGCCTAACTATTATTATAAGATCTCAAAATTAATCTATTGATACACATCTTTTTTTGGGTTACCATGATCTTGGTACAATTCGTCAAAAAGAAAAATGATCTTGGTACAAAGTTTTCACTGCTGTTAGCGGTGACTAATCTCCATCGAGAAATCTGTGGGGCTCATAAATTGAACACATTATACCACATACTTAACCAAGACTCTTACCACTTTGACCAATTCATTGTTTGTCTCTATTAATACACATCTAATATTTTATGAACATAAACAATAAATAATTATTATTATAGGGTCTCAAAATTTTGGCGTGAAAATTTTGAGCTCAATATCATTGCACATTTTACACTTGTGTGTGTGGAGGCCAGGCATACTGGTCCTCTTTCCTTAATTCCAACGAACTAAGAACCAAAGCTAGCTCCTCAGACGAAAGTAACCCATCTTTATCTTTGTCAAACACTTCAAAAACATCCTCCAATTCTTCCAATTCATCTTCCTTGCTAAGGTGAAACATGAGTAGCGTCACGAGTTAAGGCCCTGATCATTGACAGTAAAGTCATAAGAAAAATGTTATTAATTATCCTCAAAAACCTTAGCATTTGTAATAAGGATCACAATATCAATCTTATCAATATTGCAATGAGACCAAACTAGCACGGCTTTGTTGTTGAATCAAATTGCACGTAAGAAAATAAAATGAAATCAAAATATAAATATAGGGAAATTGAAATTAGTCGGTACAAATGAAACTACAAAATATAATAATTTTTTTAAGTATGGCCACATAGAGCATGTATATATATAAACAAACAAATATGTTATACCATTAGTGATTTACGCTGCAACAAAAGATACAAACTTTTTTTTTGTGTGTGCGCGACAGAATAGTTGAAAAATTGAAAATACAATTTTGATTTCAACTTAAAAAATTGCTACATAGTTATTCCTATAAGATAAAACAAAAGGTACCTATTTTTAAGGCAACATTGTAGAGAATGAAAGACTCAAGACAGGAGATAATAAGTGCAAAAATAGGAAGAAAAAACTAAAGGTTTGCTAGTTTGAAAATTAAGAGGAGAGATAATAATAATAATAATAATAATTAATGGTTAGTAGTTTTTTTTTTTTTGACTAATTAATGGTTAGTAGTTAACATCAAGCATATCACTTCAGAATACATATGAAAAAGTAATTTAATTTCTTACTATGTTATGATTAAAGAAAATACCCTGACCAAAAAAAAATTACTTTCAATTGTAAATTAAGCATAAATATATTATCTAAAAAAATTAAGAATAAATATAAACTGTGGTATAAATAAAAAATTAGTTGCTAATATATATATATATATATATATATATATATATATGTATATATATGTGTGTGTGTGTGATTTTTTTAAAAATTTAAATTAAGTATTACTAATGTAGTTGAAAAAAAAAATAGTACACTCACTAAATTCATAAAATTACTAACGGCATTATTTTTTTATATAATTACCAACAACATTTCAAAACAGATAAAATATTGATCCACATTCTACAAATACACAAAATTAATTCCCAAGTAAAATAAATAAATAAAATCCAACCACCATCAAAACCAAAGTTTTAGAACCCACCACCATAAAAATCAAAACTTTAAAGCATTTAAAAAAACCAAGCCACCATCAAAATAAAAGCTTTAGAACCCACCACCATAAAATTCAAAGCTTTAAAACATCTGGAAAATCCGCCAGCATCAAAATCAAATCTTTAGAACCCAACCACCATAAAAAATCAAAGCTTTAAAGCATATGTTGATGAGAAAGATGAAAAAGCGAATAAAAACCAACAAAATAAAAAAATAAAATAAACCATCCTTAAATGATAACTAAGAATATTTGGAAATGTGGAGAAATAAAAAATCACGTGTAAAGAGTGAGAGAAGAATTGCAAAATATTAGAAAAAAAGATGCAGAGAGAAAGATGAAAAAGAAAAACAAAATAACATGAATAGTCAAAATACCGAGAGAGAAAGTGAGAGATCTGGAGAGAGATATATAGTGATTAAGAGATATGATAGATCAAATTTTTAGGGAATATAAACTTTTTTTTCATGGTGAATTTGAAATTTGAAATTCAAATTTGTATATATATATATATAGAGAGAGAGAGAGGAGGGATCCGTTGACTCTAAAAGTAAGTCTCCATTGACTTACTCCGCTTAATAACTCGATATGGGCATTATATTACTTCAATTCAACCGTTGAATTCAAAGATCTCTTTGAGTAGATCAACTCTACAAATTGTTACAAAAATTCAATAAATGTAGTTATGTATTGAGTCTATTGAAATTCAACGATTTTTTTAAAAGTTTGTCGTACGTTCAATTGAAGTTATCAGAAAAAGTATCAAACGGTTTTGATTTTTTATAAAAAATTGTGGAGTTGATATACTCGATGATATCTTTGAATTCAACGGTTGAATTGAAGAAATATAATACCGATATCAAGTTATTAAGCGAAGTAAGTGAATAGAGACGTACTCCTAGAGTTCTTTGCAGATTTCCTTTCAAATTATAGTTATTTTGTTCTTCTTTTATTTATTTTGGTTATATTGGTTATCCTTTTAGTTGAGATGTCTACTCAATTCTTGACGTCATAAAATGCGAATAATAAAAAAATATACAGTACTCTATTGAATAATACAGTAATTTTTGTTTCCTAAAAAAATATGAAAAATGAAAACAAATCGATTTGGACACAGCGTTAATCGGCGATGTTAACTGACAGTAGAAGACAGAGCAAGCTGGAGTATTTGGACCAATACCACAATGACACGTATCCGATCCGAAAACCATTACTCGCAAATTGCATTGCACTTGAGTCATACACCAACCTCTTCTTCTCTTCTCTTATATTATAACCCACGCTTCTCGCAATCATTCCCTTCTGCAAATGCTTCAATTCACAGTAATCTCTCTCTCTCTCTCTCTCTACGATTTATTGCTGTTAATTTGATCGCTATTGGCTATTATACATCTTATATTCATTGGATCCAAAAATGAATCAGCATACTAATGATTATCATTCGGATTATTTGATGCAGGTAGTTCAGAATCTGTGGATTGATTAAAGGAAACACTGTGTGTGTGTTTATGGATAGAAAGATGCAGGGCTTGTTATTTTTTTGTTCCTTTGTGTTCTTTAGCTCTATTAGAGATGGATATGCAGGATTTACTAGTTCTTTTGTTAGGTCAGAGTATCCATCTGTTGATATCCCACTTGATCATCAAGTATTTGCAGTTCCAAAGGGTCATAATGCACCTCAACAAGTAAGTCTTACATAAACAATAGCATATCATGAATCATTTTATTATCTATTTGTTAAGAGTTCCACCTCGGATTCGAGATGACCTGAATATAGAGACAATCCTCTGTTTTAATTGACTTATTTGAGCTTATCTATTGACACCAAGACCTTATGGAAACAGTGTATGTCGTGTCCATAAGCTTTTTTCAACTTATTTTCACATGCTCTTCAGGATTGCATGTGAAAACAACATATAATTTATATGAAAACAATTCAAATTTTACTTTTTGTTATAAAAATAGCTTATATATAAACACTTAATACCTCCGTCCCTAGATATACTACTCTTTTGAGTTTTTTCTTTGTCCCTTCTTATAAGACCCCTCTTAAATTTTCAATTGTATTAATTATTGTTTTCCAAAGATACCCCTAATTACGTTAAATCTTTTTTCTATAATATGTAATAAATACTCTAGTCTATACATTAACTAACTTTATCCTCTTGAAGAATAAAATTGTAAAAACTATATAATTTGTTAACAAATTTAATACTGCAACTCACTTTCTTAGTTCCCGATTAATTCAAGGGGGTATTGTATTTAGGACGGAGGTAGTATATTATAAGTGCTTAATTAAATTGTTTCTCTAAACTGGTTTATGAAACTCTGATGAGTATCCTATGCCTCAAATACTCAAATTTGACATGTGAAGCTGTTTTATACTCTGAATTTATTAGCTAGTTCTTTTTTAAAGAAACAAACATGGCATATTCACTAGCTCATCAAAGAACTGTGTTTTTGAATAAGAAAGTCTTCATTTTACAATAGAAGATCTTTATTGAGAAATGAGTGGAAGTAGTCATGTGATTCTAACTGTTACATGAAAAAAGATTCCAGTGGTTTATAAACTAGAGGCATTTTACTTGACCAAGATTTCATCACACCAGTGTTATAAACTTATCATTTGCTGTCCACTGTAGGTGCATATCACTCAAGGTGATTATGAAGGAAAAGCAGTAATCATCTCATGGGTGACCCCAGATGAACCAGGATCCAACCGTGTACAATTCGGCACATCAGAGGATAAATTTCAAGCTAGTGCAGAAGGCACAGTTTCCAATTACACTTTCGGTGAATACAAGTCTGGTTACATTCATCATTGTCTTGTTGAAGGCCTTGAGGTAATTGTTTCAAATTAGGAGAGTAGAATTATCATCACTGATATTATATTTGCAATGCCAAAAGTAAAATAAATTGAACAGTGGAGTTTAACTAAGAGATAGCATGTTTTTCATTTTTTAAATAATCACATGTGTGTGTGTGTGTGTGTGTGTGTTGTAGTTCTTATTTTTCCATGAGTTGAATGTATTTATTCATTTGATTCAATTATTTCTGCATTTCAGCATAATACTAAATACTACTACAGAATTGGATCTGGTGATTCTTCTCGAGAATTTTGGTTTGAAACACCTCCTAAAGTTGATGCAGATGCCCCTTACAAATTTGGGATCATTGGTATGTTGTCCGTTTCCCCACATATCTTCTTCTACTAGAGCATAATCTTTTGCATCCTTAATTGCAGACTCTTTCTATTTCATAAACTATTATCTTCAGGATGTCATTTTGCTTTGATTTCTCATAATTTTAATTTTGTGGTTCTCCAAAATGAATAATTTTATCTACATTTCAGGTGATATGGGACAAACATTTAATTCTCTTTCCACTCTTGAGCACTATATAGAGAGTAAAGCACAAACTGTTCTATTTGTTGGAGATCTGTCTTATGCTGATAGGTATAAGTACACTGATGTTGGTGTAAGGTGGGATACATGGGCCCGATTTGTTGAAAAGAGTACAGCATATCAGCCATGGATATGGTCTGCAGGAAATCATGAAATAGAGTACTTTCCCTACATGGTGAGTACCAAGTATTTTTTTGTATTTATTTTCTGGACCAGTAAAGTTGTAAACCACTAACACAGTTATTTTATGGAAAAGCTGAATTGATGCATTCTTGTTTACCAAATTTGACTTAGCTGACTGCGAGACTAAGACTAAACGCATTATAATCTTATGGAGAAAACTGTTTTCTATTCCCTTGGAATTTTGCAAGTACGAAGGCAGCTTAAGATATCCCAAATGTTAAGTGGCAAAATGTTACTTGTTTTGTAAATAAAAAGCTGTTTCCTATTACATTATAGTCCCGCTTCATATGATATGCTGAAGTAGTTGTTCATCAAATTTGTTGTATCAACTTGACCTTTGTGAAGTTTCTATTAGAATAAAACTTTAATTATCTCCTGCTGCCCATGTTGAAAACTTCACACTCTTTGTATTATAGGTTACAGACATCGCTTTAATATTCTTAAATAAATTTGCTTGATCAGGGAGAAGTTGTTCCTTTCAATAACTATCTTCGACGCTATACTACTCCTTATTTGGCGTCCAATAGCAGCAGCCCTCTTTGGTATGCAATCAGGCGTGCATCTGCTCATATAATTGTACTATCCAGCTATTCGCCATACGGTAACTAATCTCCTCTCAATACAATTATTACAATTAAATTCTTTTACATAAATAAGGTTTTTAGCATTCCATAGGCGTAAAAAAGCTTATTTGCTCTAACTTTAAAGTTTTAGTTGGTGAATAAAATCCTGTTTCTCATATTTGACGAAACTATGCAAGATTTACAGCACTAAGTAGGGCTTTTTATTCTTCATGGCAAACATGTGCTATTGAATATTGACCATTAATTTAAAAAAATCAGAAATGAAGAATAAGTTTCCTAAATACAAGAAAAAATGTCATGTTCCTAGAAGGAAACAAAGGAAAATGAAAAAGTAAAGATGTTTACTTCTCTAGCTTAGAGATTAAGTGCTAGATTGTAGCTAGTTTGTCTTTAAGAATGGTGGAAACCTACACTCTTATGTTTGTAGGTCTTAAGAATATAGATATTGTTCGAGAGCTATTTCTGTTTTGATTGAAAAAGTCACTGTCAATAACGTATACTTGTCCACTGCCACCTTTTATTGAAGTATATCTAGTCTTCTTTTGAAAGTGTTGTACTGTTGTTTCCTTTCTTTCTAACATTTCTACAAAATATTTTGATCTTCCATAACAGTAAAGTACACACCACAATATAAATGGCTCTGTGAAGAGCTGACGCGGGTTGATAGGGAGAAGACACCTTGGCTCATTGTTCTAATGCACGTGCCACTCTACAACACTAATGAAGCTCACTATATGGAAGGTGAAAGCATGCGAGTGGTTTTCGAGAGCTGGTTCATCAAGTACAAGGTTGACGTGATCTTTGCTGGTCATGTCCATGCTTATGAAAGATCTGTATGGTTTTCACTCCCTGCTCATGTTTTTAGTCCTTGCACAATACCATGAAGTTGCATGCTATTTTGGTGTTACTAGCTTAGGAAAAATATGATTCTTTAGTCATGTGATGTCACAGTAGATTCTTATGTGTGCAATGTTTCTGTTCTGCTTTCAGTATCGATTCTCCAATGTAGATTACAACATAACAGGTGGAAACCGGTACCCCGTAGCCGACAAATCAGCACCTGTGTACATAACAGTCGGAGATGGAGGAAATCAAGAAGGTCTCGCTTCTAGGTAAATTAAACAAATCACTTTATCATTCATAGCCATTTAATGTCCTTTTAAAAGGCTAATCTAAGTTCTAACAACATATTTGTTAGATTTGTTTTATTTTATTCATTTATTTTTATTATTTTGGATTTCTATTGAAAGCTTTGTACATAAGATTTGATCCTCTTGAGAGGTGTATATCCTTGGTCACCATTTATTAAACTTGTTCCACATGTTTTATTTCTGTTATTGGTTGTGAAGGTTTATGGATCCTCAGCCAGAATACTCTGCATTTCGTGAAGCAAGCTATGGACACTCGACACTGGAGATAAAAAATAGAACCCATGCAGTCTACCACTGGAACCGCAATGATGATGGCAAGAAAGTGACAACCGACTCATTTGTATTGCATAACCAGTATTGGTAGGTTCACTTACCATTTTCTCACAGATAGCAGGAAAAATCTTTCATTGTCTTGATGTTGTGATGAATTACATGATTGAAAGTTGTCGGTGAGTTTAAAATTGTCACAGCCTACACTCTGGTATCAATTGACAGTGGATTATTATGACATTTTTCTCTTTACATATCGATGGCTTCAATTTGCCTCCTCTAATTCGAAAGTGTAAAGTGAGAAAATCAAGGGTTGTTATTTCAACAAACTTGTGATTTGTTTTGATATACTTGCAATATCCACATTTGATTTGTTAATCAATGGTCGACATTACTCACTTTACTCTCTAAAGTGACTTTCTCACTTTAGAAGGCCAGATCCTGATGGCTTATCTTCTTCACAACACATAAAACCCTCTTGGAGATTATAGAAGACTTAAACCTCAAAATCCAAAACCTTGAGCTTGCGTAGCACATGGCAAATAACTGCTAATAGGTAGTAGTAACTTCCGTGCAAGATACTTTGGTTGACAAGGATCAAGATAGTCAACTAGTCATGTATTGCATAGTATGTATTACATAACTTGTGCAAATATGTACTAACATCTACTAGTCATACATGTGTTTCATCTTTCAATCTTAAGTGAATTACAATCTGTAGTCTTAGAATAGATTCTTAACCCTTTTCAAGTAGTCACTATGTGATGAGAGAGAAATAAAACTGGTGAAGGCATGGAACCTTGTTAACACTAATTGTTTGCACTTTGCAGGAAACCCTTTTTGGCTGTCGATGATTTATTTAGTGATATATAGATCAACACAAATAAGACATCTCAACCATCAATGAGGAAATCTGTTAGGTCCAGAATTTTGTACATGTGGGTTTCTAACAAAATCAATGGTTGATATAACATATCCATGATTTATTATTTATGTGCATGTAATATCAATTTTTTTATTTTTTAATCTGCAATTGAGATTATTTAATGTATTGTCTAAAGTGAATAACTCACTTTAGAGGACTAAATCCATAATGCAATTTCTTTTTTGAAATTTTGTGTTTGTATTGTAAATTAGCGATTTTGTTCATTCAAAGGATATTTTTCAACATGGTTGAATTCTGGCTATGCAGGGGAAACAATAGGAGAAGAAGAAAACTGAAGCATTTTATATTGTCAGTTATTGATGAAGTTGTCAGCATTTGATAGGAATTTGAAGCAATCTCGTATTTGATGTTGTGCAAAGAATAAAAATGTGCCTCCTGATCGATATATGCTGCTCAATAGTCTCCGAGTGAGTGAAATGATGGTTGTCCGAAATGGTTCTATGTACTTGGCTTGGTTTGTAGTATCTATGTTTCCTACGGTGCTAGTAATAAATATTGAACATTATATAGGCTTGTAGTCGGAGCAAAATGTTTCAAACCAAGATATTCATTATTATTATTAAGGATAATTGGTGGTCAAGTTAACTCTTCAAAACATTCAGAGAGATCAATTTCAAATTATTTTTTTGTATTGAAATACTTATAATCTTCAAAACATTGTCTATAGTAGAAATATTTTCCAATTCAAATTTAACCATAGTAATGAAACCTTCTTCATGATACCGGAGAACACATTTTAAATTCTGCCCCGCCTCTGCTAGGAACAAAAACGGAGATGCATTAAGAAAACAATCATGTCTCCTCCAACAAATTTGTGCACCAAAGCATACAAGACATGCACCAATTATATTGCAACAAGATTAGAGAGTTCAATTTTGTAACTCAACAGAGCTCCATGTAAAGCTAAAGAAACACAATCCACTAGAGTTCTTGCAACCTCGCTCAGAAAACTTCGGAATCCAATACCACGATGTCCCTTTCATAAAAGACTAGATTGTAGTTAGTAACTGCATGACTGCACAGGATCCGAGTCCTCCCACTACATTTCTAACTCCATTGTAACACCATCTTCTCTATCTTCAATTATAGACACCCCTAAAAAAGAACATCAACAAATTAGAAGCTCCAAATAAGAGTATCAGGAGTCGAAAAATTGGTTAGTTCTTGGATTCGTTAGTTCTAGAAGTTTTGGGAACTACTTTTGAATGTAATCACCTGTAGTTGTCATGTTTTTTTTGGAGAATTGGTTAGTTCTTAGATTCGTACTTTGTTTTTCGGTGCCTCTGGGCTCTGTCTAATGGAAATTTGTTACTTTGCGATATATCAATTGTCACTTAAGAATACTGTTGAATTATTAATTATTATTTTCACTAATATTTATTTATTTTTATTTTTTTATGAAATCAACTTGAGATTTCATATATATATATATATAAATAATAATTACACATTAACAAAAGGTAGTCGGGCAACAAGCTGCGCCGCTAATCCTTTTTGAATAACAAAACCTAATCTTTGAAAAACTACATCCTTAGACCTAGGTGTCACGACATTATAATGCATAACATTTTGAACTCTTTTCAAAAGGTTTACACCCTCAGGTGCTAGAAATCCAAAAGTGTCGAAAGCAAAAGGTATAAAAACTCCAAAAGTGTCGAAAGCAAAAGGTATAAAAACGTGTTGATTGTCAGAACATGCTTTCTCATGTTTTGCTATTTTGCACTTAATATACCCTTATTAATTGCATTTCAACCCACTTAAGTACTCCACTAACTACAATTTATAAATGTGTTTTAGTAAGTTGAAATCAACAATCTAATCATTTTCTTAAAAATTGCGCGCAACTTAAATAAAACACCGAGGGAGTATGAGTTACGATGAGTCTAGTCCATAGACTAGTGCATTAGACGAGATAGCCTCATGACTTAATTACCACGTTGATTTTGTTTATCTATTTTGCTACCACTTGTCCGTTTGGTTCTAGGGAGAGAAAGTGAGAGAAAAAAAATTACGCAAATCAATTAATGAATCTGGACTATTTTACAATTCAAGTTCATTCATCGGTATCCGTAATTTTTTTCCTCTCACTTTCTTTCCACCGTACCAAACGTACCCTAAGGGTCCGTTTGATCTGCTAAATAAAAGTACTGGACAGAACAGTACAGGACAGTACAAGACAGAACAGCACAGGACAAACATTTATCGTATTGAACAAAATTTGTCTTGTATGATGCTTGATTGAGAAAATGTTATTTTGGTGATTTAAACAACTTGTGCTGAGGACAAAAAGTTGTCCCATGGTTCAGTGGGGGACAAGAATATATGTTTTTGTCCTGTCCCTTGACCCCCAGTTTGTCCAGTCCCAGTTACAGTTTTACAATCAAACACAGAACAACTGAAGTTGTCCTGTCCAGTCCCATATTTTTTGCAGATCAAGCTAAGAGTCAATTTTAGCTTTCACATGATGTTATCCCTTTCCCCTCTAGTGGATTCATTTTTCAATGGTGTATCTTAGTCCCCTCTGTGTAGGTTTTATGTGTCCTAACTCAATGAAAACACCAATTGTTATCACTTAAGCTCGTGGAGAATACAACCCAAAAGATTAGTTCATTAGGTGGAAGAGTCTCGTGGCTTTTTAAGTATCACATTGAATTTTCTTATCTATTCATTGTGGTTCTCATAATCTATGAAACTCGGACACAACACCAGACACGACACAGACACTAACACATCGACACCGATAATAATTTGAAAAAATAACATAATTTAGTGTAATCATAAGTGTCAGTGTCATTGTTGGTGTCCAACATCGACAGCAACACGTGTCTGACACGGACACGCCTATGAGAAGTGTCGGTGCTTTATAGCTTGTATCAGATTAGTGGTGTGTTTGCATTTCAGTTCAACAAGGTGACTCAAAAGTTTCCATCACTCGTCTCAGACTCTAGCCGCCGTAACTTAACTCTGAGACTCTGCTCTTCCATAATATGGTTCTTCTTCTTCGTCCTTACAACAAACAGCTCCTTGCAAAACAAGCACTTGTAGCAGTCATCAAAGACATTCCATTCGACTCTTCATACAATCCCTCAATCACATGGACTCCCGACGCCGTCACTGAAATCCTCCGCTCCATCTCCCGTTTCTCCTTCCAATCCCACCGTTCCATCGGCTGCCAAACTACCAACATCTTCCGCCACCGCTCCTTACCTCTTTCATCATCCTCCCATACAAACCCATACCTAACCAACCTCGCTCTCCGTAAATCCCATGAATTCCTCCATTGGATCCATTCCCACTTCAACTTCATCCACACCCAATCCACTTCTCTTCAAATGGCCATTCTCATTACCAAATCCAATAACACCAAAGCCCTCTGGACTTTCCTCAAACAAATATCATCAAATACAAATCTTGTTACAACTGCGACCATTACCTGTTTGATAAAACTCCTAGGAGAACAAGGCTTGGCAAAACAAGCCGTACTCACTTTTTACCGAATGAGACAATTCGGTTGTAAACCCGACGTACAAGCTTATAATGCATTGATTAATGCAATGTGCTGTGTTGGGAATTTCACCAAAGCAAGACACTTGCTTCAACAGATGGAACTTCCTGGGTTTCATTCTCCTCCTGATGTTTTCACTTACACTATTTTGATAAGCTCTTATTGTAGGTATGGTGTCAAGATTAGTGGATGTAGGAAGGCGGTGCGTAGGAGATTATATGAAGCGAATCGTCTTTTTCGTGTTATGGTGTTTAAAGGTATTGTTCCTGATGTTGTTACTTATAATGCCTTGATTGATGGTTGTTGTAAGACTTACCGTGTTGGAAGAGCTTTGGAGTTGTTTGAGGATATGAAGAAAAGAGGTTGTGTTCCTAACCGTGTTACTTACGATTCTTTTATAAGATATTATAGTGCTGTCAATGAGATTGATAAGGCTGTTGAGTTTTTGAGGGATATGCTGAGGTTGAATCCTGGTGGTGGGAATGGGATAGTGGGCAGTTGTAGTTCTTATACGCCGATTATTCACGCACTTTGTGAGGTTGGGAGAGTTGTTGATGCTTGGAGTTTTCTTGATGAGCTGGTTGGTAGAGGATCAATTCCTCGAGAGTATACTTATAAATTGGTTTGTGACGGGCTTCGTATGAAAGGAGAGGATGGATTGCTTCGTGGGGAAGTGCACCAGAGGATAAAAGATGGCATATTGGAGAGGTACAAGCGAACCATGAAAGTTAAACCGGTTATGACTCGCAAAGGGTATCCTGAGTTGGAAGTACCTGTTTGACCTAAAGGAGTTAAACATGAGGCAACAAAGATGGATGAATTTCTAGATGTGCAAATGCTTTGAGTAGGAAAACCTTACATATGGCAACAATGTTAGCTAAGGAGCAGGAACTCTAGATGTGAAGTTTGCAAGGGGAAAATTGTTTTGGAGAGTACAACTATTGAGGGCGGGCAATAGGAGAAAGAGTGATTGCCGAAAGAGTGAAAGATTTTGAGATAATGTCAGAAGGATGAAGGGATTAAAAAATAATATTAAAGGAAGGACATAAGAGTAGGACGAGTTATCATCCCAGAGCCACAAAGATGTATCAAGACTCAAAGAAAATATTTTGATGGTCGGGCATGAAAAAAGGAAATTGCCATGTATGTTCAAATCATGTTTGATAAGTCAGAATATCAAGATTGAGCACAAGAAACATGATTACTTCAGTATTTGGATAGCCCATAGTAACTCAACTATTATACTTAAGGCGCAATGTGAGACACTAGTTTTTAACAATGTTAGACAAAAGCAAAATATATGCAGAATACGTGTATATGCAATAAGTGATTACTAACCAATTCTCCAGCAAAATATATGCAAAACGATCCAAAAAATTAAAGTCTAAAATTTAGATAATAAAAATGCGACTTTTAAACTTATATTTTGTTACAGAATAAGTATGAGTATGACAAATAAACCTCGCTTACAAAATAGTACTACTGGATGGTATAAAAAAATATGATAAGAGATCTGCTTTTTCCCCAGACGCAGGTCAATTTAGACTGAATTGGATAAACAATCTTGATTGTTTGTTCATCTTCTCTCTTTATCATTGTCGTTGGATTGATTGTGTGAAATGTGAATCTGTCTTACACACATGTTAAATGTTTGTTCTTGTTGAATTTATTGTTGGTTGGACTGTTTAGTTTGATCATCAGTTATTTATTCCTCTTTGTCTTGTTGGACTCACATGTGGTTTGAATTCACAACACTATGATTGATTGCTCATTCTTAAGTAACACCATAGAATCTGTGGGGCTGAAAGGAAGTACTTTGGACCAATAAGATAGTGATACATGTCCGATCCAAGTTTACATGAACCATATGATAATGATAACCATGTGCACGTACCGTATTCATATCAACCTCTTCTTCTCTTACAATAATAGATGCTTCCATCAATCATTACTTGCATTCCCTTCTGCAAATGCTTCAATTCATGGATACAAGGATGCAAGCCTTTTTGCTTCATCTTGTTCTTGCTTCCTTTGTTTTCTTGAGCTTTATCAGAGATGGATATGCAGGGATCACTAGTTCTTTTGTTAGATCAGAGTTTCCATCTGTTGATATCCCACTTAATCATGAAGCATTTGCAGTTCCAAAGGGTTATAATGCTCCTCAACAAGTAAGTCTTACAAAAAATAACATAACATGGATCATTTTATTTTCTATTCCTACTTCTTTATGTCATATTTGGGGTCTGTTTTGATTGACTTATTTGAGCTTACCTAAATACTTGTAAGACAGTTTGTGAGAGCTCATGGAAACAGTTTATGCCGTGTCCATAAGTTGTTGTCAACTTATTTACACAAGCTCTCTAGGATCGCTTGTGAAAACATATCATTTATATGAAAACAATTCTATTTTATTTTATTTTATTTTTGTTATAAAAACAGCTTATATATAAGCACTTATATGATAAGCGATGAACATTAAGTTGTTCCTCCAAACAGGTTTATGATAATTTTGTGTTTTTGAATAAGCAAGCCATCAGTTTACACTAAAAGATCTGCGATGAGAAATCTGTATACACTAGTGGAAGTAGTGATGTCATGCCTATGGTTACATGAAAAACATCAGCGTTATAATTTTATCATTTAATGCATTGTTTATTTCCACTGTAGGTGCATATCACACAAGGTGATTATGATGGAAGAGCAGTAATCATATCCTGGGTGACCCCAGATGAACCAGGGTCCAGCCATGTACAATTTGGCACATCAGAGAATAACTTTCAAGCTAGTGCAGAAGGCACGGTTTCAAATTATACTCTCGGCAAATACAAGTCTGGTTACATTCATCATTGTCTTGTACATGGCCTTGAGGTAATTGTTTCAATTTAGAAGAGTAGAGTTATCATCACTGGTATTATATTTGCAATGTCAAAAATGAAGTCTAGAGTATAAGATATTATTTCATTTTTCGAATAATCACATGTGTATATAGTTCTCATTTTTCCGTGTGTTGAATGTATATATTCACTTGATTCAGCATAATACTAAATACTACTACAGAATTGGAACCAGTGATTCTTCTCGAGAGTTTTGGTTTGAAACACCTCCCAAAGTTGAACCAGATGCCCCTTACAAATTTGGGATCATTGGTAAGTTGTCTATTTTCCGACATATGTTCTACTAGAAAATAATCTTTTCATCCTTAATTGCAGATTCTTTCTATTTCTACTTCAAAAACTATTTTCTATCAGGATTTCATTTTGCTTTGATTTCTCATAATTTTAATTTTGTGGTTTTCCAAAATGAATAATTGTATCCACATTTCAGGTGATCTGGGACAAACATTTAATTCTCTGTCGACCCTTGAGCACTATATAGAGAGCGAAGCACAGACTGTTCTATATGTTGGAGATCTTTCTTATGCTGATAATTACGAGTACACTGATGTTGGTTTACGGTGGGATACATGGGGCCGGTTTGTGGAAAGGAGTACAGCATATCAGCCATGGATATGGTCTGCAGGAAATCACGAAATAGAGCACTTCCCCTACATGGTAGAGTACTAATGTTTTCAGCTTTTCCCATTTTTGGCATTGGAAAATATGAGACATGTACAAGTTTTTCTTCTTAACTATGTCTGGACTGGTTTGTTCCTTTTCTCAGTGTTGTGCATGGCCATTACACATGACAACATATTTTTAAGTCTCTCAGGAACGTATTCTAGTTTACCAAATTCGACTTAGCTGACTGTGAGACTGAAACTACGATGTATATCTTCTGGTTTATGTAGTTTTGGACAAAAAACCTCTTGTATTCCATTGGAATTTTGTAAGCAAGCAGGTAGCTTTAGATATCCCAAATGTCAAGTAAAAAAAAAATACTTGTTTTGCATTCAAGTCCCGCTTCATATGGTATGCTGCTGAAGCAAATGTTCATCACATTTGTTGTATTAACTCGACCTTTGTGAAGTTTCTTTTATTATATATCGGTTGCGAGATGGCCTGAATATATGTTTATAAAGTAGAAGCAATCCTCACCTTACAAGCCGGTTTTGTAGGGTTGAGTTAGGCTCAACTCACAATTCTAAGAGTATAAAACTTCAATTATCTCATGTTGCCATGTTGAAAACTTCAATTCTGAAATAAATCTGCTTGATCAGGGAGAAGTAGTTCCTTTCAAGTCCTATCTTCAACGGTATACTACTCCTTATTTGGCGTCCAAGAGCAGCAGCCCCCTTTGGTATGCAATCAGGCGTGCATCTGCTCATATAATTGTACTATCCAGCTATTCGCCATTTGGTAACTAATTTCCTCTATATAATTATAAAGATTTCTTACATGTTGATTGACAGTTAAATTCTTATGTTTAATTATCAACTGCCACCTTTTATTAAAGTATATCTGGTCTTCTTTTGAAAGTGTTGTTTCCTTTTCTTTTTTTTGTTAACACTTCTATAATATATTGATCTTCCATAACAGTAAAGTACACACCACAATTTGAGTGGCTCAGTGAAGAGCTGAAGCAGGTCGATAGGGAGAAGACACCTTGGCTCATTGTTCTCATGCATGTGCCGCTTTACAGCAGTAACGAAGCTAATTACATGGAAGGTGAAAGCATGCGAGTGGTTTTCGAGAGTTGGTTCATCAAGTACAAGGTTGACGTGATCTTTGCTGGCCATGTCCATGCTTACGAAAGATCAGTATGATTTTCACTCCCTGCCCATGTTTTTGGCCCTTGCACAATACATGAAGTTGTGTTATTTTGGTGCTACTAACTTAGGCAGTATGGTTATTTAGTCGTGCAAATATCACAGTCTATTCTTATGTGTCCAGTGTTTCTGTCCTCTTTTCAGTATCGGTTCTCCAACGTAGATTACAACATAACAAGCGGTAACCGTTATCCCGTACCTGACAAATCAGCCCCTGTGTACATAACAGTCGGAGATGGAGGAAATCAAGAAGGTCTTTGTTCTAGGTAAATTAAAAGCTAGTCTAATAACAGATTACAATTGAAAGCTATGCACATAAAATTTGATCCTCTTGAGAGTTTTATATCCTTGGTCACCATTTATCAAACATGTTGCACATGTTTTAATTCTGTTGGTCGTGAAGGTTCATGGATCCTCAGCCAGAATACTCCGCATTTCGTGAAGCCAGCTACGGACATTCCACATTGGAGATAATCAATAGAACCCATGCTGTCTACCACTGGAACCGCAATGATGACGGAAAAAAAGTTCCAGCTGACTCGTTCGTATTGCGTAACCAGTATTGGTAGGGTCACATACCATTTTCTTGGCTTAGCTAGCACATATAGTAGCACAAATAATTGTTTGCACTTTGCAGGAAACCCTTTTTGGCTGATATATAAATCTACAGCACTCAAGACATCTCAACCATCAATGAAGAAATCTGTTAGGTCCAGAACTTGTACATGTGGGTTCCTAACAAAATCAATGGTTGAAGTAATCTCATATATGACGTTGTGCGAAGGACAAAAATGTGTCTCCTGATTAATCTAGTCGGTCCTTGCTTGGACCGGATACCGAGTTTTCAAAAAAAAAAATGCTGCTCAATAGTTTTCGAGTAAAGTGAAATGCAGGTTATCAGAAATGTTTCTATGTACTGAGCTTGTATCTATGTATGTATATTATTATTTGGTTTTAGTAATAAATATGGAACATGTATGCTTGTAGCAGAAGCAAAATGTTTAAGACCAAGATATTCTTTATTTTTAGATGAATTTTACATATACATTTAATTATAGTGAAATATAATATAACAAGATAGCAAAATACAATTGAATATGACATAACTACACAATTCATTTATAGAAGTGTTTGATCAAATTATAATTACATTTTTAAGAACTAATGGTCTTGCCACATGAAGAGAAGTAGCTCACTTCCTTATTCTTGCAAAAAATGAAAGAACAAAAAAGAAGACTAAAGTAAAAAGTTTTTTCACTATTTTTTATTTTTTTGTCAAAAAAAAAAAAGAAAACTATTTTTTTCTCAAAATAAAAAAATGAAAACATGAATGATTACCTCTAAGTAAGCAGGCCTTAAAATTTTAAGCATTTTTTTATGTACCATCGAAAATGACTTCAGATTAGAATAATTTTTGCATATTATGCCTTCTCTAGTGACATGGATGTTAAAAGCTAGTCTTCAGTAAATAAACCGCACTTATTTTTTTCTTTTTGATTCAATAATGTTCATTAAACATAAAAAGCAAACCTAAACAATTTATGTAATTTATTTTACTTTGAAACGCATAGTGAAAGTAATCAGTTTTAATGGTTTTAACTTTAAGCATAATTCTAATTGTTGAGTATGTTAAAAATCAAAAGAACTTAAGAAATTTTAATTTAATATAGAAAATTGAATGTCGTTACCAGGTTTTTTTTAATAGGTTTAATGATACAAAAATTTACATTCCTCGCTGTAAGTGTATCAAGATACAAGATGCACAAGTAGGTGACAATATGGTCTCGGATATCAACAAACTAAAATCCTCTATAAAGTGACAGGAAAGGTCGAAAGGAAAATTTAAGAATCACGGTAAATTGATTGTGCATTCCACTTGAGATGCAAATTCAAATAGCCAGATTTTGCACCATCTAGCTCAAAACGTTCTTTGTATTCCCCTTCCAGTATCACCCTGGTAAGTGTCAATATCACTCTGCCCATGTAGTCCTGCGCGAATTACAGAGAGAACTTAAGAGTTAGTTTATTTGGAACTACATTAGGGGTATTTGAATATACAATTTAATTAAGCACTTATTCGAGAAGTGCTTATCATACAATAGCTTATCTATAATCTATTTCTATCATCAAAGAGAGAATGAGGGTAAAATCTGGATAAGCTGAAAACTACATATGACAATAAACTATCTAGAAGAGTTTATGAAAATAAGTTGAAGACTAGTTATGGACATCATAAATTATTTTTATAAGCCCTTTCAAACACTTGCCAATTGACTAAAAGTCATCAAGACAATTATAATAAAAGAGTGAAGACCCAAACCAATCCTTTGAGAGAGAAAAAACAGAGACCTATTTGTTTCTAAATATAGAACCTACCAATTTAATACTTTTCATTTTTCAAGGACCGAAGTCCAAAATAGATCTCCTGTGGTTTTTTCCTTCAAGGACTATGGCCTTTACACTATAATAAAAAAGGAAATCTTTGTAACTAATTCAACAAGGTGCAAATTTGTTACCTTTCCAAAGGTGTCATGGTCATAAACTTCAACAAGTAGCATATCATGTAATCCATCCTCTACAACAAAGTCAAATGTTTGATTCCAAACAGGATTCAAGGTGTTGTTCACAACCTGAGAAATTAACAAACTTTCAATAGTCAAGTTAATATGTTGATAAATAATGCCACAAAATTGGAAAGCAGTGTCCAATATAGGAAAAAGATCTTAACAAATAATGAAGTTATTCAACTATAATAGTTTATTGTCATATTGACTAGTAATGTAGAAGACATATTAAGCTCCTAACTTCAAGAAAGATACTGCGTCTATGTCAAACATGGGGCTCAACACACCACAGCAGGCTAACAACTTACACATTCTCAAAATGACTATAAAGTAGATGCTACTTTTGATTCCATCAAAATCTTACCCTTGTTTTGTTTTTTGTTTCTGCTTTCTTCAATGAAAGAACAACAAAAGGATCAGATTTCCCCATGAAATCCACGGCAGGCAAGTCTTCGGCTGATATCACAGTAACAGAAAGGACTCCTCTAATAATAACCTCCTTTCTCTTCTGTGCAGCATCACTTTCACTTCCATTAGACTCCAATCCATTCGCTGAACTTTTAAGAACCTTTTCCAAGGATGTCATTGAGTAGTTGCGAGAAAATGGGTTGGTAAAGCTATTCTCCATGCCAAAAGGACAGTACAAAAGCTCCAAATGTACCTAAACAGAAATAACAATAATTATAGCATGTCTGACTTTGCTTAACTATTAGGTGAAAATGTTTTTCATGTTCAAGTACAAAATAAGTTAATCAAAACACATTTAACAGAGAAACAAATATATTTATTATGTCAGACACAACAAAGTAATTTTGACAACTGTTTCCAAATTAAGAAATAGATACAAATCCATACTCATTGGTAATTTAGAAGAAAAAAATATCAAGCCCCTAACTTCAAGAGAGATGCTGCGCCAATGTCAAACATGGGGCTGAAGACCACAACAGTCTGACGACTTGGAAGTTCAAAAAATATTTCAATTTTTTATAAGTAATTAAGCTTTTATGCTTAGGCTCTTAATATAACTAGCCACTTCTTAGATATTTTCTTTTGAATACTCTTCATAAGTAATTAAGCTTTTATGCTTAGGCTCTTAATATATGTGTAATTATATTATTTTGGTAAGACCACAAGTCCTCCTCATTGTTTGAGTATATGTGACTTCTTTGACTCCAACTGTAATTATATTCTAAATTTTTATGCTAAAGATGAAGTTTGCACATGTGACCACACACACCACAACAAACTACAATGATTGCATTGGTTGATAACGTTATCATTGGTAGTGATTTTATTACATTTGTTAGTAAATGTTTTTGACCTTGATGACTTTGTATGGCTGAATGGCTGAAATTACTGGCTAAATTCATGCTTGAGTTCATCTTAAAAGTATTCTTATCAAGTGCAATAGTGCAATTAATTTTCTTAGCTCATAAAAAAATGTGCATTCTCAAATGCGTCCTTTATTGGAACTTGTTCTGTGAGAATGAAAGAGTCATTGAAAAATAAAATAAATATTAATTTAGAAGTATTTTAGGAATGACATCATTAAATAGAGTGAAAGTAGTCAAATTTGTTTATATTTAAACTACCACATATAGGTACTTTTTTCCTTATATTTAAGCCAGAGTGAGTATATTTCTAACAAATGCTTAATAATATGTATATCATAAAAGTAAAAGAAAACACTTTTAGATTTCCCAACAATTAGTTGATATTCAAGTGTTCCAAAATCAAGTGGAATCCCTAGTTTCAAAACGCAGTGGAAATAGAAGATGTATTAGAGTATGGGGTTCAGATTGATTGTATTCACTGACCCATTATAGTGGGGATTATAAAGGTAAACGCTAAAGTAACAGAGAACCTACCTAAACTAGGAACCTTCCAGACCATCTATAGCTTTAATCAAGAAAGTCATACATGTAAGATAGGGTTTCTTACCTGCCCTCTGTTCTTGTTATCTCTTTGGATCTCCAAATCCTTGACCAGCTTCAACCACACATCTTTTACTTTACCAGGTTGGAGTTCACTAAGCTTTATGTCAGTACATCCAATTAACTCCGAAGACTGTAAACCCTCATCATCATACACTTTAACAAATAAGTGCTGAGTGGACGCATCTTCAACTATAAATTCGAAGTGTTCATTCCATATTGGATTCAAATCATTATTCTGGAGGAGAAAAACAAATTAGAATTATTTCTTCTAGGAATGAGAACCAAAAAATGCTTAAGAAAGAGAGAATGAAAGACAGACAGCAAAGGAAAAAAACTAACTTACAATTGTCTTGCTTTTTTTCGTTCTGTTGCGTAAAGGTCGTACGTACAATACAGCGTATGGGTCCGATTTTCCAATGATATCCTTATTTGTTAAGTCCTTTGCTTGCACAAGCTTGACTTCTAATATCCCCACAGGCTTCAACTCCAGATCACTGAACAAGAAAATACAGCAAGGTTCAAATGACAAATCTGTGATTTAATCAGTCGAGATCATAGTGAAAGTAATCTAGTGATAAATAACTTGTAGGAATATCTCGAAAACATATCATAAAATCATTGTATTTCATAATCATCAATTTTTAATCATAATAGGAGTCTAGTATTAATATAAATAAGGCTTTGTGTGCTTTTTATTTTGTATGGCATCCTTCATATCAATACAATTAAAGTGTCAATTTTTATCCTTGTTCTCTATACTTAAACCCTCTAATTTCAACATAAGCCAACCAAATAAGATACCCTGTGATTGATACAGCCATAGACCGGCAGATCAGACATAAACAACACGGAGATGCATATTTCAAAAGGTCACCCTCAGTCTAGCATCTTTTCATGGTTTTAGTAAGATAATTTGACTTGTATCGTGGAACTAGTTCCAGAATCTCATTTATAATTCAACAGGGTCACATTTATATTATTACCAGATTGCATGCACATTTTGATTAACTTATTTGACAAAATAATTGGAGGGGGAGGGGTGGGGGTTATTGCATGTTCCTGATAAAGCATTGAAAAAGAACAAATATATTTGCTAAAACAAATATGTCCCATCTTCTGATGATTATAATTCATCTAAAAAACAGTAACGAATTTTAATAGAACCTAAGAAAAGATATTCTACTAAATGCAGTAAAAGCTTCAAAGATTACTGTAAAACCAATAACTTGAAGGCCAGCAATGACTAAAAAAAGGACCAACGATGGTAAAATTGAAGCGGCTTGAGTGGTCCTTTGCTAATTTAATTTTTACCTGTAATCTCCGGGCAAGATGGGTACAACCTTTCTCACAGGCCAAGTAATAGAATCTTCAACGGCATCTCGAATTGCCCCCTATTATTTCAAGACCAAATAAACATCAGGATCAGACACCAATTAATTGATCTAATAGGAGGTAAAAGGAAAGGAAACACACAAGATAATGGAAAGAATAATAGCACAGCTGACTAGTGACTATTCTGTTAATGAAATAGCACAATTGTGGGTATATACAAATATAAATTCTATAAATGCAAAACATCTACACCACAGGATATAGACACACTAAGATACTCTAAGTATCAGGGGTAAATACAAATAATACATAATACCCAAACGCAGACACATATAAGTTAACTGCACTAGATGCATGTATAATGTGTGCTAAAATTTAGATAGAGAGAGAGTGGAATGACAGCAAAAGAGACGGCGAGGGAGTGAGATGTAATATAAAATATAGTTTTTTTATATTTCAAAATCACATTTATAATTTTAAATCTTTCATCAGTTTATTTAACAAAAAACTAATAAATAAGGAACTTTTGAATGTTTTTGATAGCAAGTGAAGATCAAAGTCCATCTTCGGTTCTCTTCACTAATAGTAAAGATACTTGGTGTGAAAAACACACCTCAATTCTAAAAAATCATATTTGCTTTTCTATTACCAAGTTTAAAGTTACAAGTTTCTGTATCAATATTGGAAGGGCTATCAAACAGCATCATGTGCTCTATATCATTAACATGACATATTCATCATGGGAGAGATGTTGAGGTAAGCAAAAGAATCATGAAAAGCTGCAAAAGGATATTTTTAACAATTAGTTGTAGTCCAAACCTCGATTGCATCGTATAATCCAGGGATTGCTGATATGTCACCACCAACGACTTTTAGTGTAAAATCCAGCTTTTTCTGCAAGTTAAGTTTTCTGAAATGATTAAATATATTACACGTTTGTGCATCAGCTTCACAGGAGGGTGTTGGTCTCCATTGTACCGCAAAAAAATGATAAAATTCATTGAAATCCTAATCTTGGTGCACTTAAAAATCAACCATACCTTCTGCCTTAGTGAATAGCTAACAGCTCCAAAGCCCGGAAATTCGTTAACCAGAGGCTTAAAAATCAACCTGAAGATGCCTGTAAATCCTATATTTTTAACCTAAAGAATGGAGAATGTAAGAACACAAAACCAACTATAATTTTTAGGAATAACCCTTGCCAACTTAATATACAGTACTTGTGGTCAAATGACTAACATAAAAAATCAGAAAGGTTGTTGTAAAAAACATCCTTAAAATTCTTCTTGCATGTTAACAATCATGACAAAGGAAGGAGGAGGAGAACCTTTTGTTCAATCAGTTAAATTCGCCCTATCCTCATATCAATGGAGTACCCTTAATATAAAACCCAATAACTCTAAGGTTGCATTCAATTTGATGGATTATAACTTTGATTAAATGCTTTGTAAGAATTAGGGCCTTACAATAGTCTGTTTGAGTGAAAATAAAAGACATTCTTGAAAAAAAAAATAGAACATTAGAAGTCATCTAACCAGCTACTAGGAAAAATTAGAAACCAGACGAGCAGTGGCAGCAAAAAATCCAAGAAAACTACCTGCACGGGCAGTGCAACACCAACCAGAGTTTTAATATCAAGTATAATACTTGGGTTACCATCCCACTGCATTTCTAACTCCATTGTAACACCATCTCCGCTATCCTCAATTATGGACACCCCTAAAGAAGAGCATCAAAAAATTAGAAACTCAAAGAAGTGCATCATGTCACTTACACAATAGTTTAACCTCAACAAATATAACAAACAATTCTCCCTTAATCAAAGTCAAAAGGTAGGAAATCAACAGATAACTATATAATTACCATCCTATCAAGCTTCAATTCAATTATACATGATGAGTTTTTTTTTGTGTTAACCCTCTAATTCCTAGGGGAAGGGGGTCCCGGTAATCTAGAGTTCAGCTGCGAGGTAAGTAAAGTCTGGCCAAAAATTGTTCCCACCTGGAATCGAACTCGGGTTCTCCCGAATGATCCGTCCTAGGGGAAGCTCATTAATATACATGATGAGTTTAAGAGCACACCTCACAAGGAAACTAATTGCCCTCCATTTGGTAAATTATATTAAAAGATATTATAAAAGTTTGAAACAATTAATAGTCATTATCATCTATGTAGCATCGACAATTCAGATTGAAGGTGTGTCCAGTGATCAACATTGACTCAATGCCGACACACGTAGTTACATTCAAGATAGTATTTGATTTAGAGACAACATCCACATTTATTAAAAATCAACCTAAAAAAAGTCAAAGAAATGAACAAACCTACCTGTAAATTGTGGTGCAACAGTACCAAGAGTAAACTTGGAAAATTTGAGAGAAGATAAAACCATAGGTTTATATTCTTCAAGGATCGGTTCCACCGATGTCTTAATAAGCTCAGAAGCAGCCTAACAAAACCGGAAAAAAAAATCAAAACTAATTAATAACAATAAATACAAATCATTCGAGAGAATCCGAATTGGAGTACCTCGTTAACATAGGGCCAGATCTTGGTAAGATGTTCGTTGAGCCAAGTTAACTGAAAAATTGAAGAGAATGAGAGTGAGTTAGTGAAAATTAAAAAAGAGGATTAGTATTAATATTAATTAATTAGAAAGAGGATTAGAGTACTAAACTTTTGTCTGGAAGAGAAAACCACCCAAGAAGGGTAGAATTGAGAAGGTAAGAGTTTTCTGGAATCTTCGACGGACATTCTAGCAAAAGCGGCGATGGTGGTTGCGAGTTGAGATCGTCGGGCGGAGCGGGAATTCTCGGAGCGGACGAAAGCGACAATGATGGCAAGGCCGACTATGATTCCGGCCACCACTCCAAAAATGAAACCCATTCTTCTTCTTGTTCTCCGAAGAAATCGAAGCTGAAACTGTGATGTGATTTGAGTGAGTGAGTGAGTCTGAAAGTGAAGTAAAAGAGTAAATAGTAATAGTAGTTACATTTAGAAGAGTGAAGTGGTTGTGATTAGTGATGATTAATTATGATTATGGAAGTTGAATCAGTTGAAATGGTTGTTGGATTAGGGTATATAGAAAGCACAAAAAGTGTTTGGAAGCAGATTTGTTCCACCTTTGGTAAAAAATAGTCCTATTGCTTTGCTTGCTACATAGGAATAGGATTTGACCTTTTTCATCTTCTTTTCATTCATAACCTTTTTTTACTAAAATGGTGTAAAAATATTACCATAAAAAATTTGCTGGCCTGGTAATATTATTACTGTCTAGTGTTTCTGCCGTCCAACTAATTAAATTATTCAATCATATGCTATTTTATAGTATTCTTGAGATAATGAAGGTGGTTTTCATCGATAATTTTCATTTCATTCATTCAAATGTCTTGCATCGTGGCATTTTTTCATTTGATTCACATCAAATCTACCGAATATATATATATATATATTTTTTTTTGTCAGGTAGCCTAGTGGCTTGAAATTCCACTTTAAAGGCGGATAAGTGGAGTGTTCAAGGATCGAATCCTGGCTCCTGCGTTTATAACGCTATGTCCCTACAAACTGAGCTAAGCTCACGGGGACCCGAATATATTTATTATATGCTACAATATATATTCATATTCAACTAGATAGAATATAATTACAGTTCCCGTGAGCTTAGCTCAGTTGATAGGAATATCGTATTGTATGTGTAAGAGTTTGGGTTCAAAACTCCACTTATTCACTTTTAAGGTGTATTTTCTAGCCACTATGCTACTTGACAAAAAAAAAAGAATATAAATACAAATTGATTGCAAGTCATTATGTTTGGTCTAGTGGTGAGAAATTTGAGTCGAAGTTTTCTCCATTTTTTATTATTTTCATTTCTTCAATTACTATATAGTTTTGAAAATATAAATACAAAATTGTGGCATTAAATTAGGTGTAATTATTTTTATACACCCGAAAATATTTAAAAACTTTGGTAATGGAATAAATGAAAAAAAAGTGAAAATGTAGGGGATCCCGACTCGAGGAATTTGGGTAGTATGCTAGATGTGAGGGTTTGATCCTCAACTCATTTGTAAACAAAAAAATACAAATTGATTGCATAAAAAAGAAAAGTACAATAAAATTATTGATATTATTATTATTATTATTACTACTACTTAAAATATATATATATATACACACTGTCTCTGTAAAGTTATTTTACATGTGCGTACAATAATATACCAACACATCATGTATTATGTTTAAAAGCACATGACGTGTCACATTTATTAAATGACGTCGCAACACATTATTAGATGTATATGTAAAAAACTTTACACTGACAGTATACAACAATTAAACTTTTCTTTTTATTCTTATTATTATTATTATTATTATTATTATTATTATTATTTGACATCAGCCCAAGCCCAAATTAAGTAAGACTAAAGGTATTCATTGGTTAGCTTGGGAGAGATTTGCTTGCCCGAAAGCTCATGGGGGTTTAGGCTTTCGTAATTTTGAAGCTTTTAATAAGGCTATGGTTGCAAAACAAGTTTGGAATATCGTCTAGAATCCGAACTCATTGGTAGCAAAATTAATTAAAGCCAGATATTTTCTACATTCCTCTTTATTTGAGGCTCCATTGGGATACAACCCCAGCTCTGCATGGCGTAGTATGTGGCAAGCTAGACAAATTATTTCTCTTGGATGTAGGTGGCGGATTGGGAGTGGGGATAATATTCGTGTTATGCATGACCCTTGGTTGCGCGGGAGTGCTAATAGATGGGTGCCCTCGCCTCAACCAGCAGGTGTATATCAGTTATCTGTTAGAGATTTGTTACACGAAAATTATAAAGCGTGGAATATAGTTAAGGTTCGAAACTTGTTTTCAAAGGATGTAACGGAGAAGATTCTGGAAACACCACTTGTTAGCTCGGTCCGTGAGGATAAAGTGTTCTGGGAGGCGGAAAGAAATGGGTGTTATTCAGTGAAATCTGGGTATAAGCTAGCTATGCGTTACATAATAGGTAGCAACTAATATCATGTTATGGGCAATTAGAATGATATTTGGAAAGCTCAAGCTCCGCACAAGGCACGTCATTTACTTTGGCGCTTATGTAGAGGTTGTCTCCCGACTCGTTCTCGATTGTTGGAAAGGCGAGTGGAATGTACTCTCAATTGTCCTGTGTGTGATGAGGAGATTGAGGATGAGCTTCACATATTCTTTAGGTGTGCAGTAGCCCGGGATAGTTGGAGTGCAGCTGGTCTGTCGTCTGTCTTACATAATGCTACGTACTAACATACTAATGCTATGGATCGTATTTTCGCTGTTTGCAGCAATGAAAGTAGTGATATTGTTGGTAGAGTGGCTATGTTACTCTGGTGCATTTGGCACAATCGTAATGATAAGCTTTGGAATGATAATGTTCAAACGCCACGTCAAATTGGAAGATATGCTTTTGATGTTTGGAATGATTGGTACTCAGTACATAAGTTACAGAGTAATAATGTGAGCGGGGCTACAGAAGCAGATTTGGTAAGGTGGGAGAAACCAGCTCTAGACTGGGTAAAATGTTACGTTGATGTGCCTTTGTGTTTTGATCTGGAAGGACCTCGATGGGATTGTGTTTTCGCGATAATAGTGGTCACTTTATGGCTGGTATGACACAATGGCAGCAAACTGTGATTTCATCTGTAGAAGGAGAAGCATGAGCTCTACTTTTAGCAATTGAAGAAGCAAGACATAGAGGACTGGATCGAGTTCAATTTGAAAGTGATTCGAAAGTTTTGATAGAGGTCATTCATATGAAGCGTAGAGGAAACTCTGAGTTTCTGTCAATTGTCCATGATATCTTTAGTTTTATGTCATCTTTTATAAACTTTGAGGTTAAGTTTGTTAGGTGGCAAGCGAATTTGGTTGCTCATACTCTAGCTAGGGCGGCCAATTCTTGGGCTAGCTTCCATAGATTTGAGAATATTCCCTTTTGTATTGAACGTTTAGTTTTTAATAAAATGCAGTAAGTTTGTTTTATTCAAAAAAAAAAAAAAGTCAAACACCTTTATGTCAAAAAAAAAATGACAAACACCTTAAAAGAGATTTTTGCTCTTAATTTTTTTCGCATTAACAAAATTCAATATAAGTTTTAAATACGACAATCTATGTACAAAAATTTGATTAGCTCAATTTGTTGGGACAAAAGTCACATTTATAGAACAGCGTTTCTCAAACTTGTACAACATAACTTATTCATTTATTTTTAAAATCTTAAAGTTCTAAAAATAAATGAATAAGTTTCTTAAAAGTGTCACAATAATTTTTTTTAACACCTCTAAAAATAAATGAATAACCCACGCTTAAGTGAGGGAGTTCAATTGAATCTCTGAAACTTCAAAAAAATTGTACATGCATTTTATATGTTTTCTGATTTGTTTTTATTCTTTCCAATTTGCACCACTAGTTGAAAGAGATAATATCTTGAGATACAGATGAAATAGTATTTTAGTCGTAATTTGAGCGACACAACTTTAACTTGTTTTAGGGTCCGTTTGACCCGACTTTTTTTAGCTCTTAGAAGTTGATTGAAAACTAAAAGTGAAAATAAGAACTTTAAAAAATAGAGCAAAAGTTGTTTGGTAATTATTGGTTTTTTTAACTTCAAAGTTATCTTTAATCTAAAATTTGTTTAGTAAAATATATTTTTTTAAAAAGATTTGTACCAAAAATAAAAAATTTAAAACAAGATAATAACAGCTAATAATATTTAAATGAAAACAACCTAAAAAATGAAAAAAAAATAATAAAAAGAGCCTTCAGTAGGATTCGAAGCGGGATCATTGCAAAAAAAACTCCGGATTTTTTTTCAAAAGTAGGTTTCAACCTCTTTTTCTAGAAGCTCATTTAATCCAATTTTGCACATTGAAAAAATCTGCTTTTTACGGTCAAGAGCTTTGTTAAAAATGTGTTTGGCCAACTTTTGATTAAAAAGAGAATTTAAAGCTAAAAAAAGCCGGGCCAAATGGAGCGTTAGTGTAAAATCAAAGTCATTTATTCCAAACATCTATATCTACATTTCACCAAATATTTCATCAAATACAGTGTTTAAGATTCAAGACTACACCTAATAATAGAGAACAAGGGACAAGGACTTTATTATTTATTTGTTTTTTTTTTTGAAGATGTAAAAATGATATATATAAAACCAAGATACTCTCCTTTGCACAAGGAGTGCAAAGAAGACTAAAAGATTACACAATGTCAAAAGAAAATTACAACACAAATTAATCTATGCCCAAGCATGTATAAGGGCTGGACCACCACCTATGAAAGTTTGATACAAGATTCATATTATTTATTTGTTATATAGGACAAGGACTTTATTTATTTATTGAGTAGTAAGACAATACTTAGTGCTGGATGTTACTCGTGTTTTCCAGCAATGATATGTCAATGGCCTCAAACGTCAACTAGTATCCAGACCCGTGCCAAGCAGAGGTAAAAATACGTTTGTAAAGTTATTGACTTATAAATAAAATATTTTAATATATTTTATTTTACTTTAAATTGAAAAATTAAAATTTTACTAAATACTTACAATCTTATATAATTTTATAATTAAAAGGATAATTAAAGTAGTATGTTCATTTGTATATTAGCTCATTCTATATCTCTTTCAATCTCGTTAAATAAAAATTGTATGTAACTTCCAGTAATTTCACAAGTCGTATTTCCTCTCTCTCAATCGCAACTCCTTCTCTCTTAGTTGCTCTCAGTTGTATTTTCTCTCTCTTCGGCATTCCTCTCATCTAACGTTCATCTCACTCTTTAATTTCATACGTAGTTTTTAGGTTGTCATTTGTTATTTTTGGATTGGAGAAAATTTATATTTGAGCGTTATGACATATTCAATCGCAGCTTGTATTATTATTTTTTACAAAAAAAAATGTCATAATATATTGACACTATTGAACAAAAACATATTTGATTCATGCTTATGAAGTTAGATTAATATAAATAAAATATTAGAAAATGAAATGATAGTATTAAATAGCAAAAGATAAATATCAAAAAAATTGTAAATATTATTTGATCAATATATGTAATTGTGCTCTAATTTATTAAGATAAAAACTTATGTATAGTGTCATGGATTTCCTTAGGAAAAATTCCTATAGTTAGTATTTTTTTGTAAAAAGACTTTGAGGTGGATATGAATTGCAAATAAAAAAAGAATGTTGGTTATCAATATGAGAGAAATATAGACTACAATATAAATAACAAAAAAAAATTGATTTCCGTATTAATATTTAAGCATTGAAATTTTAAAAAAGTAATCTCCCTGTTAATATATGACTAAAAATATAGATTCCGTAAAAATTATAAAATAAATAGGTCTTCTTATTAATATATAAGTAAATAGGTCTTATTCTTAAAAAAAAAATATAAGTGAAAATATAGATCTAAGTAGAAATTATAAAAATATTGTCAAAAAGAGTAGAAATTATAAAAATAAAAATAAAAAAGTCATATGTATTAATGCATAAGTAAAAATATATGTTTCCATAAAAATTACAATAAAAAATAGGTCTCCGTATCGATGTATGAGTTGAAATATATGCCACGTAGAAAGTACAAAAATAGGCTTTCGTACTAATTAATATATGAGAAGAAATATAAACTACAATATAAATTAAAAAAATAAAATAGATCTCGTATTAATATACGAAAAGAAATATAAGTTTATGTATAATTAAAAAAAAATAGTCCTCGTTTTAATATGATTAAAAATATATATTTCATAAAAATTACAAAAAAAAAAAAAAAGTAGATGGGTCTTCATATTAATAGAAATATAAATTATTGTAGAAAAATAAATAAAAATAGTCTTTCGTATTAATACGTGAGTAGAAATTTATGTACCCATAGACAATTTTATTAAAAAGTAGTCTCTCTATTGATGTATGAGTAGACATGTAGATCTCGTATAAAAAAAAAGTCTTCGTATTAACATGAGTAGAAATATAAACTACGATATAAATTACAAAAATAAAATTGACCCCTATTAATGTATGAATAGAAAACAAAAGAAAAAAAAACAAAAATGAATTGGTCCAAGTGGTAAGAGTTTTGATCCCCTTAAGCATGTGGTCATGTCAGGGGTTCGGTTCCCGAACGAAGATTAGTCATTGCTCGCAACTACGATCGAAAGGGGGGCTTGAATAACTTGATGTCAAAACTGACCTCAAATCCAATTAGGCAATCTAAATATAATAGATCGGATACAGGTGAAAAAACCATAACAAAAGAATCTGAATTAATTTTGTCAACAAAAAAAACATTAATTTTGTCAACAAAATAAGCATTAATATGATTGATTGCCTAAATGATACGGGTTCTTATTTTATTTTTTTGGTCAAAGATGATACGGATTCTTAATATACATTAATATGATTGATACCACTATATCAATGTTTACAAATCTAAAAATATGCATTTAAAAATTGAATTTTTTTCCTTGTTGCGGAAATTAAAGCTTGGGATTTGCTCTGGAATGCTGAGTTTGTGGCTATGTAATTATTTCATTGAAGGAAAAATCAAAGAGAAGTGTTGGTTATTGTAATCATGTCATATAGGAGAGAAAAAACGAAATCGGTTCATATATGATTTTTTTATAGAGAATTTTAAATTACTTAAAGTTCCAACATCTTTTTTTACTCAAGGTTTAATAAGTGAATAATAATTTTTAATTGTAATGTAAATGTGTCATGTGTACTCTTTCATGATATACTTTGTTAACGTTTAAACTTTGGTTATATATCTATATGCAGATGGAATCAAAAGAATAAAGAATGAGAGATTAAAAAATACATATAAAAAGAATAAAAAATAGAGAGTTTCGATTTTTATTTTTATTTTACAACAATAGAGAGATCCAGTTGAATATATAAGATAAATATAATATTTCATCTTCTCAAGATTTGATCTTTTGTGCGAGATGGTGAAATTATGTTCAAAAGTGGATGCTTGTATCTCAAAATGTGCATGTCCTTTGTCTTTGGCCAATTTTAAAACAAGGGTTAAATGGTGTTTACCCCCTGCAAAGTAGGCGAGTTCTGGATTACCCCTGGAAAATTTTTCGTTTAGATTCCCCCCTCAAATGACACCGTGGCAGCTGACTGTCACAGAATCTCAACGTGGCAGACGGAATCTCCACGTGGCGCTGCCACGTAGAAAATTTGTAATTAAAAAAAAATAAAATTAAAATGCCACGTCATTTTTTTTTTACTCAATTTTTTTTTTAACTCAATTTTTTTTTTCTAACTCAAATTTTTTTTTTTTAACTCAAATTTTAATTTTTTTTTTAACTCAATTTTTTATTATTTTTTTTAACTCAAACTTTTTTTTTTTAACTCAATTTTTTTTTTTTAACTCAAATTTTATTTTATTTTTATCCCCTTTTAAAAAAAATTAGCGCATTTTAAAATTTAAGTTAAAATTTGGTAAGATTATACTATAGATAAAAATTTGGTAAGAATTATGAAAATTAAAGGAAAATATGGACTACAATGGTGATGGTGGTAATCTTAAGGCGGCAACTGATAACCGCAAGAGAGGAGAGTAAACAACACGACCATGTTAAAGAAGAGAATCAGCGTGAGACATCCAATAAAAAAGAAGAAAGTGTTGGTTGACAATGGTGCGTGAAAATTTATTTGTTTTAAAGAATGTGGGTGCATAAAATATCATCTAAAAGTGAATTTACAATGTTAACAAATACTCATATGCAATTAGTGTTTGTGCAATTTGAAATAATTATTTTATGAGTCACTTATATATTATATATAGTATTCAACATTTATTTTTTATCTATAGTACAATCTTACCAAATTTTAACTCAAATTTTAATATTTTAAAATGCGCTAATTTTTTTTAAAAGGGGATAAAAAAAAATTTGAGTTAAAAAAAAAAAAAATTTGAGTTAAAAAAAAAATATTTGAGTTAAAAAAAAAATAATTGAGTTAAAAAAAAAAAAAGACGTGGCATTTTAATTTTTTTTAATTAAAAATTTCCTACGTGGCAGCGCCACGTGAAGATTCTGTGACAGTCAGCTGCCACGGTGTCATTTGAGGGGGAATCCAGAAAATTATATTTTGTAGGGGAGAATCTAAACGAAATTTTTTCCAGGGGTAATCCAGAACTCGCCTACTTTGCAGGGGGTAAACACCATTTAACCCTTAAAACAATAGGCAGTCATAAGTATAAGTCACAACAAAGACTTAAATATGACAGTCAATGTATGCATAAGCAAAAAATAATTACAATCAATATATTTATAAGCAAAAAATAACAACAAATGCATAAAAGATATTAACAATAACAAATGCTCATAATATAAGTTATTCCAATACATGAAGATAGATCATTGCAGCAAGCAATAAGTTGGAAAATATGTGAAGGTTGTAACAAAAGACGAAATGAATAGGTCTGAAAGAAATTAACAAAAGCAATGATCATATGAAATGGTATATGGGGTTATATAATAAATATTATGATTTGAATCGATTACAACAAACATAAATAATAATGGCAAATCAAAACGATTTAATTGTATTATGAATTTATGATGGTCAACTTTGTTATTAATTTGATTATGATAATTTAATGTCAAAACAATGCTAGAAGAGGAGTAATATGAAGATGACATGTGTACAAATTCTTTGAAAAAGAGGTCCTAAATAATATTATTATAGATAGATTATAGATTATAGATATCAAAGTACTTCTGTCCTAAAATATATAGGATCTCATTGATAGGGAATTTAAAAAGTTAAGAAATACTTACGTGTATATTGGTAAATAAATAATTAATATGACCGAATATTTTAAAAAAGAGGTAGGATCCGTTGACACCAGGTGTCAAAGTTTAGTTTTGACACCATATCTCGTCCCTTCATTTTCTTTAATATAATGGACTATATTTAATTATTTAACTCCAATTTTTAATCATTGATTTGGTAATTCTCTAGTCATTATTGCTATAGAATCCAAATAAGGAAAATGTGATTTGTTTTTTTTTTAATTTTTTATAGAGATGTACGGTTTGCTTTGTATTATCTTCTTAACAACACCACCAATGAAAAAATCGTCAAAGAAAAACAAAAACAAAACTCAAATGGAACACATACAAATCTTTAATCGAAATCACCAACGTGTTTTTTTTTGTCTTGAGGTCTTTGTATTTTTTTCTGTATTTTTGGGACTCAGTACTTCTTGTACTCCTTTTTATGGACTTTTTTGTTGTACCTATTCTTTCTTATTCATATATATATATATATTAGTCATTAAAAAAAAAAAAATTCGTGCAAGAAAAACACTTTCCTCACATCGTAATATATGTTGGAATATATATTGCAAAATTCAAAATTGGCATATCCAATCGGAATATATATTGTTAGTTTTAATTTATATATATTCAAAAAAATTCAAAATTGATAAATAATGTTAGTTTTAATTCATAGTTTTTTTATATCCAATCGGAATATATATTGGCATCTTCCATTAAATAATTCTTAGAGCTTGTAATTATTTTGAGCATGAATGTGGAAATCAAAGAAACTTTTTTTTATCAATATGTGAAAGCAAAAATATGTGACTATTAGTATTAAGTGAGGGGAAATAATGGTGAGGAGTTTTAGATGGAAAAAAGAACCTGCATCTTAATTAAAATCATATATTTCTTATTTCAAGTAATAATTGTGTGTTTTATGGAACAAAATTGATTATTAAGTGAATAACACAAATCTTTGGATTAAACAAATTAACGGGTGAGATTTGGTGTCAAACTAAACTTTGACACCTGGTGCCAACAAATCCTGACTCTTTAAAAAAAGTCTTATAAAAATAGATAAAAAATTTTAAAAATTTAATGTTTAGAGAAGGATATAGTAAGAACTTGCTCAATAGTAATACTTGAGGAAGTGATCGATTATAATTTTTTTTACAAAAGAGGGTCTAAGTCCAACAGATGAGATCAATTATATTTTGAAAATAAACTTGTTCAATAATATTGTTGTCATTGTCTAGTCAAAAGGGGAATAGAATTTTCTTTTACTTTCATTTCTTATTAAATTTTTATTTGTTTTAATAATAAATAAAATAAAATAAATATCAAAATTTAAATTTAAATACTTTTTAACACGTGGAATGCCATGTAATTAATTGAGTACACACAGCATCATAGTGGCAAATCTATGTGGGAATTATATTTGTTCTGTCAGCAAAAACTTCACGATGGAGACTAATATTAAAAATGACAAAAATAGTGGGATTAAAAATATAATAAATTTTTTATAGGGACTAATCTTAAAAGGCCACATAAATATAAGGACCAAAAACATATTTAACCCTTAAATTTTTAGTGAAAAAAACTTTTTATTAAATTTTACTTACCTTACTATCGAACTTTGAATTACGAGAACTCTTTGTCGTAAGAATTATATATTAGTCTAGTCTAATATTGAGTTGTTAGAGTCGGATTGGAAACATATACAACCTGGATAACATGTCATTTGTACATCCATACCCCATAGTAGTCATGACTCATGATTTGACAAAACCATATATTCCATGACCTTCTAAATTGTATTGTGAACATTATGTGTGTAATGAGACAAATAAATAAAAGTCGGTTCTCCTCAAACTCTTTTCTCTCTATAATTTATTTTATGAGCATCATTATAGTAAAAAAGAGTATGCTAACGAGTGCATCTGGAGTACATTTTAAACATTCTATTTAAAGAAATTTTTTATTCAAAAAGTTAAATATTACAATTTTCAAGGCGTTGACTTTACGCATTTTCATAAAAGTTCTATGGAAAACTTACTATTTATGGTCTTAAAGAGTGCACGGGGGCACTCGTTAGCATTTGCCTTACATAAAAAAGAGAAGAATCCATGACTACTACATATGTTTCTTTAACATACGTGTGTTTAGGCATACGCGATTCTACACATGGGCAAGCCCAGATAGTTGCTCAGGCTCTCGCCAAATTTTTTGATATTTTTAGTGGTTAGTTTAGGGCAAAATTGAGAATTTTTGGTTAGATTAAAATTTTGTCGACTCAATAAAATTTCTGACTCCGTCACTATCTTTAGGACACTCTCCTTATAACTATTAACATGTGTTACGTGGAACGCTCGACTCCTCTCCAACTACTTTTATAGACAAAATGACAAACCATTATAAATACACAAAAAATATATAAAACACAACTACTAACCCAAGTGGACAATCTGAGTTTTACTCTTCCTATATTCAAATATATGTTGTTGATAACTTCACTCATATGTATGTACTTGTTTATCATATTCTACTCTTAATTTATTTATACTCCTCCTTACAAGATTTGGACTCTATTTCTTTCTTTTCATCAAATTTTATTTTATAATAACAACAATCAATCTTCACTCTTCAGTTATCCATCACCTACCATCATTTTTCTGATCCAAACAAACAAACAAAGAAAGAGTTCCATTTTGATTTTAATATGCACAATTACACATCTCTTACGTTACCTTTACAATCAATCAATTTTCTTGCAGAGTTAAACCGTCAAAATAAAAACAAACACAGAACCTCAACTCCAAACCACACCACACGCACTTCCCACCCTGTTTCACGCCACAAACGTTGTTGTTAGAAATTTCCTTATTTAACCTTATTATAATCCTTAACACAAACACTCTTTTCTATTTCCTTTTCTCGTCTTCTCTTGCTGACTATTTGGTAGTATTAATCATGTGACCATGTCTTTTTTTTCTCTCCTCACTCTTATTAAACCGTTAACCTCCACGTGCTTGAAACTCTGAAACTGAAACCAAAACACAAAAACAACACTGTTACTACTTTCTCTGTCATGTGATCATGTCTAATAATCATCTATCCAATGGTGAATCAGAGCATCTTATTCGCCAACCCTTATTATCTTCACAAAGATCCATTGTCAACTCTACTTCTCAAGTTGCAATTGTTGGTGCCAATGTCTGCCCAATTGAGAGTCTTGATTATGAGTAAGTTTTTTTTTCCTTCATCTGGGTTGTCTTGTTTTGTTCAAAGTTTGAATCTTTTTATTGACCCTTTTGTTAATTGGTTCTTTTTTTGTAATGGGTTTGCAGGATTTTTGAGAATGAATTCTTTAAGCAGGATTGGAGAAGCAGAGGGGTTTATCAGATTTTTCAGTATATATGTATGAAATGGTTTTTGTGTTTAATGATTGGTATGATTGTTGGTTTTATTGGATTTTGTAACAATCTTGCTGTTGAAAATCTTGCTGGCATCAAATTTGTTATCACATCCAATATGATGTTGGAAAGGAGGTACTAACTAACTAGTGACTAGTAGTATAAATTTATTGTATGTTCATTTGAGATTTTAAATTTAGGATTTGATTCGTATAGAATGCCGGTGTATAAATTTTTGACAGTATCAATCAATAGTGTCAATCGTAATGGTAACTGTGAGATCATTTAAATCGTTTGACTTTAATCATTATAACTAGTTCTAAAAGTCACTTTCCAGGGAGAGTTTGCCACTCATTTGGGTCCCACAAGGCTCGAGGGATTAGTCTCTACTCTATGCGGTTTTGTCTAGAGGATATCCGATTTACGCAAAAAAAAAAAATCACTTTTTACACTGAAAATATATAGAAATTTAACTCTTTCCTTTTATTTCTTTCTTGTATTAATAAAGTCCAAGTTAAATTTTGGAAATTTTCTAGTTCGGAATTTAGATTTTTTGATGAGTTGTTGATGAGTTGAATTGTTTATGTTTCTGATAAAGCTTACAAATAATATTGCAGGTTCTTGCTTGCCTTTGTTATATTCTTTGCTTCAAATTTGAGTCTCACACTTTTTGCATGTATAATAACGGCTTTTATAGCACCTGCTGCTGCCGGTTCAGGAATATCAGAGGTGAAGGCTTACTTAAATGGCGTTGATGCGCCAGGAATATTTACTGTACCAACTCTTTTTGTTAAGGTATGCATCATACAATATGCAATATACAATACAATGCTAAAATATAACCATGTGAGCTTGTTGATAAGATGGAAATATCACACATGACATTAATTTATTCTGACATTCTATGCGGTACTATGGTTCATATTTCCAAATTCCTTATGTAGCTCTTAAGCCAGATAAGCAAATTATAATATACAATGCTAAAATTGTTAGGTATTATGTGGAGTAGTTATAATTGGAAGAGGGGATTACCAATATTTGGTCAGTTTATGCTAATCTGTCAAGTGCTAATTACATTGTTTACGTCTTTTTTGAGTTTAACTGTTATGAGGTGAGCACATGCTTTGAATTCAGCGTCATAATCTATCGTTGGCACTGTTGTTTCTCGACTAGTACTGTGGTATCCTTTATTAGATATAGTTAGACAGGAACTGATTGTTTTTTCTTGAAGAAGATATTACATTCATGTTGCTTGCTTCTATCTACAGATTATTGGAAGCATTACGGCAGTGTCATCATCTCTTGTTGTTGGGAAGGCAGGGCCTATGGTGCATACAGGTGCATGTGTGGCAGCATTGTTGGGTCAAGGAGGTTCCAAAAGATTTGGAATAACATGGAGATGGTTACGATTTTTTAAGAATGACCGTGATCGACGAGATCTAATAATATGTGGATCAGCAGCTGGAATTGCTGCCGCTTTTCGTGCCCCTGTTGGCGGCGTCTTGTTTGCTCTTGAAGAGATGGCATCTTGGTTTGTATGCCTATCTATCTGCCTAACATTAAAAAAATAGTCTCTTGTAAATTCTGTTAATTATTCACCATTCTTTGCTCGAGGATTGGAATCATTTTTTTTTGTCATATGAATGGCTTATGAGTATTGTTTCAAAGGCCTCTGAGTAAGGTCATGTTTGGATTGACTTATTTGAGCTTTTCTACTGACACTAGAACTTGTGAGACTATTTGAGAGAGGTTATGAACACAGCTTATAACATGTCCATAAGCTGTTTTCAGCTTATTTCTGTAAGCTCTCCACGATAGTTTATATGAAAACAATTTGAATTTATATTAACTTTTGTTATAGAAGTAGTTTATACACAAACACTTATATGATAAGCGTTTATGCTATAAGTGCTTAATTAAGCTGTTTATCCAAACATGACCTAGTTATTCAGCAAGCTTGTTTCTAGGTGTTTATGTGCATATTGTTTCTAGGTGTTTTGTCATATTTTTTGATTGAAAACTTTCTGCCTTCAGATGAAAATTTCTTTGACATAGTCTTTCGTCTCAAAAATAAATTTAATAGATGTTTAATTTTTGTTCTACAGGTGGAGAACTGCTCTTCTATGGAGAGCTTTCTTTACCACAGCAACGGTAGCAATTTTCCTTCGAGCCATGATTGATGTATGTCTAAGTGGCAAATGTGGGCTATTCGGTAAAGGGGGACTTATAATGTTTAATGCTTATTCAGCAAGTATTTCGTACCATTTGGGAGATGTTCCTCCTGTGTTTATTCTTGCTGTTGTAGGAGGGTTACTTGGAAGCTTATTTAATTTTATGACGAATAAAGTTCTTCGCATGTACAACGTTATCAATGAGTAAGTTTCTTTTTTTAGTTAAGTCGATATGACAAAATTAAACTTTTCTTAACATTGCACTTATTCTTCCATAATATTTACTCTTGCAGGAAAGGCACCATTTACAAACTTTTGCTTGCTTGTTTAATCTCCATTTTTACATCATGTCTTCTTTTTGGATTACCATTCTTTGCATCTTGCCGAATTTGTCCTCCTGATGCAGTCGAGCCTTGTCCAACAATAGGTCGATCCGGTATCTACAAGAAATTCCAATGCCCTTCTAATCACTATAACGGCCTCGCCAGCCTCATTTTTAACACAAACGACGATGCTATCAAAAACCTATTTAGCATGAACACCGACAATGAGTTTGAGTTTTCATCGATGTTGATTTTTTTCTTCATATGTCTCTTCCTAACTATCTTTAGCTGCGGAATTGTTGCCCCTGCCGGTCTTTTTGTGCCAATTATCGTGACTGGTGCATCGTATGGACGCATGGTTGGAATATTGGTTGGAAGTTCCAATCTTAGCCATGGCCTTTATGCTGTACTCGGCGCTGCTTCTCTTCTTGGTGGATCAATGAGGACGACGGTTTCTCTGTGTGTAATTATCCTAGAATTGACCAATAACTTGTTACTGCTACCCCTAATAATGATGGTGCTTTTGGTGTCTAAAAGTGTAGCAAATGTTTTCAATTGTAATGTATATGACCTTATAATGAAAGCCAAAGGTTTGCCTTATTTAGAAACTCATGCTGAACCATATATGAGGCAGCTAACAGTAGGCGATGTAGTCACAGGTCCACTTCAGATGTTTAATGGTATCGAGAAAGTTCGAAACATTGTTTTTGTCCTCAGAACAACAACGCACAATGGATTTCCTATTATCGATGAGCCTCCACATTCGGAAGCTCCGGTTTTATTTGGTATAATACTTCGTGACCACCTTATCACATTGTTAAAGAAGAAAGCTTTCTTGCCTGCACCTATGGCAAATAGTTATGATATATTAAGACAGTTTTCAGCAGATGATTTTGCAAAGAAGGGTTCAATCGAACGTGTAAAGATTGAGGATGTACAGTTAACGGAGGAAGAGATGGGCATGTACATCGATCTACATCCTTTTACTAATGCTTCGCCTTACACTGTTGTGGAAACAATGTCACTGGCGAAGGCACTTATACTTTTCCGAGAAGTAGGTTTAAGACACTTGCTTGTGATACCCAAGATCCCCGGTGTAAGTAACCTTTTTATGCTATGTTGCAGTTTTGCAATTTTGATTGAGAAAGTTAACTGCAATATGATTAGCTAGTTGACTAATGAGCTGAATTTATATAGACCTAAATTCTTGCAGTCATGCAACTCGGTCTAGACTAATATCGGCCGTTGGATTAGTTCAACAGTTGATAGAATAACACTCTTAGCTGTTAGATTAATCCTCCGCCAATATTTAGTTGAACCAAGCTACATAACTGTAGTATATTCATTTACTTGCAGTTCACTCAACTAAGTTTTATTTTGTTCATGGCGATTGCAGAGATCGCCCGTGGTAGGTATATTGACGCGGCATGATTTCACGCCAGAACATATATTGGGTATGCATCCTTTTTTGGTAAGAAGCAGATGGAAAAGATTAAGATTTTGGCAAACTTTTCTTGAAAAAATTCTTTCAGGCCTTTGAGCAAGGCCACCAAGCTTAATTAAGATTACACATTCATGAGTTGAGACCAACAAGTGATGATGATAGTTTTTTTGATGGAATCTAGAGGTATGAGTTATTAGAGTTACACTTCAAAAAAGGAAAAATCAAATTATTTCACAATGAGCTTTGTATATTATTGTTGCACATTGTTAAGTTCATTATACCAAATATACCTATGAATGCCTTCCATAGAATAAAGTGAAATTATATTAGAATTTATTGTTTTATTTGTTAAAAAATAATATAAAATGTATTTTATTTAGTTTGGAAGTTGACCTCTTTTTCTTTTTTCCCTTTTCAAGTGGGTTTGAGTTGATTTTTTTTTTTATCGAAAAAGATAAAATCTAAATAAAAAAATAGATTTTAATAGTGTTATTTTAGTATTTTAATCCATTACCGTTCCATATCCAAAGTAATTTCTCCCAGATAATTCAAACTATGAATTTCATTCTTTGGAAATAGCATACTGCTGCATAGTTAAAAAGTGTACCTATAAAAATTTTAGAGATTTGCTCTCACATCTTGAGCATTGGATTCTCTTCTTTATAGCTCTCTCTTTTCTAGGGGACTCTCCGAGTTTTTGGAGGTCATGTGCAAAAATATAAAAGTGGCCATTTAATAAAGAAACGTAATTTTTTTATAAAAAAAACATCATCGATTTAAATTGCAAATAACATAAAAAATATAATTATTCTTGTAATTAACATAAAAAAGATTCGTTGTTTAACAATAACAACAAAATACAATATAGCTACTTAAAACGAGTCATTCTTCCAGCATTTTTTTGAAGCAAATTCATCAATCAAGTCTTCGTATTCTATGTCATCCAATAGATGGTTCTCAATTGCTATCAATGTTAAGCCGTTAAGTCTTTCTTGTAACATGGTAGACCGCAGGTAAGACTTCAACAACTGAACCTAACAGTATTGTAATATAATTATTTTTTACACCCCCTTATTTTTAAGTTTAAGCCGCCCTACTTTCCCTTATATCACTCTTTTAATTTCAATCTCTCAAGACAAAATAAGTTTTTTCTTTTAATTTTTTTTTACTTGTTGTGAGTGTACCTAAAAAATAATCATTTAGGCTTGTACCCATATAAGTATTTCTCGTCATTTAAGGTGATATATGAGAAAAATCTTGTATAGACATATACCCAAATAAAAATTATTTGGACATACAATTTAAAAAGTTTAAATGTAAAATAGATTAGTCACATCATTTAATTATCATTTTTAATAATTTTTTAATTTGTGTGTGCGCGTCAAAATGTTTTACATTTAGGTTTGTGCTTAACCAAAGTATACCTTAGTGATACTTCTTACGTAAAAAAAAAGTGATATACACTCCTTTCGATTATTATTATTATAAGCACAATTAATTTTTTTAAGTGCATTTGAATAACTGATGTATATGATATATATTATAGACCATATACATCAATTATTCAATATACATAAAAAATTATTTTTTTCCTTATAATAATGACCGGTGGAAGTATTTCTTAAATGAATAATTAATCGTGTTTGTTTTTAAAATAAAATAATGAGTTATACTAACTAGTAACTCGTGCCCACGGAATGCTAATTAAATAAATAAAAAATGTATATTTTGCATTAGAAATAACATTTTTATATTTTAAAAATATTTATTACACAAGTTTTAAGACAATTTTTCTATTTTTAGTTTTCTTAATTAGTGACCTAGATATATTACTAGCATTTTCCTTATTTTTTTTATATGCACAAAAACACTTGCATTAATTGGAGTGGTTGAAACTATGATTAGTAGTAGAGTACTTATGTGGACTATTTAACTAAATGAGTGTATTGTTGATCAAAGTTTAATAAAAGGTGTCTTGACTTTTTAAACTTTAAAGTGACATAACATAAATATTTCAAACATAGCACTTATTATAAGAGTTGGAAGGGAGTATATAGCTAATGATTCATTCTAAAAACCACATAATTGTCCCAACTTAACAGGTTGGTTAAGCTCATCATGTCATGCAAATTGTAGTCAATAATGAGATCAATGTTTGGTAATACTAGCAGTACTATAAAGTGAAAATAACCTATCATTATTCATTAGAATTTGAAGTGTTGAAAATGAGTTGTTGAAATGACTTTCTAGTTTTACCATTATAATCTGCGAAAGGTTCTCTCCACATCCCCACATGTCTTTTTCACCCCCTTGACATACAAAAAAGTTCGGGAAATACGGCCCAAACTGTTTTCCAGTGTAAAATTTACACTGAAAAAAGTTCGGGGAATAGAACCCGATTTTTTTTTGCATGTTGAGGGGGTGTGTAACCCTTTTCTACGTATTTAGTAGGCAATCCCGGCTGTCACCTCACGATCTTCTCCACCCTCCTCTCTAGTGGAGTTTTTGCCTTATGTGGAAATCGAACCACGTACCATGGAGTTCAAATACGTGTTCAATCTATTCTCACTACCAATTCGGGCTGTTATCTTGGCGATCCCGGAGTTGCCACCTCACGATCTTCTCCACCCCCCTCTCTAGTGGAGTTTTTGCCTTCCGTGGGAATCGAACCACATACCCTGGAGTCTTTTTTTTGTAACAACCTTCGGTGCCTTCCGTGGGAATCGAACCACGTACCCTGGAGTTAAAATACGTGTTCAATCCATTCACACTACCAATTGAGCTAGTAACGCAATTGGTAGTGTGAATGAATTGAACACGTATTTGAACTCCAGCGTAGGTGGTTCGATTCCCACGGAAGGCAAAAACTCCACTTGAGAGGGGTGGAGAAGATCTTGAGGTGGCAGCTCCGGAATCGCCAAGATGGGCCCGGAGGCTGTTACAGGGTGAAAAAGACACGTTGGGGGTGGGAAGAGAATCTTTCCTAATTTGCACGCAGGGACTAAAGTCTTTGAAATCTAATGTGCGCCTAAGATCCCTGTCCCAAATATCTGTAAAAAGATTAATCCATGGAGGTTAAAAGATTGAACTGTTAACTACGGTATATGTTTAATGAACATATTTATTTACAAATCAGATCATACTAACTGAAAAGTAGGTTGCAGTAAGAAAATAATAGTTACACGTTTGAATCACAATCATTGATTTAAAATCGAACAGTTCAGATTACATATCAATAAAATCAACTGTATACAATCTCATACGTTGGTTTTAGATCAGATGGTTAAGACGAGTAATTGCGTGATTCAGTTCCTGTGTAAAATCCAAATCCGGAATAGAGTCAACATGTTCTATTTCCTAAGTAAAAACTCTTCCACAATCTAAACATCAGAATGACTTTTGCAGTTTATGTTTGAATTAAGAAATCCATCTAGATTAAGACCCCAAATGAAAATTAACATGTCACAATATCTGAAACACTTTTAGGCATGATAAAGAAAGAAATAAAGAAAATATCATATTTTTTTCAAAAGCACCAAATTGAGAATATCATCATAATGGTCAAATTTCATCAATCATTCACTCATGCAGTTGTACTTGCACTACTCTTGAGGTAATCTGCTCTTATTGCCCACAATTGCTCCCCAACTGTTTTCATATCAGGTCTATCTGTTCTTACTGGTGCTGCACAGTTAAATGCCAAATCAAACATCTTCACAGCAACATCTGTTTTTACAGCTTCTTGCATTAAAGGATCAAGCAGTTCCACCACACTTCCTTCATTATATTTCCTGAATGCCTGCAAAAATATCAGAACCACTTAGTTTGAGTGCTTAAAATTGAAGACATTCAACCGTGTCTTTCGTCTATTAGTACTGCAATGATTACTAAGCCTATAAACATGGCCAAAGAAAACAAGCTGCATCATAGTTCTTCAAAGGGAAATTACAGTTAGTGCTTATAATTTGTACGATCTCGACAATTCTCACTTTTCAAATCAATTTTGCAGGGTTGAGAAACCTTACGGTGATATAAAAACCTATCCCAGATCTCTCGTAGACAGAATTTACGGGGTTGAGTTAGACCCTTAAACCTAAGTTCTACTAGAGTATGATTTTTTCTAAAGCTGAAACCTGAGTCAACAACATATTCAGAGAGTACTCCAGGTAAACTACCGGAGCAGAAGTAGTGATAAGATGATGCGCCGCCAATAGTAGATAAAATCTATAGGATCCATTCCAGTGCCTAATTTTCTCTAATCAATTGATACAAATCCTTTTGGATTGAATAAGTCTGCTGCTCATATCAAATTGTTTCCTCTGAGAATAATGACAAAAATGATAAATTTTGCTAAGTGATAGCAGAAGTTATTCCTTAAGAGGTTCCTAACTTACAGGATCACTAGGCTGGATACAAACCTATAATATGCTATATCATATTTTCAAAGTATGCCAGCATTTAAATGGATATTTAAATGTTGTAAACAAATAATATATATGTAGAGAAAATCAAAATAAGAACAAATTATGAGCGTACCCATCTTAATGTAACTCGCTCTTCAGCACTTTTTTTCAACTCCACGGGACGACGGCCAGTCAGAATTTCTAAAAGCAAAATTCCAAATGAGTAAACATCACTTCTAGGAGTGAGATGGTATGTTTTCATATACTCAGGATCCAAATAACCAACTGTTCCCTTCACTTTGGTAGAAATGTGAGTATGGTCATTGTTTACGGGACCAAGCTTTGCAAATCCAAAATCAGCGACTTTAGCCCGCATGCTTTCAGTCAGAAGAATGTTGGATGATTTCACATCTCGATGGATAATTTGTTTTTCTGTTCTAAGATAAGACAAAGATTAGGCACCGATCGACAGATCTATAAACATTATTAGACTATAGGGAAATTATACTGCATGAATATGCCAAAATAGGTCAAAAACTAAATTTTACACTGATGTCCAATACTGTCACAATATGTTCTTATGTAACAATATCATAGATTCTCATCGGATGTCCATGTAAAACTGTTTTATACTGACGGTGTTTCCTCGCTAAACTCAAAACTTAAAGCCTAATAAATAAATAAGTCAAAAAGGGAAAAAGTAGAAAGTGCTTAAAAAGGTATCAATGATCGCTGCTTGAGCATAATGTCCAGTGAATAGACTATGTTTGAATAATCAAACGTGTAATTTCAGTTAAACTCGAGACTTCACAACATCTGTTCATAGTATTATACTCTAACTAGCTATCTAAGATACAGCGTACATTTTACATTTGGCTTGTATGCAAGGAAAATACAGAACATAAAAAAAAATTATATGGTAAAGATTAAAGGAATTGCTGACCTGCATACAGATGCAGATAGGTCAATCCATGAGCAACATCAATTGCGATTTCGAGGCGCTGATTGAAATCCAGAATTTTTCCACGCAAACCTGCCAGTAATATCAAAACAGTAATCAGTATTACTTTCCATATTTGAATACAAATATTGGCATAAGAACATTACACAACACAGCCTTACCATCCAAATGTTCTCTAAGAGTACCATTTGGCACAAACTCAGTAATAAGGATACGTTCGTTTCCTTTGTCAATATAATCAAGAAGCTTCACAAGGTTTCGATGATCAATTTTGGCCAGAAGTTCGACTTCACTGCTGAATTCTGTTCTCAAACTCTCAAAATGTTCCTATATGATTTATTTAGTCAGGTCATCACTAAGATAAGATAGTACTTCCACCAATTTTAATGGTACGTAATAGTCAAAACAATTCATAATATAGTACGACATCATATCAATGCATAATTTTCTGATAAAAAAGAATCCAAAACTACAGCATGCTAAAGTTGGCTGCAAATTTCTAAAGTAGTATATATCAAGAAATACTTCTTACCCTTTTTGCACGCTTTACAGCCACGACCAGACCATCATCTAATTGAGCCCTGTAAACAGTTCCAAAACCTCCTTCTCCAACTTGTAACGTTTCTGAAAAATTACGAGTAGCTTTTGAAACCTGGCTCAGGTTGAGATGTAATGACTGAAGTCTACTGAGTTTTGGAGACATTGAGAATCTTGATGGACTAGGTGGAACCCGAAGTGGACTAGCCGGAATCTTATCAGAAACAGATGGTTCAAACGAGGAACCTAAATCCACTGCAAGAGCAAAATTGCTCATTAGTTGTCCATCAAAAGTAACAGGAATGTCCAAAAATTAAAACTGAAAATTATTTTTGTAAGTAAACAAGCCCTAAGATAATAAAGTACAAGCTATTTATCAAACTATGAGGGTCAGAATCACCCCCTTCATCTCTTCCGAATTAATAACACGACATTAATGCACTTGTCTGGATACAAAGTTATCCAAATAAATTGAAAAAAAAAGCGGTAAAAGTATATACAAACATCAACTCACTTGAATTTGGGTCCTTTTCCAGAACAGCATGAGAAGTTGCCTTCCTTCTCTTCCCATAGAAACAAGGACAAACAACAGCACAACATACCAACAAAGCTCCACCTGCAAAAATTCCAACTTGGTTGCTTGACACAGACTTAGACTCTCCTTGTGATGTCGAATTATTTTTTAAATCTTTCAGCAAAAGTTTCCTTCCTCCTTTTGAAGGCAAATTCACTGCAAGCAACAAAATTCAGTATAAATAAAGGTTAACACTAACTTTGACAAATCATGCCAAAAGTAACATAAAAATGTGCATCATTAACTAACACTATCTTTGACAAACCATACCAAAAGTAACATCCAAATCCAACACACAGTTGTTGCTTTCAAAGTAATCCTTCAAATCACAACCGTTTGCAATATACAATTGAAGAGCTTTACAGAAATCAACTTTGTTTACAACATTCCTATTTATGTAGAAAAACTCCTCACCATGACTAGAATATGAACTTGCTACCAAATTATTGCCACAATCCTTTGTCTGTAACACAACTTCAGACCCAAAAATTGTTGACAATTGCAAGAATAGCACCAAGAACAAAACAGTTACATCCATACTTAACTAGGCAGTGCACTCTAATTGCCCCCTAGTGGATGGCGGGATTAGTGTCCCTCGGATTAGTCAGTCTTTGGGCCAGATACCAAGTCTTCAAAAAACAGTACACTCCAATTGCAGTTTTTTGTCTTAATACATAAGCAAAACATTTCCTTGTTACAAACACAAATTTTGATTACCTCATAGATAGCCCAAATGAGTTATGGTTCCACTTCCACAAAATCAAAACACCAAGAAAAGAAAACTTGGTTGAAAAGCAATTAATCAAAACACTTAGCCCAATTGACCAAATTGGGCAAGTATGAATTGATAAGGAAACTATTATGAACTGATAAAAAAGGAAACTTGAATTTTCAACAGTAAGAACAAAAGATCAAATTTTTTGAAAAGGGGTTTTCTTAAATGACCTTGAATTTCTCTGGAACACTAAATCAGACAAACAAAAAAACACAAAGAGACACAGGTGTTTAGGAAGTTGAAGACTATGGAACACAGTAAAAGACAAAATCTGATTGAAAAGAAAGGAAAGTTGGTAAGTTGGGATCTGAGGTTATGAGATGAAACAAAGAGATACTCTCTCCGTACAGAAAGAATTCAATAGAGGCGGCTATGAAGAAAATATTAATAGTAATTAATAAAAGAGAAGCAAAATGAGTTTGAGTATTTGGTAGTATTGAATATGTTTGTTTAGTTGTTTAGTTGCAGATAAGAAAGAATAAACATAGTTCACTCATTCATTAATAATATCAAAGCACGGTCTTGCACTTTCATAGAGAGAGAAGAAGAAGCACAACAACAAGAAGAAGAACATGAAGCAATGCTACGGTGGACTCTGACGTAATTCCCAATTGCCGTCTCTACGTTGTTTTTTATTATTTTATTTTTACAAAATAATAGTAATAATTAAATCAAGGATGGTTCCTTCGTTCAAGGTTAGTCCTTAGGACAGGTAATAAGGAGTGAGATATTTACATTTATCATTTTCTAAGAGTATTAGCGGGATTCAAACTCAAACATCTAGAATTCAACAACTTATTTTTTTACCATTAAATTAAATCTTTAGAGATACTAGCTTTCATGTATTGGGGAGTTTAGAGGAGCCCGAGTGAAACATTGCGTCAAATTCAGAACCACTAGATAGGAATGTACTATATCTCAACTCAAAACATTAAAGTCGCACCCACACTTAGGATCCACTCTCACTCCTCTATCAAGTCAAACCACGACTCTAATACCACTTGTTGGGGAGTGCGGGGGAGTTCGAGAGAAATATCGAGTAAATGTTTCACGATCACAAGAGATGGAAACGCCACCTAAAACTTTAAGATATTAAGTTTATATGTCATTTGTCTTATAAATCCAATATCATTTTCATTCATAAGTGATGTGAAACTTAAATCACGCACACTTGAAAATGAACACTACGCAATATTAATTGTTATGTTTGTATAAATATGATTTGGAGTTGAATCTTTAAGTATATGGATATTGTTTTAAAAAAAATTGGGTTTGTTATGAAGAATAGATTAGTGGCACAACTTATTATCTAACTATATTTTATTCGTCAATATTGGATTGGGAAAAGCTAAAACGTGCTATGTTTGAAGGGTTATTGTTCAACACACCACCAAACGACAATTTCAATGCCACGGAGACTCCGACACCACCGAAAATAATTCCACCGCCTGAACCCACCTGATTGGGTTGTCGTTCAAGCGTCGTCACTCAATCTGTCTCTACCTACTATTGAGAATTGATTCTACCAGTTCGTCCCTAGAATCCTATTTATCCGTTACAATTGTAATTATCTTAAATATAATACAAAGAATTTAATATTCTAGTCGAGAAGTTATACATTTTGAATGTGGAAAATTACGCTTTAAATAATCAAGTTATTGACATAGAACAAATTGTTCGGCAGAAATCGAATTTAGTGAAAACAATTATTGGTCAGACCATACTTACCTCATTGTATTGGTCGGACAGTAATAACCTCGTTGTCAAACTCTAAACTAGCATGGACCATTTTCTTGAGAACGGAGGTTTATATATATATCACATTAAATGTTGGTGCAATTATTAATTGAATTGTACAAGTAGCAAAGTTTTGAATTTGAAGATTGCATAAAACAAAATTGATAAAAGAAAATTTTAAGTACTTGATATATTTTTATCTATTTCTATCTTCATCCCTAAATATAAGATCCTATTTAGATTTTTCTTTGTCTGTTTTTATAAAAAAAAAAATTAAGGATATTAATTATTTATTTACCAACATATCCCTAATTAAAATGCATATTTTTTTTACAATTTGTAGTAAATACTCTAGAGAAAACATTAACTCATTTTCTCTTAAAAGATAAAATTATAATACTATCAACAAATTAATATCACAATCAATTTTCTTAATCTCTGAAATTTTTTCAATTGAATATCATATTTAAGAACAAATATAGTACTCATTCAACTTTGCATATGTCTTATTGGTTTTAAAGGTAAAATTTTAATCACTAAATTCCTTCAAAAGAAAATAATATGTTGTGTTAGTGTATTTCACACCATCTAAATTTGGCTCTGGTTGGCTTGTGTTGTTGTATTTCTTTTTTTTATATATTTGGTTAATTATATATATTTGGTTTCTTATATTTATTTTAGGTTTTAATTTGATTCATTAAAGTTTTAATAGTCTTTTTAATCAAACTTCGGTTTAAATCATTCATGTAACCAACAAATTTGCATACATGGACAACTTATGAAGAAGTTAGATGAAATTTCAGTGAAAATTAACTCAAAATTTAATAAAAAGTTAGATGAAATTAACTCAAAATTTAATAAAAGTGACAAACTTAAGTTGACATAAATAACATAAGAGACCAAATGAAAACTTTTAAAATATAAATGACCAACTTAAAACCTAAAATAAAAATAAGAGTCAAATATGCAATTAAGGCATAAATGTTTTATATGTTGAAACTAGCAATATTTAGCTTATAAAAAAAATATTGTTAACCAAATTTTATTTATTTTTGGACCAAACGCTAAATTATCAAACCACCTTCTCTTAATTATATAGTATATATTATAAGATAATTACACTTGGATAGAAGGCAAACAGACAACAAGCTGCGCCGCTAATCCTTTTTGGATCGCAAAATCCTTCTCTTTAAACCAAATTTTTAAATGAAGATGCCGTGGTTGACGGATGGGACTTGGATATTAGGAGAGAAAGCAGTGTAAGCTATTTGAATTGCTGGGAAATTGCATTATGAGGGAACACTTTTGGCATTCTGAAAAATATACTACTATTACTGTGAATGTATGTATGTGACCATTATGATCATGTTAGATTTTTAATTTTTATTTGCCAAATTGTTGACTTTTAACATATTTAAGTGTGAAAAGGGTTTTCACGTGTGATTGAAAATGCTATCTTGGTATTTAGAGTTCTTAACTTGTGGCAAAACCAAAAATTACTTGCTTGATTAATGATAGTTCAGTTAAGTAGCTTTAAGCTCACGCTGAATTCCACCTATTAAAGCAAGTGTGGTTTAAAATATATTTTATTTTATCTTCTTTCTTTTCATTTTCCTAATTAGGTTTTATATTCTAGAACTGTTTCAAAACTTTCTTTTTCTAATAATCATTTAAAGTTGCTATTTTTTTTAACTTGCGTTAATTAGGATATTTGATTCTAGAATTATCTCAATATACATCTTCTAACTCTCTAAAATCGCTATGAAATTAATCTTCGGGTAAACAACATGACATTTAATTTTTACTTTTTTTATTAGGTTGAGCTACCTTTTAAATTGACGACTCTAGAAATCAAATTTCATTTTTTTTTCTTTTAATGAAAGTTATGTTGTTAACTCTCCTAACACTATATTGATATGTAAATTGAAATTTCTATAAATCTATGTTTGAGATGATTATATTCTTGCCATAATTAATAAAACAACAAGACGTATTTATTGACTTTGGTCGATTGCAATTATAGAAAGTGTATGTGTCATAAGGCACATGATAAGATAATTAAATATAGAAAGTTACTAAACTTTAATTATATTTAGAAATTTGAATGCACAATTTTCAAGAAAATAATTCCATATTTATTTAGTTAATATGTGATTTTAGGACACATGTTAACATTTTTCTTATAGAAATGGTACAAGTCTCACCTAAAGTAAGTGGTTCATGTGTGTGAGTAGAATTAATGACACCAACGGTCGATAAACAATTATTGATGGTTACATTACCAATTACGTAGTATTGATTTCATCACTTTATTAACTAAATATTTTCACAAATATTTATACGATACGATACGGTTAAATTGAATGCACTTGTAATTTTTTTCTTACAATTACCGGCATAACGTATAAATAAATATGGTATTATTTTCTAGCCACTAGACTACTTGACAAAAAAAATGGTATTATTTACTTATTAAATAATGCAATAAGATGAAATGAGATGCAGGGTCTAACTCGACCGATAAGTGTTGATTTTATTACATTGAACAATTTCATTCAATTTTAACATATAATCTCGCAGTTGTATGTGCGAATTTACGATGCTAATTGTCCTTCCTTAAAATAAAACCAAAAAAAGTAGATGAAGAGAGATACAAAAGTTCACAAGAAATAATGGATTTTTAGCGCTGCAATACTGGGCTTTATAACTGGGCCGAGACTTACCAAAAATATGGGCTAAGAAGTTATTAGGACGTTCAATTTGAATTGAAAATTTCTCTTCCCCCCTCCCACGATTATTTTTCACCCCGTGTTTTTTGTTTTTGTTTTTGTTACATTCAAAGTAGAAGAAAGTAAGTACGCTAAATTGCAAGCACAGGAAAGGAAAAAAGTAAATCTCTTCGGTCAAGAGAAAAAAAAAGGTAAAACTTCAGTTTTTTAAGGAAACTGGATTTTAGTATTTTGGAAATCAACATAAGATACGGTAAATAAAGTATGATTAAAAATTGTTTCACCTAAAAATCAAATTATTAATTTGTTCTTAATTAAATGAAACTCAATTTCAATCAATTTCTTTAAATTTCTTATTTTATATCAACGCATGTGAATATTAGGCTAGACATTTTGCTGATAAGTTGGGTTTTATATACTCTTATTAAGTTATTATGCCTAACGAATCTCTCAGTTGCTGTATCAATCAAATTTGGTGAGCTTTTTTTGGTGAACAGTTTGTTTTTGGTCGACATCATATTTGATGCATTATTAGAAGCATCAACTTATCACATCTCATACACTTTCTTAGCTAAAAAATTATGAGACATTCACGTGCAGGTAGGGAAGATAACCATACACGTGTTATTTATACATTGGGTTTTTGAAACCATTAAGAATATGTCCCTTTTAAAAATAGTACTAGTAGTAGTTTTTTTTTAACAAGAATCTCTTTTAAAATAGTGTATTGCTTATTAGGCATATAAGAGTTAATAATATAGATTATCCAAAGGATCACAAAAGAATATTATATATTACCAAACAATGAGAAATGCTCAATCTCATATGAATATTTTTGACAATATGGTAAAAGTTGGGAGCCAAAATTTATATGGTAGATGTTGATGTTTCCATTTTCTTGAGGATCATGCCTATGGTGTGAGCATCTTAAGGTCTGTGATTATATCTTTAATGTTGGCATGGTTGTCTGAATTTTTCTTGAAAATAGATGCTCAATATTATGCGGGAAAGATATTCCTTAACTATTATTCCTCAATGTCATACCAATGTTATTTAATACTCCCTCCGATCCAATGTATAAGGAACAATTTCGAAAAAATACACAGACCAAGGAACCTTATTTTTTAATTAAAAATTCTAAATCTTTTTGTCTATTCCAAAAATAACCTTGGTGTATTAATTTATACTTCTTTCTTGTAATTATCTACGTACACCACTATGCTTAAATATTACAATGTGACTCTTGCTATTCACAAGGATATTTAATTAGGGTAGAAATGAAAATATTTAATTAATAAAACATAAATTTATAAGTTGTTTCTTATATATAAAGGACAATTTTTTTTCTTCAAATTGTTCCCTATACATTGGACCGGAGAGTATATTATGATAGTTGGTTTAGTTAGAGGGAAATATTGAGTGACTTATTAGGTGGATCGTGGATGGTTCAAGATGAAATTGTAAAGAGGTCAGAAAATTTGATTTTAATGTTCAACAAAAACTAACAATACTAGTAATTATTAATATTTGCGGTTTTTATTTTATTTTATATATATATATATAAAAGTTTGATTTAGTTGATAAGGATTTAGTTCATATTCTAAAAAAAAGACTTGAATTTGAATTTTGCTTTTCTGTTCACATGCTGTTAAATTTGTTTATTAGTGAAAATTCAAATGAAGAACAATATAATATAAAATATGACACAATATTTAATGTTGTCTATAAAATAAGAGTACCTAACTAAACCTTTGAAGCGTTCACCATATAAAAATACCAAATTATCGAGAAACTAATAAATAAAAATATTGAGATGGACACAAAGCAAATATTTTATAATATGCAAATTGACATAAACACATATTAATAAAAAGGTTTTGAGTTATCCATAAATCTCATACAACTAACCGATAATATTAAGGTGGGATGAATAACTCGACTAATTGAGTTAAAGATTAAAAAGTTGGAGGTTTATGGTTCGAGTCCTGACATAACATTGTAAATATAAGAGTTGTTATTTGAACGATCAATTTTAACAATGTATATCAAAAACGATTGAAACACAACACATGTTGACTTTGTTTACGCAAACTAAGGTCAAAACTAAATTAAAAATTCAAGTTCTATCCTCGGACCTATGTATATCTGTTTCTGTAGCTGATATGTTCCAATCAGGGTGGGGGTAGAAGGAGAGACTTGGGTGTGGCGTCGACTATTGAGGGCGTGGGAGGAGGAGATGTTGGGGGAGTGTCAGACTTTACATCTTACTATATCCTTCCAGGCTCACTCTTCAGACAAATGGATATGGCAGCCAGATTTGGATTGCGGTTATACTGTCTGTGGTGCTTACCAGCTATTGACGGATCAGGATGTGGTCCCATTACATGCGGCGACGGGCCTCATCTGGCACTCTCAGGTTCCTTTGAAGGTTTCCATTCTCGCGTGGAGACTCTCTCGGCATCGGTTACCTACCAAAGTAAACCTAACCTCGAGGCATTATACCAGTGGAGGATAGTCATTGTGTTTCTGGCTGTGGAGGGGTAGAGTCGGCTCAACATGTGTTCATGTCTTGTTGTATATTCGGATCTTTGTGGCCTCTTGTCAGTTCTTGGGTTGGTTCGGCTACGGTCACATCACAAACTCTTTCAGATCACTTTGTTCAATTCACGACTTCAGCAGGTCGTACTCGAGCGCGTCGTTCTTTTATGCAACTCATATGACTTACTTGCGTATGGGTTGTGTGGACATAACGAAATCATAGATTGTTCAGAGGCTCAACAAATTCTTCACTTCATATGTTGGACAAGATCAAAAAATTTTCCTTTAGGTGGTTGAAGGCGAAGAGTTGTACTTTAGTTTTAAACTGCCATAGTTGGCGGTATAGTATTTTGCTTTGTTTGGACTTGTTTAACATTTTGGGTTTTTATGGTGACTTACTTGTAACTACTTTAGTTTCATTGGTATGTCTTGTGCTGAGGAGACTCTTTGTTCATAATATATATCTTATTTTGGCTTGTTAAAAAAAAAAGTATTATGTCCATAAATCTTAATTCAAATATAAATATTGTTTTCGAAATTCTTACTAAAGACCTAACAATTTTATGTGTGAGTTTCAACCATATTTATCACACAATGGATAATAAATTTTTAAAAAATAATATACAAACAAACTCATACAACTATAATTGCATTTTAGTGATCAAAATATTTATACTTATAAATCCGTTGCATTAATGACATCGAAGTCATCGATCGACTTTACATTATATCGGAAACATCTTTGAACCTGAAGCAAATGAACACGAGTAAATAAAATATACTACCTCACCAAGTTTTTTATTTATTTTTATTTTTTAACTTTAACAATTATTCCTAACCACATCAAAACAATCCTGGTTGACAGGCGTCAAGAGCTGCTCAAATCTCTAGTCCAATCACATGTCATATGATCAAACCCAAAATCATTTTTTTTATAAATAAAAAAATAAAGATGCATTTAACCGCTTAAAGGCACGACGCTCTCTCAAGCACACTTCTCTGTCACTCCATAGTCCATTTCCAGACTTCTCCTTTCTCGGAACAACGAATATTCTATTCTCTCTCTTTCTCTATATTTTCTCTTCTTTTTTTTTTTACTTTTTATTTATTTAAATTCTTTTATTCACTCCTTCTTCTTCGTTTCTCTTTAAAACCGCAACAAACAATTGCGTAGAACTAGTTAGTTACAGTCACACAAAAATGGCTGGAAATGATTGGTTAAATAGTTACCTTGAAGCTATTCTTGACGTTGGTCCTGGTCTTGATGATGCTAAGTCTTCTCTTCTTCTTAGAGAACGTGGTAGGTTCAGTCCTACTCGTTACTTTGTTGAAGAAGTTATCGGTTTTGATGAAACCGATCTCTATCGCTCTTGGGTTCGGGTATGTATGTATGCATATACTTCAGTTCAATTCAATTCAACTCTCTCCAATTCCATTTCGATTTAACCGATTTTGTTACTTTGATTTGTTATTAGGCTTCTTCATCACGTAGTCCTCAAGAGCGAAACACTAGATTGGAAAATATGTGTTGGAGAATTTGGAACCTCGCTCGTCAGAAGAAGCAGGTTCAATAATTTTCATTGATTTCTTTGATTTTGTGTTGTTGTTGATGATTATGATTATGATTGTGATTGTGATTGTGATGGATTTGGTTAGCTTGAGAGTGAAGCGGTGCAGAGAGTGACGAAAAGGAGGCTGGAACGTGAAAGAGGAAGAAGAGAAGCTACTGCTGATATGTCTGAGGATTTATCTGAAGGTGAAAAAGGAGATCCGGTGAGTGATGTTTCTGCTCACGGTGGTGATTCTGTTAAATCTAGATTGCCGAGAATTAGTTCTGCTGATGCTATGGAAACTTGGGCTAATAGTCATAAAGGGAAGAAGCTCTACATTGTTCTTATAAGGTATTGTTATTTTGTGTTATGATTTTACATATCCTTTTTGTTTTTCTGTTTCATTTAGTTTTTGATGTAATTGAGTGTAAAGTTGGATTTGGATTGATGTTATGTTATTATAATTTGATCCTACTTATGTTTAGTGTGCGATTTTGTTTTGTTAATTTTGAGTTTACTGCGTTTACTTCCAGCATTCACGGCCTCATACGTGGAGAGAATATGGAGCTGGGGCGTGATTCTGATACTGGTGGTCAGGTAATGCTTCTGTTTATCCTTTTATTTCTTTTCTCGCGTTTTAAGAATCGGTTAATTTTTTCGTTTCTGATTGTATGGTTATTATACACTGGCTGTATTGTCTTAAATTTGCTAATATCTAGTTGAGTGTGTGGAGTAACTGAATTGTTTTTGTACTGAGTAGGTTAAGTATGTTGTGGAGCTTGCACGGGCCCTGGGATCAATGCCGGGAGTTTATCGGGTTGACTTGCTGACTAGGCAAGTCTCTTCGCCGGATGTAGATTGGAGTTATGGGGAACCAACAGAAATGTTGTCTCCTAGAAACACGGATGAATTTGGAGATGATATGGGAGAGAGCAGCGGCGCTTACATCATTCGTATTCCCTTTGGTCCGAGAAATAAATATATTCCAAAAGAAGAACTCTGGCCTTACATTCCAGAATTTGTTGATGGAGCGATTGGCCACATTATACAGATGTCTAAGGCTCTTGGGGAACAAATTGGCAGTGGGCATGCTGTCTGGCCGGTTGCCATTCACGGGCATTATGCAGATGCAGGTGACTCTGCTGCTCTTCTGTCAGGTGCATTAAATGTACCAATGCTTTTTACTGGCCACTCACTTGGTCGAGATAAGTTGGAACAACTTTTAAAGCAAGGCCGATTATCAAGGGATGAAATAAACACAACTTACAAGATCATGCGTAGGATAGAAGCTGAAGAATTAGCTCTTGATGGTTCTGAAATAGTCATAACAAGCACTAGACAGGAAATAGAAGAACAGTGGCGCTTGTATGACGGTTTTGATCCAGTATTGGAGCGTAAAATACGAGCAAGGATCAGGCGTAATGTGAGCTGTTATGGTAGATACATGCCTCGTGTGGCGGTAAGTGCTGGATCACAATTGAACTTTCTAGCAACTCCGGAACGACCTTTCTTGTTGATCATATTAGGCAGACTTGATTTTGAAATAAGTAATTTTCCGCTCGCTAGAGTTAAAATATCATTTTGATATTCATATACATTTGCAATTTGCATTGAGAGATAGTAAGTTCATTTTCTCCCATGGTGACTATTTTGAGTCTCTTTTTAAACTGACACTTGAAGCAAATTGTCTTGCTGCTTAGTTTTACTTGACAGGGTTATCCATGAGAACAAAATTTTCACTTTTTACTTTTAAACTGGGATGGGAACAAATTTTTTATTGTCATTTTATTTTGTGCGTATGAAAAAAATTTGTTTTAACAATTGGGTTAGAAAGGTTATTGACATACCTCATAGTTTGCACCATATATATTGATAACAGCAGTTATTGTCGAGTCCTGTTCCGGATGCTATATTGTTTTAGTAATACTTGGTTTCAAGTCATGTGAAATCAGATCTTAGTATAATCTCAACACATCTTGCAGGTAATTCCACCGGGTATGGAGTTCCATCATATTGTTCCACAAGATGGTGATATAGAAACTGAGCCAGAAGGGCTTTTGGATCATCCTGCCCCCCAAGATCCACCTATTTGGTCTGAGGTTTGAAATATGCTTTCTGCATTGCTTATAATGTTTCTTGGTTAATTAGCCAATTCAATGCTTTTATTTTACAATTTATTAGATGCGACTTGACTAGCAAGTTCTGTTTGTAAATCCAATGCAAAAAGGAATTAATGACAATTTAAACTGTGATTACCAGATAATGCGGTTCTTTACCAACCCTCGCAAGCCCGTGATACTTGCTCTTGCCAGACCGGATCCTAAAAAGAACATCACAACTTTGGTGAAAGCTTTTGGAGAATGCCGTCCTCTTAGAGAACTTGCTAACCTCGTATGAAACTGTGAATGATCATTCTGCATTTCTTTAGTATCACTGTTCTTGGTTTTCAGGTGTTGACTAGCATTTCTTGACTTATCAATTGTATGTCACTCTTTGGGCTTTTCAGACATTAATTATGGGTAACCGAGATGGAATTGATGAAATGTCAAGCACAAGTTCTTCTGTTCTTCTCTCAGTACTCAAGCTGATTGATAAGTATGATCTGTACGGGCAAGTGGCATATCCTAAGCACCACAAACAATCTGATGTTCCTGAAATATATCGTCTAGCAGCAAAGACAAAGGTAACTTTACCAATTTGATTGGACTAGAAAATTAATATAACTGTCTACTTCTTTTACTGTTTCAGCAAACTCGTTGTTGATTGTTTTTCTCTTGTTTAGAGAGAGTTTATCTATATATTATATCAGGGTGATTTTTGTAGTAGATCTCGAGTTCTTGAACAAGTATAATTTTTTATTGTGATGTTTTGTTGTCATTTGAACAATTTAGTTCTTTAATGCTACATTATAATAAAAAAATATTGACGTCCTTGTACCTTAGGTTTTTTAAAAGGAAAATGCTAAACTAGTTAAGGATATCAATAAGGAAATTGTGTCTTGGAACTTGTGCATTCAATACCTTAAAAGTGTAAATATTTATCTCACCAGCATGAATTTTATCTTTTATTTCCTTTTTTGGTATGCTTAACAAGTGCCTCGGGGGTACTGTTTAGCATGATCCTTTTAAAAAAATGTCATATCCTTACCAGTTCCCGTATCAGGTACCAGAATCGTACCGTACATATGCATCCTACTTGAAACCCGTCCCCACCGTGTCTCTTTCTTTCCTCTTCAGTTCATATCGGATAGTTACCGTGTCTTTTCTGATTACATTTCTCATGATATATAATCATCTTGTCTGAATACATCCTCTTACATTTATTTACTTTGATACAACAATCTGGTGTGAATACTCTCCACCTGTGGGAGTAGGACCCAAGGCCAGGGGTGTAAATTATTTAAAAAATAATTATTTTACTTATATAAAGATAAATATATAATTTTTTATATGTTAAAGATATACATATAATAATTTTTTATATATGTCAAAAAATAAAAATACACACGACATACAATTGTCTATGCAAATTTATATTTTGAAACTTGGACTAGTCATCAACCTAATTACATTGTTAGGTCATTTAGATTATTGGATTAACCAATGAGTTATTAATTAGATCTCAAAATGTTTTACCCATTATTATTTACAAATTTCATTTTTAAAATCCTATATATATTATTGTTGTGTTTATTTCTCTTATCCATGCAAGCTATGTTGTCATTTTACATTTCATTCTTATCCGATATCTGTGCAGGGTGTCTTCGTTAATCCTGCTTTCATCGAGCCGTTTGGTCTTACCTTAATTGAGGTGATCTTCTGAATCTTGAATTAATTATTAGTACTTGATTTCGTTTTGGAGTTGTAAACACTAACTGGTGTCTTTGTTGAACAGGCAGCTGCTTATGGTTTGCCAATGGTTGCTACTAAAAATGGAGGTCCTGTTGATATTCATCGGGTATGCTTACTGATCAGTGATTTTGTTATGTATTGATTTGTAGAGTCTCCTAGGGAAAATTGCATGATTAATTGGTTATCGGTGCAGGTACTTGACAATGGTCTGCTTGTAGACCCCCATGATCAGAAGTCTATTGCAGATGCTCTTTTGAAGCTTGTAAGCAACAAGCAACTGTGGGCAAAATGTAGACAGAATGGGTTGAAGAATATTCATTTATTTTCATGGCCTGAGCATTGTAAGACCTACCTGTCTAAAATTGCCTCTTGCAAGCCAAGGCATCCTCAATGGCAACGAAGTGAGGATGGAGGCGAAAGTTCAGAATCAGAAGAATCACCTGGTGATTCATTGAGAGATATACAAGACTTATCTCTTAACCTGAAGTTTTCATTGGATGGAGAGAAGAATGGGGATAGTGGAAATGATAATTCTTTCGATCCTGATGGAAACCCCGATGGAAATGCAACCGATAGAAGTGCAAAATTAGAAAATGCTGTTTTGTCATGGTCAAAGGGCATTTCCAAGGACTTACGCAGGGCTGGGTCTGCTGAAAAATCAGGTCAAAATTCAAATGCTGGTAAATTTCCGCCATTGAGAAGTAGAAATCGACTATTTGTTATTGCGGTGGATTGTGATACTACTTCAGGTCTGATTGAAATGATTAAAGTAATTTTTGAGGCTGCTGGAGAGGAGAGGACTGAAGGCTCTGTAGGGTTCATATTGTCAACCTCGATGACAATATCTGAGATACAGTCATTTCTGGTCTCAGGTGGCTTGAGTCCCAGTGATTTTGATGCTTATATTTGCAACAGTGGTAGTGATCTCTACTATCCATCCCTCAATTCTGAAGATCGCCTATTTGTGGGTGACTTGTATTTCCACTCTCACATTGAATACCGTTGGGGTGGAGAAGGGCTGAGAAAGACTTTAATACGCTGGGCAGGCTCGACCACTGATAAGAAGGGTGAGAGCAACGAGCAAATTGTGAGTCCTGCTGAACAGCTTTCTACCGACTACTGTTATGCTTTCAAAGTGCGAAAGGCAGGAATGGTAAGTTTCCTTTCCAGTGTTCATGATTTCGTATAAATAAATTATTTTTAGTCATTAAGATTAGAAGTGAAATTTTGTGATGTTTATTTTTATCTTAGATTCACTTTTAAGTTTTATTGTTTTGTTGTCCAATATTATTATTACAGGCTCCCCCTCTGAAGGAGCTTCGTAAGTTAATGAGGATCCAAGCTCTGCGTTGCCATCCTATATATTGTCAGAATGGAACAAGACTAAATGTAATTCCAGTACTGGCATCTCGTTCCCAAGCCCTCAGGTATTGTTGAATCACCATTCCAAAATTTTTGTTATGCCAAAAGTTGGAAACTTGCATATATTTGACGTCCCCGTCTCTCTTTTCCTTGGGGTGAGGAGATAAGTGGCCATTTGCTACACATTTTTCTGACATTCTAGGAAGAGTTTATGCTCTTGCAAACAACTGTTTCTTACCTCTAGCAAGATTTCCTCTATTTGGCTATTGTGACCTATGAAGCACGGACACAGACAACGGACATGACACATCACGGACACTGACACGTCGACACCGATAATTTGAGAAAATGACACAATTCAATGTAATTATAAGTGCCGTGTCGGACACCGACGCATGTCCGGCACCGGGACACACCGAATCCGAGGAGTGTCCGTGCTTCATAGATTGTGACTGTTGCTCAAATTTACTGTGACATCTGATGACTTTATGTGCTTTTCCTTCAGATACCTATATGTTCGATGGGGTTTTGAACTGTCAAAGATGGTGGTGTTTGTTGGAGAATGTGGTGACACTGATTACGAAGGACTGGTTGGCGGCCTACATAAAAGTGTGATATTGAAGGGAGTTGGAAGCAGGGCAATCAGTCAACTCCATAATAACAGAAACTATCCTCTCTCAGATGTCATGCCATTGGACAGCCCTAACATCGTTGAGGCAGCTGAGGGAAGTAGCAGTGCTGATATCCAGGCTTTGTTGGAAAAAGAAGGATATCTCAAGGGATGAAAGTTGACTGTGTTCAGTTATGCCTCTGCTTGTCTTCTGAAGCACTGAAACCAGCTTTTGAGTGAACTGATAATCTTCACATTTATCGACATTGTTCATAAAGCTATCTTCCTCCCCCGCTTGTTACCTCTACAATAATCATTCTCTTCATCACAACCTTTGCCCCTTGAAGCACATATCCTCCTGTTCCTCTTATCTGCCTGTTTTTATATCTACATACTACGGTTTTAATAAAAGGCCAATTCTCATTTCATTTATGTCTGCATGCCTTGTTTCTTTTTGACAATATTATTTTTGGCTTTTACCCTATTTCCTAATGATCATCGGAAGCCAAACTTCCTCTTGTACTCGACATACTCTTCTTTTCCTTTTTCCGTTTTCAGTTATGCTACGGTAGTAGTGTACACAAATCATGTATGACTATAAATAAAGATCATGAAGATGAAAATCAACAATGAGAACAAAAGATTCCAGAACCAAGTATATAAGAGATTTGGTTCATGTAAATAATGATCAGAGTACTAGAGCTTTATGAATCATAAAGAAACCAGAGTACTTGCACAAGGTATTTTGCCTTGTTATGCATATTTATTTTCGTTTGATGTCAGAATCTAATTTGACATGGTTTTCAATTTCATTGTTGCCATTCTCATTGGAATACAAGTGTATGTTCTCAGTTACTCGTTTTGAGTTTTCTGATGTTTGATTTGATAGCACAGCTATAAGTTTGATCTATGGTTAAGATTATTTGTCTTACACTTTGTGCATATTTAGAAACATGAGAATGACAAAATTACAGTGTGCTATTGTTATTTTTTCAAAATTACGAGGTACTTTTTTTGTTTTGTTTCTAAGCCATCGAAATTACCGAGTACTTTTTTAGTTTTCACCACAAGTATCCAATTCACAGGATCATTTAATCTAGTTCGAAATCAATTTTAACATTAAGTGATTTTTAATTACGGAGTACTTTGAAGCTTCGATAAAATTACAGTACATGTCACATTAATTTTGTCCAACTAATAGACACTTTATTGCCAATAATAAAAATATGGTGGTCCCTATATCATAACTAATTTCAAACTTTTTTAATCAAAACGGTGACATTAATGGTGAGCCGTTACTCCTATAGGAGTACATAATTTAGTTGTATTAATGGTGGCGTGAACAACTTAATTCGTTCAATCTCAGTGACAAAGTAAGCCACCTGTCTGCCTAATTATTCAGCATACTATTATTTTGACTCAATTTCATTAATTCATTCATTAATTAATTTGACACAAAATCTTACTACTACCATTCAATTTCAATTAATTTCACAACACGCACCCGTCGAGCAGCTCAGCATCCAGCTAATATCCGCCAACTAACGTCTTCCTACAATAAATTACGGATCATCATTATTAGAAGAATGTTAACGGAATAATTCTTAGATTTTTTTTTGACTTAGTCACGAAAATTTGGTTACGCTTTTTTTTTTGGTACATGGTTACGTTTTTTTTCTATTAAACATAAAAAATAATAGATGTGAATTTTTTTGAGTATATGACTAAATGTAGAGATCAAATTTTTGTCAGCATACGTAAGGGATAATATCAAGTAAAGTATTTATGGAAATGCAGCATTGCTGAAATGAAACCTATGAAACGTATTGGTATGAGAGAAACGACACCGACACACTTACGATTATATTGAATTTAAGTTAGTTTTTCAAACTGTTATCGGTATCGGCATGTTAATGTTCGATGTTCGTGTTTGTGTCTATGCTTTATAGGCTGATGGTTCGTTTGATATGCAAAATGTAAATACTGGATAGAACAATACAGGATAATACAAGATAGAACAACACATAACAAACCTTTAAGGTATTGAACAAATTTTGTGTTGTACGATGTTTGGTGGACAAAAGTTATTATTTTAGACAACTTGTACAGATGACAAAAAGTTGTCTCGTAGTTTAGTTGCGGACAAGAAATTCAGTTTTTGTCCTGTCTCTTGGCCCACAGTTTGTCCAGTACCAAGAACAATTTTAAAATCAAACCCATAACGAATAAAGTTGTCCTGTCCAGTCTCTTATCTTTTAGTAGATCAAACACACTCTGAAACTCTTATGCATAATTCTTCATCCATTTGAGTTTCACAAAATTTGAGAGATTAGTCTCAGCAGTTGCGTGTAGATAATATCTTTAAGACACCTTTATTTTTTAAGCAAAAGATGGGGTGCAGAGAAATCACATGTTGCAACACCTAGAACATATACTAATAGAAATAAAAAGGTACAAATAGAGGGGGGAATAACCAAAACTCTCAAGGAAAAGATAGGCAGAAAATAAGAGAAAAACAGGAAAAAATTAGATAGACATCGGAGGAACAGCTTCCCTTTGGTTAACTACCGTGTTGAAAGCAAACTTGAACCATTTAGTAGCCTTGACTTGTTGCTGCTTGAACTTATTATTTTTTTCTTTTGTTTTCGGGACCACCAACTAAAATTGTTAATTTGTATTTCCTACTGAATCATCAATCTCTTTATTTTGAGCCATGTTAATCCAAGAATTACAGTGAAAATTCATAGTTCACTCGGCCACATTTGGAGCATTTAGAAACTCTAAAACTTGCATGTCATGAATAAGATTTGCACTAAAGTTTGATTAATTAGATTATGTCACCACTATAGACCTATTCTGATTTTTCAAAGGAATTGAGTCTATTACCACTTTTTCACGCAACTCTTCCCAAAAGATTTCATTAACTATCTACTCAAGTGAATTAACTATATTTTAAATATGATTAATCCAGCCTAGTGGGATTGTGAAAACATAAATGTTAATATATATTATTATCCAATTTTTGAGAAAAAAAAACACAAAAATATACTGATTATTTACTATGCACCCATTTTCCTTCCATATCCACTTTCCCTTTCTCTTGGAGTTATGTAATGTAGGTGACATGGCAACATAAAAAGAGTATAATAATATTGTACAAAAAAAAAAAGTATAACAATATAGTCAATTTCTCATTTCCACACTCCTTTCTCCCAGGGTCATCTCTAAATTGATGATTGTGTGCATCTTTCGAATTTATATCTAGTAGTAGTATGGTTGAACTAACAAAACCGACAAATTTCTTTCCATCGTTGCATTTATTTATTTCCAGTGGTGGAACAACTCACAACTCACAACTCACAACCGTCCTTATCCCACAAACTGCATGTGTTTGGGTAATTTACATACTACATGCATGCGATCCGTATTTTTTTTGGCATATACCTCCACAACTATGTGGTCGACTAAAATCACACGATTAATTAGTTCTCTTTTTAAGAGTTTTAACATTATTGTGTTTTTAGGAACGATTCAAATTTAAAATATGTCTCCATCTCTTAGAAGAATAGACAAATCTACTATAGATATATAGTTTTGGTGATGTATACATATGTATGTTGCGGGCATGTGAGTCATTTAAGGGATTAAGTGACTGTTTACATGTACGTTAACTTGGTTAAAATTAATGAGGTTAAGTCTTTTGCAAAATAATTAAAGTTAAGAGGTCAAAGCTACTATTATAATAATTAAGAGTTAAAAGCGTGGTTTAACTTAAATAATTTTTAGCATTTAATTCTTTTTAAAGTTTTGCTCAAAAAAATATTTTCAAAGTTTTTCCAATGTTTTTCTCTATCCAAAAAGTATGATAAAACATAAAACTCGTAATTTTATCTAAACAAAATAAATAAAAAAATCAAAGTAGTTCAACGATTGGACAATCCAATGCTCCAAAGGGTCAGAGAGAGATTGATTGGGCCTAGGGACTTTTCATGGTGATGAGAGTATAATTTAATATATATTAAAGATTTAAATTCAGTTTTGGTCCTCTATTTTATAAATTTCTCAACTTTAGTTCTCCTATATTATTTTCCGTAATTTTAGTCCCCAATTTTTAGAAATTCGGACATTTTATCCTCCACTTCACATGACTTTCAATTTTGATTATATGACTCTTCAATGAATAATGTGTTACCATGGACCAAGCTTATGTGGTCGACATGTCAAATTTTAAATTTTTTTTTTCCGATTTTTCTTAACAAAGATTTTATACTTTCTTAAATAAAATATAAAATTAAAAATCAAATGGAGATGAAAGCTGATTCCATGAAAATTTTATCCATGTTGTTGTTGTTGTTGATTTAATTTGATTTTCCTAAGTAAGTAGAAAATGCTATTTTAAAAAAAAGCTTAAATTCAATGTGGACGCCACATAAGCAAGGTTCATAGGGCCACATAATTAAAATTGCGGATTTTGTAAAATAGGGCGGTTAAAACTGCATTTAAGTTTATATTAAAAGATAAACTAAAATGTGTTTTACTATACATTAATTTTCAGAATGAAACATTCTTTACAAAATAAAAAGTTAAATAATTTGTAAATTTTTAAAAGTGAAATTTATTATAATACCTTTTTCATATATATATATATATATATGAGGAGGGATCCGTTGACTCCAGGAGTAAGTCTCCTTAAAGTTACTCCGCTTAATAACTCGATATCGGCATTATATTTCTTCAATCCAACCGGTTGAATTCAAAGATCTCATTGAGTAGATCAACTCCACAAATTTTTATAAAAATTCAAAAAATGTAGTTATGTATTCATACTATTGAAATTCAACGGTTCTTTTTAAAAGTTTGTTGTACGTTCAATTAAAGTTATCAGAAAAAGTATCAAACGATTTTGAATTTTTATAAAAATTTATGGAGTTGATCTACTCAATGAGATCTTTGAATTCAACCGGTTGGATTGAAGAAATATAATGCCGATATCGAGTTATTAAGCGGAGTAACTTTAAGGAGACTTACTCCTGGAGTCAACGGATCCCTCCTCTATATATATATATATCTTTTGAGAATTTGAATTCAATGGAAAAAATTTAAACCGCGAAACTGACTTAAAATTAAATCGTTTATACTCTTTATTATCTAAAAAAAATCCATAATTCATAAAAAAAATTAATTTTATAAGAAAAATCCAACCTCCACCTTTTTGTTAATTTAATTTGTGTCATCCGTTCATTTGAAATTTAAATTCTGAACCATACATATGTGGTTCTTATAATTGATAAAAGCGGCGTTGGTATCCTTATATTAAGGGTACGTATCATCGATTATGACCCCAAAACCCCCCCTAATTAATTCATAGATAAGGCTTCTTATCCCTCACTTCACGTTCCAAACAGAACATATATGATATATGATATATGTATACGTGTTTCTTGGCATGAGTAGTTTTATTGGTAAAGCCTTAAAGGTGTTACGTATGACAAACATCATATGGTCCAAAATCAAAATTATTTGTGAGATATGGGAGAAGAGGATGAAATTAATGAAAATACTAGTTCTACATAATCATCACTACTATTCTCAATGATGTGCAACTTAACCGAAAGCTCAAGGATTTATTCCCTCTTCAAAATAATAAATGGTTGAGAATAAGATACACACACTATGGCAATAGGTTAAGAAAACTCAAATGAATTGCAACATAAGTGAATGTATATAGTGTTTGTTTTGTGTTGTATATGGGTAACCGTATCTTTGTATTTATTGATTTGGATCCTCTTATGATGTTTTTGTTTATCTTTCTCTCATTTCTCTAATATAATAGTTGATTGATCTCATATTGAAAGGGAAATAACTCATAAAGAAGAAAGGAAAAAAAAAATACAATTCAGAAGAGAGAAAGAAATTAATGAATAGTTGAGATTAATGCAAGATAACATGAAAATAAGGTAGGAAAGATTCAAATTCTATGATTTAAAGATTTTTTTATCCATCTTTTTTGTTAAACTTGAAAGCTAGTGGATAATTTAATTTTTTGACTAATAATTTAATTAATCACTCAGAATAATGATTTTCATTTGATTCAAATGATTACGCTAAACAATAACTCTATCTCTCGACATTGGGCTCTTTAACTAATCAAAAGAGTGTTAAGTATCGGGTTTTTGAGAACTAATGAAAATATTTAAACTCAGAGCAAATTAATAAATAAGAAATTGCGAGTAAAATGATAGTTTGGTTGATTACACATGTCTAAAAATAAATTACTATAACAAGTGGTGTTAAGTGTTTGTTTTGTCCGTTGTTGGAGGTGTATACCGCCACGTCCGCATTTGACCTTAGTCTTTGAGGCTGAATTTTTAATTCCACATGTCTTTGACTATTTCTAACACTCCACGATCTTCGAGAGACTCTTTGAACTAAACAAGATTTCACTCACTCATATTTGCCTTTCTTTAATTTGATTGATCTTTCATTAATCAACTATTTAAATATCGACTAATATCTTTAATTCGTTTGTAGACCATATTAGGCTATCAACTTCAACTATTTTTAGGCGTAAAACTTTCAGGTGATTAATTGATGAAGTGTAGTTTAAATTAGAAAGCATCCAAACTATGGGACACCCTAGGTCAATTTTAAAATTATGAATAAATGGAGTAAAATCATAAAATCTTATTTTAATTAGGACAAAATGGGAGTGGAGGAACCAAATGTAACATTTTGAGAACTCTAGCTTTGTATTTTTTTGTGTGCGGAATTTCTAGCATTTCTTCTTATGCTTGTTGTGCTTGTATAGTAAATATTTTTTTGTATTGTCAAAAAGTAAAATTTAGAAGAAAAAAAATTGATCCAAAATAAAATGGTTAAGAAGTAAGACAAATAGTTTAATTAATAATGTTGTTTATTTTTTCATTTATAATAATTTTTTAATATGTATAAAATTATCAAATGTAATCGTTATTGTGGGACAAAATGTGGCTACAAAAACGTAACCAACAAAAAAAATGTGGCTACAAACAGTTTTTTATTTTTTTAAATGGAACAATCCTTTCTTAATTTTAAAAATTTGTACAAATGTCATTTATTATGATTTACTCCTGTGATTTTCTTCTTTTTTACGAAACCTATGATTTTCATCTTCTTTTACTACGTACCACACGATTATTTATTGAATTCGAAAAAAAGATAGGTGTAAGAAGTTGGTAGATTATTAGTGACCGAAATTTCAAATTTCCGACATTGACCGAATTTGATGCTGGTTGTACGTAAAACAATAATACTCATAAACGACACATAGATAGATTTTTCAGGAAAATTAATTTTGTAATGGAAGTTAAAGTAAAGACTTAACGTGTCTAGAATAGCTTATAAAAAAAAAAAAAACGTGTCTAGAATAGATTAATTTTCTGAGAACTAAAAAAAGAAATTATTTTTCTTGGTGACCAAATTGAATATCAGTGATCAAATCGCTTTTATTAACTATTTCCCTTTCTTTATTTTTTACTCAATTAACTAATTCCTAAGTAAAACTATTTCCTCTATTCTAAATATTTGGTAATCCTATCGAGAGGCAAATACATGTACGGATGCGCTTGCAAATATGAGTTGTGACCATAGACCTGGAATTCGTTTGTATAAGCAATACCATGCTAGATTGAGTTCTTTGTTATTAGCTGATGCTATGGAGATCACTACCCTTAGAATCACCGCCCTTTAGTTACCTTTCTTTTTGGGCTTAGATAGTTAGATCCCTTTTGTAACCAAAATAAAAAAAATATTTGGTAATCTTATCAATTAATTTTTGTTTCAAAATAATAAGTTTTTTTAAAGGAAAGGATGAGCAAAATTTAAGATGTGATAATAATAATCTTATTTTCCAACTATATTTCATTAGTATTTATTTATGCTCATTACATTAAAAAGTAAAGTTTTAAAAATTAATTAATGATAAAGTTAAATATACTTTATTATTTATTTAATTTTTTTTGTCTTAGATGAAGTGGTAATCAACTGAAATTAAACTCACATATAATTGTGAGATTCGAACCCGGGTCACGACGTCCATATTTTTTTTTGGTCTAGTAGCTTAGTGGCTAGAAAATTCACAAGGTGAATAAGTGGAGTGTCCGGGGTTGAACCGCGGCTCCTACATAATATATGCGATATCCCTACCAACTGAGCTACGATTCTGGGGACTATTCTTTCTTTACTCCAAACCAAAATATTTTTGTTTAATACAGTATATTTGAAAAATCGTAAAGATATGCAATTATGAGAATATTAGACTGACATGACCTAAAATTTAGCCTACTTAAAACTCAGGTCACTCCAAACTTCTTATTTTTTTGGTTACAAAGCTAAAAAGAAAAAGAAAAAAGAACTTAAGCTTTTAAGATAAAGACACCAATAGAATCGGCTGAGAGAAAATCCCAAAATCTCGAAGGAGGAGAGGTATATGGGCAAGAACCTCAACATTAGAGGAAGCACCAAGTTTGGTCATAAAATTCACACAAGAATTATCTTTTCGGAGGGAATGAATTAACATCACAGTTTCAAAATGAGAGACAATCTATCATACTGACCTACTTAAGTAAAGTATGCACAAAATGTTTTCACATTTTTCTTTAAAAAAAAAACATTTATTTCCAGCATATATTTACATTAATTTTTTTACATGTTCAGATGCTTAGTTATAAGATAAAATATAATATAAATAAATTCTTATATGAAGTTATAATCTAAACATCGTGTTTAATCCAAAAATAAAACATAATCTTATAGATCTATTAGCTCAATAATTCAATCTCTTATAAAAATAAAATTTAACGAATTTACAACTTCAATATAAAAATGTGAGAAACTAATTTAAATTTTATTTTTGTCAGAAATTAACTCCTTAAAAATTTGTAAGCTGAGAATACATATTCACTTTAAACTTTATAATAACTCTTATAAAATCTAACTTGGAGCTAACCTATTTTCATCCTTAAAAGGTGAATCACTCACATATGTCATTTGATCTTGATTTACCTTTGATCTCAAGTCTCAACTACCACACGTGTGAAATGATGATTTTTTTTCTTTCTTTCTTTCTTTCCAAATAATAATAATAATCATATCTACTATATATATATATATGGTATATGATCTCACATGAAACTAACCAAACCAACCAAGTTATTTGAGCTATCATTCATAAATTAGTTTGGGTCTTTTAACATAACAAACCCCACATACATATTGCCAAGCCTTACGGAGGAGAGAGTGTCCCTTAAATGCTGCAGTTGGTGCAGTGCAGCCCTCATTACTCCTTCCTCAACAATTAGCCACACATCATCATCATCATCAACAAAACTCACAAATACATTTTTCAAAAATATATTACATATAACAACATTTCTGTATTTTTTTCATACATCTATCTGGAAGGAATTTTGTTTTGTTTGGTGTGTGTCAAAGGGAGATGAATTATTGTGAGACAAATTGTGTTGTCAAAAGGAAAGGTAATAATAATAATAAAGAAACTGATGAAACGTTGTCGTTTACACAGTCTACAAACATGATCTCACATCAAGAACAAAATGATCGGAACAGAGGAAAACGATACAGTCTTGTGTCGTTTTGGGAATTACCAAATTACATGAAGGATAATGAATATATTTTACGTTATTACAGAGCTAATTGGCCTCTTAAAGAAGCTTTTTTCAGTCTCTTTCGTTGGCATAATGAAACTCTAAATGTTTGGACGTAAGTTTATATAGCTTCTGATTCAAGATCTGTTTTTTGTTTTCATTCTGTCTGTGTTTTCGATGAATCTAACGTTGTTGATTTGTTTTGATGCCTTTTCAGACATTTAGTTGGTTTTTTTCTGTTTCTTGGGTTGACCTTAGCCAATTTGATGAAGCCTCATGTGGTGGATCTCTTACAACAATTTACAAGGTTTTTTTTTTATTTATTTTTATTTATTTTATAATCATTATGTGTGAGAGGACAACCTCAGCTACATAACACACACTGTCAGAGAATATGAACCAATCTGGTTTCTCATATGACAGCTGTTACCAGCAGTTTAGTGCTGTGTGAAAATTTTGTTTAGAATAAACAAAACAACAAATACATAATATAATATGAATTTAGCTCGATGTTCAACAAACTCGTGATTTGTTATGATACAGTGTAATATTCACTTTCGATTTGTTAATCAATAGTATGTAGTACTCACTTTATATCTTCTTTAAAGTAAATTGATCATTTTAGAGGAGTCAGATTCTTGACCTATCTAATAATGTAACGTTATCGATTGAAAAGTATAATTTTATCAATAGAAATTCTGATAGCGAGCTCATGTCATGTCTGCAGTTTGTTATTGTTTTAGACACTCAAATCAAACATAAGATGGGAATGGTTGGTTTTTTGGCTTCTTGCACACACGTTTGATTATAAAATGAATAATTTTAATTAACAATAATAACTAGATCTTGGGGAATTGGTTTAAATTCAAAGTTTAGGTAACCGTCCAGTTTGACAAACCAATTAACAAAATTTCTATGCAGTTTGTTTGTTGTGGACAGGTAATTAACTTGAACAAACGTACTTAGCAAAATTAATTTTTACATTATCTCATCTGTGAATTAATATATAAGCTTCTACTTTTGTTTTTTGTTTTTGTTTTTTTATATTAGTTAATTTGGATGAGGGGTTTGTATTAGGTGAACTATTTCTAGCTAATTGCATAGTGCCATAGTGGCTTTTCTTTTACCACACTTTTCAACTAATTTTGCATATTAATCTTTTTGTACATAGGTCTTTCTCTTCAGGTGCTGAAAAAAATGTTTCTGATAGCATCAAAGATTTCCTGGTAAGTCTGCTCATGATACTAGTAAAATAATCGAATTTCCGATGGACGCGAAATTATTGACGAGTTTCTTTTTTAAGACTAACAATGTAAGAATTTGCAGGGAACGGCGTTACTCTTTGATCTAAATAATCAAGCACCGTTGAAAATGGAAATTGAAGCCTTAGAATTTGTTATAGCAAGATGGCCATTCTTTGTTTTCTTGGGAGGTTCTATGTTCTGTCTCCTCTCTAGCAGCATTTGTCACCTCTTTTCATGTCACTCCCATGACTTGAACCTCTTTCTGTTAAGAATAGACTATGTCGGAATCGCTGTGATGATCATAACCTCATTCTTCCCTCAAATTTACTATATTTTCCTGTGTCAACCTCATTGGCAAATCATCTACCTAGCTGGTATTACAGCCATGGGACTATTCACCATTGTAACATTGCTTTCACCGTCACTTTCGACTGGCAAACACCGTGCGTTTCGAGCCATGTTGTTCTGTTCGATGGGACTTTTCGGTATTGTGCCTGCAATTCATGCTTGTATTGTGAATTGGGGCAATCCTCGACGCAATATTACGCTAGCATATGAATGTGTCATGGCATTATCTTACTTGATAGGGACTTTGTTCTACGTGACTCGGATACCAGAAAGATGGAGGCCTGGTTGGTTTGATTTAGCAGGACATAGTCATCAAATATTTCATGTTCTTGTGGTGGTTGGTGCATTAGCACATTATGCAGCTACTCTTAAAATGCTCGAATGGCGTGACACTTTCGGGTGTGACAGGGCTTAATTAAGGATCTATGTTTCAATTCATATATATATGTGTATGTGCAGCATAAGATGGATTCTCTGCATTGTTGGATTTGAAGCAATTGTGAGATAATTCAATGCTGGAAGAGGCTTATGTTATTGTCATTCATCCAAATGTTAAATAATATTTGTCTTTCTTTTTGAATTTGTTATTCAATATATTATTGTACCTAGAATTGATTATTCAATATTTATTGTATTGTTACTTGAAACTAAAGTTGAAAATGTCAGTCACAACTTACAAGCATTTAGAAGTTCAAAACAATGAATGAATTTTATATGGATCTTTTAAGTATAAGCTGGTCTTGAATTCAATCTTAGAATTCAGTTTATGAATAGAATTTTGTCCGTAGGCAACTTTTTCTGTTTGGTAAAAGATTTTATTCTAAATCATTAGAATTACTACTCTTGAGAATTAGATTTTATCGATTCGTCTATAGAATTCTATTTATCCGTTACAAAGGTACTCATATAGTGAAAGATTTTTTATTTGGCTTATGGTATTAACTTAAGTTGCTCATAAGCTGCATAGTCAAAAATCGTAGTGTAGCTACGGTTACAAAAATCATTCCTTTTATTTTCTTTGGATAATTTCTATGTTTTCTTGCATTTCAATTCTATTAAAGATGCAATTCTATTGAAAACTCTATTCAGGTGTGTTGTGATTCATTTTCTTTTCTTTGGATGATTTCTAAGTCTTCTTGCATTTCAATTCTATTAAAGATGCAATTTTTGTTTTTTTTCCCCGGAAATTATAGAGTTCTAAGGTTGATGATGAAGTGTATCATCAACACATTGAAAACTCTGCTGCTATGATTGAAAACTCATTCGGATATTAAAACTTAGAAATCTCATTCAAATTCTATTACAGTATGTTACAAAAATCATTCGCCTTGCTATGCGTTATCTCTAACAAATATTTTTTTAAACTAGAGCTCGTTTGATAAAAATAAGCTATAAGTTAGTTTATATCTAAAAAGTTAGCTGATAGCTGAAAAGCTTGTAGAATAAAATTAAAGTGTTTGGTAAATTAGCTGTTGTAAGTATAAAATAACATAAAAGTACATGATTATTTTATGTGAGTGGGTAGTTATTTTTGCGGGTGGATAGTTTTTTTATTAAAAAAAGAAATTAAAATAATGAGGTTAAAATTGGAATGAAAGGTAAAAAGCTATAAGCTATAAGCTCAAACACTACTTGAAATAGCATCTGACAAAAAGCTATAAGCTAGTAAAAAAGCTTATTACCAAACACCTCTAATTTTATGAAACAAGCTTATAAGCTAGTATAATAAGCTATAAGCTATAGCTTATTTTGTATACCAAACAAACACTTATTTTTACACTAAATTTCGGATATTTAAAAAAAGAAAATTAGGTAATTGAAAGCTCAATAAATAAAATTGGGTAATAATTTAGAGTGTGTTTGGTACAAATTAAAAAAAATGTGATGTCTTTTCAAAATTCTAAACAAGTTTCCAAAGTCAAAATGTGAGTTAATTCAAAGCTCAATGAATAAAAATTGGGTAATACTTTTGCAGTCAATTATAAGTTGGAGAATGTTAACATGTGCATCAATGACACATGTTAAGAAAACAAAAATAGAAAATATTAAATGTTGAAGCATTAAATTTTTTTTTTTGAATAAACTAGAGAATATATATTAAAATAATCATCGTCCTTCCAAGCACAAGGTGTGCCTGTCAGATACCTTAAATTTTTGTATTCCTATATGCACATGTTAACAGGACCCTTATAAGTTTATGCCTTCTGTTTTCGATTCTTTTACTTTGAAACTGTTTTCTTTTTTCTTTACAAACTTGTTTTGAGTTAATCAAAACATATCTTTTTCTGCAGTTAATGCAAGTGAAATATTAAACGTTTATATACGTAAAATAATGAACACTCATAACTTTTCTGAAAAATTAAGCATAAACATGTCTTAAGATTTATTAGTTGATCCTGCAGTGTTAGGCATGTAGTTACTTTTTTTTTAATTAAATGCATGTGGTTTTTTTTCACTCATACCAAATGCATGTATGTAGTGTTGGTTGGTGGTATTCTTGGTAATTAATTAATATGCATGCCTCTAATAATCATATTTAATATATTAGAATGTTGAAGCTTAAAAAAAATGAGAATGAGGAAGTTGTATTATTTATTAATTTTAAAAAATTGATTTTTCTAATTTAAAGTTTGTAATATATGATTTTTCTATTAGAAAACTGGTTTTTTTTAAACAATTAGAAAACTGGTTTAAAATAAGTTATCTTAAACTAAACTGGTTCAAAGATATAATTCGGTTCTAAACCGATTCTGAACTGAAACTGGTTTTTATTGAAATGAATTTTTATGAACTGAACCAAACCATTAATATGATTAAGTTCAATGCAGTTCATGGACCATGCATACTTCAAATAGGCTGTGCAAACAATTTTACAATTTTGTCTAAAGAAATAACATTTGATTTGATCTGAAGTATCTTATGTATGCATCACCATTAAATCTCCATCTCGTCAACGATTTCAAGTATTTGCAATTTGGTCAGGATGTATGATTCAAAATTTGTTAGAATAACTTCTTCATTAGATTTTTCCTCATGAGGCTGAGGCTATGATACAAAGAAAAAAAAAATCCATAATACCTCATGAGGCTTAGTTTGTGGTTCGGTTTGGATCATTTTGAGATAAAAATTCATCTGATCCAAAAATAAATTTATTTGTGGTTCAGGTCAATTTTAGATGACAAATTAAAAAAAATCTAATCCGATTAAATTCAATTTTATGCGATAAGTTTTTTGATATCCAAATTGTAAAAATGTTATTAAATATTAATATTATAAAATCACTATAAAATAATACCTTGACCTTTCTAACGAAATAAATAATAGTTTTGATGTAATATAACATATACGCTATTAAAAAAATTGGAATGACAATTATCGATTATATTTCAAACATATGGAATAGTAAAAAATATAGATTTTTTTTTTGGTTTATAACTCTCTAGTTTCTAGGGGAATGAGGCCCTAGTAATCCATAGTTCGGCCGGATGGTAAGTAAAGTCTGGCCAAGAAATTGTTCCACCCAGGAATCGAACTCGGGTTCTCCTGAATGATTCGTTCTTTGGTGAAGCTCATTAACCACTTGAGGCTAATGACTTGGTTAAGAAAGTAATAGGTTAATGCAATATTAATAAAAAGATAAATAAGTCTTAAAAAATATATGTAAGTGGTCTGGTTCGGTTTGGATCGATTTTGAAAAATCAATCCAAAATCCGATTAAATCCAACGATTTTTACAAATGGATATCCAAACAATCCTAAAGCATTTGATTTTTTGCAATTTTTTTCATATTAATTTGCGATTTTTATTTAAATCGTTTGATTTTGAACACCCCTATTTACCACTCATATGGTTGAGAATGAAATAAAATACATCAGTGCACAGTAGACAAACTACTCATAATCTGGAAGGAATGCTCTGCCATCTGTAACATGATAGGCAAAATACAATATTGTTTTTCCAGAAAATTCAGCTCCTTGAAAACTTTGGTTATAATTTGTAACTAAAGTTTTCTTTGGTGTAGATGGACTCGCACTTACTAGGAATTTCTCGTTGAAGACCAACAATTGCAATTATCTATTCCCATCACGATGAAATTTCAAAGATTACCTGGGCTTGTCGGCCAAGGCTATAGACTCGTTGAATACATCAGTGTAGCACGCATGCGACCCAGAACATCTAAGGGCATCACAGACCTGTTATTGCCTCAAGCTTCCGTGGCCTAAGTGGCCATAGTCCCTCTAAGAAGCTGGCCGTGGAGGGTTACCTCCACGTAGCTATTTAGAAGGCTGAAGTCTCGTTCGTTAACGGAATTAACCAGAGAAATCGCTCCACCAACTAAGAACGGCCATGCACCACCATCCATATAATCAAGAAAGAGCTCTCAGTCTGTCAATCCTTACTATGTCTGGACCTGGTAAGTTTTCCCGTGTTGAGTCAAATTAAGCCGCAGGCTCCACTCCTGGTGGTGCCCTTCCGTCAATTCCTTTAAGTTTCAGCCTTGCGACCATATACTCCCCCCGGAACCCAAAGACTTTGATTTCTCATAAGGTTCTAGCGGAGTCCTAAAAGCAACATCCGCTGATCCCTGGTCGGCATCGTTTATGGTTGAACTAAGACGATATCTGATCGTCTTTGAGCCCTCAACTTTCGTTCTTGATTAATATGTTATAATAAAACTATGGAAAATGATTTTCTTGACAGCAAAACAGTACAAATGCTTTTCACGGAAAGAGTCGTGGACAGTGGTGTTTGTGACAGATTCTCATAAGTATGCAAAGTTAATAACAGTTATAGAATGTGTGGAAGTAATAGACCAAGAGTTATGCCTTATGAATTTAATTTCAAGTTACAAATTTAATTAGTTTTTTGTAATTATTTCTACTTTGATTTATTTTTTTCGAAAAATTTATGGTAAGATTCAATAATTAGCTATAATAATGAGCATTGTAAGTTTTTTAATTTCAATTCAAAATAAAGATGATTCCTCTTTTTCAATTCTAAAAATTAGTGACTATTTAGATTTATAATTTGTCTAACAAATAATGAAATCTATCAAAATTTTATTTGATAAATAGTAGATGCATGAATGTAATAGGGGTTAAAATTTATTATTTCTAACCTATATAATATTTATTACCACATGACATATGTGACTTCAAGAGAGTCATATCAATATTGTCTAACTTTTTAGATGGAATGTTACATAACTTTCAAATAATATAATCATTTGATTAATCAAATGAACCAAATTTTACCACATGTCCTATGTATTTATGTTGATGTAAAACAGAAGAAAAACAACTATCAGTAGGAACTGTTCATCATCTTCTGTGTTGTTTCTCCGTCAAACTATTGTCCCCAAACCACCGCCGCTCCTTCGTGACTGGGCAAATTTGGTTGAGTGTCATATCAGTTTCGATATATCTGAAGTCAACGTCGGTGTGTGAATCAAAAACAAGACCGACGTGGAGGCAATGGACATCACCGACGCTTCTTTCTTTTTCTTTTTTGATCAGAAAAAAAAATTCTTTGAAAAGACACATGAGCAGAGCGGCCATGATGGCTTGGCTGGCCGAAAAAAACAGATCTGATAAAAGAGAGAAATTCCGATCGAGAGAAGGGTTTTGGTGCGCCGTTGCGAGTTTCTGTACATCGCCACGAACGGCGTACGAGGGTGACTAAACCGATTTGAGCGGCGGAGTCGGAGATCCTGGCGCTGGGAGCAACACGACGTCTTCCTCCTCTTCTTTATTTTATTTTCGTTTGAGGCAACAAAACACAAAGTTAAAACAGCAGGCCACGTGGCTCAACGTCAAGCATTGGATTTATCAAATGGGTCAAAATTCTCCAAAGTTAGATAACGTTCCCGCGCTAACGTCAGAGAATAGAGATCCGTCATTTAATACATGAAGAATTAGGAAAATGAATTATTTTGAAAATGTATTGGTGATGTTATGCATGTAGTTACTTTTTTTTAGTAAACTAAATGCATGTAGTTGGTTGGTGCCTTGGTGGTATTCTTGGTGATTAACCTGCATGCCTCTAATAATCATATTTAATATATTAGAATGAGGAGACTTGAAAAAAATGAGAATGAGGAAGGTTTATTATTTGTTACTATACAAAAATTTGATTTTATAATTTAAAGTTTATAATATATGGTCTCACTCTCATGCATGTAGTTGATTGGTGGTGGTATTGGCGATTCATATGTATGACTACGAGAGTCATACTTAATATGAGAATAAGAAAAATCAATGGTGTATTATTTATCTAATATTAAAATTTGAGCAATGCTAACAGCACACATTCCAACACACTCTTCCCAAACACACTTTCTAATTGGTTGAAATAAAAATGGATCCCACTAAATCATGTGGGCCCCAAATAATTTAATATGACCCATTTAAAATTCAACTAATTAGAAAGAGTGTGTTAAAAAAAATATGTTGCTGACATAATTCTTAAAATTTTATTTTATTTTAAATTTCATAATATATTATTTGTTTTCTTTAATTAAAATTAACTTTTGGACTATAAACTTCAGTCGATAAAAAATTATTGAGAAGAATTTGGGTTTGAATTTGAGTCAAATAAAATAGATCATATGTTACTTATCCTTCATTGTATTCTAGATTTTTAGATATCCTTTTCATCGGTATGGAAAGATTAAGACAAACAATAATTACTTAAAAATTCTTCAGCAGTTGTATTTTGTTTTAGCCAACATATCTCAAATCACAATAGAGAGCGTTCAATTGAGCATTAAGCTCTTCAATTAATCAACTAAGTAGTAGTAGACAAGCTATTATATGACTTTATGATCTAATAGTATATCCAAACAGGCTTGGCAAAAGCAATTTTTTTATTGTGAATCTATGAGTCTGAAATTAAGCCTTCTAAGCCAAATTGAATGAAGTATCATATACATCACATCAAAAGGTTTAGCTGGCCTATTCATAACAAAATGCTTTTGAACTTTCATCACATTCATATACAACTTCAAATACTTATCTTTAGACACATTTTGTAATATAGTTTTAATCTCTAGTATTTTCTCCACTGGAATCTCCATTGAAAATTCACTCCAATTTAACACATCATTGAAAGGCAAAGAATAGTTTTTAGAAATAATCACAGGCACACAACCAGCATTAATTGCTTCCACAATTCTTGGACTAGCCACTTCATATCCACTTGGACATAAACAAAACTTACTTAGTCCCATTAATTGTGTATAGTTTTGACCCTTTGGAAGATATTCATGAACTTTAATTTGTGTATCTTTTTCCTTCCAATGATTTAACAACAATTTTCTAATGTCACCATGGGCCCCACCAGCAAAGAAGGCTAATATGGTACGGTTTATTGGGCTTTGGCCCATATTTGGTGGGCCTAATTTTCCAACAGGTAAGTACACTTCAGGGATGGAAACATCTCTTTTGGGTTGAAATCCTTCAGAAGTGTTGGCATTGCATAAGACTCTTGTGAAGTTCTTGAAGAGGTTTGGATTTGCATTTGAAATTTCTGGTGCCTGAATTATCAAGTAAAGTAAAAGCATTAGATTTTAATTTAGGTTACAGGTATTAAAAATAGAAAGAATATAGCTTGTAATGTTAATAAAATATTTGTTTTATGTGAGAGGAAATTGAAAGCATCATATGAAATACTTCCTCAAGTAAGGCATTTATTCTATCTACATGTTTTAATTCATCAATATAGTTCTTTTCTGACACAAGGCTCATCATATACAAAAATATTTGTTCTGCAATTGAATTTTCTAGAAAGACATTATGGATCAACAAAATGACATGTTTTAGGAAAAATAAAATAATTGGAACATGCCTCAAACCCAAATTCACTATTATCAATGATTGGTTGAATTAATTTTTGGATTAAGTATGTTTTTGGTCCCTATAGTTTCGTCGAATTTTGTTTTTAGTTCTTGAAGATTTTTTTCACACTTTTTAGTCCCTGAAGTTTTTTCCGTCAGTGTTTTTAGTCTTTACTTTTCATTCAACTTGTGTTCAACTCGTGCATATCATAAAAAAATTTAAATTTTTTTCTGCGGTCATGTTTAGTACATATATATAATCTCTTTTACAAGAGATGAATTAAATATGAATTTTTTAGTTTTTTGCATATGAAAATTCATAAATAATTCATCATATGTTAAAAAATTCTAAATTTTTATCAGAGATGTTCTTATAATATTATAAACATGAATACAAAAAATCATTCAAAAATGTAAAAGTATACAAGATATACAACATTTTGATTAAAAGTAGGGACGAAAAACACTACCGAAAAAACTTCAGGGACTAAAAAGTACAAAAAAAAAATCTTTAGAGACTAAATTCGAAATTCTGCAAAACTATAGGAACCAAAAACATATTTCACCCTTAATTTTTTACGTAGACTCTAGACATTACATACATGCATATTATAAACTAAAATTTGCTAATAATTAATGAAGTGACAAGAAAAATTGTATAGATACATTACCCAATCATGACAAGAGAGGAGAAAATGATCAGCACCATTGCTTCTATTCCAATAAGGATATTTATCTTTCACAACATTTACATAATCCTCCACCAATCTATGAAGTCTGTCACGGTTGAAATCCTTTTTGGACACAATTGGCTTATAAACATATTGAACCACATTTGCAACACTAAAGGGAAGGAAAAAAATGTGTGCCTCATTAGGGTGCTTAGCTTTAAAGGGACTCAATTTGCTATTGTCTATTTCATCAATGAATTGACCTTCAATTGCATATATGTTGTTCACTGGTCCATCATGTACTATTGGTTGCTCTCCTTCTTTGTATACCCAAATCTTTAATCTCTTCACCATTTCCATGTGGCTCCTGTTTTTTCATATTTTTTATTGAAAAAAAGGACTTGTTAGTCATAAAATATAATAACGGGTTATCAAGGTTTTAAATTGCAGGCACAATAAGTCTAATGTCTTAAAATATCTGCAACTACAATTATGCTGGTGCCTTAAGCCGTCAACTATATTTGACTTCGACTTTTTGCAATATCAATTATATTTGACTATGATTTTTCATAATATCATGGTCACGACGGAATAACCACATTTTTAAATATCGGAGTATTAGACTAAAATGTTGAAGTTTTAAAGGTTTCTTTCAGCAATTGAATTACACTTTCATGGTCATAATTAAAAGCTTTTAAGTGTTATTATGATGAGCATGGTTTTAAGTTGTAGTCTGCGGCTACAATTGCGGCCGCAATATAAAAGATTCGAGCTCTCACAACAACATTGCAATTGAAATTTCAACCACATGAGCCACATTATTTTAGAATAAAAAGGTACATAGTGTAATTGCATCTGCAATTTTATAAACCATGATTATGAGTAAAGAAGATGAAGTTTACTTAAGAACCTCTCAAACTTAACTGATGAAAAGCATATGGATTTCTATAAATGGATCCTTTTGTGACAAATTGAGTACTATAGTTCCTTGATATAATTGCTTTTCGAATTGAGGCTCGAGCTTCTGCCAAACTTTCTTCAACTCTATCCAAGCTAGTCATAATTTTCTGCATGCAACAAAAATGAATAAAAAAACTCTGATTTAAGAAAACAGGTTGATAACAAAACTTCATGAGCTGGAAACTGTTATTGATCATTAATACCTTAATGCTACTATTTGTTTTATGTTCAATGCTTCTATATGCAGAGTTAGCAAGAAACTGATATTCATGATAAGGTTTAATTACTTGTAATGTTGTATTATTGTCTTTTATGGTAGGAAGAGAGAAAGGAAAAACAAAGAAAGAAAGATGGTATCCATTTTGAGAAGTGAAGAGAAGAATGAGGAAGAACAATGGTAGTACTAGTAACATAGATGCTCTAAAGCATAAGGATTCCATGGCATGACAGTTTCAGAGCAGAGGTTGAATGAATATTTGCCTTTCATTGTATTTAATTTATATAGTATAGTATTATTATTGTAGAAGTAATTAAGGTAATAAAATCATGTGACATGTGAGTATGTCTATGAAGTTGCAGACCTAAGTTATTAAAAGACTATTCAACAAAGTTTTAGTAGTATATTAGGTGTTCCTATGGTTGAAGGCATGTATCATCAACCTCAAAAGTAGGACTTATGTAGTTGTATACATTCACAATATTGCACATGGATGATAAATGATAACATTTATTTTTGTGCAAATGTTAAAGGAAATTCTACTTTAACCGCTTTATAATTTACACATTGTTCAACGTATGCTCTTTACTATTTGTTCATATTTAGATGTATACTCTCATTAGTTCACATAGACTATCCTAGCATAATTGGTAGAAATGCTAAAATTACTAGGTTGGACGTCATTACTAGGGTTCGAACTATAATTTTTCCACTTTATTTGTGTGAATTTCCAATGAATTATTAAAAAATAATGTATGTCTCATTAATTAATTTATGAAGGTCAAATATATAAGTTTTGTAGAAGCTATATATATATATATTTCAACATACAAGTTATGTTAGTTTGTGATGAAAACCTAAGATGTACAAAATTAAACCAAACATGGAAATAAAAAAAACAAAATTGGGTTTTTTTAAAAAATTTGGTTTTAATATTGAAAATGAAAATGACATATTTATCTTGTTTCAGCCATATCTTAAGTCCTAGAACTCCTATTTGTTGAAATGTTAAGAGACACCTCTACAACTCTTATTTCACACATTTAGTTCAAATTTGGCTTCTAGTATTTTGTACTTTTGCATCATGTTTCTTTGCAATATGTTCAAATAGTTTTTTAAGATTAGTTGAGTCACAATCAAGTCATACTCTAAAGTTCAATATTGAGTGTACGTGAGTCTAGTCTAAGAAAAATTATTCAAAATCACATTACAATTGGTCCATTAAACCATTAATCTTTATGTGTCTCAATAAAATATCAAATAATTTAAAAAAAAAAATTATGAATAATCTATACGATATAAACTTTCAATCCAACGGTGGATTTTTATAAAATTCATAATCGTTATAAAAATATTGAACGTTTGTGCGCCATGAATATATGAGGCCTATAGGTCCTCTTTATGCAACTTAAAAGTGTGTTTGATCTACCGGCAAAATAAAGGAATAATTTTAGTTGTACTATATTTAATTTTAAAATTATTCATTAGACTGGACAAACTGGAGGCCAAGTGACTAGAAAAAAATTGGAACTCTTAACCTTACTAAACCACGAGACAATTTTATCGTCTACACAAGTTGTCTAAAATAATAAAATAAAATTGTCCACCAAACATCGTATAAAACAAAATTTATTCAACAACACTTTAAATACTTGTTATGTATTATCATATAATGTACTATTGTTATGTCAAATACTTACACATTTTGTAAATCAATGTTTCCTATTTCATTACGGTATTGAGCTAGTTTGGTGTGCTCTCCGTAATGGTTTCAGTTCTGCTAAGCTCTTTTAATTTGTATCTTAACTTTGTTTGACGTTTCTTTTGCACATTTTGTGCTTGATTGTGATTTTTGTTAGCTTTGACCTTTGCAAAACTGAAGAGTATAACAATAAATTAGTGGTAGTTGGTTTTTCTTTCTTTCTTTCTCTCAAGTAGCTAGGAGTGAATGCACCAAATTAAGGAGGTTAACATGTCAACGACAAACGTAGAATATAATGTGCCATAAGAAAAGTGTAATAAATGTATGGAGTTAAAATCTTTCTTGGATCACACATTTATTGGTATTTGAGTTTGTACATTCAAATTTAACCTGCGCATGCAGTTGAAAGTGACGAAAGTCAAACCTCCTTGAGAGGTGATGAAGATTGAAGAGATCCAAAATGATCTAGAAATACTAGTACAAATAGGGATGATAAAAATATCCATACTCGCGGATAAAATCCGTCATGGACACGGAGCGGATAGTTTAATGGATATCCACGGGTAAGATAAATGGATATTTCAACTACCCGATAGTTAATGAATACGGATGCGGATTTAATGGTATCCGTATCCGCGGATATCCATACCCGTTAGTAAATAAGAATATTATATAAATATTCTTAGTTATCAAATATACAAGAGCCTTTTTAATTCTTTAGAATTTTGTGATGAACTTTGTTTTGATTAGAAATGAAATGTAGTATGAAATTTTTTCTAAAGAGAAATGTATGGATATTATTATATTTTGGTGAAAAGAAGAAAAATAAATGTGTTGACTTTTGTTGTTAAATTGAAAGTGAAATGTATGAATGTTATTATGTGATAATAATCTTTTTCTTGTTTCTTTAGAAAGAAGATAAACAAATCTCAAGTAATTAATTTTTTTTTTTTTTTTACAAGAATCACAATTTTTCTTAAAAAAATATTATTCATGGATATATGTGAATATCCACGAATACTTCAAAATCCATGGATTACCCGCTTGACGGGTACCCGCACGGATATAGAGCGGATATGGATATTGTATTTATCTAACGGAGCTGACACGGATATTATACTATCCGCCCCCACGAATATCCATTGACATCCCTAAGTACGAAGAGTAATACCAGTAGAATCTTATGTGTTTTTTTTTTACATAGAACCTCTAACCTATTATCCAATGTATAATTTTGCAAATGCTTAGTACAACCTTTGTACCTAAATATAAACCAGTACATAGTATTATTGTTTTTCGCTCTCATGAAAAAGTACTTGTCAAAAAAAGTTGGTAATGCACTTTTTTTTTGTTTGACACAAGTTTGTAATGCACTTAGTGTGTCTATTTTGTGAGTAGATATTACTTAAAATACCTTTTGAATATTTATATTGTTAATCTTAATTTTTCATATTTTAAAATATGCAATGATGATATTAATTGTCAAAAAAAATGCAGTGATATTAATGTGGTTCATTTTGTCATTTCCCAATAATTATATCACACACAAATGGGTCTCGCTGGGATCAATAAAATGAAGAATTACCAACATAGTGTGGCACAAGTGGTAGATACTTGGGCCCCTTAATCATTTGGTCCTGGGTTCGATCCCCGGCCGGTGCGTATGGAGAAGCATTTGTTGGGAGAGGTCAACCCCTTAAATGGATCTCAGTTACCTCGAGGGGATTAGTCTCTGCAGTTGCGCGCGGAGGATACCTTTGGTTTACCAAAAAAAAAAAAAAATGAAGAATTCAAATTAAAATAAAATAAATGCATTAATGACATGATTTTTTTTTTCAAGTAGCCGAGCGGCTAGAAATTCCACCCTTAAGGTGGATAAGTGGGATGACCGTGGTTCGAACCCGGGCCCCTGCACATAAAATAAAGTTTGTCATGCTAACAAGCTAGTGTATGTGGAGTGTGGAGTATTAGTTAAGGAAGGGAAAAAAAAAAGTTTTGTATTGAAAAGATTATCTTTTACACTTTTATAAAGCTGACTACACGAGTTTCAAAACATTAATTTTTATTATACTTAACTTCTTTAACTAGTGTCACAAGACACTATATTTAGCATTTTCTTATGTTCATTTTCTTGACAAATGACTATATTGATTTTTTTCCAACCTAAATTTAGGTTAGGTTGACCAAAAAAGAAGAAATAAAAATTAAGTTTTAGGAAACGTTATCTTATAGTTTTACTTTTACACACCCCTACAAACCATAAAAAAATGTTGATTTTACCGTTTTATTTCAATTCCACAAAATATTTCTAATATGTAAACATTTTTTGGAAAAATGCAAACCGAAAAGTTGGGGGAAGGATTTTTATAACATTAGCCATGGTTTAACCGTGGCTAAACTAAACTTGCAAATTGGAACACATAATGAATATTTCCATAACATAATAGAATTTGGTTCTATTATATAAGCTTGTTCACATAAATCTTGTATGTTAGAATCACTGGTTCATGTGTGCATAATATAGATTTCAATTCTTTTTCTTGATTAAAAAAAATGTGATGCCGTAGCCTTTTCAAAATTCTAAACAATCCAATTGGTTCGACTGTGCAGCTTATGAGTAACTCAATACCATCCAGCCAAATCGAAAATCTTTCACTATATGATTTGGTTTATAAGTTTAATTTAGCCACGTTAACTTCATTTTAGCCTAATTCCTTAGAAATCTTTCACTGAGCTTTTCGGTTTCAATTTTTGCTAACAGAAATTCTGGTTTCTAATATGGAAAAAAGTGAGAATTTTTTTGGAACGATTTTAGTTTATAAACGAGGGCAAAATGGACACTTTATAAAAAATGTAGACGACAGTTGGTTGGGACTAGAACTTTTCAAGGGCAATGACGTAAGAGACTACATATGCAAATATTTTCACGATTTATGAATGCATTCTGCTGCATGAATGGTTATAGATTGGCTTGGGATCGGTCCGTTTCGGACTGAAAATCACAAAATCGATAATACCACAATTATTTAATTTGGATCTAATTTTAACAGTTTACATCTTCGGATTATTCGGGTGACGGGTAGAACGGGTCGGTTATTACATCTTATTACATCGATAGATGAAGGCCAGGTGGAAATTATAATGTGATGATGCTATTGTATTTAAATTTATGTGAAAGACAAAGTAAACAATTTTTATATATATGATATATGATTTTTTTTCAAAATTATTCCTCCATAATTTGCAAGTATTTACTCATTAATCAATTAGAATAAATTATATGCATGTGAAATACAAATTGGTTACAAGTTAGTTGTGAGTACCATATGTAAATTTATATGTGGCTTATTTTCATTGATTGTTGGACAAATACCCCAAATTAATCAAAAAATAAAATGATATATCCATACTATTTCTTTAAGATACTATATGATTAACTTCGGAAACAGATTTGATTTGATGCTGTACAATTTAACAATTTCTACTACAGGACATTAAAACCACCAAAGTAATTATCTCTTAGATTATAGTTTCTTGATGAATAGTATAAAGGACATTAAACGTGAATATCCTTGTTTAAATGACACCTTGATGGATGAATGTGTTAAAGTGGATCTCAAAATATTTTTGGGGTCCTCTCCATTTCCAATTATTTCCATTTCTTTCATTATCAAAGTTTTTAAATATTTTGGGGTGTATAAAAGTAATTTCATCTCATTTAATGTCACACTTTTGCATTTATATTTCTAAAACTATATAGTAATGAAAGAAATGAAAATAATTAGAAACGGAGTGGATCCCAACTCATGCGTGTTTTTATTTTTACTTTTCCTCTACTTAATAGTGCACGTTATAAAACTGATAAATTTTTAAAAAATGTTGTCCGCTATTTTTGGGGTGTATTTGCTATATAAGTAGCGCACAAAAGTATTTTTGTAAATTTACATGACATGCGAGAAAATGAGTAGGGTGTCAAAAGAAAATATCTTTTTAAGGTTGGGTCGTGTTTGGCTGATTCTAATAGTTCATGTAAAAGTTGTTGTAGATTTAATTCTTCATTTCCTAAGCAATTTTTATAATTGGTTGTTTGAGATTTTGAGAGGAGTAAATTAGAATAACATTTGCCTCCCCCTAGAATGAGAATCTAAGTTTAAATATGGTGCATTTGAATTAGGTTATTTTAGAGCTTATGCAAAATAAATTATGTAAATAAATTATGTAACTAAAACTTTATCAAAGAAACAATATCATATATTACACCTGCCTCAAAAAATATCATATATTAACACCTACACATAATTAAAAAAAAAAGACGGAAACAATATCATATATTAACTGACGTCACATACAGACAGAATAAAAAAAAAAACTCACTTGATAATAAAAAACAAAAGAACTAAACTTAATTATGTAGCAACTTTAAATTACAATAAAGGGTAGAAAGGAATTTTAGTAAAATAATAAAGGTATAAATGAAATAAAAAGTAATACAGTAAGTTATCTTTATTATTATTATAAAAGGAGAGTAAGGGTTTAGGTTAAACAACCACTTAACCCTAATTTTTTTTCGGACAAAACTTACCTGCATTTCTTATTTTTCCTCTCACAAAGAGATAGTTTTATTTATTAAAAAATAATTTTCTTTTATTTTTTCAAAATGAAAAAACACAAATAACCACTTCTTTGTGAGTGGAAAAGTAAGAAATGCATGTATGGAAATGCATGTAAGTTTTGTCCTTTTTTTCCTCCTAATTCCTCACCACCCCAACTACCATCTCATTTATTACAGGCCCAAATTAATTTGAATTTCAAATTCATCTTTCTATTATTATTTCACATGTTACTATATGCATTGTATGCCACTATTTGATAATATATAAAAAAAAAGTTTTTATTCCCTAAAAATTTGTTCTCTCCTATCTCTTCATCTTTATATCTTTCTCTCCAAATCTCTCACTTTCTCTCTCAATATTTTTTCTATTCACGTTATTTTCTTTTTCTTTTTCATCTTTCTTTCTACATATTCTTTTCTAATATTTTGCAATTCTTCTCTCACTCTTCACACATGATTTGAGGATGATTTTTTTATTTTGTTGGTCTTTATTCTCCTTTTCACCAAAAAAAAATTGTATCTTTTGTTGTGGTGTAAATCACTAATCGTGCATTATATTTGTTTGTTTTGATATGTACAGGCTTTATGTGGCCATACTTAGAAAAATTATTATTGATTTAATATTTTTAAATATATTTTGTAGTTTCATTTGTACCAACTAATTTCAATTCCCTACATTTATATTTTTTATTTCATTTTCTTTTTTTACTTGCAATTTTAATTGTAAGAATTCATATCGTATATTTGACTCAACACAAAACTCGTGCAACGCACGGGTTGGAGTCTAGTAAGCTATAAAGCTACTTGAAGAAAATAGAAGCACTATTTGTCCTTTAATTTTAGTGACTCCAATAACTTTGCCTGCCATATCTATGATTAATTAAAGCAGTATACACTGTACTCCCTCCGGCCTCATTTGTAAGCAAAGGTTATCTTTTTAGATTCATTAGAAAAACAATGTATCTAGTCCAAATTATAGATAAGATACATCTCTTTTTGAATGAATCTAAAAAAGTAACTTTTGTTTATATATGAGGTCGGATGGAGTATAGTGTACACACATTTCATTGGTACAATAAATGAACTATGATGTTTTTTATGACATTGCAAATTCTTCTTTTCATTGTACAGTAATTCTTTTGAATAATAAGAACTACTATAAACTAAAAGTATAAAGTTTATAGCAATTAAATCATGATAACTCCTTATATTAATTGATACTCTTCCTTAAGCCATATTTCCATATTACAATGAAAATAAGTTTATTATTTTCATTATTTATAAATAACACTTATTCCTATATTAATTATTTTGTTAATTAATGTAGAGATTGAAAATGTCTACATTATTTTCAATATCTACCACAAATTAAATAAAAATAATAAAAAGATCTCTTTATAGAAAATCTACCATCATTATAAATAAAAAATCTACCATCATATTTTAATAGAATCTGGAACAACATGCATGATAAAGAAAAAGCATATATATAATTATAAACTATATTCATAAGTTTAACAACAGAGGAAAAAAAAAATCCAGAGAAAAAATAACTATTCATCTAGAACTAGAAGCTATCCATGCGTGATAATTTTTTTTTTCCTCTTCTTCATTGCACTTGATCCATGGCATTTTCATCTAGGGATGGCAAAAAGGGGCAACCCGCCCCGCCATTAACCCGTCTAAAAAGGGGCGGTGCAGGGCGGGCTAACTAGTGGTGGTGGGTTGAAAATCTCACCCCGCCCCTTTTCTTGGCGGGCGGTGGGTTGGCGGGAGTGCCCCGTCAATAAAATAAAAATAAAAAAATCGATAAATTCGCAAAAATATCATAAAAATTTGCGAATAAAATAAAATTAATAACAATCCAAGAAAATCAAAATATAATTATAAACCAACAAGGTGACCAAAAATTAAAATTATCAATCGAAACTTCAAACATCCATAGTTTATAAAATCAAAGAAACCATAATAAAACCTTATGAAAATACTCGGTTTAAATCTAAAACAAACAAAACTTGGATTCAATGTTTAAATCCACACCAACAAAAGTAAACAATAAACTATAATTATTCTTCAATCCAAATCAACAACAACGCTAAAATGTAGATTAGACTAATTGGACCGAAAAATCGAAATCCATTTGTAATGGGCTAAAACTTTTATATAAAAAAATGTGGTTAAACCCGACGGGTCAACCCGCCCCGCCCCGTCGTTGTCCCATGTTTTTTGCGGGTTAGGCGGGATGGGGCCCGCCACTTTTGCGGATTGAAAATGTCAACCCACCCCGCAAAAAATGACGGGTTAAACGGGCCGGCCCGACGGACTTGACCCGTTTTGCCATCCCTATTTTCATCCACCTGGTTCTCATGGACTGCATCCTCCTACGATTAAATGAAATTTAAATTATAACTAACTTATGTTAACTTAAGTTATATAATCATATAATATTGGTAAAAAAAATAATCATATAATAAGGTGAGACACTTTTTTATGTGACTAAGTTAAATATGATCAAAATTTTATCATAACATATACTTAACTAAGAATTACGGTGCCAAAAAATCATAACATATATTTAAGAAAGAATCATCTTAAACAAAGAAAGAAAGAAAGAAAAAGAAACAAGACTGAAAAATATAAATGCAGAAAAATCATAACATTGAATTTACCTCAAGTGCAAGTTTTTGAACTTGACCGATCATATGATATACAGCATTCTCAAACTCATCGGTTGATCTTTGTTCTTCCATCCAAGACTCTTCTTCTTCTTTTGCCATGCACTTCCTCCTCCTTGGAGCCTTCTTATTAGCGAGAAATTCTTCAAAGATTAGATGATAAGAGGATTCATCTCTCTTTCTTTTCACCATATTGTCTTTTGGAGGGACGTGAGTGAGAGAGAGATAGAGAAACTGAAAGAGAGACTTTGAAAAGCGTTTGATCAAATGAAAATAAGAAGAAACGAAATGAATTTAGTATGTTCTGTGATCCTTTTATAATCAAGTGGAGCGCTCGAATTTATGTGTTTTTGGGATTTTACTATTGACAAAATATTTAGTTAGTTAGTTAACTCTTTGCTGTCGGTTAATTAGTTAAGGTAGTTAGTTAACTCTATGCCTAAGTTAATCAGCTAAGATACAATTTAGGTAAACACCATATAAAAATATAATTTTTATCACTAACATCTTATGAATTAGCTTAAAAAATTATTTATTTACATAAGTTATTTTCGTAAGCTCAAAAAAAAAGTCACACCATCTATAAAAAAAATAAGTCACACCCAAACGGATTCTATATATTTTGTTCCATTAGATACGACTTTAAAACCAAACATAAAAAACAACCAATCCAACTAAGTCTAATGTGTTCTATTTTGTTCCATTAGATATGGATAACAACTATAGTTTATTACGAAATTCTCACATAATTCTCTCGTGCATTTTCAATAGAATTTTTTTTTTTTATAATTCAATAGAATTTGTTTAGGTTGCATACAAGTTTCTCTAATATTATATTATTTTATTAAGAAACTCTAATATTATATTTATTATGTTATCAGCACAAGAGTCGTTTTTCAAAATATTTTGTTCAAATTAATTGTACACAGTTGATTTTGCAAGTATTTGCAATAGACCCCAACATAAGATCTTGCATACACAACCTGTCAAGTGTCAACTATAGACAAAACTAAGAAATTTTAAGAGATGGCACAATTCCTTATGAAAAATCCAAATGCTGGCTCATTAATTTTCTTCTGGAGTAACTTGTGCTGCAAGTTGCTAAATACAATCCAACGTAGGAGGAAAACTATGGCTACAATGAAGTACAAGTGATGTTTTGGTCAGTATCCTCAAGATTGAAATTATAATAGTACATGTCAACCACAAAAGGTTTTTATCTCTATATAGATTACATTGATTCAATTTGCTGCAGAAACAGTTTTATGTGTTACACAATTACTTGGCCATGAAATGATTTCAGTCCCTCCTAGTAAAGCAAGAAAATCAGCCTGCAAGATCTTCCACAACTCACAACAAAATCACTATCGTACCATGTAGCATTTATCAACTGACAAATATGAACATTTACAACCTTGCATATCTTCAAACCATCTCCCAAGTCTAAATCAAATTCAACACTTGTCTGAGAGGAAAGTCAATGAATCGCTTTCAGTGTTGCTGCTCGAAGTATACTCATTGATTTAATTTCTTTGTCCCCATCTAGATGTTTCTTGAATTTATTTTCAGAATCTGGTAAGAGATGATTCATCAGATTTCCAAGCAAATCTTCGCCACCAATAGCACTTCCTACCAAGGCTTTCATTTGGCATTTTCTTCCTGTAGCAACATTCACAGCAACATCATAATAACCAGAATCCATATTGAAAATGAGAGCAATTTTGTTCTTTTCACTGTCCATGTCCTCATGAGAAGAAGAAAGTTGAGAATTTTGTACCAAAATCATTACTTTGTTTGAAAAATTCATTTATGTTAACAATGACCATTATTCCTATATAGTCCTAACTCCTAAAATCAAGATTATGTGCCAACATGGTTTAAACAACAATAAGTACATCACATGTCAATGAGTAATGCAACATGCCACTGCAACAAGTAAAGCAAGCTTATTTACAATCAAAAACCAAATTCTTGAATTCTAATGAGAACAAAAGATTTACAGTTTTGAAGGAAAATGAAGTGATGATCATAATAATTGCATTTCAATTCAATGTTTATTGAACTCCATAGTCAAATGTGCATATGCATGTGTGTCGGTGTAACAAACATAATGAAGATTGAAATTTCTTGAATAGCAATTAATTAAAAAGAAGAACCTTTATCATATGGAATAAGAGAAAACAGACCTGAGGGAATGGTGCACGAAGAGTGTTAAACAAGAAATGAAAGGTATCATGGTTCTTGATGTGTGTCTCTCTCTCTCAATTTTTTTTATGTAATTGTTCCAGCTCAGCCTCTCAATAATAAGCCTCTGGAAATTGAAATTCATACTGCTTCTTATTTTGCGGATGCTCCACAAACTAAAACAAGAGAGGAGTTGATTAAATGGGCTCGAGACGTAGGCGGAAAGCTAAAGTTTGGCATTATAATTGCAAAATCTGACAACGGTCAAAATAGGAGAAAGCCGTGTTTTATGTTGGGTTGCGAAAGGGGTGGTGTCTACGTTTCACAAAATAAGAAGTTAAAATATGATCGAACAGGAATGAGAAAATGCGGATGTCCATTTCGACTTCGTGGCTATTATCTTGCTTAATTGTTTCCCGATATTTTAATTTTATCGGGTCGCAAAAACCGAAGTTTTTGTTTCCCAAATTTTCCACACCACAAAGGGCAAAATGGGAAATAGGGGGCTATAAAAGAAACATGGGGCTCGAAAAGCAATTTTCTTAACCCTAATGTAACCCTGGCTCATGGGCTTAATTAAACCATGGCCCATGGGCTTAATTAGAGTTTCACTAGTTTAGTGGGTGCCGTTGCTATCATAGATTAATTAATGTACATTAGTTAAAGTTTCTACACTGCTCTTATTTTAGCTAGAGATTCTCTATATTAGTGTATTAGTATTAATGTTTTTTTTTCCAAAAAATAGTGAATGCTCAATTTCAATAAAAATGTTAAAAAAAATGTACATCCGCATTTCCTCATTCATGTTCGATCCACGCAACTGCAATCGGGAGATAGCTGAAATTATTTGATGTCAGAACTGACCGTCAAATCAGATTAAACAGCGGGTGAAATCCAAAAAACAAATGTTATAAAAAGGTAATTGTGGGTCCAATCAGGGACATGTTCACGTGAGCATCTATAATGCTTATGTATACACAAGTAAAGAAGCTCATAGAAAAGTTATTAATTTCTTTTCTTGACAAAATTGTTTGTTTAGCTTTTGTTTTGTTTCGACTCGAGATAAGATAAGATTACTACAGGAATAGTATTTATTTGGTGTTAAGTCAAGTCATCAATTAGTACTATTACTATTATTCGATCATTTTTAATATTTTTTTTATAAATTAATAAAGTGAAGAGCTTTCACAAGATAAGAAAAATAAATTACACCTCTGAATCTTAAACGTAAAAGATATAGATCAACAAAAATAATATATCTAATTCAAAATTAAATTAAATGCATAAAATTTTACTAATCTAATTTTTTAAGGTAAAAAATAATTAATCTAATTTTTTTATTATGTTAAAAACCATGTTCTAAAATACTTTTAAGCATATAAAAAAATTAAACATAAATATTTTAACATTTGCTATTTTTATTTTATATATACTAGGACTAGGGAAGTATTAAAGAGCAACAACTAAAGTTATTTTATACAAGGTGGTGATGTGAGGCATCTTGTGTTGGGGCAGATTTTCAAGATCTGAGTGAAGTAATGAAAGTTTTTAAATCTTCATTAATATGCCCTTTGATTTTTCTAGTATTGCTCCTCAATTTTTCCCTTGTTTTCTTCACTCCTTCAAATGATGATCATATCAAAGTCAACCATGTAAGTGTGATATCATCACCTCATGAGCTTCACTTGACATCTTCAATTAATGGCAGCTACAATAATGCTACAATTCAATCATGGATTAAGGTATTCACTATTCAACCTTGATAATCTCTAAGTGTTCTTATTAACTATTCTTACATGACTTTGATTTCAGTTTGGCCATGGTAGAAAAAATGTGACTAGTTTGGAGAGGATTGAAGAAGGTTTGGCACAAGCACGATCAATGATTCATGAAGCAATTCGATCCAAGAAGTACACAATCACCATGAAGCAGAGTTTTGTTACAAAAGGATCCATTTACTTGAATCCACATGCTTTTCACCAGTAAGTTTAATTATAATAATTCTGAATTTATACTTTTAAATTAACTTATGTACAATAATTGGTGGGAGAGAGTTTAGGGAAGAGACACAAAGGTTAGGTGAAAGATGTGATGAATAATATAATTTGGCTAAGGAAGATAAAGAATGTCTCGTGAGTGAGTAAAATTTAGTTGATAGCTGCAGATACATTTGATGTAGGTTAGGTGAAATTAACTTATATGAATATTCTCCCGCAAAAATGTATTTGGTTTAAAAATTAGACCAAATACATTTGACTTTTCAAATATATTTTTAGTTAGCATTGTATTGTCAAATTGCTTAACTTTCAAGTAGTTTGGAAATATTTTCCAGATTCAACATCCGACATCAACACTATGTGTGTACATATATGTTTTAAGTGTTATTTTTGGAGAATGTTAAGGGCACATGTTAAGAATACAAATGTGGTAAAAAATTATCGCATCTTGTGTATTCATCAATTACTTGAACATTAAATGTCTTATATCATTAAATGCAAAATTTATACTTTTAGGTAGCTTATCATGTGCCCTTAGGGCACATATTAACATGACCCTATTTTTTTTATGTCCTCCATTCAGACACCACATTTAAGTTGATTTTATAGGATATAGTGTCTAATGTTTTGTGTGTGAGTCTAAATAAATTTTCTCTAAGCAATTATACTTATACACACATTTAGTTTAATTACTTGAACACAAATTATATTTCCCCTAAAAACAGGAGCCACATGGAGATGGTGAAAAGATTCAAAGTATGGGTGTACAAAGAAGGAGAGCAACCATTGGTACATGATGGGCCTATAAACAACAAATATTCTATAGAAGGTCAATTCATTGATGAAATGGATACAAGTAACAAGAGCCCATTTAAGGCTACTCATCCTGAACAAGCCCATGTTTTCTTTCTTCCCTTCAGTGTGTCTAAGGTCATTCGTTATATTTACAAGCCTAGAAGATCTAGATCAGATTATGATCCTCACCGTTTACAGGTTTTGGTTGAAGATTATGTTAACATTATTGCAAACAAGTATCCTTATTGGAACAGAAGTCAAGGTGCTGACCATTTTCTGCTTTCATGCCATGATTGGGTAGGTTCACATTTTCATCTTTAAAAATAATGAAACTTGGGTTAAATATGTTTTTTTTTTAACAAAGGTTAAATATGTTTTTAGTCGCTACATTTTGCGAAATTGTCAAGAATGGTCCTACATTTTTAAAATGGTAAAAAAAAATCCCATAAAATTTTTCGTTATCAAGATTAGTCCAATCCGTCAAATTTTTTTCAGGTCACTAACGGAAAGCTTATGTGACATGGAAAAATAATTGTTTATGTTTAGGGTTAAATATGTTTTTAGTCCCTACATTTTATGTCACATAAGCTTTCCGTCAGCGACATGGAAAACATTTGACGGATTGGACTAATATTGATAACGCGAAATTTTATGGGATTTTTTTTTTTACCATTTTTAAATTATAGGAACCATTATTGACAATTTCACAAAATGTAAAGATTAAAAACATATTTAACCCATAAAACTTTAAAATGATTGATAAAATTAACTTATAATTTTACTATACATAATGTTTCAGGGACCAAGAGTTTCTTACGGCAATCCTAAACTCTTCAAATACTTCATCAGAGCACTATGCAATGCAAACACTTCAGAAGGATTTTGGCCTAGCAGAGATGTGTCCATCCCTCAATTGAATTTACCTGTTGGAAAGCTTAGTCCACCTAATACATCCCAACATCCAAATAATAGAACAATATTAGCTTTTTTTGCTGGTGGGGCCCATGGTAAGATTAGAAAAAAATTACTCAAACAATGGAAGGATAAGGATAAAGAAGTTCAAGTTCATGAATACCTTCCAAAAGGTCAAGATTATACAAAGTTGATGGGCCTAAGCAAATTTTGTTTATGCCCTAGTGGACATGAAGTTGCAAGTCCAAGAGTGGTGGAAGCAATTTATGCAGGGTGTGTTCCTGTGATAATTTGTGACAATTACTCTTTACCTTTTAGTGATGTGCTTAATTGGAGTCAATTCTCCATGGAAATTTCAGTTGATAGAATACCAGAAATTAAAATTATTTTACAAAGTGTTACAAAAGCCAAGTACATGGCGTTGTATACAAATGTGAAACGTGTACGAAAGCATTTTGAGATTAATAGGCCTGCAAAGCCATTTGATTTGATACATATGATACTTCATTCTGTTTGGCTTAGACGAATAAATTTCAAATTAATAACAACATTAATATTATAAATGATTGTTCATAACCTCATTTTCCATTTTCAATGAAATACTACAAGAAAATTTTAGATGAAACTCAATATTTTGTTTTTATTTATAGAATAGCTTCTATAATTATAATCACTCTCAAAAAAATCTTTATGTTATTCTTAAAATATAAATAGATTAAATTATTAATATATTACTGTTGACACCAAAATTATAACATGGATGATATTCATTTCGACTTAGTGTTATAATTTGAATAGAAGAAGAAACTTATTTCGACTTGGCATGAAACGTGATTTGTCGAAGTTAGCCATATTAAGTGGAATTCGACTAAAGCATTCGAAGAAGACATCTGAAGAAGTCATTCAAAGAGTCGAATATTGACATGGTGCGTCGATCAAGCAAACAATTCCTACAAGGAAGTTATCGGAAGTTATTTGGGACATGTGTCAATCATAGATTAAGAAAGTTATTAAGACACTTGTCAAAATCTTAGATATAAGAAGTTATTAAATAAGACACTTGTCATAATTTTATAGGTAGGAAGTTATTTTCTATTTTCTATAAATAGTTGTAATTTCTATGTATTAAGGGTTGGATCCTATTTTATGAAAGTCTTGTAACACCAACGCCGCGTGAGCAAATGGGTGCAAAGGCGGACATAGAAGGATTTCATCCACCATTTACATTCAAATGTCATTTAATCTTTCAAGTTCATTACTTGTTTTGCCTTTGAAGTTTATGCACTTTATTCTTCCATTGCAATTTATATTCAGTTTCTTTAACTTTTATTTGCAAATTATTTAACAAGTTTCTGAAAATTTATTTTAATCCTTTTTGTATTTTAATTTGATCAAGTCGAAGTAGTATCTTTTTATTGCATTTAATGCAAATCAGACAATAAATGTTCAAGTAAGAACGATGAACATTCGTGCTTTTTCTAGAAAATAATGCACAAATATGCTCCGAGATTCACTAGTCGATCTCTCAAGTAATTAATCCAGACTAGCGGTTGTTTACCAAAAATCAGGGTAAACAATTACAAGAAATTTATGTTTCAGTACACCTAAAAAGTCTCACATTACTTAAAAATTAAGGTTAATGGTAGTTTATATACAAGTCCACACACCTTAATCCATCAAGGCGTCTTTTACAAGAGACAAAACTATGAGGGCTCACATACAACCCAAAACGGACAATATATTTTACTTTTAGTGACCATCAAAATTTGTCCCTAGAGATAAATGACAATTAAATGAGAAATAAAATTTGACTGATTCAATTCAATCTCATAGTTACTGGTTTACATGCATAAATGGTTCAATACATTCATCGGACCGATCATAAGATCGATTCTTGGTCAAATCGGTCTAACTATTTGGCTCAGAGTCTGAGTGTTAAAATATCATATATTGTTAGATTTTTTAGGACTACTAAACTACTAAAAATGTAGGTAACTAAAAGACAGAAATTATGACACATAATAAATTATGGATAAAAGAATAGTTTTATTTGATTTATTGTGTTTGTTAAAATAATTTTTTTTTTTAGTAAATCAAACGTATCCTCCGCGCGCAACTGCAGACACTAATTCCCTCGAGATAACTGAGATTCATTTAAGGCATTGACCTCTCCCAATAAATGCTTCTCCATACGCACCGGCCGGGAAAGTTAAAATAATTTTTACAACGGATATTTATAGATATGAGTGACATAGCACACATCTTTTAATTGGCCAAACAACGTGTCTATAAAATCTATTTAAGGTAGAGAACAACTTAAATACTCTTAATTTAGAATTTTGATTTATAAATTTAAGTGTTACAAATTTTAATTAAAGAAAAGATGAGAACTCAAATAATATATTGTGAAATTTAAATTAAAAATAAAATAAATAAGAAACAGTACATTCAAATAATTCGAATGTACCGGTACATTAAGTCATTAAATTAATAAATTAACGATTATTTTTATGTATTAAAAACTATTAGTTAATTATTATATTAATAAATTAACAATTATTTTTATAAATTAACTTCTTTTGAAGTTTTGCATGATATATAGAAAGAGTAGTATTAGGAACATGAAATTAATTTGAGTTCTTGATTTTAGAAATTGATCTTATTTCTAGTGAGATCCCGCGGATGTGGAACAATACTAATTCAATTCAATACAAACAATCATTTTTTTAAGTCTTTATGTTAATTTTGTGTGTTTTGTGTATATGTAAGATTAATGGTAGTTAGTTTAAACATTATTATTGTTTTCACAGGAGATGAAGTTGATATGGTTATAGCAAACAATCTCGATGGGGTGAGCTTTCATCCATTTTAGGACTGTTGTCATTCAAGTGGAATACCGAGAGGTATTCCGAAACAATACCGTCCCGGTATTCCACCCCCGACTTTGTTGAAAGGCAAAACCACCATCAAATTGTGTTTACCGCAGTTTATGACCCTGAGACAATCACATACGGTTCGTTGATCCATGAATGAAATTGTTGGTGCACGCATCTTACGTATGCAATTATCAATGTTCATATAGCTCTTGAGGGAATGTTACGAACATTGAAATGGTCCATTTGATGAACTGCAAACTAGGAGAGAAAGAAGCAGAACGACTGACAGTACATATAAGCATCTGCCATTCAAAAAAAAAAAAGAAGAGAAAAGCAGGAAAAAAAAAGTATACATAATTATTTATCACAACCTCCCGGTTTGTATTGTGATAAATCACATTGTTACTCAAAGTTTCTTTGCTTTCCAGAGTAGTTAGATGAAGTAAAACAGAAATAACTCATTTTCTAATCAAATAAATGTGAGGATTTATCTCGCTTATAAACACATATTCAGATTATCTCACAACCGATACGAGACTCCTTACCAGTGACCATTCTTATAATGTGGTAAACTATAATTTTAGTGTTTGCTCGAACAATGTTTAGATTTAGTGTTTAACACTTCTTCAAATATATATATATACACACACATAAGAAACCGTACATTCAAATAATTCGAATGTACCGGTACATTGAGTCATTAAATTAATAAATTAACAATTATTTTTATAAACTAACTTCTTTGAAAGTTTTGCATGATATATAGAAAGAGTAGTAATAGGAACATGAAATTAATTTGAGTTCTTGATTTTAGAAATTGATCCTATTTCTAGTGAAATCCAGCAGTTGTGGAACCGTACTAGTTCAATTCAATACAAGCAAACATTGTTTTAAGTCTTTAGGTTAACTTTGTGTGTTTTGTGTATATGTAAGATCAATTTAGTTTAAACATTATTTTTTTCACAGGAGATAAGTTGATATGGTTATGGCAAACATTTCTGATGGGGTGAACTTTCAACCATTTTACGACTGTTATCATTCGGGTGGAATACCGAGAGGTATTCCGAAACAATACCGTCCCGGTACTCCACCCCCGACTTTGTTGAAAGGCAAAACCACCATCAAATTGTCTTTACGGCAGTTAATGACCCTGAGGCAACCGCATACGGTTCGTTGATCCATGAATAGAATTGTTGGAGCACGCATCTTACGTATGCAATTATCAATGTTCTTATAGCCCTCAAGGGGAATGTTACAAATAGTCCATTTGACGAACTGCAAACTAGTAGAGAAAGAAGCAGATCGACTAAAAGTACAATCAAATAGAGAAGCAGCTGCCATTAAAAAAACAAAGAAGAAGAGAGAAGCAGGAAAAAAAAGGTATATAGAATGATTTATCACAACATTCCGGTTTGTACTGTGATAAATCACATTGTTTTTCAAAGTTTCTATGTTGTCCAGAGTAGTTAGATAAGTAAAACAGAAATAACTCATTTTATAATCAAATAAATGTGAGGATTTCTCTCGCTTATAAACACATGTTTAGACCATCTCACAACCGATACGAGACTCCTTAACAGTGATCATTCTTATAATGTGGTAAACTATAATGTTAGTCTTTGCTTGAAAAATGTTTAGATTTAGTGTTTAACACTTCTTCATATATATATATATATATATATATAAGAAACAGTACATTCAAATAATTCGAATGTACTAGTACATTAAGTCATTAAATTAATAAATTAACGATTATTTTTATGAATTAAAAAACTATTAGCCAATTATTATATTAATAAGTTAACAATTATGTTTATAAATTAACTTCTTTTGAAGTTTTGCATGATATATAGAAAGAGTAGTGCTAGGAACATGAAATTAATTTGAGTTCTTGATTTTAGAAATTGATCCTATTTCTAGTGAGATCCAGCAGATGTGGAACTGTATTAATTCAATTCAATACAAACAATCATTTTTGTAAGTCTTTATGTTAACTTTGTGTGTTTTGTATATATATAAAATCAATGGCAGTTAGTTTAAACATTATTTTTTTCACAGGAGATAAGTTGATATGGTTATGGCAAACATTCTTGATGGGGTGAACTTTCATCCATTTTACGACTGTTGTCATTCGGGTGGAATACCGAGAGGTATTCTGAAACAATACCGTCCCGGTATTCCACCCCCAACTTTGTTGAAAGGTAAAACCACCATCAAATTGTGATGACCCTGAGGCAACCGCATACGGTTCGTTGATCCATGAAAGGAATTATTGGTGCACACATCTTACGTATGCAATTTTCAATGTTCTTATAGCCCTCGAGGGGAATGTTACAAACATTGAAATGGTCCATGTGATTAACTGCAAACTAGCAGAGAAAGAAGCAGATCGACTGAAAGTACAATCAAAGAGAGAAGCAGCTGCCATTCAAAAAAAAAAACAGAGAGAGAAGCAGAAAAAAAAAAAAAAAAGTATACAGAATGATTTATCACAAAATCCCGATTTGTACTGGGATAAATCACATTGTTACTCAAAGTTTCTTTGCTGTCCAGAGTAGTTAGATGAAGTAAAACAGAAATAACTAATTTTCTAATCAAATAAATGTGAGTATTTCTCTCGCTTATAAACACATATTCAAACCATCTCATAGCCGATACGAGACTCCTTAATAGTGACCATTCTTATACTGTGGTAAACTATAATTTTAGTCTTTACTCGAACAATGTTTAGACTTAGCGTTTAACACTTCTTCAAATAGGATTGACTATGATTGAATGAGGCATGCAGGGTACACGGAGAAAAATGAACATTATAAGAGTTTTTTTTTTTTAAGAAACATTATATGATTCGTATGAGTTAAATATATTTATTACTATTTTTTAAACACATATATGTTCATCCTCATTTACGGAAACAAATTACCATTCAATTCAAATGAACAGTCATGATCATTAAGATCCAAATGTATCGTAACCGCTCGATATAAAATTAATGGACAAGAATCATTAGTGTGTATTAGAGTTTCATTAATCTTTGAAGGTTGCACCAATAGACTTATAGACCCCTCTTGAACATCAAAACTGGATTATCCATTCTATCAAAAAAGAGAGATTAAATAAATATGTTAAGAGTGTGTGTGTATATATAAAAACACAAATAAAATATATGACGAGTTTGTATAGTTTAAGATATTTGATATTTCTAATGCCTAATCTAATATTGCAATACAAGTACAAAAGATTAGTTTAGTGATATTATTACCACACAACACAAAGATGAAGATTTGTTGAATATTGTTTAGATAGAGGAGTGCTAACAACACACCTTCTAATACACTCTTCCTAACACATTCTATCTAATTGGTTGAAATTCAAATGGATCACACTAAATTATGTAGGCCCCACATAAATGAACCATCAATCCACCAAAGTCGATGAGAAACTAAATAGCCATGCTGGCAATCTTGATAATGAACTCATGTCTTGTATTTACAGTAACATTGTTCATAGTTCTTTTCCTCGTTTATAATCGAAACGATGAAGTTCTTCTATTGCCTGCCATCAACCTCCACGCTGCAGCAGCTGCTCCTTTATCATCCCAATATAATGTCACCAAAGTATGTCCTTTAATTTTTCTTTAGAATCTTGAAAGAAAAAAAATTGTGGTTAATTTAGAATATTGAATTGAATGCATGAGCATGACATGATGCAATATTATATATGTTACTATATATTATTATTCTTTTATAAATTATATGATTGGTTAGTTAATTATTTGTGTTATATATTAATTATATGCATGCATGTGTTTGGAGGCAGCATATAATGAGAATTGAACAAGAATTGGGTGAAGCAAGAGAGGCTATAAGCAGAGCAATAAAAAGAAGGAACTTCACAATGACATCATCAGAGACAGAGGATTTTGTCTCCAGAGGATGTGTTTATAGAAACGCTTATTATGCCTTTCATCAGTTAAGTAACTATAACTATAACTATCTATATTAATTAGATTATTAATTGCATAAATTTGTTGTTATTTATTGTTGATCCATTTCTTTATTTTGAATTTCCCATGCTTGCATGTTTTATACTCCTTATACAGTTATACTCCAAGTGTGGCGATCTTATTTTTTTGATAAATAGTTTAGTCAGTGCCGACCCAATGTCATGTGTAAGATGTGCGATGACTTTGAGCCTCTAAATTTTGGTGGAATTTTGAGGCCTTTAAATTTTAAATCATACAATAATAGTTAGAAAATTTATTTTCACCCCCTCCCCCCGTTCGCATTCCACATAGCGAACATGTTGGCAGTAAAAAAACACAGTCTCGCATGAGTTTAGTGACGAGAATTTCACACATCATTGTGTATAAGAAGAATATATTTGCACAAATTCATGTGTGTTTTTCCATAAGTTATTGAATTCCGAAAGGAAATTTTTTTTTGACGAGTTTATGTCAATGTCCTCTTTCTTTTGAGTTTTGCCTTATCGTGCACGGTTGATTAATTAGTCCCGGAATTGCACATTTTAAAATCTTTGTCCATGAGTATTCTGTCCCTAACATTTGGTTATGATGAACACTAATGAAAAGTCATCATTCTTCATTCTTCACGCTTTAAAATGTCTTTTTTTATTACAAAATGCAACACTACTAGTCCCATTACTTGGGACCATATATCATATGTTACATTACTCATTACCATGTACCACATTTTTTATATATTTTGGTCATGGTCCTAACTTTCATAGCACGTTCTATAATTATTCAGAAGTCACAAAGAGATGTTGAAGATATTCAAAGTGTGGACTTACAAAGAAGGTGAACCACCATTAGCCCATGATGGGCCCATGAGTTCAATTTACGGTATTGAGGGACATTTCATGACTGAAATTGAGAATCGATTTAGCCCATTTTCGGCCCAAAATCCAGATGAGGCCCATGTCTTTATGCTACCCTTAAGTGTTGCCAATATTGTACGGTATCTATATGATCCTCTCACCACATACTCTAGGGATCAACTCATGAAGATCACCATTGATTACACTAATACCATAGCTCACAAGTATACATACTGGAATAGAAGCAAAGGAGCAGACCATTTTCTAGTTTCTTGTCATGATTGGGTAACAATTGCCACCATAAACCTCAAATATTCTTACATTTTATGCTTATAAATGCATCACATGTTTGTGCACTAATAATAAAGAAAGATACGAGTTTAAGGTTATTAAAATCCCAATTTAAAACCTAAAAATTATAGATTTTACGTTTCTAGGTTATCATTTCGAGTTAAATCGTTGGTAGAATCTTTTTTGGGTAAAATCGTAGTCTGGAACGATTTTACATAATTTAAATTGCTCTAAAATCGCTGAAATCGTGTAATTTTGGATAATTTTTTGGGTGTTACTTAATGATTTGATGAGTAATTTGTATAGTTTGATCCAAGTTTACGAATAATACATTTTATTATGATGATTTATTATACTTTTGCTTTTAAATAAAGTTGAAACTTTAAATTATTGAAGTATTTATAATATTATATAAGTATATACATGTCTTAAATATAAATATAATATTATTTTAATATGAGGTAAAATCGACGATTTTATGATTCGATTTTACCTAGGCAAAATTAGTTAAGGTAAAAACTCGATTCTGACAACCTTGAATTTTACAGTGCTATGCAATGCGGTGTAAAAAAAGTCTTATACATTTTATCACAAGGATAATTGTAATGATGAATGATGGTAATGATTCATTTGTTGTAGGCACCAGATATCTCAAGAGAGAATTCAGGTAAAGAGTTTTTCAAAAATTTAATGAGAGTATTATGCAATGCAAACACTTCAGAAGGTTTTGATCCTACAAAAGATGTCTCAATGCCTGAAATGAACTTAAGAGGTTACAAATTGAGCTCATCAATACCTAGTCAACACCCCAATAATCGGTCTATACTTGCTTTTTTTGCTGGAGGAACACATGGTATGATTAGAAAAACTTTACTAAAACATTGGAAAGGAAAAGATAAAGAAATTCAAGTTTATGAATATCTTCCAAAAAACCTTAACTACTTCATCATCATGGGAAAAACCAAGTTTTGTTTGTGTCCAAGTGGCTATGAAGTTGCTAGTCCAAGAATTGTGGAAGCAATTAATGCTGGTTGTGTACCTGTGATTGTGTCGGATAACTATCAACTACCCTTTAGTGATGTTCTTGATTGGAGTAAATTTTCATTGTATATTCCATCAAATAGGATAAGTGAAATCAAGACAATATTGAAAAATGTTCCACATGCCAAATACTTGAAATTGCATAGGAGGGTGTTGAAAGTTCAAAGACATTTTGTGTTGAATCCACCAGCTAAACCGTTTGATGTGTTTCATATGATTCTTCATTCAATATGGCTTAGAAGACTTAATATTAGGCTACCCCTTTGATATTATATTTGATAGGGGCCAATATAGAGCTCAAATTAATATTATCAAATAACCGATTATCCTAAAAGCTTAAACTGTTAGAATAGGGTCATATAAATAGTTTTATATTATTTCTAACAAATATATTGTATTATATAGAGTATACTGAGTTACTATTCGATTAGCTTTGATAATGTTCCATATTGATCACATTACTATTTACTAAAGTTTTAGAAGCAAAATATAATTTAGTCATTTTTGTCAAATAGTTTAACGACTATAATTTATTTTTTAAGGTGAATAAATGGATACCAAAACTCGAGCTCCGATCGTACATATTACATGCAATGTCTCTCTCAATTCGACTATGTTCACATAAACTTTAATATCTTTTCTACAAGTTTTTGGTCAAGTAGCCTAGCGGCTAGAAATTCCACTCTTATGGTGGATAAGTGGGATGACCCGGGTTCGAACCCCGGTCCCCTGCATATAAAATGCGATGTCCAACCAATTGAGCCAAGCTCATGGGACCTATAAGTTTAATTTTTATATATGTATATCAAAATATTTTTTTATTTAGGTTTGTGGCCAATTAAGTAGTATGCGCCTCATTAAAAAAAATGTATCTATATAAAAACTTACTTAGTTGTCTTAGTTGTCCATTGTTGAAAAATTGTCGCATCCAAATTTTTAGGGCAATTCAAGTTATTGTACACCAAAAATTTTTATCAAAATATAATTTTTTATTACCTTTATATTGATTGTATGCGATTTTTTTTTATATATATTTCTATAGCAATATGTGTGTGTCTTTTTTTTTATATAATTTTAGGAGGGTCTTATATTTAGGATGGAGGTCATAATTTCTATCGAGACATATATTTCTTCTCATATATTAATTAATACAAGTGTCTATTTTTTATAATTTCAATGGGACCTATATTTCTACTCATGTATACAAATGTACGTTTATTTTTTCTATCATTTCAACGAAAATATATATTTCTAATCATATAATAATACACAGACCTATTTTTTATAATCTTTACGCGGGCCCAACCTTCAGCATGAGCTCCTCCCTCTGCATGCTCAACTCGACTATGAGCTTCACCTTCAACATGCTCAGCACAACTTGAGTATGAGCTCTTCCTTTCGAGTGCTCACCTTAGCCCGATCTTTGGCATGCCCAACTCAGCTTGACCATGAGCTTCACCTTCAGCTTGCCCAGCTCAACTCCACCTCCGGCATGCCAAGTTCAACCGGCCCATGAGCTCCTCCTTCAATATGTCCAACTCGGCTTAACCATAAACTCTGCCTTCACACATGTCCAGCTCAGTTTGACCATGTGTTCCACATTCAACATACCTAACTTAACTCGACCATGAGCTCCTCCTTCAACATGTCTAGCTCAGCTCGACCATTCAGGACATGTTGAGCTTAGCCTTCCATGGATCATGTTTAGTCTTGATTTAAAAAAGTGACAAATGGGATTAATTGGTAATTAAATAAATTTCAATACAAAAAAAAAAATGGAAAGCAAACATGGTTAAGATGAGCACAACAAAAGAAAGAGATACATACAGTAAACCACAACGCAAAGTACACATAGAACCCAAAACCCCCAAATTAAACAAACACACTCAACTGGGGACGGACAGAGTAACCCAACAAGCTTCAAAGCTATGGCGGCCTTCGATCGCGCCGCCGACGATGCACCAACCACCGTCCAATCCCGTCCACGTATTCCCTCCGGTGACAACTCCGTTTGGGCTGATGTCTCTCCTCTCCTTAACGCCGCTTGTCAAGGTCCTTTCTCTTTCTTTCTTTCTTCTCACCAATCAAGGGTTTACTCATTTTCCTTCCTTGCGCTTTTTCTATTATTCAATTCTGTTGCTCATGCTAATGCTGAAATTGCAATTAAATAATCATATTCAACTTGCTCATTCATTTTCTTGCTTTTTGGTAGTGTGCTTTTCAAATTGCAATGATATTGTGCTCAATTAGATGTACTTTTTGTAATCAACTTTTTCATGCTGCAGATCTTCAAGAGGGAGACCTCATTCATGGAGACAATTTCAATCTTTTTGCTGCCATGTCTGCTTTGGAGGTACCTACTCTTTTATTTTACTTGCTGCATTTTCAGTGCGAGGTTTTTGCTTTTCTATATATGATCCTTTTATTTATATGCATTTAATTTTATAGAATGTGAAAATTATTTGCTATAAATAATTAGGTTATTATGAGCTTAACTTTATACTGCATGAAGATATTTAGAGATGTATGTAAAGAGGCTGTTGGCTGTTTTTACAACTGTCTTGTGTAACCTTGATCTGTAAGATTTTTTTTTTATAGATTATGGATCCTAAAATGGATTCGGGTATGGCTTCCACATACTACTCTCTTGATGAAGCCATTGAGAATGGTGCTGCTCCGGTTCCTATTAGTGATGATAAAACTACTGATATTCGATGCATAATTGACATCATGGACCATCTACTAGCATGTGAGGTATTTTCACTATGTTGTCAATCCCTTCTATATATTGTTACCTTGTATCCAATAAGCTTGCCTCTAGTTTTCTAGAATTTTTAAGGCCTTAAAAATACCTTTCTTTCTCTTTGAAACATAGGCAAACATCTTCATTATGCGTGAAGGTGGTGAATTTGCAATCTTTATATGATGCTCTTTGGTCTACACTCCTTTTTTTGAAATAATAAATATGTTTTGTATATTACTGCTTTGAGATCATCAACATATTATATGCTTTGTGTAATAAATTTATTTTTCTCCCTCCTAAGAAATATGTTAGGATTTTGTCCAAATAAGCATAAAACTATATTCAAATAGAAAACTAGAATTGTATAAACACAATTTTTGAAGATGCACAAGTAGCAACATTTGTTTCGGTTCGATACCTTTTTTCTGTACTGGGCAAATCTTATTTATTTATTTATTTATTTATTGTTCTTGTCTTTATCTAATGTCATTTGATATTTCAGGCAACATGGCACAAGGGTCATTCCCTGGCACAAACTGTCTATTCTTGCCTCTATCTCCTACGGCCTGAAAGGACATCATCGCATGCCCTGTTGCACTCTTACTGCCAAGTCATGCGTGCAACCTGCAAAGCAGTTCTTTCAGTTGTCGCAGATTCACGTACACATGAAGTAATGTATTCAACAGTTCTTTCTTTTTTATCTTGTTTTTATAGTATCATTTTTCTGGTTTCATCACATGTTGGAGTTTTTAAATTTGCTCTGTTGGGTCAAATAAGTACTAGTTTTTCTTCTTTTTGGAGAAGTTGACTGTTTATTGTATCATTTATGTTCACTAAATTACATAGAATGTTAGGACTCTTTATTTCATAATTTGTCTATATGGATCTTAAGCTTTATAAAATATGTGTTACCTAAACAGCTAAACTTTTTATTACCAAAAATAAGTGTCACCAGAAATTTACGCTGACATGCAGCCCTCCTCTAAGTGGACGGCATATAGATATGCAACTAGTTGTTTGATCTCCTAACATACGTTCTATATGTATTTTTTATAAGCTGTATATTCAAGCGAACAGATGTCACTATATTTTTCGCTTAAACATGGTGATATTTGTTTGTGTCAGGAAGAAGATCTATTTATCATGTCATATGGACTTCCTCTGAGTGGAGATGGAAATGAAAGGTGTTTACCATTGTTAAATGCTGTTGAAGAAACAATATGTCGTCAATTGCGTGCTTGTAAAACTTCATCAAAAAGAAGAGTGTCAGAAGGTAATTGCTTGTTGAAAGCTCAACATGCTTTGGTGAGGTCTTAGATCAAGATATTATCCTAACTTTCTAGGTTTGCATAAGGGAAAGAAGTTGACAGTCAGTGATAATGGTATAGAGTAAATAAAATATTAAACTTTGAAGTGCTGATATTCTTATGTCTGAAAATGTCACAAATACCTGTTATGGCTGGCTTTATGTCAATCTTTCATAACCTGGTTTCCTTCCTTCATCAACTTTTAATACAGTAAGTATATTTGAGATGTGTATTGTATAATTGATCATTGTGAAGTCACTCTTATAAAATTTCTTTACTGTATATATAATACAGGTGAGTTCCGAAAATGAAAAATAGAAGTAGAAAAAAGAAGTTAGAGTTCTAAAGCCTACACATTCCATTTATTGCCCATAACTTATGGTGCTAGTTTTATTACAGTCTTTATGCTTCATATGATTTAATTGAGTTGTGAGCTATTTGGTTGCAGATATAGAGCCACTTCAAAATAATCCCGATCTGGAAGAAGGATACTGCAAAGCGCTGTTGTGCCGATTACGTTTTCGTAAGGTTTTTTTCCTATGATACTCTCTTTATAAATCTATGCAAAATTGAAAATAATGTAGATTACATTCATGCATAGTTTATAATTAGACATAGGCTGTGTCTGTTTTGCAATATATTTAATTAATCTGCAAATGTCAAAAATAAGATGATAAAGATTACAGCCTTTTAACTTTCCTTGATTAGCATAGCTTTTTATTTTTTTTGGTAAAGAAAATGAATGATGCTCTATTCCTAATGCCTGAATCCATTGAGCTAAACATTTCTTTGAAACTTGAGCACCCATACTTGGAACCTTCTATATTATGAGATGCATAGGAATAACATTTTTAAATGAAGTTATAGATATGTCAATATCAAAGATAAAAACTTTTGTATGTCATATAACTCAAGGGAGCTTAAAATGTTGCCACCCCAATTTGTAAGATGTGGCAAAATTGCTTGTCACTTCTAATTTCACTGTTACTATGTTTGTGCTTCAATCTTCTGACGTTTTACCTTTCATTAAATTTCAGTTCCATCTTTTTCTTGTTAACTAAGCACTCTTTTTTGACTGAAGTCATCACATTTGATTTCTTTCAGCATTTTTATCATCTTTTGATGTCTATGAAACGACCCCAAGGAGGAGGTTTGGAGTTAGCAAGGGAACACATAGCTTCATGCATTTCAGAGATTGCTCACATTCAAAAATCTTCAGACTTTCTTAGAGCTAGTGCTCCTGAAATCTCTGAAAAAAATATAGACAACACAACTGCATCTGGTTGTCAACCAATTGGCTTTGATGCTAGTTTAAATTGTAGATTATCAGCTCCAACACCGCCACGGGCAATCAAAATTTTTTGTTTAGAAAAGGTAAGTTTTTACAGGGTTACTTATAATGCATGAAACTTAATTCCATATTACAACGTTTCCAGTTTATCGCTTCCAGGCACTCGAATATTTTGTGAAACTCCTTCATGATCTAGACATTATATGTTCCTACTCGTTGGATCCATCATTGGAGGCTGCCTTGCTCTTTGTGGTTAAATTCCAGAAATCTCAACCTGATTTGGTTTCTAGAGCTCATCTACAGGTGATTCATAAGATGCTCCATGATTCTGCGATGAGTGTTCTCGTATCTGCTTATTAACCGTTTTTGTGAATCTTCTATATAGTCAAGCAATTTAATTATCTAATATTTGTCAAGTAGAATTTTTTTTTCTCTAACTGCTGCCTCTTATAAGACAGTCCTAGGAAGAGAAACATATGTACTCTTTAATGAACATTAGAATTTTTTTCTTTGTACCTTATTTAATGTATTGAAAATAACATGACAAATTTTCTTCATTATATGTTATGGGATCAGCCTTTCCCAAACGTTAGATTGTATATTCTATAGACACAATGTGTCTGACGCTTCATTGAAGCCCATGCATAGTGGGGTCCTTTCTCTAAGTTTCGGTCCTGTGCAGAGCCTCTATTTTTCCTTTTTTCACCGACTTAAGTAATTTGCGGGGTTCTGTCAACATAAAAAAAATATGGAGTAAATAGTAATCTACACATGCAATTTACATCTATTAAATCAATATATTAAGGAAACCATCACCCATGGCTAAGCACCAAATTTCTTATAAAACAGAATGCTATAGGCACAAAGCAACATATTACATCTTTGTGAATCTGGTTGGCATGTTGACATTTGTCATTGGTTTTGGTCCATTGATTTACTATTTCCTTGTCTTTAAAAGTATGCTTGACATGCATGGTAGTAAAAATTTACTTCTTTTGGTGAATCCTGTTATCAGCTTCTACTAGTCCAGAACGGGAAACTCTTTGGTCGGTATCCTATGTTTTCTATGATCACTAGAGCTGCTGGATTACCTGAAGTAGCAGAGAATAATGACATTCAGAAAAATGAGTTTATGATGCAACTTGAACAGGTAATGAAATTAAAGTTGTTTGGTATGTCCTGTTTGTACTCTATATGTCTTTCGCTCTTTTGAATATGTTCCTGAACTTGTATAGACATGCATGCCTTCCTGATGAGCACCATCTTTTTGAGTAAATTGAAATTGGCTCAGTTACTGCCTTTTGTTTTGACTCAAGGACAGTATCATTCAGATCAAATATGAATTTTTTTTCCATAAGAGAAGGCTATGCAACTCGAATGATTTTAGTTAGGCATTTTTTATAATCCATACAATATTATGGATGCAGATGGTGGTGACTTTACTGAAAATTATTTGTACAAATGCCGCATGGCAAAGGCGTAAGCTGGGGAAAATGCTGCAAGACTGGCGTGTCACCTATGTACAGGTGTGTCATTTGCTTGTTTTCCACAGTAACCACCACCTTCACTCTAGACTTCTATTATAAATCTCACCTTATCTGTTAAAGAATTTGAATTAGATTGTAGGAAGATTTTCATGAATGCTTCTTCATTCATATTTCTTTTTGGCACAAGTGTCGTAAGTTATAATACTTAGGATATATTTTTTCTTAATTGGCATTATCTTATTCCGAGAGGAACTTTTTTTTTTTTTTTTTTTTTGAAAACTCGGTATCCGGCCTTAGGACCGACTAATCCGAGGAGACCAATCCCACCGTCCACTAGCGGGAGCCCCATTTAAAGCCAGAGTTTTTTTACTCTGTATGCCCACTGAAATTGGCACAAGTGGGAATCAAACTTGAGACCTTGAGAGGAGCATACTCCAAGGACCCAAGCAAACACCACTAGGCCAACCCAAGTGGGTTGGAACTTGTTTCTTATTTGGGGATTGCAGTATTTTGTCTCATTTTGATTCTTGAGTTACTAGTGCTAGTTTTTCACAGTACGAAACACCCCTCCCCTAAACAAGTAGAAAATGTTAAGGGAGAGGATAGAAAACTTGGTATATGGGAAGAGATCAAATGATCAAAGATTCCCAACATTTGCTGAAGTATTACTATATATAGTTAATGTGAATTGATATATTTTATGATTGCCCAGAAATTCATCCGACACCAATCAATATTGATCTAATCCTGCATTCCTCTCTGCAGCTGGAGCTGGCTTTCAAAAAGGAGTTTGGAAACACTTCCAACAACGAGGTTTTTTACTTATGATTTTTGCCTATTGTTTGGCTTAAACTGGTGCTTATAAAGAAGTTAGTTATTTCATGAGTTGGACTGTTGGAGAACTGGTAAAATGGAAAAGGAGTTTTAAGGAATTGTGTGTGGGTCAACAAACAATTATTCGGATTTATATACATTCGTTGAAGTTATAGGATTTTTCCTTCAGGTATTGAGGGACGAAAAGAATACCCAGAATAATAAATGTTTTATTGATGTTTGTTAGAATCAAATAATAAAATCGTAATATTTACTACTGCCTCCGTTCCAATATTCATGTCTTTAAAGGTAATTTTGTACAAATCAAGAAATAGCTTTGATTAATAAGGAAATTTCATTGGCTCATTCAACCATTTACTCTCTCTTCATAAATGTAAGTGCAAAATCATTGATAAGGTTAGAGTGTAATTGACAAAAAAGTAGTAGTTAATGTAACCATAAATTTGAAAATAACAGATACATTAGCAATTGAAAAGAAATGAAGGGTGTATTAGAATTTGTTATTAGGATTAGAAAAATAATATCAATTTGCATTTATTGTGAATCTTTACCTACATGGCTACATTACTGAATGCAGAGACCATTTCCTACATGCTAAAAATCAGAGTATTCACATGAAGTGAGTTTTTTCACAAGTGTTGAAGCAAACATGTTTTTGTGGGCAATAAATTGGTTGGTTTTCTGTTAGCTGTTATCACCGAACTAATTCATTACTTTGTAATGTGCTCTATTCTGGCAGAATATAGGTTTCAAAATATTCCAACATATTCTCGTGTGGGTGGAAGAACAAACTTATTGGATAGCTTTTCGATTTCTCACTGTGGGATTTGAATTGGAACTCTATTCTGACCATGATTATTGCATGGTGTACTGGTACATTTATATTGTGTTGATCAATCTTGCGGAGAAGAAGCATCTCCGGATGGCAATGAGCAGTGGCGTTGGTATGTTTACAGTAAATCATGAGTTTTTTAATTAAAAAAGGTGCTGGTGTGTGAGGAAATCCTCTGCTTTATGTTTACCTACAAATTATAGACTTTCAGAGTAGTATTATTTGGTAGTATTGTAATTGTGCTTTTAGTTTTATGACTTAGAAGAAAAAAATTATCTTATGGTGTTGCTGACTTCAATATGTATCTATGCTATTTGTTGATAAGGTAAAAAGAAGTCGAAGAAAAAACGAGATTCTTTAAAAGATGCGGGAATGAATTATCAGATCTCAGCAGCTGTCAAGTTTCTTCAGAGCCAAATATATCTAGCTGAAGGTTTAGGCATGGTAATACTGCATATGTTTCCTCAATGATGTTGACTTACCAATTTCTTCTAGGAATTGTGATTTAAGACATCAGTGGCTTGAAATTTCCTGCCGCATTTGTAGGTTCTAGAGCTAGAGTTTAGTAGTCTGTGAATGAAAACTGAACCCTAATTTGCCAAATTGATAAGTCTTTTACTTCTACTAAAAATTAAAATGACCACATTCACTGTGTGTATATCATAATTTACTAAATTTTTCTTTAAACTAAATATTTTTCCTAATTTAGGGGACTTACACTCTGCAGCAATCCAATTATTTTTCTAGATGCTAGCTGCTTTGAGGAATGAGCGCAGAATTGTTCCACCACAAAGCCCTTTCAGTACAGAACATGAGGTAAGATTTTCTGTTTTTTGCCACATGCGGTTTTCAAATGAATTGGGAACTTTGTTAAAGTGTTGCATAGGGTGTTTGGTAAAAGCTAAAATTCAGTGCTGGACTTCTGCAGTTGGCAGATTAAGTGAAAGATTTGGTGTTTGGAAACATCTTTTTTTCTCCTCAAAGTGCTGAAATAATATGTAAAGGAACCATTAGTATTAAGAAGAGTGAACAAGATCACACCATAGGCAGCTGTTTCAATTAGAGGTGTTATCTTGTCTGAACCCATTCAGTAACCTGTCCGATTGATTGTTTTGAGCATGTTTTTACTGATTTCATTTTATCATGTATTAATCAAACCCCTCAAAAGTAAGTTAAATGGAGAATCTTTCCATTATCAGCGTTGGATTTAGTTTTCAAATGGGACACAACTCATAATCATCTGCTTTATCTTTTCAAACCAGCAAAGGATCGTATATGCCAAACATCAGATACTATATTATGGTTTCACACTCCATATTTACCCTCATGTGGCTGAGATGAAACAAATTTATGCAGTATTTTTTTTTAATCTTTTTCCTGAATAATACACTTGTAATTTTGTCTCATTAATAGGAAAATACAATTTAGGATATATAAATATAGTTTTGCCAGAGGTTGCCATTAAGGAGAAACCTTAAATTAATTATCTAAATTGCATACAGTGGTTTTTCTTATCGAGGTACTTTTTAATAATTCAATCTTTTGGAAGATCCAGAGGTATTGAGTAAAATATATAGTTGGACCCTCAACCTTCAGACAAACTTAGCAATATTCATGTATATGTAGCTCAAGACAAATTTGTGTGGTAGACCCTCAACCTCAGCAACAGTGGCCACTATGAAATAAGTACCTATGTTTTGAACAAGCTTTTCATTTACAAGTGAATTCACGTATTGATTTTTTTTTTTCTTTTCCAGATATTTATCCAGCAATTTGAGCTTTTGCTTAAAGCTTGCCTTCCTGATGGCATCTCATATCTGACATACAAGGAATCAACTGCCCAAGCTAACTTCTCTGTGAGTATTCTTTTGAAAACTATCGTGTGTTGTTTTTTCAAGAGACAAACATTTATTTGTTTATTTGTCCTTCAGACCCTAGTTATGTGTGATTACTTCAAGGAAGCTCAAAAGATTGCAAAAGAGTTGAAAAGTAGTTTCGCCAATGACCCTGAAATGATGGCTGAGCTGAGGAGAATAGAGCAAGTAGCAGAACGCAACAATATTGCCTTGACAGTCATTTCCCGGTTAGGAACGCCCGATCCATCAGTGAAGATTTCTTTTACGTTATCCCACCATCCTTTCTTTGCTACTGCTATCGTGAAGAGATCTTGATGCCAGATTCAACCAATTTTGAAACAATTATTATAGGATGTTAGGAGTGAATGTCTTATGTGGCATTTGCAGTTGTAACACTAGCATTACTTTAAACAAATTTTGTGGTTCATTAATAATAGTTTGAAATTGTAATTTTTTTAGGGAAAAAAAAGAAGTCAATTTTCCTTTTGTGATTGCACCTGGACGCACGAAACATTTTTTTTAAAGTACCCGAGCACTCGAGTGGAGGGCAACTTGTTATAGTTTGTTTCAGATTTTGAGAGTTTCAAAAGTAATTTCAATTAGAGTAAGAAAAATATGCTTTTGATAAAATGTCTTGTGAAGCCAAAATAATGTGTGATGCTATCAAGTTGAGAAGAGAAATTTTGCTTGCTATCTAGAAGAAGAAAGGTATTTATGTGTGCATATGGTCTGGTGTCCATTGGTGCAACAATGATGTTAGCTTGATTTTTTGAGTCACGTGTTCAAATTAATTATTCAACTGTATTTTGTTGTTTCTAGAGTTTTCTCTTCTCATTAGATTGCTTTATAGTTTCTATGCTTCGACCCTATTTTATTCAAAAAAAAGTAAAGATAAAACAAAAGGATTTCATGACAAAAAGTATTTACTTTTTAATACAAATATGAAAAAGATTTATACTATCTCCTAAGAAAAAAAATACTACAGTTATGAAAAAGTAAAGACTTCATGATTTATCTTTTTGGAAAAACTTCTTTAATATTCTAAGAAAGAATGTAAAACGTGTTTTTACATGAAAGTAAAAATATGTCAGCTGAACTGAAATAATGAAATATTACATAATGGATGATGAATAGACTCTAACAATTCACGTGGGTCCAAAAGAAAATTATGGTCAAAGTCAACGAAGCATTCTTCCTCAGTTTACCGTTTTTAGAATTTTTATTGGCTTATTTTTAGTCAACGCTCTATTCTTCATTGTTATAGCCAGCCACCACAATTGAACAATCAAATTCCAGTTTTGAACAATCGAACTTCTTTTATGGTAAACATAATAGAGACTTCCAACATAGGATAACTTGCAACTGATATGCAAATTAATATTACTTCATCCGTTTTGACTACTTCATGTATATCAATGTACAATTTTGATCACTAATATTTTTAAGGAAAATGTTAACATGTGTCCTAAGGGATTAAGGGCACATGTTAAGAAAACAAATTTAGAAAGTATTTATTGAAATTAGTTGTACATTTTATCTCTCAATCATTAAATTTCTTGCATCATTAAATGTAGAATTTTTATATTAAGGTTGAAAAATTTGATATTTTGAAAATACTCATCAAAATAAATCAAACAAGATCTTATATATGTTAATATTTATATCTATATATTATTAAAAAAAATATAGTCAAAATAAGATAAATTGTCACTTAGTCAAAATAACTCTTATAAAATGGGACGGAGGGAGTAATATACTCAAATGCATCCTAAGCTTGCATTTCATCGGTAAAAGATAAGAAACTAGACAAGACAATTTGAATTGTACTCATTTCCGTTTTAAATTTGTTTCTGGTATTAGAAAAACTTGGAGCCAATGAATTGAACAAAAAAAATGAACTCCTTGTCTCTCAATGAACCAAACAACAATTTTTCAACCTATCCACAAGTTGTCTAAAATATAAAATTACATTTTTTTTCCATCAAACGTTGTACAGAATAAAATTATTCAATACGTTAAATATTTGTCTTGTGTTATTTTATTATCGTGTATTGTTCGACATTTATCTTTTGCAAATCAAACAAATCCTAAATATGTATTTAGGTGAGTGTTTTTTTAACTGAAAATTGGGGTGTTTGTCAAATCTGATTTTAAATTAACAATATTTTATTGTTGGGATGTTTGTTACTCAAAATAAGTTTGAAGTCAAACTCATTGTAAATTTCCAATCAACCTCATGAAAAAAATACTTCGTCCGGTCCTTTTTATAATAAACACTTTGGAATTTTTGTTTGATCCTTTTTATAAGAAACACTCTTTAACAATTCCATTTGTATCCTTATTAATTTGAAGTCAAATAATACATTCCAATGTTAGTGCATTAATTAGAGAGATATATTCCCCTTGTTAGTCCAAGGTTACTTTTGGAATAAAACAAAAAAAATAGAATTATTAATGAGAAAATTAGTTTTCTAGATCTTTGTGTTTTTTCTAAAGTGTTCCTTATAAAAAAACCGGATGGAGTACTTTATTACTATATGTAGTCAAGCTAAGGTTTGGTAACAAAATAAACTAGTATAAAATTATTTTATAATTTATGGACACTTTTTTAACATTTTTTTTTTATCAAAGTTAGAGTCATAAATCTAATGTCCACAAATCCTAGCTCAACTGGTAGAATTACCGAAATTGTTAGTGTCAGACGTTATGACCGGATTCGATCTCTGGTACTACACTTTGTATGTGTGAGTTTTCAATGATTTTGTCATTTCGTCTATAAAAAAAAATCAGAAATCTAATTATGAACACTTATTAAAGGAGTTCAACTCTCCTATCACTTAACTTTTTTACTTTATTAGCTAGTATACATAAGTTAAATTTTAATGTAAGTTCTAAATAACTTTTTTATGAATAAATTGTAAATAATTTATCATGCACCTTCTGTCTCTAAACTCAAAGTTCAAAGAGTTTTTTAACTTTGTTAGTAATGCACAAGGCATACAAAAGACATACAATTGAATAAAAAATTATTTCATATCTTTCTAAATTAGTAGTATATCATCTTCTCTCTCAATTATTGTATACTTTATTCCTCCAGCTCTTACTCTCACATTATTCTCTTTAATTTTTTAGTGTATGCTTGACAAAGCTGACGATTATATTTGGATATTCTGGACTATAAATATGTCTCTAGTTTGATACAATGCAAAATTGGGGTCAATATAGAAGTCCCAAATCACTATATTGATCTCTTAGTTGTTGGATGAATTTAACGGCAAATGTGCTTACATACATCATATAAGATAAGATTAACTATAAATCCAAGTTTGTCTGCATGCATATGGTAGTAAATAATAGTAAATAGTAGTAATAATCAAGAATGTTTCTAGCTGTTGTCTTAGTCTTCAAAGGCTCGGCAATTAAAATATAAAAATGATGTCATCACTAATTTAATTATTTATTTGTCAGCATCATCACTAATTTTATTAGTAAATCGAAAATAAAATTTAATAAGTAACATAAATCGTTTAGGTTTTATATCCGGGAGAAATGATATTTGAATAACAATTTACCGTCTGATTCAGTATATTTGTATGGTTTAGATACTACTATTTTATTTTTTTACTACTACTAGTTTTTCCTCTTTTCGAGTCAAATCCATAATTATAAATTATGTAATTCACAGTATTTTATAGCAGTAGTAATTTTCAATCTAATATAGGCGTTTTAAATGTGGTCCGTACTATATTTAATAAACTTTTGTCCATTTATTATTATTATTATTATAAAATAATATTTTTTTTACTAAAATTAGTAAAAAAATCACCATTAGACAAAGCATAAAAATTAGTATGAATTACCATAATCAGAACTAAGAAATCCTTAATACGGAGTAGCCTTTTTGACTAAGAAATCGTTAATAGCTGGTGGGTTAATTTCACAATTCAAAAAAATTATGTTGTTCATTTCACATGCCCAAATCCCAATTGCTGCCGGCTTGCATCCAACACATAATAGCTGCATTTTCCACCGACTCTGCTGACGTGTAACACTAAACATAGTATTTTCTTTTTTAATTCAACTTTTAAGAAGATAAAAATTATCTTTAATTAGAAAAATAATTATTTCAAAATCAGATACACCTTCAAATAACATAAATTTCTGTTATATTTTTCATCATTTTCATACATTTATCGTCATCATCATATGTTTGTCAAAGGCGGTGGGTGTACTTATGTATATCTTGTTAATTTACATGTTATGAGTATTTTTATGGAAAGTATAGAGGATTATCACATCATAATATTTTTATTCTATATACTTTCAATAAAGATACTCATTACACCTATGCATAATCCTCTATATTACAAGTCAAATAGAAATATCGATGTCCCTAAATACAAGATCTCATTGAAAAAATTACTGAAATTAAAAAAGTAGATTTTATGTTAAATTTGTTGACAATTGATATTGTTTTTATAATTTTATCTTCAAAAAAGTGAATGAGTCAATAATTTTTTTTACAGATTATATAATTAAAAAAATATATAACAAAAACGATTATATTTTATAATAAAAAAAATCAAGAAAACAATTGGAAAAAAAAAACAGAGAACGAAAACAAGATTAAGAAATATGCAGAGCTAACTGATTGAGTAAGAGTAAAAGAGATAGTTTTTTTTTTCTTTTTTGTGATTTCTTAGCAAGATTATAGGTGGGTGAATCCCCCTAACTGATTGCATTACATATTTACATTACTTAATTTGATACTCTCTTGTTAAGGATCCAACCGTACACACTTGTTGGAATTGAAAGACCACAACAAACTTTGTCCAATTTATTAGTATTTTTCATGTTTAAAATATACAAATCTAGTGCATACCCATACATGGTGTCAATCATTGTCTCAGTGCGTTTCAATGGGGGCTTCCCACCACTTAACCAATGAAAGATTTTTGAAATATTAGTCCATCTCTTTCTTTATTTTGTCCATAAAAGAAGAAAATGTTAACAAGTATCTCAGACACTTTTTAAGGACTTCAAATAGTAAGTCATTATAAAATTTTTATAAAAATGTGTAAAGTCTATTCTTTGTAAATCAAAATATTTAACTATTTTATTTACAAATAATTTTTTTGTTTGGAATCCTTAAAAAGACGCACGTTAGGAAGACCCATAAAAAAATAGTTGCACTTGAAGAAAAAATTATTTGATCATGTTCTATGTTTGACCTCCAAGTTCTACATATAAGATGTAATGTTCTTACCCATTAAGCTAAATTCAGGAAGACTCAAGCGAGTCAGTTTAATTTATTGATAAATAATTGGAGTAATATGCTAGAGGTTTTTGGTACGATATTTAGTTTCATCTTAAATAAAAAAATCACAAGAATATATTACATTATTACATGTAATCTATTAGGGGTATAATTAATACATTAGTCTAATTTACTACTTCCTTAGTCTAATATATTAATGCAATCTTTTACTTATATTTTAAACGGAAGAGAGTATTTAATCAAATAATCAGTTACCTCGCTGTAATGCACGGGTACTTCGTTTGAGGAAAAGTATCGGTACCGGGTACGTACCCATACCAATACCAGGTACATATCCGTACCTTAATTTATGTCCATACACACCGTACCCGCACCTAGGCAACGCAGCGATTGAGTAATCCCAAAGCTACTTACTGATTGAGGAAATTATGCCCACCTAATTAAAACTATCGAGCCTCTTTATCAAACTATCCCTTTCAGTACTATCTCTCTGATATATGATTAATGGAAGGTCACCACACTTCGCACAAAATTTTACCAAATTGTTCAGCCACTTGATGGAGATATATTGTCATTGTTAATTTTCAAAACCATTTACACGACTAATTAAAATAATTCTGCAATAAATTTAAGAGTTAAATATATTTAGAATTTAATATATATGTATACAATGAAAAGGTAAAAAAAAATTAATTACATTTAATCAAATCACACTATAAAATCTTACACTCCAAGCGTATATATATTTTGTTTTTGTTTTTTTTAAGAAGCTAAATAAGTCCACACAAATTGGCTTAGAGATAGTCGAACCTGAAATCTTCAGGAGTATTACACTCCCAGGTCCCAAGTTAATCTCATATAATTTTTATTGGAAAAAAAATTTCCTGTAAAATTTTCTCATTGGCACTATTAAATTTAGTTTTTATTTCTATAAAAAATAATAATTAGTTTTTATTAAAATTTTATGAGGAAATGATAAAAACTACGTGATGTTGTGCATTATCTCACCAATCTTTGGAATTAGGTGCCGAATTCGTATACACAAAACCACCGAAAGTGTAAGGCAAATAAAGAAGGAAGTTATGGTCAGATTTCATGGGATGCAACAAAGCATATACAAAATGGGAGAGACATAGTGGTGTGCTTAGTTTGGAATATTTTGCATGATTTTGTTCGGGTGCATTTAGTTTGGTATATATTTTGACCCTTGATTGTTAGGTTATACTCCCTCTGATCCTTAATATAAGAAAAAACTTACCTTTTAGGTTTATTGAAAAATTAATTTATTTGGTCTATAATGTAGACTAAATACATTAGTTTTTCAATGAACTTAAAAAGTATGTTGTTCTTACATTAAGGACCGGATGTAGTAGTTTGTTTTCTTTTTTTAGACTCCAACTACCTTGTTAACAAAAAGAAGAAAAAAAGTGTTATCCTTACCATGTAAGGGTTAATTTTATGTACATAATAAATATTTTTTATTGGTGTATAATTAATTTATGAAAAGTGATAGGCTAAATAAGCCATTAGGGTTGGTCTTTAGATTCCCATTGGCAACATTGTTTACGAAAGGAGTATGGAGGGTTGAGGGTAAGACAGTTGAGGGAGTTTAATCTAGCCCTGTTAGGCAAATGGTGTTGGAGGATGTTAGTGGATAGAGATAGCTTGTGGTTTAGAGTGTTGGCAGCTCGCTATGGGGTGGAGAGAGGGAGAGTGAGAGAGGGAGGGAGGGTGGAAAGGGTCTTCGTGGTGGAGGGAGATAGCGCGTATTAGGGACACTAGCGGAGGGTTATGGGGAGGGTGGTTCGGGGAGCACATTTCGAAAAAGGTGGGGGATGGGTCATATACTTTCTTCTGGACTGATCCCTAGGTGGCTGAGACTCCTTTGTGTGAGAGGTTTGAGCGTTTGTTTGACTTGGCGGAGGTCAAATCGGCTACGGTGGCTGAGATGTTTGCATTAGGGTGGGGTGCTGGTGGAGAGTCGTGGGTGTGGCGGCGACCGTTGAGGGGGTGGGAGGAGGAGGAGTTGAGGGAGTGTCAGACTTTACTTTCTACCATTTCCTTGCAGGCACATTCTTCAGATAGATGACATTGATAGTCTGACCCTGTTACAGGCTATTCTGTTCGAGGAGCATATCATTTACTCACGTCACATGATTATGTCACCCTAGACGATGCGGCAGGTCTCATTTGGCACACCCAGGTTCCGCTGAAGGTTTCCATATTCGCATGGCGTTTGTTGCGGGACAGGTTACCCTAAAAAACTAACATGGTCTCTCGTGACATTTTATCAGTGGAGGCTCATCACTGTGTATCTGGTTGTGGCATGGCCGAATATGCGCAACACTTATTCCTATCTTGTAGCACTTTTGGTTCTCTCTGGTCACTTGTTAGTTCTTGGATTGGCTCCACTTTGGTGGACTCTCATACATTATAAGATCACTTTCTGCAGTTTACTTCTTCGGTAGGTGCTTCTCGAGCACGTCGCTCCTTTATGCAGCTCATTTGGTTAACCTGTGTGTGGGTTATGTGGCATGAAATAAATCAGAGACTATTCAGAGGCTCCGCAAACTCGTTACATCATATGTTGGACAAGATCAATCTATTCTCTTATAGGTGGTTGAAGGCGACGAGTAGTACTTTAGCTTTAAACTACCATAATTTGTGGTCTAATCCTTTGGTTTGTTTGGGCCTTGTATGATTTCTCGAACTTTGTGTTTGACTCTTTTGTAATATTCCATAATCTTCTTCGGCATGCCTTGTGCTGAAGGGATTCCTTGGACCTGTTATATATATATATATATACACGTCTCATTTTGGCTTGTTAAAAAAAATTGTAAATAAAAAAAAAATTATAGGCTAAACATATTCATGAGTCATTTTAAGTTTCGCGTTTGTAATAGTTAAATCTTTAAACTTTTTAAATAACAAATAGATCTTTTAAACTTTTTAGAGCTAACAAATTGGTTTATAACTTGTTGCACCATTACCATTCTTTCACTTGTCCTCCACACTCGAGTTGGATCTCAATTGTCTGGATCTCATGGTTCACATCAGATTGAGCCTCAAATTTATCATGGTTAACATCAAAATTAAAGATCACGTCAATGTTTTTGTAAACATATAATATAACTGAAAGGGCAACATTATAAAAAATTAGAAACTAAAAACCTATTTATTATTTGAAATACTTACAAATTTAATTGTTACAAAAGCAAAACTTAAAAATACAACAACTATTTGTTAACAATCTACTGAAAAACAATGAGTGAAATGCCAAATACCCCCATGAAATTTGGAAATATGCAAATACCCCCCTGAAATTGTAAAACTTCAATCAAATTGTCCCCCTGCTCCGTTTACTCCGTCTATTTTGAGCCTTCAAAAGCACATTGTTTGAGTCTTCAACCTCCTTGCAACCAAGTGAACAACAAGGAATCAAAATAACAAAATTGTCATCACCAGAATCATCCTCGTCATCATTATCATTGCCTTTAAAATCAGAACCAAGAGGTTCTAACCACCCAATAGATCAATCTGAGTCATCAGATTCAGAACCAAACAAGAAACACTCATCACCAACATCATACTCTTTATCAATTTTTGTCTCATCCATCTGTTCCTCTCTTTTCCTCGCTAAAATAGACAGAGTAAACGGATCAGGGGGCAATTTGATTGAAGTTTTAAAATTTCAGAGGGGGTATTTGCCTATTTCAAAATTTCGGGGGTATTTGACATTTTACTCGAAAAAAAATACATGTAAATATTTTTGTACACAATTATCTGCAATAAGATTCCTTTTTCCATTAAAATAATGGGTAAATGATTGTTTACCCCTGCAAAATTAGCGATATTTCATTTATCCCCTGCTTAGTTTTTTTGCTTTTTACCCTCTGCAATATAATATAAAGATTCTGTCATTTGCCCATATGTTTAGCCAAGTGTACATCTGATTGTATAAAATTGCTGACATGTCATGTACACATGAAAAACAATTTATTTTTTATTTATTTTAAATGTCACACAAGCAACTAATTCTTTTTTTTTTAAAATAAAATATGAAATCATTTTTTTTAAAATAAAATCTGAAAACTTTTTTGTTTTTAAATAAAATCTGAAAATTTCTTTTTTTTATTTAAATAAAATCTGAAAACTTTTTTGTTTTTTAAATTAAATATGAAAACTTTATTTGTTTTTAAATAAAATCTGAAAACTTTATTTCTTTTAAATAAAATCTGAAAACATTTTTTTTGAAATAAAATCTGAAAACTTTTTTTTTTTTTAAATAAAATCTGAAAATATTTTTTTGAAAATAAAATTTGAAAACTTTATATTTTTTAAATAAAATCTGAAAACTTCCTTTTTTATTTTTTTATTAGATAAAAAAGAAGTTTTCAGATTTTATTTAAAAAAATAAAGTTTTCAGATTTTATTTAAAAAAAAATAAAGTTTCCAGTCTGTACACTTGGCTACAGTCAGATGTACATTTGGTTACACAGGGAAACAAATGACAGAATCTTTATATTGCAGGAGGTAAAAAACAAAAAAATCTAAGCAGGGGGGGATAAATTGAAAATCGTTAATTTTACAGGGGATAAACAACCATTTACCCTAAAATAATTGACTGTGGGCAAACCATCCAAAATGAAAAACAATTAAAGTTATCATGCAAAAATAAAAGTTTAATCTATGTGACCATGGTGATATCTACTATCATTTTAATATTTGTGACATACTGTATTTGTTAATTTTACAAATATTAAAAAAACAACAGATAAAAAAAATTAAAAAGAAAGATATCGATTGAGGTTAATGTCTGTATTATTACTAATGAAATTATAGATTTGGAAAATATCAACATTACATCAAAAATTAAAAATAACATTTATTTTAGAATGAAATAATGAGAAATATATAATACAAATTCATAAACCTATCTAACATGCTTATACTACTCACATTTTTATAGAAAAAATCATTCTGCCGATAAATTAACAATCTTAGGTTTAAATATGCATGCATTCTTTGATAAAAAAAAAGTGGATGCATTCACTTATTAAAGAATTCATGAAAAACATTGAACAATATTTCTTCATCACATATTACTCGTAAAAGAAATACTTATACAAATATTTTAACAAAATGAGAACTAACAAGATATTAGATAATTTGACTGTGCTTCATCAACCTCCACTTAGTCCATCCTCAGATTTATTAGCTAATGGTTTTGAAGCGTCTTTTGTAAAAAAGTAGTCCTCATTTTCTCATCTTTTTTTTTTTCTTTTCATTTTTCACATTAAAAAAAAAACATAACTCCCTATTTTAGATTTATCAATTAGCAAAAAAGTTTTAATTCTTATCCTTTTTTTTTTTGTATCTTAATATATTTCTATGATCACATACAAAAAACATGCATACACTATAATGTAAAAAACGTGTTGACATCAGCAGATAAAAAAAAAAAAGAAGAAGAAAGAATGAGAAGATTTTAGATATTAGATAGAGACAAAAGTAGAGAGAGAATGAAATCCCAATTTTACCATAGAGAGATGAATCAGTACAACTTCTTACAATACCGTATTATATCTCTGACACCACATTAAGCGAAATTTTTGCTCCTAATTATAAATAAATAAATTTCCTTTCTATTATTTTTTTTATTCATCACCTGTTTAATTTGGTGTAGGGGTCACTTCTGACATTAGGTGGTTTCAGTCCCCTCCCAATCAAAGTTGCGAGGATCGAACCGCAATTCTTCATACCAAATTCATCGATAATCACTACTAAACCAACTAACGATTGATATTCGCTTTTTATTTTATTTTGGTCTTTCTTTTTTCCGAGTCCAACAACAACAATAAAAAAAGTCCAACAAGAACAATAATAATTAAAAAAAAAGTTTGTCAAAAAATAAATAAATAAATAAAGTAAAAATTAACGTCAGAGACGCCGACGACCAACCAAACCAAGCAGCTCATATTGTCTGTCCACAGAGACTTCTCTCTCTCTCTCTCTCTCTCTCTCACAACTTTTGTTGCTAAATTGAAAAATCAAACTCTTGTACCTTTAGATCGTGCTTTTGCTTTGTGTCTCTGAAACAACAATCTACTCATCTTCTTGCTGTCAAATTCTGTGAGCTTACTATTTCTTAACAATGTGCTCCTTTTGTTTTTTGTTTTTAATTTTAAATTTTTCAAATATATATTAAATAGTTGTGTTTTTGTTGATTTTGTTATGTTTTGATTCTTCATATTCGATTATTCATGGTTTATTTATTTAAAGGTAGAAGAAGTTTGTTATGGTTATTATTTTCAATTTTGAACTATGTTTGTTGTTGATGTTGTTATTCACAGCTTTTTGTTGTCGGTGATTATTTTTTTTTTTAGTTGGATCTGAAAATTGTGATTAAGCAAAAAACATTATTAACAAGTTGTGTTTAAGATTTATATTGAAAATTGTTGTTGTGTGTTTTTTTTTTTGGTAATTGAAAAAACAGTGTTTGATTTGGGATTGACCAAAGTCTTTTGTCAGAATTGTGAAAGGGAGAATAAACATGTCTGGTGGAACGCAGAACAGTTTGAGAAAAGCACTTGGTGCTCTTAAGGATACCACAACAGTTTCATTGGCTAAGGTCAATAGTGGTTACAAGGTAGAATCATTTGAACATAAACTCTTTTAAATTGAATTATTGGATCATGATATTTTTTTATGTTTGTTTTTCTCAACTTGGTTTACCGTTTTATAGGAGTTGGACATTGCTATAGTTAGAGCCACTAATCATGTTGAACGCCCGGCTAAGGAAAAACATATTCGAGGTTTGTGATATTTTCCTCTCTTTATGATTGTTTGTTTGGATGAATATCCGAATGTTTCTTTCTTTCTTTGGAGGTGATACTGTTGGGGTTAATACCAACTCACGCCCTCCTTACGTGGATTTGTTTGCCACGTGTTTTGAATCGAACCAAGGACATAATTGTTGTGATTTGTGTGATATTTATTTTATGTTTATACTATGTGTTGCGTGTTTTTGTAGATTTTAGAAGAGCAATTATTGAATAAGTTGGGGTTTTAATTCCAAGTATTTCTGTGCTATTTTTTGCAGCTATATTTTCAGCGATCTCAGCTACGAGACCTAGGGCTGATGTTGCCTATTGCATCCATGCTCTCGCCAGGCGATTATCGAAGACACATAACTGGGCTGTATGTGCACCGTGACTTATATATCTTATCCTTTTTTATAAGGAATGATTTTTTCCCAATGTATTCACTCAATGACCGGGGATTTAGGAATCAAGTTTGTATGAGTTATTATTGATGTTGTCAAATAGTAGCTGCAGTGGCGATATAGCATAGAGGAATTTGAACATATTGTTGTTATTTTGCGATACGCTATTTAATACAAAATCTTGTCGTTTAGTGGCTATAGCGGCGTTATAGCATTTTCTGCGGAATTTGAACAAACCTCCATTTTCTGCGATCTGTGATTGACTACATTAATTTTCCGTGATTGATTACATTAACTGACTACCATATACTTTTGTCATAATCACAAATTATCCCAATATTCTCACTGCTCGAGATTGTGGGTTGACCATCACATGTTATCCTAAAAGTGGGAGGAAAATGAATATCTTGATAACATCTTAAAAATATTTGCCGAGACATGTTTTTATGACTTTATCTATTTATTCATCACTATGTAATCGTTTCGTGTGTATATCCTTGTTAAAATACTAAGAAACATATTTAGTTTTCATGTCGTTCTGAAACTGCAATGTTTATATGGCAACTTCTGCTGTTACCTTCTAATTTTTCAGCTACCTTTGTGATATTCGTGGTTCTCACGTAATTCACCACTGAGCACGTGTTTGTGAATGTGTCTGTGCCGCTTCTATTTGGTTGATTGACAGGTGGTTTTATGTATAGGTTGCATTGAAAACTTTAATTGTCATTCACCGTGCTCTGAGGGAGGTGGATCCTACATTTCACGAAGAACTCATAAACTATGGGAGAAGTAGAAGTCATATGCTCAACATGGCTCATTTTAAAGACGACTCAAGTCCAAATGGTGCTTGTTTTTATCCCCATCGTTGATCTTATTATAAATTTAATTATCATCTTTATTGACTTTGTATTTTCGTTCATTGTTTTGTTCCTCAGCGTGGGATTATTCTGCATGGGTCCGTACTTATGCATTATTTTTGGAGGAAAGGCTGGAATGTTTTCGTGTGTTGAAGTATGACATCGAGGCAGATCGTCCAGTAAGATTTTTTATTTTTATTTCATTTGCTTATAAATTTAATGTTTCAGAATAATTTACATTTTCCACAAATAGTTTAATTATCTGAATATTATTTATATTTATTAAGAGGGTATTTGTTTCAAGTTTACTAAATTTATTCCCGGGAATTCAAAGATGAATTTTTTTTTCCTAGGTATTTAAAAAAAATGCTTGGTTAACATTTAAATATTCCCAGGAATCTTTATAATAGGGAGATTAGTTGATTAGTTGATAATTATACATGAATTTATTCCCATATTTGGAGAGAAATTTTTCTCACCCTTTTATATGGATCTTTTTTCTTTTCCCAGGAATAAAATTTAATAAACTTGTAACAAACAGATGAATGCATTTTCCTATCATTTTATTCACAGGAATATAAAAATATAACTTGAAACAAACGCCCCCGAAAGAATATTATTTGATAGTAATATAATGCTAGTATAATGCTAGAATGTCTTCACAGTGATTGTTATATATTGTCACATCATATACATTGTACATGCATTTTGAATAAGGAAAATTTACCAATTGTGAAATTTGTCACAGAGGACCAAAGATTTGGATACTGCAGAATTGCTAGAACAGTTGCCAGCTTTACAACAACTTCTCTATCGAGTTATTAGTTGCCAGGTGAGCTTTTGATCCAACTGGTTCAAGATAGGTTGAATTTTTACTCTAACACCTCGCAGACGGTGGGTTTGAATTTAATGAACAAATTTTATAATGCCACCCGTATTAATATCGTTCAATTTGTTTTTAACTTTTGTATGGTGCAGCCACAAGGGGCAGCTGTGAATAATTTTGTGATTCAGTTGGCACTTTCATTGGTAGGTCAATTGTTTAACCATACTTCATTTTTATTTTGCTTTTATCACCTTTTCTGAACATACCTTATATTGCAAATAGGTTGCTTCGGAAAGCATTAAAATTTATCAAGCTATTAGTGACGGAACTGTTAATATGGTTGATAAGGTATGTATGGTCTTGAGTCTTCATGAGTATTTTAAGCTTAATGTAACCTCCTATGTATTTACGAGACTATTGTGAATTTGCGGCAGTTTTTTGAGATGCAACGCAGTGATGCTTTGAAAGCTCTTGATATATACAGAAGGGTTGGGATGCAGGTATCTCTTACGATAAAATTTTCTTTCTCTATTATTAAAATTCATGTATTCATAAAATTATGTTTAAACACATGCTTTATACGTGCCAGGCTGAGAGACTCTCAGAGTTTTATGAAATATGCCGTAATCTTGATATTGGACGTGGAGAGAAGTTTATTAAAGTTGAGCAGGTTGGTTAGATTTTATATATACCATGCTTGTTTTTGCCAAAGTTTTTCAATTATTTTTATGAAATATAGTACTAAATGAACTGATTGATGATATTGAAGCCTCCGTCGTCGTTTATGCAAGCCATGGAAGACTATGTCAAAGATGCTCCCCAGGGAGTAATAGTTCGCAAGGATCAGGTATGTAGAGCATCAATATCTATGTGTGAAATGAAAGCATATAACTTCAAAATGTCTCTTCTATGTTGATGAAGTCATTATTCGTATGCTTTAAAAATATTTAATATATTTTAGTAACCGGTGCTTCAATATTAATTTAAAATTAAAACAGGCCATTGACAATAAAATTGCCGCTCCAAAAGAAGTTTTGGCTATTGAATACAATAAGGAACCTGAAGTGAAGGAGGAACGTCCGCCCTCACCCCCTCCACAGCCTGAACCTGTGAAAGTGGAAACACCAGCAGTACAACCACCACCTGATCTTTTGGTAATTACAGTGTTTTAATTTGCCCCGATTTTTGTAATTACCGACGGTTTCTTTGCCTGTAAGGTAGTTGCTATGCTTGCACTAAATTTTTTTCGTCTTTTGGTTTGCTTACTAGAATATGGAGGATCCTGTTCCAGCTGCAGCAGAGTTGGATGAGAAGAATGCTTTGGCTTTAGCCATCGTTCCCGTCGGTAAGTTGTTGCCTTTTGCCCTCATTCTATTAATACAATGAATAAAAGCCGGCAAATTTTCACAGTAAAAAATAATTAACAATAATAACAAGTTCATAGTGGTAACTGAAATTATTCCCTTGGACCAAATCTTTCAATTTTAGAGGAGAATCATGTGAAATGAACTAACTCCGACATCATTTTCCTTTTACGGCAGTTTGTTGGTAGTTACGAACTTAAGTTAACATTAGAATACTCTCTTTGATACTGAAACTAGATATCGTGTTTTGACCCCAATTTATACAATGTCTTGTTAATGGTGGTTTCAGCTGATCAACAACCTTCCGCTGTTTCAAATCACGCAAATGGAGCCACAGGGTGGGAACTGGCACTCGTTACAGCTCCTAGTTCAAATGAGAGTGCTGCAGCAGCTAGCAAATTGGTATGCTTTCTTCTTCAAAGACAAATTAGTAATAAATGCATCTAAATGAAACGGTCAAAATCCTTGCTTGTGCGTATGCTTTTTTGTTCTGTTAACAAGTGAGATGTCCTATTGGTTATTCAGGCCGGAGGTTTGGACCTGCTCACACTGGACAGTCTATATGATGACGCACTCAGAAGAAACAACCAAAATGTTAGCTATAATCCATGGGAGCAAGCACCGGCAGGAGGCATGATGCAACCGACAATGCACGATCCATTTTATGCCTCGAATACAATGGCTGCTCCACATTCTGTTCAAATGGCAGCTATGTCAAACCAGCAGCAGGCTTTCATGTATCAACAGCAGCAGCAAATGATGATGATGGCACCACAACAACAATCTGCTAATCCTTTTGGAAATGGTTATGGAGCCGCTGTTCACCCTTATGGTTCAGGTATGCCTGTTCAACCATACAATCCATATACAGGCCTCATATAGACGCGGAGACATGGAGAATAGACAAATTTGTATCATAGGTTCTGTGTGCCGTAGATAGCTAGAGTGAAATTCTTTTTGAATAAATATCAGAGGGGGGGTTTTGGCTTATAATATGATTTTTTATGTACAAGGTTATTGATATCAATATCTATTCAAACTGCTTAGAATTTCTTTTATCCTTGATTGGTTACTGTTAACACATTTAGCAGGAAAATTGTTCTTGATGAATTGAACTGTATTGTTTTCAGTTTCCATTCCCTGTATATGGTGGGAAATATATTCATTATGTGTTTCATGAGAATTGAGAACTGAGTAAATTTGGTGTAAGGAACAATAATTTTTTATTCATTGCTTTGTGTAAAGTCATACTATTCTGTAAGATGTTTAATATTTCCTACAAAATATATTTAAGTTTTAGTCTTTCTTCTAAACTAATGTGTAACACTGCAAATATTTCATTTTTTGTTTTCGAAGCTGGATTCGAGAATGACACATTCAAGTTTTTGTTAAATAATTCTGCTATATTAGCTCTGAATTTAAAACATTCTTTCTACCGATGGAAATTAGGAAACCGATTCAACTCATTCCGTTCACAATCCATATTTCACGGTTAAATCCACTTTAACTTTATGCAATAATAGAATAATTGTTGTAACCTACTATTTGAATGCATGGAATTATGAAGTCATATGTTTGAATATATTGATCATTAAAAGAATAACAACTAAAACTAAATCTAATTTTAGCAACTTTGTTGCACTAAAGAATATTAAAGGCTCACAACTGTAGAAATCAATAAGTTGGTTCTACACACATGCAACTATAAACTTACTCAAGGTCCATGAGGACCTTGAGTAACTCATATTTTAATACAATTTTAATATTTTATAATATATATAAATATAAATATATATAAATTTTGACTCTAAAATATGAACTATCCAATTTCAATCAGATGGTCTTGATCTTAATAACAACATGCAATCATGGTGTGTGACTGTACCCACTCCATATCCATCAGTTTGGTTATTTTCCATTTTAATTCATCATCCTTAATATTTAATAATACCTCTATTTATATTGATAGTTTAGTGAAAAGTTTTGAACTATCAAAAGACCATTGTCGTTTCTTAAAAAATAAAATAACCAAAAGACCATTTTCAGTACCACAATGATTTGTGAAAATAAGAAAGTTGGATGAATTTTATTAGATGTTTTGTGTTAAGTACTGCCTTCTAAGGAAAACAAGCTTTTGGGCCTGTTTGAATTTGGCTTATTTTTAAGCTTATGAAAATAGTTTATGCAAATAAATAAATTTGTGTTAATTCATAAGTTTTCAGCTACAAAAATTGTATCTTTTTATTATAAACTAACTTGAAAATATTATAATAATACATAAAAACTTATTTATTTACATAAGTTGTTTCGCATAAGTTCAAAAATAAGTTAATCCATGTTATTTCATATCTTCTTTTTAATAGAAGCATGTCTTTATAATATTTTGGATACTAGGGGTTTGGATAGTATTGAATAAATAGAAACATAAACGGCCCAAAATAAAATCCAACTTAAATTGATAATTGGGCCATAAATAGGCCCAGAAAGAAAGTCCTGAATCCATCATCACCATCATCATCGTCATCATCATAAAACACAATTCGACAGTACATTAGGGTTTCAGCACCAACCGTCACCGAAGAAGTGAATAGAGAGAGAGAGAGAGAGAGAGGGAGTGAATTTTTTGGCCGCGTCTCTTCCTCCGCACACACAACTTGTAACCATGGTACTTCTCAATTCCTTTCAAAACATAGATTGAAAATTTAACTTTTAATCAACTTATACATGCCAATATATGCTTATTTATTTATTTATGTTATCAGATCATTTCCGAGAAAAATCGTAGAGAGATCTCTAAATACCTTTTCCAAGGTATGTTAATTGTTAGGGTTTCATTTTGTTATGATTTTATTTTGACTGTTTTTGTTTGATTGAATTGGTTAAGTTGTTGTTTAGAGGGAGTTTGTTATGCAAAGAAGGATTACAATCTGGCAAAGCATCCAGATATTGATGTGCCAAATCTGCAAGTGATTAAGCTCATGCAGAGCTTCAAATCAAGGGAATATGTTAGGGAAACTTTTGCTTGGATGCACTATTACTGGTTTCTTACCAATGATGGAATTGAGTTCCTTAGGACTTATCTCAATCTTCCATCTGAGATTGTTCCAGCTACTTTGAAGAAACAGGCTAAGCCAGCTGGTGCAAGGCCATTCGGTGGTGATCGCCCTAGGTATTCGTCAATGTTGTTGTTTTTTAATGTTTTTTGTTGATGTTTATTTTGTGTTGTTTGAATTTTAATGAAATGTTGTTTTTGAATAGGGGTCCACCTCGATTTGAGGGAGAAAGGAGATTCGGTGGTGACCGTGATGGATATCGTGGAGGTCCTAGAGGACCTGGTGGTGAGTTCGGTGGAGAAAAGGGTGGAGCTCCAGCCGACTATAGACCTTCTTTCGGGGTAATCCTATTGCTTAATAATAATTGTTTCATATTTTCGTTGATTTAGTTAACGTGTGTAGTTCTAATGATTTTGTTATTTCCTTTGGTTATGTGGTTATGAGTAATGGATGTTGGTAGTATATTATTAACTTCAATATTACTATCTTTTAAGAAAATGCTAAACAGTGCCCCGGGGCACTTGTTAAGCTTATTAATAAGGAAATTTCACATCGAAAGTTGTAGTATATTATGAACTTCAATATTACTATCTTTTAGTTGAAACTACGTCTCAGTGTTTTAGAACTAGACTCATTTTATAACTTCCAAAATACTGCTATTCAAATTAAGTTAATTTGTACATACAAAATTTGATGTGCACTGATTTGTCATGTATGTTCAAATGTCAAAGAATGAAATTTACTTATCTGCAAAACCAAGTTTAGTGGTGCACTGTTAAGTGATTCAAAGTTATTATTACTTTTATTTTGTTTTTTACTTTGCTTAACAGAGTTGTTTCTTGGTTCATTGTTTTGTACAATTTGTGTCCTTCATTGTATCATATTGGTAGGAAGTTGGTATGCACTATGGTGTCTTTGCTTATTTCAGATTCTGTTCCAAGTTATATTGTTTAAATTTGAAGTTATATGTTTCCTTGTAATTCAAATTTTATTTCCGCATTTATGCAATCTTATTATCATTTGTCCTGATGAAGTTTCATTCTTCCGACTCTATTGCAGGGTCCTGGTGGACGACCTGGCTTCGGCCGTGGTTCTGGTGGTTTAGGAGCTCCAACTAGTTCCAATGATGCTTAAATGTAACGGTTTTCTGCTCCGGCTGATGCAATTTTTGCTGTTATTAGACTCTAGTATTTCCCCTCTACTAAAAGTTGTTTTATTTCTCTGATATTTTATTTAATATTCAGTTATTCATACAATGAGGATTTTGAACATGTGTGTGTAATTTATCATATGGTTTTTTGCTCCAATATTTTCATCACAATGAAACACAGTAGTCAAATCACAAACTGTGTTTTTTCACGGGGAATCTGTGTTTTAGCTGGTTTCTAGTTTCTACATGTGTTTTTCCATACTTTTATTGATTATTTTCTTTCTTGTGTAAATCTTTTCTTACTAAATAGCAAAGTTCTTTTGAAAAGAAAAGAGCATTGCAATTTTGTAAAAAAGATTTACACAAAAAAGAAAAATCTATAAAAATAGGGAATTTGACCAATCAAAATTTGGCTAATCATACATGGAAGAGAAAATGATTATAATTTGTAGGTGTTAAATGTTGATTTTTCTATTTTCTTACCAAAATTTTTCCTATTAAATAACATTTTCCTTTTCTAAAAGGGTAAGGTCACTCTTTATAGTATTATTATGGTACCTTGATTAGAATTACCTCTAGTAAAAAAAAAGTAACTTATTACACTCATAGATAATTTCACTATTCCGAGCAAATATTATATTTCATGCACAAAATGAGAAGCTTTTTCAAAAAAATTGGGCGAAGCTCATACAAATAGTGATCAAAGTATTTAATAGGCCATAAACCATAATTGTATTGACAAAAAAAAACTTTAGTCGAAAGTACTATGATTTGAAAAAACATAATAATACATTTGTTTAAAACTGTGCAAAAGACATGTTTTCTATTGGTCAATTAGTTATCTTTCAAAACAGAAATATGTATTTAGTTAGTATTGTATTTTATCAATTTATTGTCTTCTAAATATAAAATTAAACACACTTATAATACATACATCCGTATAAATCTTAGAAGAGATATTTCATTAGTGCTGTATTTTCTCAATATCTACTAAATAATTGTTTTAAAGAAACTTATTCTGCATTAATTATAATTTACTATATAATTACTTGTACAAGAGATAAATAAGGTTATATTGTCTCCTGAGTTTATTTCAGTTAACATGGACGTCACATTATATATGCAGTGGTCGGGATTCGAATTTCGATAATTTCACTTATCCACCTTAAGTGTGAAATTTTTAGTCACTAAATTATTTGACCAAAAAAAATAAAAAAATAAGGCTAATAGTTTTTTTTTGGAATAATATATATGGCTAATACTTTATTTCATTTTTCCTTTAACAACATTTTATAAATGAAAAATGCACAAGTTTTAAATATACTTGTAAAAAGCCGTTAAAAAAATATAAATATTCACTTACCAATAATAATAATAATATATTTGAACCTCTATTTTTTTTATGAGAAAAATTTAAGAAAAATAAAGTGTGATCCAAATAAGACTGTCTTTTTTATCAACCCAACTCTTTTAACATTTGTGATTTACTCTAGAGCGTAAAATAAATAATATTAACCGATATTTTTTTTCGAACAAGCAAAAATAAAATATATTAAATTGGACAAAATGATCCTATAACATATCTCGATCAACTGAAAATATACCAATCCAAGATCGAACCGGACTCCACAAGGTTGTAAAAACAGGACAAGAAAGGAACAAATGATGAATAAAAAAAATGTTAAACAATACCTCCAAATACTAGTTAAACATATGATGAATAAAAAAATGTTAAACAATACCTTAAAATACTAGTTAAACATACTAATACAAATTTTTATCTTAAAACTCGATATCTTTTTTTTTTGACAAATATAAAAAATATATTTGTTACTCTTAATTTTCTCAAATATCAAGAGATAAATAATCTTAAAACTCAATATCTTAAAAATATAAAAAAAAATCCTTTTAACATTAAATTCATCTCTGTAGATCAATATTATAGAAAAATGTACTTCCTACGGTCTCAAATATAAGCAACAAAACAAAAAAATTAAAAGTATTAAATATAAGTAAAAGTCTACTTCAATCATTATATTTTATGTCATTATTCTAATTTTACCCTTAAATTAAATATTGATTCAACCAATAAATATAATATTATACACTTTTCAAGAAGGGTACGATTGAAAATAAAATATTTTCTCTAGTCAATCAATGTACTTAATTTACTTTTTCAAAGGATGTTTTTTTTTTTTGAAATTTTACTTATATAGACCATAGGGATATCATAACAAATGAGTTTGTTTTTTCTCAAAAAAAAAATCAATGAGTTTGTTACTCTTGATTTTCTCACTTTTTACCACTTGCACAAACACTTTAAAATAAAATTCATTCAAACCTTAAATTTCACCGATATAGATTAAACAAAAATTAAGGTTTGTATTTTATTTCTTTTGACGTAAGCTAAGCTTAAGATTCTGTTTCTATATTTACGGAATAAAAAGAAAAGGTTTAGTTCTTCATCTCTCTCATGTGAGTCTCGTCTCCTTCATGTTTTCGAAACCCTTCGATTCTAATTCCAATTCCAATAGTTGCAGAAAAAAGTAGCATAAGTACTTGTACTTAAAGTTCAAATAATAAAAACAAAAATAGCAATTTTATTATTATTTAATTAAAACAGAAAAAAAAATGTCTTGGCTCTTCAACAACTCCAACAACCCTGTCACAGAATCTTCTAATCTTCACCGCACCGCTTCACCGTCTTCCACCGCCGTCGATCACGGCGTTAAGGAAGACCTCTCGCTTATTTTCCGCGGCGTCGCTAATTTCCTCGCTCCGCCTCCTTCGTCTTCTTCCTCTTCTTCGTCTTCATCTTCGTCTACCTCTTCCACCGTCGAGTCTACGCCGCCTTCGAAAACTCTCACTGGAATACGGAACGATCTCGTGGAGATCGGAGGAAGCTTCAGAAGTTCGCTTTCTCTTCTCTCGCCTAGAAAAGCTGTCACCGGAATCTCCAAGTTAGCTTCTCAATTGTTGCAGTCGGAGCGTGATCAAGAAGAAGTTGACGGTGGTGCGGTGCCTGGGACTGCGGATGATGTTGTTCGTTTTGTTAAGGAAATTTCTACACGGCCTGAGTGTTGGACTGAATTTCCCTTTCCACTCCATAATGGTACTTCAATTTTATTATCTTTGTTATTTGTTCTGAGTATGATTCTAAATTTAATCAATTGAATTTGTATAATCTGATTATAGAAAACGGACTAATTTTGTTGCTGATTTTTTAAGCTGATAATTTTCTTAATAAGGAACTATTGTTTCATCTATTTATGTATGTATGTGGTAGAAACAATTATTAGTCGGACTGGCGGCTGAGAATTACCGGGTTCCCTGCCCATGGGAACTAGAGTATTAATACCAAAAAAATAAATGTTAATCTTGATTAAGTTGAATTTGGAATAGAGAAATGGATAGTAAATTGTAAATTGGTACATAGTTTATGATGCTTTGCTTGAAGGTACTGTTTCCTACCAAGATGGGACAAATGCATGACATATTGAATTTGTTCAAATATAATCGATGATTTAAACTAGGGACAATGCTGAAAGCTAGCGGCTAGCGTAGCTGCAGGCATACAGTGTGGTAAAAAGTTATTCCGGAGTTTGAAGAGATACCTTAGTTGTGAAATCCTTTTGCGCCATTAAGGGTAGGTGTAGGCTTATCTAGTAAATTTAAAGCAATGTCAACAAAAGTCTTGAGTTCAATTCCTTAAAGAGAAAGCAAAGTCAACAAAAAGGTTTCTTGAGCTCAATTCCTTAAAGATAGAGCAATGTCAACAAAAAGGTTTTGAGTTCAATTCCTATGTGTAGTTATTTATTGGTATGTAATCTATTAGTGCTGCCATAACCTTTTGTTAAGGTTTATGACATGTCACGACCCTTGAACAGGGCAACCTTAACCTCCCCCTCAATCTGAACTTTTTCGTGCCCACTCATAAAAAATATCTACGTTTTCTTTATACTTAGAGGGTACAATCTGATATTTTTACAAAACGTAGTCTTATTCGACAAATTTTATTACTTCTGAGTTGCTTGTTATTTTCTTTTCCAAATACTGTATCTTGGGAATCAGCCTCTTAGAATTATGTTGGGGCAAATTTCTATGAAAAACTGATGCAGTGCTCATTCGGCAATGCTGATTTCAAAGAAATTATTTCCACTGTGAAGCTAGTTCAATATGAAGTCCTCAGTACCTTTGTTTTTCTCAGAACATATCTTGTTTAACACTCGATACTCATGTGCATGAATACAATGAAGCAAAAAAAACATCTGTGTTACTTTATTTTTATCCTACTCAAACATATAAGGAGATTGACAGATATTAATACGGAAATGTGACTTCTTTTTCAGCAGATTGCAGCCTATCCAATTCTCAGAGAGAACATGCACTGGCTATTGAACAACTGGTGCCAGAATTTGTTACACTCAGAATGAACCTTTGCAGTTACATGAATGTGGAAAAGTTTTGGATGATCTATTTTCTATTAATACTTCCAAGACTTAATCAGCATGACTTTGAGCGCCTATCGACCCCCAAGGTAAGCCATGATTATTCAATATTGTTTTACTTTCCAATGATTCACACAAATAGAAAGGCCAAATGTGTGTTAAATTCCTTTGATGTCTATGCAGTCATTAGCTTTTTAAAGCCACCTTATTTATGTGAGTTTTATTCATGCATGTTAGTCAGATTCGACCATTATAGTATGAACACTTGTTGTATTTTTCATTTTCAGTGATTGTGACTTAGAAAACCACAAGCCATTGCATTCTGAACATGTATAGTACATATCAGTAAAAAAAATGTGTTGTGGCCAAGATAATACAAAGAACTATATATGAAGTATTATGATATGATATTCATATAGCCTTGTCATATGCTCTTGATGACAAATTATGCTTTATATTATTTATACATGCTTAATTGAAGTGATTCTGTTTATTATTTTGTTCTTTAATACAGCTTGTGTTGTTTTATGTGATGCATGAGTTTTTTTTTTTTTTGATAAGCTTATGTGATGCATGAGTGAATACTAATGCTGCTATCTGTTGCCAGTCTCTGCATGGCCTTTGTTTTTTTTTTTTTTTTTTTTTTTTTGTCTTTTTGATAAAATATCATTGATCAATGGCTTTTGGCACGAGTTTCTTCTGTAGTTTTAGTGTCTGTCCTTGTTTATTTCTAGGCATTCTTTCCTTATGATTTGGTTATGTTAAATATTGTCAGATTGATTGGTCTATTGCACCCAACATTTATGAAATTGAAGATAAATTTGTAGATAGTTATTATGACCTTTCCTCTATTTTTACATGTCTGGATAGAAACATTTTCTAAGGCTTTGTTTGGTAGGAGAGGGAAATGGAGGATTTATAATAAGCTCTCACTGGATTTGGAGTTTTTAAAACAGAGGGAAAGGGTTTGGGAATTTTAAAAAAATCCTCCTCCACAGCCCTCTTTCGGTGCTTTTTTTATTCCCTCATATTTGAGGGTTTACCCTCCCTTCTACCACCCCCTCTCCCCCAAAGTCTTTCCTCTATTGCTTTCTATCTTCCAAACACAACCTATAGGTTTGTTTGGGAGGCGGTTTAGGAGGAAAGAGAAGGAAGGGGCACTGTTTGGGAGCATTGTTAAAACAAGGGAAAGGGTTTCAGGAGTTTTGAAAGTTTTCCAGAAGCCTGCTTTACTCATTTTTTGAATTTGAGATTTAAACAAAGTGGGAGCCTAACATCCTTCTCCCCCCTCCCCTCACTTTCTCGTAACTTACAAACAAAACCTAAATATCGGCTATAATATCATATGTTGTTCTCTTTTTGTTTTGTTAGATTGTTGAAGCAAGAGACGTTCTTCTACAAAAACTTGAAGAGAGGAAAGATATGCAGGCCGGAGAATGCAGTAAATCAGGTATTGCGGATATACATCAAGATGGTAGGGAGGATAGTGGAACAGAAAGTATCACATTTGATCAAAACCAGATATTGACTGAGGTTACAAATGCAGCAAAAGGTTTAGAAATCGATGACACAGTCAATAGTGAAAAGTGGTTGACAGATACAGATATAGATGCTAATTCATTGGCTTCCTGTACAAAACATCAACATGAAGAGGACATCTCATTCAGTGACTTAGAGGAAGATGGAAGTTATAGTTCTGATAATAGATTATCAAGCCATGGAGAGGCCATCAGGGGTTCATCGCCTGAAGGTTCAGGTGACTGGGTTCAGCTACGTGAACGTGAGAAAGGTGGCCGGCAGAAAGCTATCCGTGTGAAAGGTAAGGATTCTGAAGACGAGTCAAATGATTGGCTCGCTGTTGACGGGTTTAATTAAATAAAGATTTTCTCTCTACTTGTGAAGGTACAGCATTTTTTCTTCTTTTGGTTAGTTCTTTATTTATTTAGGAATTCTCAATTCCTTTATATTAAAATGTTTCATATAGTATAATTAGAAAATTTCCATTACTGAGAATGTGATGTCATAGTTGTAAAATAATTTGTACTATGTTCACTTCCATTAATATTAATATAATAGTCAACTATTCAAGAAAAAATTACTATACTTCAAGTTGGTTAATCATCAGTTTATATAAAAAGGAGGATAAAAGTGAAGTTAAATAAGACTCTAAATGGACAACACTTCAAAAAAAGTTATTGACTATGTTTGAAACATAGTAATTATAGTTTTAACTTTTTTTAATAAGCAAATATTAGTAATTAGGTGTCTAGGCTAGTTTTCAAGATTTTAACCATGATCTTCTTAGTAATAATTCTTGATGGTTTTACATCAGCTTAAGTTCTGCAAGTCTTATTATGTGAGATGCTGAATGTTGGGCCTAACTTAAGAACATTATTAACATGATAAATAAAAAATTGCCCTTTGCACATTTCAAAGGTTATTATAATATCAAGTGAACGCAAGAGAACAATGGAAAAAAAATTACAAAGTGTTCCTTTAGAATAGTCAACATAAACCCAATACAACAGGGTATCTTGCAATGCAAGGTGATCTACATTGCATATCAATTTTCTAAAACTTGCACAAGCCTATGGACATTATAAATGATTGTATCCCAATAAATACAAGTATGACTATCCCTTTTTTTGGTTGACCCAATATGAATTATTGGTCAAAAAAAGCATTGCAAAAAAGAAAAATGATTGATAGCTTTGAGAGATCTTATCTCCAGCAAGAAGTCAAGAAAGGACCATGGCACATAAATGCTAGTATAATGTAAAAGACTATGGCAAAAATCATAATAAGTGTAATCCTGCAAAAAAAGAAGAGAGAAAAGATCATTACTAGAAATTTAATAAATCAAAAGCTTAACCCCAAGATTAATAGAAATTGGACACTTACGTTAGCCTAACATTCATCCACCACATGTTGTTTTTATATCGACGAGATTGTCTTTTGAAACGAATTGAACTGCTGTTCATTGCCGAAGTTTTCTCAACCAGCACTTCTAAACGACCACCTCTCTCCAACACTTTCTCAATGTTATCAAGCATAACCGTTCTCACCTATATATAATTATCATTATCATAATGTTAGTTTTCATAAGTTAAAACTATATATAGGAAGCTAGTATTTATATTCTCAGAGATTAAATTAAGAGGGTGTTACAAAGTCAAAGATTTTGGTGGTCTTTCAAATAAACAGCTACAAATTGGACACTTAAGTAAAAAATATTTAAAGAGAACCAAATGATTATGAAGTGAATTACCTGAGTCATTTCACCTTTGAGACGGTTTAATCTGTCAGCATTTGGGTCAGTAGAGTAATAATCCATCTGTTGACTGAGAACCCTGGAGAATTCATCATTCATGGTATATGCAGGAGCTGAAAGAATTGCACGAGCATATGTCTTCACAAATCTATTATGAATATCTTCAAGAAATGAAAATGGAATCCTTCCTGCAGTGATTCAACCACAAGATTTGAATGAAGGTTTTGTCATAATTTATTTTGACCATCCAAAAAATATATCACCTAAGTGATGATATCAAGTGTCCATAGTCATCATGTATGTAACAACCAACAAAATGTTGGTGTTCAACAATCATAATTCATAATCTTAGAGTTTGGGTGCATTCATTATCACTATGAATGCATTATATCAAATTGTATTCTTTATCTGTTCTTAGTCCTATACTATGAGTTTAAATTGATCTAGTTGTCAATGCAATACAATAAGGATTTTAACTGCAATTGTTTTTTTCAACAGTTTTCAGAATAGGTGGTATCATATTACATTGAGTTTTTGAGCAAATAAATAAGTATCTTTATCTAAAATCTTGAAGACATTATGCATACGGAGAGAGTGTCAGCAACACTCTCTTTTGAACACTTCTCTAATACTCACTCTCTAATTTGTTAACATCAATGTGGTCCCTCACTTTAGAAATAGGTCTCGTATAAAATGGTGAGATCCACATATGCACAATTTTATGGACGCGTCCTACGCTATTTTAGAATTTTCTTTTAAATTCAAGTGGGGGATTGTTGGAACAAAACACATTATGTGTGAATTGAAAATAAAATGTTTGAGTCCCACATCGGGTACTAGAGCATGCTAGTATTATTATATACTAATGTGTATTTTGAGAATAAAATATTAAGTCTCATATTTATTAAATTGTTTTTTTTTTGAGTGAGACTTTGCTTAATAACCGATTAGTGTTTCCTATTTGACTTTTTCAAAGTCATTTACCCTCACGTGTTCAGTTTAGTGTTTCCTTGTTTTGTTATAAATTTAGAGAGAAAAAAAGGAGCACCAGGTAATCCAAGTAATGAAATGAATTTACTTCATTACTTGGATTACCTGGTGCTCCTTTTTTTCTCTCTAAATTTATAACAAAACAAGGAAACACTAAACTGAACACGTGAGGGTAAATGGCTTTGTAAAAGTCAAATAGGAAACACTAATCGGTTATTAAGCAAAGTCTCACTCACAAAAAAAAAAATTTAATAAATATGAGACTTAATATTTTATCCTCAAAATACACACTAGTATATAATAATACTAGCATGCTCTAGTACCCGATGTGATACTCAAACATTTTATTTTCAATTCACATATAATGTATTCTTTGTTCCAACACCAACAAGTCTGAACATCATTAAATTAAGTCAGAAGGGGAAAACTAAACAGCAACAAAAAAATTTGTGGACATGAAGTGAAGTATACCACTTGTTCTTCCCACAAAAGTGTTGGCTCATGAGGGTATTTTAGAGTTCATTACATTGAGTTTTGAGCAAATACATAAGTATCGTTATCTAAAATCTTAAGACATTATGCATATAGAGAGTATCGACAACACTCCCTTTTGAACACTTCTCTAATTTGTTAACATCAATGTGGGTTCCTCACTTTAGAAATAGGTCTCATATAAAATGGTGAGATCCACATAAGTTTCACCCAATTAAAAAGTGAGTGTTTGAGAGAGTTCAAAAGAGAGCATTGTTAGCACTCTCTTCATTGATTCCGATCCTCTTTTTATGAGGTGGAAATTGACTATTATCAACAGGGCTCTAAGCCTCATCTTTAATCGACTCGGGTTCGAGGGTCTGGCCGCCTTGGCTATTGGCTTTATGGTGCGAGCACTATTCAGTGCCGCCGATGGGGGGATCTCCTTCGGGAGCAGCGTGATTCCTCACGGAGCAGCCGAATCCACCAGCTCTGAAGGTCCCAACCGGTATATGGATCATGTCACTTATATGTTGCATAACATTCACTCCTCCATCAAATATTAGACTTCTAACTCACCTAACTCATCAAGTGTGAGTTTATCCATTATTTGGATATGTACCCTTAGTGGGAAGCCTAAAACATCATCAAAGGAATACACCTTTTTTCCCACCACATTGTCAGAAAGACTTATGATACAATGAATCGGTGGAACCACCAACTTTGATATCATTGTTGGGTGTATGAGACAGTCATCTCAAATTCTCATTTATACGCAGTGGCGGAGCTAGGACCTTGGCTCAGGGGGTGCAGACAATTAAATGTTAAATAAGTATCATATCGGTTGCGGGATGACCTGAATATGTGTTTATAAAGTAGAGGCAATTTTCACCTTACAAGCCAATTTTGAGTTAAGTTAAACCCACCACTCAATTCTAAGATTAAATTTTATTAATAAATATAATCGTATATATAAAATGAGTGATAGAAATTGGTTTGGGTGTCACGATGAGTTTAATTGAGTTGGTACAAGTATCACGTTATATATGTAAAAACCGAAGTTTGAACATCAAACACTCTGCTCTTTTTTTTACACCAAACACTCTACTTACTCACCTTAAAAATGTAAATTTTTTGTAACTTGACTAGGCTACCTAACAAAAAAAATATATTAGATTAGAGTGTAACAAATAAATTACACAATTTTAGTAATTTTTGATGCAAAATTTGAGCCAAACTAATGAAAAACACTTTAGTTAATTACAATTAATTAATTACTACTCCGTATCATATAAATTAGGTACTTTCCAGACAGTTGAGAAAATAGGTGCAGCCAGCTGGTGCAAAACTTAAATACCAGGGGGTTCAAAATAAATATAATTGGAATTATTAGTGGAAATTCCTCAACTTGAGGGGGTGCAAGTGAACCCCTGGTCACTATGTTCCTCCGTTACTGTTTATACGTTGCTCAACATCCATTTTTTTATTTAATGTAAGACTTCTAACTCACACTTAAAACACAAAAAAAAGGGGGAGCATTATCAAAGTTGACCCATTAGAGTGAATTTTGGTGCCAATTTGTTTCCCTTTCATTCTTTGCTAGACATATTTTAGCCTCATATATAATCACATAACAATAATTTTGGGGTGATCATGTTGATATAACATGAATTCAAGAATAGAGTGAAAAGGTAACCAAAAAAACAAGATTAATTGTCTAAGTGATATCTAACAAGTTTAATTACTCATAATTTCCATTCCATCTAAAACTTAATAAATCATATAATCAAACAGCACCAAATCCATAAAAAGCAACATGTGAATCAATTCATCAGCAACATATAATTCGGATCAAAGCTTTTTCAATCAATTAACCAATCCAAACACAACCAATAAAGAAGAAAATACAAAGATAAGGAATTGAAACATACTTCCAAATGCTTCCTCAGCCATACAAAGAACCGTGAGACCATCGCATCTCCTAACATGAAAAACATAGCGATCGTGCGAAAACGAAAGATTGCTATCATTATAATTTTCAGTCCCTTGATTAATCTTGTTAAGTATTTGTTTAGCTACAACACTAGCATTGCTCTGAGTCGCGCTAAACTCAGCCAAAACAACCTCTCCCCTCGCAACCATTCCATACAATATCCCCATATTAATGATGCTTAAAGCAAGTACCTTTTGATTTTGGAGTGAAAGATGAGATTTTTTGAAAGTTTAAGGTAAAGGGTGGTTGAAAAGTGTGACGGAATTGGTTTTGGAGGAAAAACACCAAAACCAAGACAAAGAAGAAGAGAAAACAAAGTGAGCATTTTGATTAGATTTGATGTCCAAAAATGGAGTTATGGGGTAAACGACAGTCTGGAAATTGAATAGGAAGCTCAACCTCTTACCATTTTTTATTTATGTTTTGTTTAGTGTGGCGTTTTTGGTGCCATCCTAATTGGCACAAAGTTAGGAACCATTGTTGTTGAAAGTTTGAACAGTATTGCTATATAAGGAAAGTAGGCACATTGGAAAAAATAAGGTTACTTGTATTTTTGGTCAACTGTTTTTTATTCATTAAATAAATGAAGTTATAATTCTTTTTCTCTTTTTAAAGAATTTAGCATCTAAACTCACATTATATGTAAAAAAGTGGTGAATCATAAAATACACGTCCTTTCATTATTTTAACGTTAATACCTTCTTTACTTATGTGTGCACTAAACGAATTTTATTAAAACTTGTGACAATGTACGTACATATCAAAACATTTCATATGTTATACAAATTTTACCATCTGAATTGTATATACGGGACAATTTACATAATACTTTTACCCAAAAGTTTTGGTCACAATATTTTTTTTACGCCAATGCATTATGTACTACCCGTACATGCTTAGGTCGTCTCAAAGAGACCTTTGATTTGGTGCAGTCGGCACCCATGGTTGTACGTGTAGTCAGTGAGATTAAGATCATTTGAATAAGATCGAACGGTTAATATTTAAAGATCGGAGTTTTTATATTTTAACTGCATTTAAATTTGAACCATTTGATTTAATCATACAACTCTAATGCGCCGATTGCATCCCATCAAATGCATTGAATATTATTTTTTTAAATAAGCCAAAATGAAATATATTATATAAACAAAACCACTAATCTCTTCGGCACAAGATATATCAGAGAAGATTGTGGAAGATTACAAAAGCGTCAGAGAGGTAAAAACATGAGAAAAAAAGTTATACAAGGCCCGAAAAAAGTATAACATTAATATAAATTCAAATAAATCGACAATAAACTCTAAAATTGCTCCTGACTCATAAATCTAGTGAATTGTGATTATCTATGTTAGCCGAGAATGAAGCACCGCACAACAGCAACAAGAAAACAAACATAAAACATTAGTAATAGTAGCCAACATGCTACAAACAATGTCCTTACTAAGAACTAAGACAAGCAACTAGAACACTCATGAGCTTGAAAGCTTTTTCAAGTCCTTAACAACACAAACTTAGAACAAACAGAAAATAAAACCTAATGCAACTAAAAGTCTAAAACAACAAAGATTAAAAAAACTAGAAAGCAACATGAGAACACAACAAATTTAGAACACAACACTACACCACATCATTTCGTTTCGTCATATCTAGGTAGAAAGACACCAAGGGGCTACTAACTTTTCAACACGTAGGTTCTGACACTGCTTATTTTCGGATCGTATTGATCATGTCATAGGATTTTTTTTTTCTCAAAATTTTCATTTTTATAACATTCACTACTTAAGTAGTAAAAAGTTAAAATATAAAAGTAGAAGAGTGCGCGAAAAATATAAAAGACGCTAAAAAAAGTTCCGGTAGACGAAGTGTCCTATATGGACAATGTTAATAATTGTCTGGAAGCTTCAATGAAAGATTTGGACCACATTATGTCTATGGTGGCTCTGCCTAACAATTGTGGGGTTTGGGAGTAAAACATTTGGACTATTCAGTCTTTGTCTTTTGATAAGTGGTCAATTTTACAGTGTATAGGTCTTCTTGCATCATACATTAGTTAACTTTTATCATTAAATCAATAAATTTTATTACTATATTAAATAAAATATGATGTGATTTATTGATCCTATAAATAAAGTGGAGCCGCATTTTTTTGGATTTTGAATTTTTATAAGTAATAATATATATATATATATATATATATATATATATATATAGTGGAGTTTTTTTTAAGCATGCAATATTAGTGGTTACCTTTGCAGAGAAGTAATTGTTAGTAAGAGGGATAAAAAAATTAATGCAAATATAAGTCAAAATAAATAATTGGCATAAAGATTATCCAATCTAATTTAATATAATATAATAGTCCATTCTATTTTCAATCCTTGATTTAACGGGTGATAGAGAGGTAGGTTATGATTCTCTTATGTGAGAGACATGAACTAATTTGAGATATTGACAGAGTCGGAGATCTATTTGAGAATGAGTTACAGAGTCAGAGAGCAATTTACCGGTTTACTCATTTATCAATTATACATTTATTCGTTCAATAATTCATACTTTACATTTTTCATAAAATTAATTCATTCTTTCTTAATAATTACACTTTCTTTTCTCAATAAGATTGAATTTCTAGTTTGGCTCACATTATGCAATGTATTGTGACATTGTCTCACCATTTGCCCCCTGCCACTAATCACATCACAAACCAAGGTTGTCTCACATAGAATGAGATGAGATCAATAATTTGCCTTCTTGTATATACTACTTCAACTATATAATAATTCATTCAAATCAATTTGAATCCCCATCATCCTTCCCCCTCGTGTATGCAAACTATATGTTTCTCTAATGTATTGCAACTTGACACATTTGCACTTGCACATCAATAATTTTCATAAAAAATTAAAATTAATATTACTACTCAAGCATAAATATCTAAAACATCCCATGTGTTTACAACTCCACACACCGTTTTATTTAACCAACTCCACACACCATGTTTATTAATTTTAGGGTTAAATATGTTTTTGGTCCCTACAGTTTTGCAGAATTTCGTTTTTAGTCCCTGAAGATTTTTTTCACACTTTTTAGTCCCTGAAGTTTTTTCAGTCAGTGTTTTTAGTCCCTACTTTTCATTCAACTCGTGCATATCATTCGAAATTATAATTTTTTTTCCGCGGTCATGTTTAGTACATTATAAGAGTCTCTCTTACAAAAATTTAAATTTTTTTAAGAAGAGATGAATTAAATATGAATTTTTTAGTTTTTTGCACATAAAAATTCATAAATAATTAATCTTATGTTAAAAAATTCTAAATTTTTATCGGAGATGTTCTTATAATATTATAAACATGAATACAAAAAATCATTCAAAAATTTGAAAGTATACAAGAGTTTCATTAAAAGCAGGGACTAAAACCACTTACATGAAAAACTTCAGGGACCAAAAAGTGTGAAAAAAATCTTCAGGGACTAAAAACGAAATTCTACGAAACTATAGGGACCAAAAACATATATAACCCTTAATTTTATAAGAAAATTTTATATAATATACAGTTGAACTCAAGTATTAATGAACTTCAAACGAAAAAGAATCAGAGTTTAAATTTTTGCTAGAAAATCATTGATCATATTTTATATAAACCGAACTCTGAATTACTATAACTTCTTTCTCCTAAAAATCGAAGAATTAAGACAAAAAAGTAAGAAAATTCTATATAGCTAGAAAACCCTCCCCCACCCAAGAACAGCTCCAAAAATGGATGTACTTGATTGAATTGCATTGTGATTACTGATAAATCATGTCCACTACATTATGATGACCGGATCAATTGACACATGAGTAGAGTAGAAGAGATGAGTCTCTAGTCACTATGAAAGCACTCCTCAGCCATTGGTTTTTTTGTTCTTGCATGAAAACTATAAGGATACATTAATTTCAATGTTTGCTGGATGCAGTATGGAGAGTTTTGGAGATACCATAGACGACAAATTTCCAATTAATTGGTTTTAATGTCTTTTGTCTATCATCGGGCTGGATCCTGTGCTTAAAAACGTGTGGGCCGAACAATTTTTACCATTTAACTTCATCAACATTCCATAAAATTTTCACTCTCTAGTTGTGGTGATTTCCAATTTGCATGGTTCTTTTTTGGAGAAATTTAAACTCAAGTAAGAACGTGATGCCAAATCTACCAAAACTACAAAAGGAAATCTCTACAAAACGCAAATGCACACACATAAAAGAAGTAAAAAGCATTAGAATTTGAGAGGCCCTATACTCAACCACAAAAGTTAGTTTGAGAGTTGAGGTTTGCACTATATTATAAAGGTTATCTTTGCCATATCTCTAGCCAATGTGAGACTTCTAACACACCCCCTCACGCCCAACACTATTGGGCTTGGTGCGTGGGATCAACAACAACGGGTGGCCCAAATATGGGAGGTCTCCACAACAATCAACAAATGGATCTAGGATAGGCTCTGATACCATATTAGAATTTGAGATGCCTATACTCAACCACAAAAGCTAACTTGAGAGTTGAGGTTTGCACTATATTATAAAGGTTATCTTTGCCATATCTCTAGCCAATATGGGACTTCTAACAAAAAGAAATAAAAATATAAACCACAATTTCTCGATTAAAATATTTTAGCGTTAAATACGTTTTGAATTTAATTTATATATACTGTCAGTGTAAAGTTATTTTACACATGCGTCCAATAATATATCAACACATCATGTATTGTGTTTAAAAACACATGATGTGTCATATTCATTAAATGATATGACAACATATGATTGGATGCATGTGCAAAAAAAAATTACACCGACAGTGCACAACAATTAAACTCCTAAGTTGCAGCAAGATTATTCTTTCAACTTTTCTATCTTCCTCCATGAAATATTTAGACTTGTTAATTGCCATAAGAAGTTAATCACCATATCAAATAAAGTAAATGAACAATCAACTTTAAAATAGCCATAATAATACTTAAAAAGGACCACACATGTACAATTATCTTGTATTTTGAATAGATAAATGTTTACAAAATTTCAATTATCACTTTGGCTAACTATTCGGATCTGGATTTACTGGTGTTAAGAAATAACGCAGTTTCATGCTGTAATCAATCATGACTATTGATTTGAGATCAGACAGTTCAGATTAAAAATTAATACAGTTTTATAAAGCAAAATGATCTCAACCCGCCAATAAAAAATTAGGTATTCATACATACATATATATATATATATATATATATATATATATATATATATATAATTAGGAAATCTCACGTGGTAAGTGTATACCAATCCAATACTACTACTAGAAGCTTAATATCATTGCATTGGGCACATGCATGTGTTGAGTACTGCTGCATTAGCTAGCAATAAACACATAAAATGGGTGGTGAAAGAAAGGAAAATAAAAGAGATATGATGATATCACATCAAAGGAAGGGAATGGTGATTCACGGATATACAAAATTACAAAACTAAGAAAACTTTATAGTGTACTCATCACTGTATCCCATCACGGACCAAATACTACGCATCACAATCAATGAGACACTCACTCTTACTCTTTGTATCATCCTTTTCTAATTTCTGTATCTTTTCACAAAAACCTTCTCACATGGTTGCCAACCTGTACTCTTTCCCCACTTTCCCTTAATTCACACTTCCTTTTTATTCTCTTTACAGTACTTTGCTATTGCTTTGCTCATCTCTACGTTTTTCCTACTGCTTAGTCCAATACTCATTTGCTCGAATGATTATTAGTTGTTTGTTTTGATGCATTTGTCGTTTTTCAATGGATAAGATGATATGTTGGTTAGTTTGCATTTTTCTTTTTGAATCGGTAAAATTTATTATAACAAACAATCCGATTGAGCACTAGACAAGTCCGAATGTTGAAAGGAAGTACAAAACACTATACTAGTTCTTTCGACCAAAAAATAAAGAAAATGATTTTCTTATTAATCAGACGATTATGCTAAGAAAGTGACTTTGTTTCTCGGTCGCAAATTTTTATACTATTTTAAAGAGTGTTTAGTATAGAAGACTATACTACTATCTAATATTTCATGAAAAATAAAATAAAGGAGAAATGTTAAACCAAGTAAAGACTTGTTTGAAAGATTAAACACATTGAAAATAATCATTACAATAGATATCGGTAGTTGAAAGATTTCAATATCATACAAAATGAAGATTGTCGTGTTTCTTTCTACTGATTAAAACTATCCCATTGAAGTTAGTCTAGGGTACACCCCTCATTCTTTTTAGATCTTTGGTAGGAAGAGAACATCATCTTGATCTACACTCCTTGTGTTGTAGGAAGAAGGAATGCTTCCCTGATGAAATTCTTTAAGCTACCTATTGATAAGTTAGGCACTTTATGGTCTTTGAAATAGTTTGAAAATAACCTTTTATTTCTTCCAACAAGAGAAGCCAAATTTATCTTGACCAATACAATATTTGACATCCAAGATGGTGTAGCGACCCAAATAATATCTTGTGAATTATTATTATTATTGAAAGCATTGGCTATTTCTGAAAGTTTACGACAAATTCATACTTTTTGAAAATATATTTGAAATTAGAGTCCTCCAAAGAAGTAGTTTGGGAGAAATACGAGAAAAAGTGACAATTAATTAATTAATTTAGTAGTTTATAATGCATCATCAATACAACTATCCAATTTAATTGGTGCTTCATAAAAAATGTTTGATAGATTGAGAATGAAATCAAATAAGAAATATCCATAGTTTAAAGATGAATTCAAATAACTTGTGACATAAATTGGTGCTTCATTAAAAATGTTTGATAGATTGAGAATGAAATCAAATAAGAAATATTCATAGTTTAAAGATGAATTTCAATAACTTGTTACATATAGACACATATTGAAGGGATGCCTCCACTGTAGTCAAGAATAATAGATAATAACTTCATTGATTAGAGCACAGAGTATTGTACTCTATTAATTTACTCTATTCTTCATTTTTTTTTTCTTCTTTTCTTTCACAACTCTATAGGATTCTTCTATTGTACTTAAACAGAGTAAACGATAATAAAAATATAGAGAGAAATAAAAATTGAAAAAAAAAACATGATAAAATAAAAGGCTAAATTGACTATGAGTATTCGTTTCGATGATTAAAATCATAATTTCAAAAATATTATTTTTAGAAACATTATTATTAGAAATTTTATTTCTATTAATGAATTTGGTGAACAATTAAAATTCTTAGAAATATTTTTAAAATTTTAAGAATGAAATGAAACATGGAAATCAAAGATTATCAAGCTCGCATTTGCAAGAATAAATTTTGAATCTATGAGACTGAACACCTCATATTGTTTATTTGTTTTTACTTTAGTCAATAAAAATACACTATTTTTACCACTAAGAGGTAATTGTTCGAAAGAGATTAAATTCTCATAACATATCAACTAAAATTTGAATTCTAATTGAGAAAGGTGTTTACGATTACTGACTGGCAAATGACATAATTTTAAATAGAATTATCTATAGGGTCATATAAAAACAAATCAGAGAAGAAAACTATGTCAAACTTAATTAAGGACAAATTTCGATGGTTATAGCAATTTAGAGAAGCCTGAAGGTGATTGTATAATATATATATATATAATACAAAATTTATGTGCATTCTTTTAGGTGCTTTTTTCGTATGGTTTTTAACATAACAAACTTTAATTTCCTCAAATCTTTAATTTTCTTAAAGTTTGTTATATCCACAAAAATGTGAATTTTATGTTAAGAACCATACGAAAAACACCTAAAAGAATGTACCTAATTAAAAGTTTGTTAACTTAGACCCACCTAAAAACATGAAGGTTTAAGTTAGCAAAATGCATATTTTTACTTTGGACAAAAAAATCAATTATCACTACTCAAACATGTTATAAATAGAATGGTACTTATGTCAATGTCATTTAATTAATTAAAGAAAATAATTAATTGAAGTGGAAAAGTCATGTGCATTTCAAGTAACTTCCAATATCCGATAAATCAAGTGTTCTATGTTAAATAATGTGTCCCTTTTTAAAAATAAAGTGGGTGTAAATTAGCAAAGTGGGTGTAAATTAAAGATCATTTTAAAAGAAAGTTACAAAACTATCCCTCAAATTACTAGTTTTAAATAATAAATATGGATGGTTTTTTTGTCCAAAGTGAAAAGTTGCACATTGCTAACTTAGATCTTCATGTTTTTAAGTGGGTCTAAATTAGCAAACCCCTTAAAAATAATATATTATATATTTTAAATAATTACACATGAATAAAAGGCAACAAGTTACACCAATATTTATGAAATATTCGACTTGCATGAAATGTGATTATTGTGGTGTTTATATTTCAATATATTTTAAAATGTAATGATTTATTTTAAAAACAATTAGCAACAAAATTTAGAAAATAGTACAAATCATGCTCATGGTCTCATTCTTCGCTCTCATAATTAAGAGGATTGCATGATGTCACAAATATGTTATGGATTGAGAGCATGCTGTCTGTATTTCTTCATATAGGTGCATGCCTTTGCTACCTAACCTTAGCATTTCTTGTGCTATTTATGAGTGCATGATTAATATATTTTTCTTTTTCTAAAACAATTAATGATATTTTGACAAATAGGAAAAAATCCAAATTTTAAAATAAAGTAATGGTCACAATTAGGATTTTCATTATTTGACATCAGAATATACTCTCAAATTATATTAGGTGGTCCAATAAATCAGGTACTAGCAGTGAAAAATAAATAAATATGAAGAATACATTTAGGGCAAGGAAGGTTCAATCACAAATTCCCAAAAAACAAAAACTATATAGTGATTGAAATTATGCAAAAGTGGCATCTAAAGTGGACCATGCATATATGTGTAGAAAAAAAAAGTGGACCACATATATCATGCCATGTTAATATGTTATTATCAATCACAGAAGAACTAGATCTTTGTCAGAAAAATTCACTAATCACTAATTATTATTATCAAATCATAAAGTATTAGATCTCAAATATCACTAATCATTATTATCAAAATAAAAATTCACTAATCATTAATAATTCAATCAAAGGAAAAGGTCAATAATATATAATTGTAAAGTTTATCAATCTATACTACACATCACACGCACATCACACTTTAATTAATCAATCAAATTAATAATTATAGACCAAATTATAAATCCCTAAAAGGAAGGTATTTTCTTTTGGTACATAGATGAAACGACAATGCCTTCATAAATTCACATGGTGTCCGTCCAAATAATTTTAGTATATTTTTACCGGTTGAGATTGATTTAATTTAGTTAAGATTTATGCAGTGTTTCATATATTCCACCTTAAACACTAAGCAAATTTTATTACGACAATTAACTCTAAAATATGAATATGAAAGTTTAAACATTTAATTTTATTATGAGCTGCATGATTGCATGTAATCCTAATCAGTAATTAACCATGATGAAATTTTAGTGCATAGATGGAAATTGATTCATGTAATGTACACTTGTAAGGTTTGCCAGCTAGCAAAACTTGGAAGTAACCTTTTGAGTGTAAGCTATAGCCCCATATTCACGTGATATGCCATAATAAATCCCTTTTGTTTTCTTCTCATACTCCTTATATCACTATTCCTATTTCCTATATATCACCTCACTCCTTCTCCTTACATTCACTCCACATTACACTCTCATTTCTCCTTTCTTACCAATTAAGCATGGAGTCCTCAAAATCCTATGCTTACTTCATCATTTGCATGCTCTTTATCTCTTCCGCTACACCAATTCTTGGTTGTGGCACTTGCGGAAAACCCCCAAAAACACACAAGCCCGGTAAAAAACCAATCGTAAAACCACCAAGTGTGAAACCACCAGTGACAATACCGCCTGTTACCGTTCCTCCAACTTTGCCTATTCCTAACCTTCCAATCCCTCCGGTAATTCCTCACCTTCCTAACCTTCCCGTTCCTCCGGTGACCGTTCCAAACCTTCCAGTTCCTCCAGTGACCGTTCCAAACCTTCCAATTCCTCCAGTGGTTCCTCACCTTCCTAACCTTCCAGTTCCTCCAGTGACCGTTCCAAACCTTCCAGTTCCTCCAGTGACAGTTCCTAACCTTCCGATCCCTAACCTTCCAGTCCCTCCAGTGCTTAATCCACCAAGCACAGGAGGGAGTACACCTAAAGGGAGTACACCTAAAGGTAACTGTCCACCAAAGACTACACCGGCGAAAAAAAACACTTGTCCAATTGACACATTGAAATTGGGTGCTTGTGTTGATTTGCTTGGAGGATTGGTACACATTGGACTTGGTGACCCTAATGCAAACAAGTGTTGTCCTGTTCTTCAAGGACTTGCTGATCTTGAAGCTGCTGTTTGTCTTTGCACTACTCTTAAGCTTAAACTTTTGAACCTTAACATTTATGTTCCACTTGCTCTTCAGCTCCTTTTGACTTGTGGGAAAACTCCTCCTTCTGGTTACACTTGCTCCCTCTAGACCAGTGAGTTTACCTCTTCTTCTAAACCCTACTTTAATTATGTTTTGGCTTGCATAAACCTTTTTTTAAACATGTGAAAATTAAATCTTTCTACTATTTAATATATTGTGTCAATTATAAAAATTGATGTTAGAGCAAAATTCTTTACTACTTAATAAACATGCATTACCAAACCAAAGATCATAATAGTAAAGGATTTAGACACCTTAAATTGACATATTTTTATATATAAATTAAGTATCACAAACCAATCTAAATCTTTTAATGGATAATAATCACAAATAAACAATTGTGAATATATAAATAAAAAATTGCATGCACATGCATGGATATGATTATCTATTTATTTTTCTTTGAAAGCTTTATGACCCATGCTTATATTATACTATATGAGACTAGAGGGAGTATATATCATTTCGTGAATTATTTACGATCTATATCATGAATTATATGTTGTCAGGCAAACAAAGTATAGCACATGGAATTATATATGGATGCGTGAATTATTTTGTACTATAAATAAGTTCAATTATTAGCATTGTCCTATTTTGTACCCGTGAACTTTGAAGTCATTGTCTCATAGTATGTCATGGTCTATGTTTTGCAGGTGAATGGATTGAGGAATGTATGGTTGAAATTGACATGAAAGGATGTCGAGCCACTCTCTCTTCTCTCTCTCTCTTGATTGTTGTTTGTAATTTGTCTATTAATTATTTGTAAAACCATTTGTTTTTAATTGATATTTATGTTGCATGTATGTTATAATCCTAGGCAATTAAGTAAAATTGCAGCAAACATGCTTCTATGTAACCTTTTAAAATTATTCATTTTAGTTGCGTTTTGGTGAATATTGATCGATCTACCTCGAGTTTCTATTGGTATTACAACATTTGTTTCAATTGTGGATTGTTTCCTTAATCTTAAATCTCTAAGTAGAAAAAGAGAATAGTATAAAAATGTGTTAAGACGAGATAGAGACAAAAGCAGTAAATTTTAATTTTAAATTAGAATCAATTCAATGTACAAAATTTTTAATCAAAAGACTAAATGATGGAGCATTTTTTTCTCTTTGCTAGGGTTTGCATGCACCCAAGGTTTTCTTGATCCCCATAGAAGTGTATATTTCATCTCCCCATCATCCTACCATCCCCTTTGTGACCATAAAACTTCAATTTCCTCCCTTCATGCCCACACGTCGACCCCCACCACATCTCAAACATTGACCTTCCCACAATCGTGCAGCCAACACCGTGCGCCTCCCTTATCCTCACTTTGGCCTACTCCACTTTCTCTTAATAGTGTCATGCTACCACCGAAACTTTTTCCACTATGAAAATTGAATGCAAAATTTACAGAGTTTACAATTTGGGTGGACTAATTTAGCTTTTAAAAAAAAAAAAAGATTTGTAGAGTTTATACAAGAGATCCTTCAAGCTAAAAATTTGACCAAATTCTAGCCTAATTCCTCTTTATGAACTCATTTGCTCATGTCTTCAACTCTTGCTATTGAATATTGACACCTCCAAGATCTTCAACCTTTCTAAACTCGTGGATTCCTTGAGAACATTGCTATTTGCTACCATGAATTTCCTTCAATTAAATACAAGATTCCTTCAAGTTCCTTGAACCTTGATCTTCTTGAAACTCATCCAACATGCAGCTTGGATAAGAAGAATCCTTTTCTTTTTCCTTGATCCTTTGCACCTTCCAATTCACTGAATACAACTTTCCTAGTTGAATCCCCAATCTTTTAGTTAGAGAGAGATAGAGAACTATCAGAGAAATATGAAAAATATGTTGAAAAGTATGAGGTGATATATATAGTGTGCTGAAAATAGAGTGAGTTTGGACATTTTTTTCGATGAAAAAACACTTCATGAATGGATTCACAGAAACTCATGATTCGAATCATAGGATGATATGATTTGATTCACAGGTTACCGTGACTCGATTCATCGGCCAAAAATGAATTTTGAATTGCTTGAATGATGATTCCAATCACTTGAAGATTGGTTAGGAAAAATGAACAAAGTATGATCATCCAAGGTTTATGATTTGAATCGTGATGAGAAAGAGAGCAACTACATGATTCCAATCATAGCTTTAATAAAAAATCATCTCTTTATTTTTTCAAACATGAGATTTTTATTTGATAAGAAAATCATCTTTTTATTATTTTAATCAAAAGATTATAAAAATTAATTATCAATTTATTTTTTATATTTCTTTTACCGTTGATATTACTTATAAAAAAAATTACAAATATAAAATAAGTAATAGAAACTACAATTTATATATAGATATATGTAATATCTAAAATTCAAAAGCTTGTCAAAAAATACGGCTAATGATATTTGAACAACAAAAAGTTAATACTTGTTGAAAAACTCTCATACTCATTATGCTTTTACTCTGTTATCGTTGTCCCTCTCACTTTATTGTTTTTGTTGCAGAAGAAATAAGAAAAAATGAGTTGTTCCAAAAATCGTCAATTTTTTGTTGTTCAAATATCATTCCTCAAAAATTACAATATCTTAAAGAAATGCTTAGTTTGTAAGGTGACCGAGTAGTAGTAGTTTAGTGAAACAGTACTACTTTGCGTAAAAAAAAAAAAAGTGAACAGTACTACTTAGAGCATCATCTACAATGAACCTCTCCATTTTTTTATATTTAATTTGGTCACGTGTACACATAATTTATTTATAATTTTTTAACAATAATACTTAATAAGTCACTCAATTTCTTTAATTCAATACCTCTTAAAAAGTTTTTAAAAAGTTTTAAACAGGTCATATAAATAATTCTACCTCTCACTGATAGTCTATATCATTATAAATGGATTCATAATAAATATAGTATTATATTTAGTATTATATTTGAGGGAAACATCATTATAGGCACCTACCATTAGAGATATAGTATTATATTTGAGGGAAACATCTTGGGGCAAGTATGTGTGTGGCACTTGATTTTTCTTAATAGAAGGGGCCAAGGACAAGGACCCAAGATGAATTTTTTTCCCTATGTCTTGTGGCTTAATTTGAGATTCTCTCTGTTCTGGTTTTTTAAATGAGTTGAGTTTTTATGGAGATGAAATGAGTTGAGTTTTTGAAACTTAAATATATTTTTTTTTGTTAAATTTTCATTGATTATGTTACTATTTTTAAAAGGTGAAATTTCTAGCTGTTATATTTCTAATAAGAAAAACATTATATAAACTTCTATTTTTAAAAACCGACCGATGTGGCTGTTACTTTTGACCATTTTGTATACCACCACCACCCCTTTATTCCTCAAAATCTTGAATTTATAGCCAACCATCTTAGAAAAATTAAGCTTTTGTCACTTTCACGTCTAAATATCATCGTACCAAATAGCAATGCTCTAATATTATATTGTTGCTAAAGAAGAAAAAAGAAAGTCAACCAAATTTTTCTTCACGAGGAATTGTATTTTGCAAGTTTCATGTGTCACTGTGTAGTTAAGTTGTAATACTCTATCATATCTATGGACGAACCGATAAAATTCAATTTTCAACAGTAGGGATTTTAATGATTTAAAATAAAATTCGTTACCAAAAGAGATTATGCAAACATAGTATGCATAGTATTGAAATGAGAGTTTTTAGAGAGAAGAATGTGTTTGATAAAATGTTTGATTCATTCCCAAATGAAGCACAAAGTCTTCTTAAATACTACAATACTATAAAGATTAAAAAGGTAAATGACATAATATAAAACTAATATTTAAAAATAAACTAATATTCTAATACTTATTTCCTGTTATGTTATAGAGACAAACATTAGTTGAAATTCACAAACACAACTGTGAGGTTTCAAATTTGAACTGCGATGAAGATATTTAGACTAACAATATCAACATTGTCAATTGAATTAAATCTTACAAACATTAATTCTTCTTTTCTTTTCTTTTTTTGTCAAGTAGCCTAGTGGCTGGAAATTGGGATGACCGGGTTTGAACCCCGGACCCCTGCATATATAATGCAATGTCTTACCCTCATAGGACAATTCTTCATTTTTCTATTAACTGATTTTTAACATTTCAAAAAGGGTTCATATTATGTGAAATTTTATTTTTATTTTTTTGTCTAGTAGCCTAGTAGCTAGAAAGTTCACCTTAAAGGTGAATAAGTGGAGTATCTGGAGTTCGAACGGCTCCTGCATAAAATATGTGATATCCCTACCAATTGAGTTACGCTAACGGGGGACGTGAAATTTTAATTTAAATATCGATGAAACATATTAAAAATAATGTGTTTATTCCCAAGTCATTAAAAGATGTCTGTTAGTAGCAATTGTAGACAGTAACCAACAACAATAAAAAGTGTCAACTGTCTCATGATAAAGGACATACCTGCAATGAATTGGTCCAAGTGATAAAGGTCTTGGTCACCTTAAACATTTGGTCAGGGGTTTGATTTCTGGCTCATGCGTATGGAAAAAAATCGGTTGGAAAGGGAGAACCCACTTTATGTGCCCCACAGATTCCCATTAATTATTGCTAACGGCGGTGGAAACTTCGTATCAATATCATGATAATAAAAAATATATATATATATATACGGTGACAATACTAACCGAAAGTTCCAAGAATGGTGATGTCGTTGTTAAGGTGATGATAATGATGGTGAAGAGTGTTGGCGAAGGTGTAGAACAAACAGTAGTTGAAAGTACAAATAAAAGTTACTATAAAACATCACCGGAGGGTATCCTACCGTGAGAAATTGAGAATGGTGGAGGATGATGACGTAAAACAATGACAGTGATGAGAAGTGCATGGAGCATAGTTAAAACTTAAAAGTGCCAAAGAGACAGTTGTATGTGAAGGCAACGCAACTGTGGTAATAGAAGATACCATGTAACAGACGTTTTCGAGGGGAACACGAAAAGGAAAAGATTGTTAACTACCCTCCATCACTGATTTAATTTTGTTAACTTAACATGATATGATCAACTTTATAGAATAAATTGATCTTATTGGTTTACTATACTGTGGATTAAAATGGATCGGCATAAAAAAAAATTATGGGTGTATCAAGATCTTATTTTATATCATCTCCCTTTGTACTAAATTCAAATAATCCCAAAAAATAATTCAAGAATTTTGAATCTATCTTCATTTTTTCACCCCCATGATTCTTAAAAACCACTTCCATATGTGTTGTTACCAGATACCCAACCGGAAGCAATAAAAAAGAAAAATCCGTCGGGATTGATAAATTTGGATGAGAGTAGATTTTAAGAATACAATATGGGTGGTAATAATAGCTCTCTAATATTATTACATCCTTGCAGTATCTCGAGGATTGTCAACAGTCCCGAGATCCATTTACTTGACCTCGTCCTCTTTAGGGGGCACAGTCTCTTTGCTCTTTGTTTTACATTTATAGAAAATTGGAAGAGGAAAGAAAGATCTCCAGAACTTTCGGCGTCAGACAAAGTTTTCGGCGCAGGGAGCGGAGTTGGCAGGTAGCCCAAGCCTATGTTTTCTGAGATCGACGTACTAGCCGGCTAGCCAAGCTTCTGCCTCAAAATTAGTAAAGGCGTTGTGCAAGATTGCACAGAAGAGAAGAGAAGAAAATAAGGGCATCCATCATATGGCTGTTTTGCCCGGCAGTGCAAAAACAATATATGCAACCTGCATTGCAAACAGCAACTAGGAAAACATGCAATTTGCCTCGATAGCACCCATGGGGGACAAAGAATTAGAAAGAGTGAACTCCCTCAGATTAAAAATGAAATTCCAAAAACAACTATCCACTTTTCAGTTTTATCAATATAAGCACATGACCTCTATTCTTGAATATCAACTAAATTAGCCTCTAGAAAATAAAAACACAATCCGAATCAGATCTACACCTCAATTTTTCAAAGGTGGGCACTAACACTAACCAAAACACAGCCTCCACCTGTAACTGACCCCTAAATTTGAGAATTATAAGGACAATGAATCACAAAAAAAAAATTATTCCCTGAATTGAACTTATATATGTTACAAATGCTATGGAAGGATTAAGCTACCTGCTAACTAAAGCTGAGAGGTGGACCATGCATACAACACTCAAGAAGATTTATTTAAATTTATTCCACTGGGCAGGAATCTAATACGGCTGCAACTTTTTAGTTTGGCTAGAGCTTCCTGTTGCTTACCAAGCAAGAGATCCACATAAACTGCGGTAAGTGTAGCTTCTGGACTGTTGGGCCATATGGACAATGCCTGCGTAACCAATATACTGGCTTTCTCAAATTCACCCTGCATTGCAGACATTACAGCAAAGTTTGCATAAATTGTTGCCTGTGCCTCCTCTGGCTTGAGGAAAACAATACTTTGAGTATCCTGAAGAGAAGAATTCTTGACAGCAGCGGATCCTCCATTTACCTCTTCAAATTCAACAGTCCTCTCAACTTGCAATTTATCACAGTCCTCTTGGCTGAATGGCAATTCAACACTGTTTCCCCCGGATAAATAATAAGATAAGTACTCAGCAGCTTCTTTTGGTCTGTTCAGCAAGCAAAGTGCCTCTGCAGCATAAACATGGCCTAGAAAGATGTAAATTCTGGAACATTCTGGAAGTTCAAAGAGAGATTTTGCAGCTGCAAGTGCCTTCACAGGATTGTCCAATTCCAGCTCCACATATGCTAAATTAGCAAGAACAGCTTGCTTGACCAATTGATTATCTCTTCTACAGACATCTTCATAATATGAGAGGGAGTTCTGAAAGAGTTCCTGACTAGCTCCTCCCTTCTGTTCTTTTGTGTCCCCATTTGAATTTACTTGACCTAAACCTACTGCTACTGAAAATGCCTTTGAATCAATGCCATGTGTGTTTTTACGACTTGAAATCTTTGACGGCAACACTTCACTTGTATCATTCTCCACAGAAGAATTAGAGGGCAAACCAGACTTCAAACGATTTGTACTGTAGGAGTCCAGCAAGTGAAGAGCATTCAAGAGGCACTGCCGGGCAAGGGACATTGACAACTTCAGCCGCCCATCTTCGCTTGGACAATAATCACTCCCGTTGGAGGATTGCACGTGTCCATTACCTAGAATTTGATCTTCCACAACAAGTTGCCTCCATTTTTCAAACCCAACAACGCAAATTCCAATCTCCAATTTCTCTGAAGGAACTCGACTTGATTTGATTAGGCCCTTTTCTAAAGCCATCAGACAGCACTCTGAGAGTCGGAGCCACAAGAGAGGCTGTTTGTAGAAGACCAAACTTGCCTTCTGAAAACACCGAGCTGCCAGTATTGGCTTTCCACAAGCCAAGTGCTGCATGCCACAATTATAAATTATAAGGAGAGATTTATCCTGTGAGAAAGTGGCCAGCTTTAATTGTGGCTCCTTCCGCAGGGACGAACAACTAGTTAATGCCTTTGAGAAGAAGAATGAGGATGTCTGATATTTCCCGAGCTGATAATAAATGCACCCAAGATTGTTGTTAAAAATGTTCGAAAACTCTGTGTCTGTCCTAGTACTTGATGCCATCAATAGCTTAATTGCCTTGCGGTGGTTACCACGAGAATATTCAAGCTGAGATTTCAAAAGCAGAGCCATGGATGAATCTTTTTTACATGTGTTCACAGCCAGCTTGACTTCTCGTTTTGCTATCTTCAGGTTCCTAGTAAGAATCAGAAACTGCACCTTGCAAAGTTGCAACTTGAGCTTTAAATCAACAGAAAAATCCATGTCAGGAAGAGCATTTGGAGAAGGGGCCGTTGGCTTAGCCATATCCAAAAACACGGTTTCATAATCTAACCCTTCTTCAGACAAAGTTCTTGATAGGTTATTTTCAGATGCATTGGCACTTGACCCTAAATCGGAACTGGATGGATCAGCAGCAGATTCACTAATGGTGACAGGTGCAGACTTTGCAGGTAGATTTGAAGATAGTTGCTGTGTTGCATTCCCAATGTCGGTTTGACTAGCACCACCAACACCAAATGTTCTTTCCAGATAAGTTAACACATCCTAAACAAACAGACCCACAGCTTAAAACAGGGTACTTGTACGATTAGAAAAGCTAATAAAAAAGCAGACAAAAAAATATACTTCTTAAGCCATTCACTACTACAAAATTAAGACAGACAGATTACAACTAGGAGAGTGCAAGAATATATGCCAACTACCAAGATAGTTTTACACCATCTTTAATCAAAGAAAACAATTGAAGTCATGTAAACCCAATTCTATAACAAACTTTCAGTTGAATCACGTTAACAGAGATGACGGAGCAGAATTTACAAAATGCCTCTTGTTTTAGCTCCTGATATATCCTTGTCAATTATGCTGATAAGTACTAAAATCAGAATAGAAGAAAACCCAGAAGAAAGTATTGATAATACAGGATGAATTCTCTCTACAAGATGAATAAAACAATAAAGTAAATAGCAATGGAATGGAGCTATGTTCGGATTTGGATCCTCCCCACTTTTCTCTGCATCTCTCTCTTTCCTCTCTATCTCTCTCAATTTCAATCTCTCTCTTCAATAAAAAATTAAAAGATAATCATGAGAGAGAGAGAGAGAGAGAGAGAGAGAGAGAGAGATAGAGAGGAAGGAGAGAGATGTAGAGAAAGGTGAAGGAGAGGATCCAATTTCGCTAAATTTCAAGATCCCCCTTCAGTTATCCCTTCCTTTTTATACTTCTCGCTTGTCAATTGCAAAGCATTTTGAGTGGGTGTTTACACTACTTCCCAACCTATCCTCCCAACAACCATTATTCTAAGTCTAACATACACAAAGAGATGGATAGTTAGATATAAATACATACAGCAAATCCTCATTTTCTTTGCATGGACCGGATGTTTATGTTTCTCTCTCTCTCCCCCCTCTCCTAACAAAAAATGTCTAGACTAATTTATAATCAGTATAAATTGATTTTCTATCTCTGATAACTGAAAATTACATATTAAGTACATGCTTTATGCACAACAAAGAAATCATCCAAATAGCTACCAATAAAGGATCAGAACATATCAACTCAACAAATCACCGATGAAAACATTCAGTATTTCAGTTACCATGCGCAACATTAGATTAGGAAGAAAGATTTGAGTTGCAACAAGAGAAAGAGAGGTTCATGGTTCAAGTTTTAAAATTTCAATATAAATTTAAATTGAAAAATGCATATGAATTACATATATAACATAAACATTTATATAATCATTGAAAAAATTTCAGCCACATTAAAAAAAATATAAAATATAATACACTCGAGATGTGAAAATCATGGTTGGCAGCATTACATTAAGCAACATACCTCAATAAATAAAAAGTAAACCGGCAAATTAAATTATCGTATAGAACTTACAGCTGATTTTGATGCATCATGGCAAGCAAGGCTAGCATCAAGCAGCAGCAGACAGACATGTAGATCCACTTTATGTTGCTTTAGGACAGGGAACACAGAGAAAGTGTCAAAACAAATCCATTAACACCTGATTGTAATTTTCAAAAGAAAATAACGTCAAATAATATATGGCATACATCAGTTATGGCGGGGTCGATCTTTTGAAATAGGGGTTCCAAAACGGATACCGTCTTGGCATAGTCATGAAGATGGAACCAGATGATGGCCTAGAGAGATTAAAATTACAAAAATCACATCAAGAAATATATACAAATCACAAATATAATCAAAACAATAATTCTCAAAATTAAATGAAATTAATATGAAGATCAAAATGAACATACAATATTTAGTGCTGCGACAAATTCATCTGGATGCATTGGGTCAGTGCTATTTACACCTGAAAACTGCGGTGCTGAGTTATTGCTTCCTTTGGATCCCAAGGCAACTTTATTTGCGACATTGTTAACCGACTCTCCTTGATCACCAGAAGTCAGGGGAAGCTCGTCATATTTTCTCTGAATGAACTCCCAAAGAAAAAAAGGATGAGTAGTAAGTACAAAATTACAGATAGAGATGACAACTTAAGCTGCAATTTTATAGATACTAAACAGAATTAAGTTGATTTCAAAATGTTATATTTGAATGTGAACTCCACTCGATCCTTTCATTGGGGGAAAACCGTAACAGAAGCAAGAACATAAAAGTCTGCATACTGTAAGCATATAATTATAAAGAAGACCTCCTATCTTCTGCGCCAACTTTTACTTGAAAAACTTCAATGAGAAATCCTATTCCACTCATCTCCGCCAGTATTTCCTAACTTGTAATATTATCTTTCAGGTGACGTGCGTATATATTTTCTTCCTTTAAGAATACCATAGAAACCCAGAAGAAGGAAGTGTAAAGAAAAAAAATGTCACCAACCACAAATTAAAATAAATGTGAAATTATCAATGACAAAATCAATTGAAAATACCCATTCCATCTAAGTGAAGCCATGTACCAATTTGGGTATTAATTGGCCCAAAATATTTACATGAATAAATATCAAAGGCTCGGAAGTTAGCCATACTTTTAGTTTACAAAAGCGCAAATAATGGCCTAGGTCTATTGTCATTTTAATCTTGCCGTCATATGATCTCAACTGATATCAGTGTCATTCAATTCCAGTTTTCTAATACATAATGATAAAAAAATAGTTGGTTTCCTCGAATACCAACCATGAAAAACAAAAGTTATTGCAAAACTTTAAATAATACTATATGCATAAAAGTAACATACCTTGATGTTATAAATTACTTCAAGCAACTTCCTGGGATCAGAACAACCATCTCGAAAGAATTCCGCAATTGCTATATTATGAAGGACCTGAAATATTTTGAAAAGTCAAGACTTAGAAAACGGGATTGTCTTTGACAACATCATAAAATACCCAACGTAAGATAATGCAAAGATTTATGGGTTATATTAACTCAAGAACCCACAAAAACCGTTGTCTTTTGCTCTTAACAAGCTTGAATATGGCTAATGAAGAATTTTATTGTTCTACGAACATAACTGAAGTCACGAATACCAACCCCGAAATTAATCACATATTGAATATTTAGAACTCTTAACTGTAAACTTTTAAGAGATAATTGAAATGTAGAGAGCACAAACACCAGATCCATAAATTCTAAAACACATACATGCATGCGCACACACATCCAAACAAACAAATCATGACTCCATATTATTTCTTTGCAACAGTCGCTATAGCAGGTATACTTGCTCCAAGGTTCCTTCAATTATTTTAATTTTATTCGTCATATAGCATACCAGATTATCCATTTTGAAACTACAAAAAGACAAAAGAAAGGACTATACATTGAGAACCAAAAAGCCTGAAACATTTCAAATTCTAAATATGTTCAGTATGTGCACAGTCTTAACCATTCAGGAAGAGAAAAGATACACTGGAACCAATATATTATCATGATTTCTATGGATGTAGGTAAACAGTGTGCAGTTGTAATAATTTGTACAAATATCATTACTCAATTTACTAGTTTGACTTAGAGATACACATTAAGTGATACCAGTAACCATCATATATATATATATATATAACAAAAATCAAGTAAATTTACCATCACTAATAACAAAACGACAAAATAACCCAACTTATTAAAATCGTCCTTAACAAGAAAATTAGCTCAAAACCCTCTTCTGGCACCATCATCCGATCATTCAAACTCCGTTTCATCTCCGATCTAATAAATCTCCCCTTCCTTTACTAATTACTTAAATCACATAACACCACACCACACAGCGCAAACACATTCCAAAACAAAGCATATGCTCAAAGCAGCTTATATATAACAAACTTATCCGACCCATTCACATACTACCCGAAGAAATTCAAATTCATAATTTAATTTCATATCAATAGATTATCTTATGCACAATTAACATCTACAACAACACAAAAACTTAAATTAACTAAACTACAAGTACTTGTATTGTACTAGATAACAGTTACCGGAAAGTACCAAAAACAAAATTCACCTCATCAATTAAATAACAAAACCGAACGAATTATCAATATTATCAATAAATCAATCAATTGAAGTAAATCAATTAGTAAAAAAACAAAAAACCTAGCACGAAATCAATTAACCAATACATGAAAACACAATTAAGCATCGAGTAATTGATTTCTAATGGATAACAAAAACTGAATCGGAGCGAATTTGATTAGTTACCTTTGGATCTTTAGGTTTCTTCTGCAAAATCTGATTCATAACGTGAACACATTCAACGAAGTTTCCAGATTGATAATGCATAGTAGCGTCTTTGGCAAGAGCGAAAACGGCGTCGTCAGGTTCAGTGGCGGAAAGAGGAGAGTCGCGGTTGGTGGTTGAGGAAGGAGAAGAAGATGTCAAATCTCGTGATTCCATAGCGAGATCGAGTAATCAGAATTACACAAATCTTGTTGAGAAAAAGGGTTTTGGGGGAAGAGAGAGATAAGAGAGAGACCTAAAATTGAATCTTAATAATATGAATTAATACATTTAATTAATTAAAATCGAAGTTAAAAAGAAAAAATAAAATAAAAATAAAAGCATAAAACCCTTGTTACTGTGTTGTTTTTGGATAGAGAAGAAGAATGAGTGTGTGAGTCGAGGATTGAAATGAAAACCTATAAACGCCGAATTGGGTTCGTTGGTTCAGATAGAAAGAGAGTGGAATTTTTATTTTTTTCTCTTTTTAAACAATAATAAATAAATAATAAAACGCATAAATTAATTTGCTTTTTTTTCTTATAAATAAATAATAATTATAGATATTTGTATTATTAAAAATGAAGTTGTCAAGTCCACAAATTCTAGCTTAAATGATGTTGTAATCACCAAAATTGCTAGTGTCGGACTTCATGACCGGGATTCGATCCCTGGTCACTCCACTTTGTGTGTGAGTTTCCAATGACTTTTTAATTTCGTTTAAAAAATAAAAATGAAGTTGCCAAAAGATTTAAATAGGTTTTGTCCCTACTACAAATATATGGTATTTTTGTTTTAATTATATACTACTCGTATTAATAAAGATTAAAACAAAAACAATATTGAACGTCGTGATCTGGGTTCGAACTCGGGATCTCACAATTATGTGAGTTTAATTTCAATGGATTATCACTTCTTCTAATACAAAAAAAAAACAAAAACAATATTTTTTTTATGAGATTAAAATCAAAATTCTTTATATTTATATAGAGGATTTAATATTTAAACCTAAAATAAAAGTGATACATTATCTCGTTGACTTAGGCTATTTTTTTTGTTTTTACTATCGTCTTACACTAATTGCAATAAGTAAAACATTTCAAAATTGAACATAAAATATGAAGACATCGTATCGTGATAACTTTACACAAAAATAAAAATTGATACAATTGTGACTCTCGTCGCAATTTATAACCATGTTTGGAAGATACTTGTCTAATATGTCTAATAGGAATAATATAATAAATTGATCAAACATACAACTTTTTACGTCATTTTTAACTTTTTTTCCATTCATCCGTATTTCTATATGATTTTTCAAATTTTAAATTTATGATTTTCTTTTAAGGCATTAGATATCTTTACGATTGAGGCGCATTATGAAGAGAAAAAAACTATAGATTTGAAACTTGAAATTCATATCCAAATATGAAAAAGTGATTAAAATGTCTTGAAAAAATATAAATGACTAAAGTGTTATATGAAGTTTTTTTTTTTTGACAGAAAGTGTTATATGAAGTTAAGGGACCATAAATATAGTTTTGCCAAAAAAAATACTAATGTCAATAGGTCAATTTTTTCATAGAGCCGATCAATTTTAAAGTTGTAGGATTGCAATTAATTTTTGTTTTATATATCAATCTGTTTTTATCTCAATCTCTCTCAACGATAAATCCTAACCCTTATGTGTTTAATCTAATGGTGGAAAGAAAAAGGAAAAAAAAAAAAGCTATTATAAGAAGGACAAAACTTATATGCATTTTCATACATGCATTTCTTATTTTTCCTCTTACAAAGAGGTGATTTTTTTTATTAAAAAATAATTTTCTTTTATTTTTTCAAAATGAAAAAACACAAATAATCATCACTTTATAAGTGGAAAAATAAGAAATACATGTATGAAAATGCATGTAAGTTTTGTCCTTATAAGAAAACACCCTAACAAAATACTCTAAATTAAAATAAGGAAAGTTTGACAAAAATAAAATAAGGAAAGTTCATGAAGAAAACACAACCATTCGGGTGAAACAATGATGTTGCTATGATTGAATATGAAATTGAATAAATTTGTGACAAAAATGTATGTGTATCGTTCCCAACAAAATAATAAATCAAACTTTTAATACATGGCAAAATCACCGACCAATGTTTTTTTATTGGATGTTCAAAATAAATAAATAAAATTTATCAAAAAAAAATAAAATAAATAAATAAATAAAATAGATATGAATTTGGGAGCAGATGGTGCATATTATAATTGGTGAGATGAAATTCTTGGTGATAATTTTGGAAAGAATGATTAAATAGAATGTCAAATGCCTTACCAAAAAAAAAATAGAATGTCAAATGTGCTAATCAAGTAATTTAAACTGGGCACATTTTTGTAACAAAAAAAAACCTGGGCACATTTTTCGTAAAAAAAAAAATGTAAACTGCAGAAAATAAATTGAATCACACGAATTTATGGCAAATATTTTTTCCTTTTGGAATAAATTCAAAGGATATGATTTATTGTTGAGAGAGATTGAGATATATCTGTGTGTGTGTGTATATATATATAGTTAAATATGTTTCGTTTCCGTGAGTTTAATTGGTTGGAACATCGCATATATTAAGCAGGAGTTGGGATTGAAATTCAGGACACTCCATTTATTCACTAGATTAATAAACCAAAACAAAAAAAAGTTAAATATGTTTTTGGTATCTATAAATTGACATTTTAAATTTAGTTTTTACTTAATTTTTATTAAAGTTTTAATCACTAACAAATTATCATGCAGTCAAAATTGATCTCTACTTGTTGTGAATTCGATTAACTCACACAAATACCTTTTGATGTGTGGAACAATACGATTAAAGTAATCAACAATTGAGAATGACAATAATAATAATAACAAAAGTAAACCGCGAAAACGTAAAGAACACAATAGAATTTGTTTACCCAGTTCGGCTAAACCACCTACTCTGGGGGAGAGAGAGCTCTTCGTTCCACTATGGATCAATAACTTGGTTACAATGAGATTCTCACAAAGAGTTACAAGAATTAGCAAACCCTAATTCTACCCTTGACCCAAATCTCTTCCTGTGACCAAGAGATTTAATCAATAAGTGTTTTCCAAGGTGATAGAATGTTTCTCCAACCCTAGAGTCTTCCCAAGATGTTACTCTATTAATCCTAGTCACTTGTTGGCCTTAGAAACCCTAAAAACACACCCTGTTACATCAGAAAACGCACAGCTTATATATAGGCTCGCGCATCCGCGCGGCGCGCCATCAACTGAAGCCAACATGCCATCCTTACTGATAGCTGCGTGACGCGCAGGGGTAGCTGGCGCGACGCGCCAAGACCAGAACCAGCTGCCCAGGTTCTTCTGCTTCATCTTCCAATTTTCAAGGCAAATTCCAACAATCTCCACCTTGCCTTTAAAATTGATGTTGATGTCAACTTCCCATCAACCACCATGCCGCTTCCACATGATTAACACCACACCCTCTTCGGTCCTCCGGAGTCTACCTCTCCGTACTCCCGAAAAGCTTGTCTTGCATTGTCCTTGGATTTTTAGGACAATCCACAAGTTACACCGTACCATCTTCAGCCCCCGGAGTAGCTAAGTCCGTCCTCCTGAAGAAACGCTTGCTCCCAACTATCATTGGATTTTTTATAGTCCAACAAGCTCCACCACCCTCTTCGAACCCCGGAATGTCTCCCGTACTCTCGAAGAATTTGCTTGCCTCTCAACTTAACCTTGGAATTTCAGGTAAGTTCCACAAGCCACTCACAAGGTCTCCATAGCTATATACTTCTTTGGTCCAACAATATCACTCTCCTCCCTATCTCCTAGATAGTCAAGAGCTATTGTTGATTGTTTGTCTTCCTCTAGTCCCACACTAGTAACAAACTCCACCTCAAACCGAGATTCCTTCACCAAAGACTTAAACCGATATTTCCACTATGAGTCTCACCTTGTAACGTAAAATTCTTTAACTACTTTGAAACACACTTCAAGACATTGTTAGTCTCCAACACTTCCCGTTTAGTTCTACCACCTAAAACTCATGTCACTAACAATTTTCACCCGAAGCTTCACAACTTTGCCATATCATGAGAATTTCCACTAGTAACAAAATGCATGCCACATTAAGGTTAGGAATATACCTCACGTCATGTAAAAAAACCTCATACCTTGAACCTTACAAGCTTTCCCGTCTTCAAGATGAATGGCTCCACCTTCAACTAGCTCTAGGGCTTCAAAATACCATTCTTCAAACACATGTGACAGGAGCTTCCAAAGTCCACGACTCAAAGCTCCGCCGATTCCCAACTTCCACTAGCATCTTCACACCTCATAATATCGTTGTTGTTCCAGTAGTAACCTGAGTATTCTTCCACCGCCTCTCCAGGCTGAGCCTAAGTATTCTTATCACCGCCTTTCCAGGCTGATGTTGAGTATTATTTCACTGCCTCTCCAGGCCGATGTTGAGTATTATTCCACCGCCTCTCCAGGCCGAGCTTGAGTATTTTTATCACCGCCTCTCCGGGATGATGTTGAGTATTATTCCACCGCCTCTCCAGGCCGAATAATCATCTACAGTTTCCAGCTTGTGACTATAAGTGCTCCCGCACTCTCATAGCCTTCCTCATAAGCTTCGTCGCACTTTTGCTGAGTTAAAATTGCCCTAACCTTCACCTTCCACAACCCGAAGTCGTTACTCTTGGTGAACTTCTCAATCTCCCACTTAGAACCCATGATACCTTAATCGTTTGATCCTTGCCCCACGGTGGGCGCCAATTGTTGTGAATTCGATTAACTCACACAAATACCTTTTGATGTGTGGAGCAATACGATTAAAGTAATCAACAATTGAGAATGACAATAATAATAATAACAAAAGTAAACCGCGAAAATGTAAAGAACACAATAGAATTTGTTTACCCAGTTTGGCTAAACCACCTACTATGGGGGAGAGAGAGCTCTCCGTTCCACTATGGATCAATAACTTGGTTACAATGAGATTTTCACAAAGAGTTACAAGAATTAGCAAACCCTAATTCTACCCTTGACCCAAATCTCTTCCCGTGACCAAGAGATTTAATCAAGAAGTGTTTCCCAAGGTGATAGAATGTTTCTCCAACCCTATAGTCTTCCCAAGATGTTACTTTATTAACCCTAGTCTCTTGTTGGCCTTAGAAACCCTAAAAACACACCCTGTTACATCAGAAAACGCACAGCCTATATATAGGCCCGCGCATCCGCGCGGCGCGCCATCAACTGAAGCCAACAATGCCATCCTTACTAATGGCTGCATGACGCGCAGGGGCAGCTGGCGCGACGTGCCAAGACCAGAACCAGCTGCCCAGGTTCTTCTGCTTCAACTTCCAATTTTCAAGGCAAATTCCAACACTACTGTTAAGAAAACTTGTATTTTTGAATAACAATTCCGTATGTATGTTTAATATAAAGTTCATCTAGAAAAAAAAAAACACAAAATATTTGATTTTTGGGTCATAATTTTAATTACTTTTATCTTGAATTGTGGTCATATTAAAAAGTCATATTTAAATACATATCACGTCAAAAATGATAAATAAAAGTGAAGTACAATTATTTAGTGTTGTAAATTTTCACTTGCTCAACAAAAAAATTAATGTTAAATACGGTGAAGAGAATATTAAACTTTTAATATTCCTTTTGTCTCTATTTTTTATTTTTATTTTGGCTTTTTATTTTTGTTCCAAAATTTTAGTTCTTTTAAAAAGTAAGCGTAAAAACGACAAAACATTTCATTATTTCTTAATCAAAGCGTGAAACTCTAAAATGACCAAAGATTTGAGACATATAGAGTTTTTTTTTTTAACGGCAAAGATTTATATATATATATATAAGAGTAAAAAGTACAAGAGGTACTCTACCCACACCGGTAGAAGAAGTACATATAGTACTCGATCCAAACAAAAGCCCCAATCAAATACAAACTATTCGACTGAACTAAATCACTAAGACCCGCCCAAAACTAGCGAACTATACAATCAAACGGCTCAACACACCATTCATAAAATAAGCAAGGCGAATTAGCCTTCTTAGAAAGGAGCCATTTCCAATAACGACTTGGATTCTCTCAAAAATCTCCTCCGACCCCACTACTATGCCCTTAAAAATTCTTTCGTTCCTAGTCCTCCAGAGCACCCAAATAACGGCATGCCAATTCATAATAACCCCCTTTAGAGCATGATTTCGATGTCGAAAGTATGGAAGGAAGCCTTAGAATAGGGATCCAATTGTGGACGGGACAACCGAGATCATGCCAAACCACCGATGAACCATGGACCAAACCTCTGAAGTCGTCGAGCAAGAAGCAAACAAATGATCCTCCGTTTCGCTACCATCCCCACACAACACACACCCCGCATTCGCTCCATCCAATACAACTCCTCTAATCGCCAAATTTTCCCTAATTGGTAGACGACCAAGAAGTGCTTGCCACGAAAAAAACTATCACTTTTTTCGGCGCCTGACTACCCCAAACTTTAGCAATAGTTCCCACGCATTCAACCCGGAATGAGAAGGGGGGAGGAATTTATTATACAAAAACATGTATAAATCCGAAACGGAAAATTGACCTCCCAATTGAAATGACCACGAATCAACCGTCGTTGTAATTGGTACCGGTGCAATTAATTGTAACAACTCCGCATACAAATTTTCCTCCCAAATAAAAAAATCCCTTTGCCACTTGAATTTCCAAGTCCATCTCTCATTCACCCCTTCACCTATTTCTTTGATTGTACTAGCCGGTTGAAGTGAAATTTTGAATAGACGAGGGAAGGAATCACAAAGAGGAGCTATATATTCTCACCCAACGATCCAACCAAAAGGAAGTCGAACCACCACACCCCAATTTCTTGGAAAAAATTTCTTGAGTCCAATCTCCCGTGTCACCACTTGGTACCCCCAAACCCACCAAATCCTTCCACCATAACGAGAATTTGTTGCCACGACCCATTGACAACTTAGCTCGACTGACCCCATCGTATTTCGCTTCCAAAACATTTTTCCATAAGGACCCATATTCCAAAAGTAATCTCAATCACCACTTTGCGAACAAGGACACATTAAACCACTTTATGTCCCGAACCCCAAGTCCTCCTTATTTCTTCGGCCGACAAACATCCTTCCAACTCACCCAAGCAATGTTATTCTTATCACTCGAGGTACCACCCCATAAGAAGTTCCTTTGTAAGCGGACAATAGTCATTCTAACCTTTAAAGGAGTTTTAAGAAGGAGAGATAGAATATCGGAATTGCCGCCAAGACCGAATTGATAAGTACCACTCTCCCACCCAAGCTTGCATATCGATTCTTCCAAGAAAATAGCCGTCTTTCAATTGTTCTAATCACCGGATCCCAAGTCGAAGCTAAACGTGGATTCGCCCCCACCGGAAGCCCCAAGTAGACAAAAGGAAGTGAACCCAACTTACAATGAAGAAAGGAGCCGCCTCTTGAAGGAAGCTACTTGACACATTCACACTCATCAAGCAACTCTTTGAGAAATTCACTTTGAGCCCCGACACAAGTTCAAACCATCTAAGTATTGCTTTCATAGCCCAAAGGTTCTCAATATATCTTTCATGCTTGAATTCAACATTGTCATTTAAAACTTTTGATGCTAATAAATTTTGGCCACGCCCCAAGAAAATCCTAGATCTGCCAAAAATCTCAGGGACGGCCCTGGGTGCGGGTTTTACACTTCTCAAACCCACATCTGAAACTACCACCCGAACCCAAATTCAAATGTTGTTCAAGTGACAAAACAAAACTCGCACCCACATCCAATGTATTAGAGTTTTTCCACCTAAATCCAAACCTGCAGAATTGAACACACATAATTAAGAACCCGCGATAATCGGCACAAATTTCGTTCGATCATTACTATCTACGAAAAGATAAATTGTCATCGTATAGATATCTTTAACATAGTATAAAAAACGTTTTAAAAAAAAAAACAATACACTATGGATATCTCTAAAATAACATATATTTGAGTGGGTGATTGGATTTCGAGTTTGAGTGATCTCAAACCAACACCGATAGTTACAGGTGTCACCTAAACTCAAACTCAGTCAACTCGAATTTCACCCGTTAATTGAAGTTTGGGTTCGGGCGGAACTCGTAGATTTGAGTTTTCCTACCATCCTTGTTTGCAACTACAATACTACTAGTACCTTTTCTATCATGTAATTACTTCTGGCACAAAAAGTTCTTCTATAAGATATATTTTATAAGGAAGTACTCCACGAATTAAGTATATCTTTCTTTTTAGGTTTTACTCTATTTCAAATTAAGTTTCCAAGACTCTTTCGCTTAAATTTCACAAATCCTAGTTCTTGATGGATATGGCTGACATGATTAAGATGCGTGGCCAATTCGTTGAAAGAAATTAAGTGCTAATGCTTCTCACGAGCCTAAAATAGTATTAGTAATGCTTTTAAAAATTGAATCGGATATTTCAATCGATTAAATCACGAACCAACACTATATATATATATATATATATATATATATATATATATATATATATACAATTCAATTATTTTAGTGATTTAATTGGTCTGGTCCATATTTGTGTCATTGAAAGTAATAGAACTATGACATTGTTTATATTTGTATTTTAAATATGTCCCATATTCCTTTTAAAATTTTAATATTTGTATTTTTTTAAGACTTCAAAAAAAATTGCTTTTTATTATATATTAAAATTTGCTTTCGACCTCTACACATATTTGGTTGGTATTTGGGGCCTAAGACAGAAACACTCTAGTCACATAATCAACCACATCAATGGTTGGCTTAATATTAGACAATCCATATTTAAGTGGAGAAATTGATATACAATTTAAAGGTCAAGATTGAAATAATTTTTTTTTTCCTGTTAACAATACTAGTAGATCATAGGCATTTGACTTAACAAATTTTATTTTGCCAAACAGAGATTAGTAATAAATATGTAAATGCAAGCACAAAAACCGTGCTAAAATTTTACTAGAATAATACGTACACCATAACATATGTTTCTGAGCATTGTATTCAATACTAGTATAAATTACGAATACAAACTATGACAAATACAATACAATTCTATTTTCCCAAACATTTTAGCATTTAAAGGTAAACAACGCTAATACTAGAATAGTACACCATAACTCAATATAAATTACCAATACAAACTATGACTCTAAAAAACAGGACTCAAAGAAAACCCACTTAAAATAAGTCTTCAATTGAAGTTGAATTCACCATGGGTTCGAAAGTTCATTGCTTGGAGCCTGGAGGTAGCGTCTCATCTTCGTCTTCCAACGAATAATATGTTTTGAGAATTTTAACAGCCTTCTCATAAATTTCATTGTTGTCATGACTCTGCATGTTTTCAATCTTTTTCAATCCCTCAGCATCATTTATCATCCGAGCATACAAGTTGACATGATCTCCCGCGTTACCAAAGCTTTTCTCCACTTTTCCAACCTTCGAAAAATTGTCAAGAACTTCTAAACAGATGGTAACAATTTCTGGATCAGTGCAAGTAAATAACACATAGGCTTAATGCAACCCTGACTCACCAAGTACCTGATAGTATAACAACATTCAGTAAGTTAATAGATAAACTCTCATGTTAGAAAATAGTAGCGATAATTAAAAATAACTTCACATACTTGATTTGCTCGTTGGTATCGCCGGATGAAGCATTAAAGAATGCCCATGCAACTTCTGTTTGAATGTGAAACTCGGCATTTTGAAAGAGATTGACTAGGGAAGCAATCAAACCAGCTTCAATAACAGCCTGCATCATAAATAAAAGGTAGAGTTCAGAGCGATAAAGGAATTAATTAACATTGTACTTTATTAAACGTGATATTTAACATCAATTGAGTACCAAAAGATGAGATTTATTAGTTTACCTGTATTTGCTCAGTGTTTCCAGATGTGATGTTTGCTATAGTCTAGCAAGCCTCTATCTGAATATTTTTGTCTTGATTATTGGTCAAGAGGCTCAAAAGGCATGGGAGTGAACCATGATTGATAACAACCTGAGTCTGCATATCATCTCCAGTTGCAATATTTCCCAAGGTGCGAAGAGCATGAATCACCACTGAAGGAGATGGGTGGCTGCAAAACACGCACATACAGTTAGAGCCAAAATAATGAACAATAGCAACAAAACATTGGTTGACAAAGGGATAAAAGAATTGATACTTACAGAAGGAGCTGCACCAGTCTGGCACATACACCAGCCTCAATGACGGCTTGGATTTTGTCATTTGATCCATAAGAAAGAAATGAGAGTGCCTAACATGCATCTTTGAGGACTTGTTCATCATCAGAAAAAAGCAAACGTTGGAGAGCGGGAAGGGCTGGCCTCACCTGCTCAAATGGGGGTTGTGGCTTGCCCTTGAGAAAGTTTAAAAGAGTTCAAATGGCATTTCTAAGCTTAGAAAAGTTTGATTGGTCATTGAAGTGGGATAACAGTGGGATGAGGGCACCATGACTGAGAACAAGATCACGACAACTAGGGGAATCAGCGGCAATGTTGTTGGGAACAAAATCCTTATTTGATGTTTTAAAGATAACAAACATATAAATTAAAATTCAATATTGATTATCTTGTTATTTGCTAATGTGTTTTGTGAGAAATGTTTCAACGATAACGTTATGGTCTGACAACGATAACGCACCTGATGAACACATACACAAGTAAAACAATGGAAAGTCATACGTAGCAAACAAGAATTATTTGAAGCAACTTAAGTTCTTGGATTTAATGATGAAAAGCTTCACTTTAGAAGATTCCTTTTTCCTTACTAAATGAAGTAACATTTTAAGGAAACATAAAGTTTGGATGTATATCAATTATGACACAAAAAGATTTCATAGGCCTAGCCTTTATTGGACTTTAGTTCTCAAGGCCCCATTATGCAACCAAAGGAATTTTCATCAATGAGAAAAAGAAACTCCCACGTAGAAGCTTTTGGTTTTGAAAGAAGATATTTTGCATCACATGAGAATTGAATTTGTGGACAAGAAATGAGCACATCATTCTCTTTGCAAAGTACATTAGTCACCAAACAACAAAGGACAATGCTACATGTTTTGGTCCCCTCATGAGAGACAAAGACTCCTCACTCACAAAAATTCAAATGAAAAATTAAGCTTAGCTGTCATCAGATATTTGAATGAAATATCCTCTCATTTGGACAAAGAAGAAGCCACGTAAAAGCATACAAAGTCATGCAATGCATTGCAACAGTTTTTTAACAGACGGTAATGCACAAGTGAACTGACGATAACGCACTATTCACAACACATGGCAACAAAGATAACAACGTATCTTTGACAGATTTTGAAATTCAAAATCTCTCTCATACGCTCGTCTTCAGCAATTAAAAGGTCTATAAATACCAAGGAGCTTCATGAAGAAAAATTCAAGAGTTTACACAAAGAATTAATCATATACATTGTTGAAGCAAAAATCAACAAAGTTCCAAACTCTTCAAAAACAAGCTATTCACAAAGTTATCAAACTTACATTGTATACACGCTTGTTATCTTATCAATCTCTTATATGAGTTGATGCTCACAAATTTCCAAACACTTTGTAACTTCTCAAATCTATCTTTTAGGTTAGATTGAGTGATTGTAAGGAAGTCTTTTCTAGTAAAGAAAAACATTGTGAGAAAGTCTTTTCCAGTCAGGAAAAACAGTTTGTAAAAGTCTTTTCGAGTGAAGAAATTTGATCAAGGGTTGATCAAAAGTTGGTGCCAAGCAGAAGGTTCTGAACTGAGCATTTTAGTGGATAATCTCAAAAGGTTGTGAGGACTGGACTAGTCCAAGTTTGGGTGAACCAGGATAACTTCTCGGTGTTGTATTTTCTCTAAACTCTTAATCTCTTAAAATACAACTCATCTAAAACCAACTAAATATTTCCAGAGTTCTCTAATCCTTCACTTATATCTTTGCAATCATTATTATCTTAACATTATTTCTTTGATTACTTGTTAACTAACCCATAAAAGAAATATTGTGTTAAGTTATTATTTATAAAAAGATTTTTAAAAAGGGTCACAATTCAAACTCCCCCTTCTTATGACATTTATCGCTACTTCAAATGTTTCCCAATGCCCACACAGCGTTTTCGCGAGCAAGATGACTAGGTGAACTAAGTAGCTTGACAAATATGGGAACTGCCCCATGATCAATGATCATCTCAGTGTGCTTAAAACTTCCAGATGCTATGTATGCGAGTAACCAAGCAGCCTTCCACTAAACAAAACAACAAAATTTCAACTAATTACATACTTGTAAATTACATAATAAATTTCAAAAAAGATAAAAGAATAGACAAGTTAGAAACCTGAAGTTGAGGTCTATGATCCATAGCTAGAAATTCAACAGAACGAGGAACAACATCAGGTTGAATAATTGTCTCAATCAATTTATCAGCCAGAGGGCTTTTTTCTACACAAACAAACAAGATTTTAACACTTAGAATGAATCAATCAAATCAACATAGCAATAATGCATTCAAAACATAAAATTAAATTAAATAAAAAATTAACAGTTACCGGTAGGAAGAAGCTTCTGAAGCTTGTGAAATTGAATAGTTGTTTTCGGCGGTTCGCCCATTGCCACACACAGAGAGAGATAGAGAGGATGTTTGAAGGAAAATATAAATTTAACTTGTACTCCCTCCGTCCCATATTATAAGGGAAACAAAAAAAAAAACACACTTATTAAGAAAATCAAAACTTGAGAATTTGAAATATGGTTTTGTGGGTTTTTATTGAAATAAGTTGCATGGGAAGATGTAAAAACAAATTTGATTGGTTATGCAATTTGCATTTAATTTTATAAGAATAAGTAAAAAACATTCTTGAAAGTTGTTTTTTCCCTTATAATTTTGGACAAAAAAATGGTCATTTTTCCCTTATAATATGGGACGGAGGGAGTACTGTATTATGAAATTGGGTTGGGGTGACATATATTATATATATATACTAGTAGTTTTAGTGGATCAATTAAATCATATCAAATCTTTTATTATTTATTTTTTTGGTTAAATCTTTTACAGAGTATCTTATCTCGTCTTTTTTTTTTTAAAAACAAATCTTCTTCTTTTTTTATAATTTTTTTTGGAAAATACTAAATAGTGCCTCCGAACACTCTTTGAGCATCATAAATAGTAAATTTTTGTTAAAAATTTATTGAAATATGTGAAGTCAACGCATTGGAACTTGCAATGGATCAATTTTTTAAAAAATTATTTCTTTAAATGGAATGCTTAAAGAGTGCTCCGAAGCACTGTTTAGCAAGATCCAATATTTTTTTAAGACAAATCTTTAATTGCCTCAAAATTAAAAATAAAAAACAAAAAATCTTTAATATATTTAGGAATGCTATTTTAGGAATTGTTCTCAGTTTAATCTTTAGTCCCTGTTTCATATAATTTTTCATGAAAGATATGTGTATTATCATTATTTTTTCACTCTAATAATGTAAATTAAGTCCATGTGTAAACGTTTTTCACCCAAAAGTACATGCAACTTGGTTGCAAAACATGTTTTCTTCATTTTAGATTTATTGAATAATTGATGTATTTAATCTAAAATACAAATCAAATACATAAGGCATTCAAAGGACATATATATTTGTGAAGCTTTTAAAATGATTATGAAAAATGTTAATTATTTCTAATAATGTAACAATTATAATTTATATATATATATATATATATATATATATATATATATGGGGTTTGCTAACTTAGACCCACCTAAAAACATGAAGGTCTAAGTTAGCAAGGTGCACCTTTTCACTTTGGACAAAAAAAATCTTGATATTTAGTTATTTTACACTAGTAAAAAAGGATAGTTTAGTAAGTTTCATTAAATTATTTAACATCCACTTGCTAACTTAGACCCACTTAATGATAAATATTTGCAACCTAAATAAACAACCTAGGAAATCAAAAAAGGACAAATAATTTATTTTCTAATTTATTTAAGCCTATGCTATTTGTGGTTATAAACATGAAAACTCATGTATCAAAAAGAAAACCAATATATATTCAAATTCATGGCTTAATTAAAATCATTGATTCATGTGTACTACAATTTTATTTTTTTCATATTCCAATTTTCTTTTTTATACATGTTCTAGATTTTTTTAAATTCATGTAAGGCTTGACTATAAATAAGAAAACAAGCGTGACAATATTTTGGTTTTAAAAAAAATATGATGAAATAGGTTTAAAAAAAAGAGAAAACGATGTTTTTCCTTCAGGTTAATTTTGTTGATTGATTATATGTGATTGGTAGAATTAATGTGATTGATTATATGTTACAGTTTGATGTTAAAATTTGTTAATTTTAAGGAATTGTGTTTGGATTTTGTCCTTTTTTGATTTCCTAGGTTGTTTATTTAGGTTGCAAATATTTATCATTAAGTGGGTCTAAGTTAGCATGTGAGTGTTAAATAGTTTAATGAAACTTACTAAACTATCCTTTTTTACTAGTTTTGAATAATAAATATGAATGGTTTTTTTGTCCAAAGTGAAAATGTGCACCTTGCTAACTTAGACCTTCATGTTTTTAGGTGGGTCTAAGTTAGCAAACCCCTATATATATATATATATATATATATATATATATGTGAAGCTTGAATACGTTATACGAGTGCGATATGACACAGATATGCGGATATACAAAATTTGGAAATTCATAATACAACACTGAAAATATTTAATTTTTAAATACATTAAAAATTTGACGTATATTATTATCTAAATACATCGAAGTTTTAACGTATTTAAAAAGTTAATCTTTTCTTATAATTAAGAATGGTTGTCGTGCTCCAAACCGGGTTTTGGCGCGAAAGATAGCTTCTTTCTTTGGTCTCCCGCGGGTCTTCTATCAACCATCACTGCGAGGGTTTCACTTTCATCTCTGCAACAATGTCAGAAGAGATTCTTCAAATCCAAACTCTAATTTCTTCCAATCAAAACTCCAATAAATCTTCTGGCTATTCCACACTTCTCCAATTCCAACAACATTCTTGCATCAACTCTTCTTCGCTTCAATCCCTTGCGCAATCATCAAATTCCATAATTTCTTATACCCTTTCCGATATCTCACACCACGATGAAGAAATGTGAGTTCCCAATTCCACTTTTTTCTTTTTATTATTCTCTTATAAAATTATAATTTTTTTATTTTTATTTATTTGTCTGTTAGAGCTGCACAAGCCTTGAAATGTTTAGGGTTTATGATTTATCATCCTTCCGTTGTTTCCACGCTTCGAGGTAAAATATTTCGATCTATTCCATGTTTTGTGAAGATGTGTTTTGCTTTGATTTTATGAAATGTTGTGATTTTCTATATTGTTTTGCAGTGGATGATGTCAATTTGGTATTGGATTCATTGTCCAAACTTATTACAACCACAAAATTGAAGGTTGATTAGATTTTTATCAGACTTTTTACTTGTTTCGGAAAGTTTTCATTTTTTCTATGTTGTCATTGTTGTGTTGTGTGTGATATGTTATAGATTAACTTTGTCTACTATTGTTGCAGACTGTTTGTAATTTAGGGGTTTGGTGCTTATCTGTACAACAGTTAGGTGTGTCGTTTCTTGTTAATCACTTTCATTCATTGTTACACGCGATTGTTCATGCCCTAGACAACCCAATGGGGTCTTTGTCAACAACATTTGAAGCTACCCAGGTACTTCTTTTCTTTAAGAATTTCTCAAGTGTTTGTTCTTATGAGGCCATACACGTTATTAAACAAAATAGATAGAAACAACTTTATCTTTCTAGTCATTTTTAACGGTTTAGCGATTTTCCAGTGGACCCTTTTTAATCTGTTTTCTTATCAAGTTAATTGGCATATCAGGAAATCAACATTTTGATACTAGTAGGAAAATTGGGTTAAACCTCGAATTGAAATAGAGTTGGAGTTATGTTTTACCCTTGCTAATTCCTAGCTGTCTGTTAGCTTTGCATATCTGCGGAAATCATGTGTCCACTCGATGATCCATTAATATGACAGAAAAGGGAGTCTCAAATTCGTAAAGTTATCCTATAAATCTACTCACCTTCATTCTTTTTCCCTTTTTATATCGACAATTTTTTTGTCTTCAAAATTATTAGAGAGAACCAAGCTCGTCAATTGTATTATTCATCAACAACATCAATGATAGACTAACATAATTTGTATTTCATGCATGGCTATGTTCGGCTGGATCTCCTTGTATCTGTTCTTCGAATTCATATTAAAACACACAAATTTCTTTTGACACTCCCCTTTCAACCTTTTGATGGCAGGCTATAATGAAGCTATCTGGTCAATTAAGTGAGCAAATGAGAGACTCATCACATATATGGGCTCCTCCAATATATAGGAGACTTCTCAGCACAGACAAGAGAGAGAAAGATTCCTCAGAAAGGTGCCTGTTGAAGATCAGCTCCATAGTTGTTCCACCTTCACTGGAACTCTCCAAGGTATGAAATACCTTCTTCAATATTATGAGATGACTCCGTACTCTCAGTGGCATGGCATGATTTTACTCTAGCTAGTTAAACTGCTGGATTGTTGTTGTTTAGTGTTCATATGTTTCTGCAAATGATTCAAAGTTAACTCTGCTGCCTGCAATTTTGCCGTGGTAGACAATTATCTAAATATATATTTTTGGGTATTGCAAAGCGGAAGACAAAACAAATTATATTATGGCCATGTCATTCTATATTGATCTGTAAGGTTTGTGCAATAGTTTATACGTGCCCTCTGGTCTCATTTTTCAACAGGTTCTTGTCAAAGATATGAAGATAAAATTGCTTAATGGGATGAAGGATTTGCTAGATAATGGTATGAAGATTCAAGCTATTCAAGCATGGGGATGGTTTATTCGAATGCTGGGGTTCCATGCTTTGAAGAATAAGCATTTAGTTAATGATATGTTGAAAATACCCGAGCGTACATTTACAGATCCTGACCCTCAAATTCAGATTGCCACACAGGTACTATATATCAGTTACTGACTTACTACATTATCCCATCAATGATTCATAGTGGTGAGTTATGTGTGGGATGCAATTCTATTCACATTTTAAGTGAAAAACATAATGTAGCTTAACAAAGCTTGATTAACATTTAATGACCGATGAGTAGAGCACTCACTGGTTATTTTTTTAATAAGAGAAACATTAAACAATCGAGCACTCACTAGTTGTTAGCATTGTTTAATAATTTCAGTTTATGAGACTATTCAAGTGTCTTATTTGTAGGTTGCCTGGGAAGGTCTTATTGACGCCCTTGTTTACCATCCAATATTGGTTTCAGAGAAAAAGATGCCATCTAAGGATCAAGTAAATGGAGTTTCAGAGAAAAAGACACCAGCTAAGGATCAAGTAAATGGAGTTTCAGAGAAAAAGACACCAGCTAAGAGCAATTCTGAGGATCAAGTAAATGGGGTTTACAAAAGCATAAAGCTTATAATGACACCACTGATTGGCATCATGTCTAGTAAATGTGATGTATCAGTTCATTCATCCTGCTTGAACACATGGTGTTATTTGCTACATAAGCTTGATACCTCTGTCAATGAATCATCATTGATAAAAATGGTTTTAGAGCCTATTCTTAAAGCAATATTTCAGAATGGACCCGATAGCAAGACCATCTGGTTATGGAACTTGGGGCTTGATCTGCTCAGTGACAGTATTTCACAGAAGTGTATGGATGTAAGCTGCATTGAAACTGGGCATTCTTCATCTGACAAAAGTTGTTGGAAGCAACATCCAATTAGATGGCTACCATGGGATATCACTCGATTGGATTTTTATCTGAGTATCATTTTTGTTGTCATTCGTCAAGCATCAGGGGCAACAGTCACTTGTGATCACAGAAATCATGTTTATGATGATGCCTTAAAGCTGTTTACATATATTCTGAAAGGAGTCAAACTGGACATGGACAGTCCATCTACCAACTATGATGGTGTTATATGGTGCTTGAACATATTACTGACTTTTGTGAAAAAAGTCTGTGAAGATGTATACTTAGATGTCAGTGAAAATTATGATGTATATTATACTTCCCTTCGGTTTATAGATGCTATCACAAAGGAGTTAGGTTCTTCTATCTTGGCATCTCCTCTGTACAAGTTTTCTTTAGACCTAAAGTACATTAATGACATGCAATCGGTTGATCATAACAAACACCTAAAATTTCTGACTGTCAATTGCATTTCTTATATGGACAAGGTCTCTCCATTGGTTTATTTGACAGTGCTTTACTTTCATATGATGGTTCAGTTAACATTAAAGTCCCAGCAATCAGACCACATTTCACAAGGGATGCATGAATATTTTAAATTTATTTTTTCTTCAAGTGATCCCCGGGACAATCTCCTCACTTGTATTGGCCTCTTGTACAAACATGTTGAACCAATGTACATAAATATATGGATAGCAGTGGCTCAGGGTCTGAATTCCTGTGTATCTGATGCAAACTGCAAGTCGCTAAATGAATCTTTATCTGACAGTATTGGATATTCCTCCGTATCCAGCTTTTTAATATACCCCATCGTTGCGCATTCTGAAATTCCAAGATTGACCTCGTCAAATGCTAGTGCCTCTATGGAGAAGCATCCTTTATCACCAGAAAGAAAGCCGAGGCTTGAACTTGTTATTCAAACATGGAAATCACTTTATGGATCTCTTAGTGCATGCTTTGGATGTTCAACATCCACCAATTTCTCAGGGGATCTGTGCAAATTGATAAATCGGTGGCTTGATGAAAATATTGGCATGTTAGAGAGTGGCACTGATTTAAAGTTAACGTGCAATGATATAGATCTTGGTGTTCTTCATCTATCTGGCAATTTCTTGATATGCATTCTTGAACAGATTCAGACTTCAGAATTAGTTTCAGAAACCAACAGGAGTAAATCTGAATGTGATAACCAAATACTCTACAGTATAAAGAACTGCCTAACCTTTGCTTCCAAGTAAGTTCAAACATGTCTTGTTAGGATAGGATGTGCCTTTGTTTGATACCTGATCTCTCTAACTCTCTTTCTCTGATTGTGTGAGACTGACTATCTTTTTCATCCTCGTATGTGAAATAAAGTTGAACGGTGTCTCTTCAACATGATTTATTCAATAGCCTAATAACAGCAAAAAAATTCTCATCCTACACTGAGTTGGAGATGTAAAGAATAATTTCATTGTCATTTCAAACTACAATTCCCTTTTGTATTTACATTTTTGGCTTTGTCTAATGTGCACTAGTTAGTCTTGCACCATGGACAAATTTGTTTTCCACCATTGGATCAATAAGTCTCATCATGTCTCATTTGATCCAATGGTGAGACTTATTGATCAAATGGTGAAAACAAACTTGTCCATGGTGCAAGACTAACTAGTGCACATTAGAATTGGCCTTAATTTTTATATAGTATTGGTTACTTTTTATTATTTTTGGGGCTAAGTTATTAGAATGTTGAAACTTGAGATTACAATCACAACTTGGACAGGTAATTGACTGCCTGATATGTTTTTTGCTGCTTTACTTGGTTGATATGAATATCAAAAATAATTTTAACCCAACCATTCTTTATAATCGCCGCTGATCATTTTCACATGGCATTTTGCAGATATATGAATTTGTTGAGGATAAAGATGGTGACTGAGCCTCAGCCTGATTTTGTTGGGACATCAAGGTCAGTCAACATAAATTGTTTTCTTCACATTGGTTAATCAATGAGTAACTCTTTTTGACTCTCCCTCACCTTACCTTAAATAACAGGCTATCTTCTGCATTGACATGCTTTATTAATTGCCTTTACCGGAAGCAAGATATTCTTCTTTTTCTCGAGGTTTGTTTCCCGTATTTCTACATCACAGTTCATTGAAGTTGCTTCTATTCATCATTGAAGTATTTCTACCATTCTACGTCATGGTTCATAGTGGCTGTGGCTGATGACTTTTAGTATGTGATTTTCCTGTATACTTGATTGCAGATTGTTTCCAGTCCACTACTTCAATGGCTGTCAAATATGGGGATGCAGGATGAAAAAACAAACGATATCCTAAAACTTCTGTGGACCGAAATTCTTAACTCCTTAAAAAGAAGTCAACCTCCATTACACTTTGGTTCGGCTTTACTCACACTTCACGAATCTCTATTTGAAAAAACTCTTGATCACCCATACCCCTCCATTTCAGAGGCAACCATAGAATTTTGGAATTCTACATTTGCTCAACAAATTATTTTTGATTTCCCCCCACGTCTGCTTCATGTCTTGGATAAGCTATCCAGACATGGAAAGTTAAAACTTCAGAATAGAAGCGTGTCATCTTTTCAGAAATGTCATATTCGCGAAGAAGTCAGTGATACCCTGCAGGGATACAGAGTCAATGCAAAACATAACAGGACTTCTAAGAGGGTGGAGTTAATGTTGGACACACAAAAAGATGTCCATCCTTTAAGTTTTAAAAAGAAGAGGTTGGAACTCACTGAGCATCAAAAGGAAGTGAGGCGAGCTCAACAAGGAAGGGAAAGGGATACCGGAGGACATGGCCCAGGAATTCGAACTTACACCAATGCTGACTTTTCACAAGGGCTTGATGATTCACAAGAAAGCTTAGACGCCATTAGAGATTCTGAAGCCATATTAGAGATGTTGAGAAAAACTATCTAATTGACTTTAACTGCTGCACTGTGCACCGAGACAACTTATGGAGGGGGCTTCTGAATGCCTGAATTATTACCAAGAGAATTCTAATTTTACTTGTATTTGTAAAAATAAATAATTGCAAACTTTTTATTTAACGCAAATTATAGTTAATACCGTTGGCGGGGTGGAGGGAGGAACCATGATCCTGAACTTTGTACTCTTTCACTGTCTTTGTAATGTCTTTGGCTATTGTATTGTATATAGCATACCGATGGTTTAGTAAAATATTTGTTAACTTTGTCTTGTTAAAATTATCAGTCATAGATAAAAGCACGGTATGCATGCCTTGTTTGAAAGTGCTTGTGAACAAGGTAGGAGGAAATGGCACTAGCTTAACCTGGATGTATCAGAATCACAGTAATGTACTGTAATTTTGTAGCTTTTAAAACATTATGGTGGGTCACTATAATTCTGACATATTCTTCGTGATGTCAAACATACACTTGAAAATTCAAATAGACAAAAGCACAATATGCATGCCATATGATTTATCATTATTTATAGATCCATTGACCATATATTTTGTTACAGGAAAAAATGTTCAAATATTTGCGACCATCTGATAATGATAGTGTGGATCATTTGACTGGACTAGTATGTTACAATTACATTTATAAGAGCCTTCAACTTAAACTAAAATAATAGAGAACTTTTTTTTCTTTCACTCTTACAAACTATACCCATCCAAATTTACCAACCAAATATATTAAGCACTAAGATCAAGTTCTTTAAGTCATTGAATATGGTCTACAGATATAGATATGAGTCATCACATGATGATTCTATATGGTTATTCTATTATAACGAGTCATTCTCTTTTTAGAATGTGCTAGTTAATTAAGTCTTTAGGATGAGTATGGTTAGAAAATATGTCAATTTCTAACTTATATATAAAGGAGTAGTTAATCTAATACAGTAATTATTAACCAAATGAATGAAAAAGTTAGTTTTCGTAGCTTATTATAGTTTTTAGTCTCTTTAAGAACTATTCTCCTCTCTCATTGAACACGTTGATCATTATGACCGGTGTTTTCATTAAGATATTGCATATTTGAGAGTGAGGATATATTGTATTAGGTGTTAGTCATAGAATACACGGCCCAACATTTTTTTCTAAGAGATTTTCTTTTACCACTCTAGCACTTTTCACGCGCTCTACTAATTTCTAATTTTACTCTTCCGCTACTTATGTAGAGTGTTAGTAGAGTGTTTTCCCCCTCAAATTTATCATTTTTATAACGTCTGCTATCTAGGTAGCTGACATTTAAAATCTTAAATTTCATGTAGGATGTTTTTCCCTCAAATTTCTCGTTTAAAATATTGAATCTTGACTGTTAAGATCCGGTCAAAAACAATTTGACATAAGATGCAAAGGGAATATTTGAATAAGTTATCTTGCTATTTTGAGCATGGCACTCTGACATCCATTGAATTCTTTGATTTCGAAATATATTAAGGTTGATTGAACTGAACCTATTTTCAACCAACAAGGCCTCTCAATGTCCTTATCCTCTCCCACATGCGTGCACCATTTCCTCCAATAATCAAGTTAAATTATTCACATCAAAATTGAAACCCAATCTAAAATACAATAACCAACCAAAAAAGTAATCCAATCCGTTTGATACAAGTCTAAAACATGGATCAATCAATCTCCAACTAATTGGCCAAGTGGATGAATGGACCACGTTCATATTCTCATGTCATTCCCAAGATTTTTCCTACTTGTATATATACAAAAATCAATATCATGTTACTAGTTCCAACTCACTAAGCTAAATCATAATACACTTTTTTATAACTAAAATACGTTTACATCAAGTGGCCCATTTCTAATCATATTAGTATTACCATTCGTGGCATAAAGTATGGGCCTAATGTCACATCCAAAGCCCCAATTACTGTTTCAAAATTTCAACAAGCCACGCTATCATTAATCAAGTACTAACATTCTCATTGATTAACCATTAATTAAACATTTAATTTTTAAACTAAACCTCAAAAGCTTATTCCCCTAAGAGGCTAAGAGTATATATACACGTATTAGTACATTACTTAACCCCAACAATTAGTACATCATGCAAAGCAAATAAGTAACGCGGTTGTGTATTTCACCTTCCCAAACCAAAGCCCATAGTCTACGACTATACGATACTACTTCTACACGGGTATACCGTACACGTATACAACAGTCAACATAATTTAACTTATCTCAAAATTCCAAAAATCATTTATATCCAATGAAGATTATTCATGTGTCACATTTTTCAGCTTTTTAATTTTCCAACATAAGATAAGCAAGTTGAATGTATTATCGTGGATCCAACGTGGCGATAGAACTAGTTGGACCAAAAAAATAATAAATAATAACATTAAATATTATTTATTTAATAGCTTGAAAAAGTTGTAAACAGAGTATGATAACATTTGTCGTTAATAATTCTTTGACGAGAAAGAGGAACATGTTAACAACAATGGTGTTCAATAACATTTCATGTTCCTCTTTTCCTATAAATACCAAATCTCCATTTCTTTCCCCACAACAACATCACACATTCCTTTCACACATTCATAATCATAATTATAATCCAACTATACTAAAATATCTCAAACACAAAAATCAATTCTCAATTTCTGGTACACACCTTTATTCTCTTCACTCTTCAAAATCTTAATCTTATCCTATACTTTTTATTTCATTTTCTATATTATTCATCCATTTTTCAGATTTCACAAAACACTATTCAAATCCAACATTTCCGTTAATTTCTTCTTTTAAGGTACCAAAACAAATGCATTCTATTTATTTTGTTCTTTTTTGTTTCTAAATTTTTTTCTTCTAATTTTTAATTATGTTATTTGTTACAGAAAACAGAGGCTGAGTTTGAAGAAATGACGATCAAGGCAGCCGTTAGAGTTTCCGACGGGAAACTGATTGTAAAAGATCGGACAATTCTAACCGGAATGTCAGACAACGTGACGGAGACATCGGCGGCGACAACCGGACCGGTGAACGGAGTATTTCTAGGAGTAGAAACAGAAAAAGAAGAAAGCAGACACGTAATTTCACTCGGAAAATTAACAGACGTTAGATTCATGGCATGTTTCCGTTTCAAGTTATGGTGGATGGCACAGAAAATGGGAGAAAACGGAAACGAAATTCCGTTAGAAACTCAATTCTTATTGGTTGAAACCAAAAGTGGGTCAAGTGGGTCCCACCTTGATGATTCTGATATCATCTACACAATTTTTCTTCCTCTTGTTGAAGGATCATTTAGAGCGTGTCTTCAAGGAAACGCTGTTAATAATAATGTTGAACTTTGTTTAGAAAGTGGTGATGTTGATACTAAAACGTCGTCGTTTTCTCATGCTTTGTTCATTAGTGCTGGTTCTGATCCTTTTGCTACTATTCATAATGCTTTTGTAACTGTGAGGAATCATTTGAACAGTTTTCGTCTCCGGCATGAGAAGAAGCTTCCTGGAATTGTTGATTACTTTGGATGGTGTACTTGGGATGCTTTTTATCAGGAGGTTACACAGGAAGGGGTGGAGGATGGTTTACAGTCTTTGGTTGGCGGCGGTACGCCGCCGAAGTTTGTTATTATTGATGACGGTTGGCAGTCTGTCGCGGGCGATGAGGAGGATGCTTCATCGTTGCAGAGACTGACAGGGATAAAAGAAAACCCTAAGTTTCAGAATAAGGAGGATCCTGAATTAGGGTTAAAGAGCATTGTGAATATTGCTAAAGAAAAGCATGGTGTGAAATTTGTTTATGTTTGGCATGCTATAACCGGTTATTGGGGCGGGGTTAGACCGGGTTTGAAGGAGACTGAGGAATATGGTTCAGTGATGAGTTACCCTGAGATTTCGAAGGGAGTTAGAGAGAATGAACCGACATGGAAAACCGATCCGTTAGCAGTTCAGGGTTTGGGTTTAGTGAACCCGAAGAAGGTTTTCGGGTTTTATGATAATTTACATAAGTATCTGTCGTTGGCCGGTATTGATGGGGTTAAAGTTGATGTTCAGTGTATTTTGGAGACCCTCGGTGCGGGTTTGGGTGGTAGGGTTGAAATTACAAAACAGTATCATCAGGCTTTAGATGCTTCGATTTCGAGAAACTTCTCGGATAATGGTTGCATTGCCTGTATGAGCCATAATACTGATGCGTTGTACTATTCGAAACAAACGGCTATTGTTAGAGCTTCGGATGATTTCTATCCGCGTGATCCGGTTTCTCATACGATTCACATTGCTTCTGTTGCATACAATAGTATTTTCCTTGGGGAGATTATGCAGCCAGATTGGGATATGTTTCACTCACTACATCCTGCGGCTGAGTATCATGCTTCAGCTCGGGCTATTAGCGGTGGACCTGTTTATGTTAGTGATAAGCCTGGGAATCATGATTTTGATTTGTTAAAAAAGATGGTGTTGCCGGATGGGTCTGTGTTACGGGCACGGTTGCCTGGAAGGCCTACTGCAGATTGTTTGTTTAATGATCCTGCTCGTGACGGGGTGAGTTTGCTTAAGATATGGAACATGAATGCATATGGTGGCGTGCTTGGAGTTTATAACTGTCAAGGTGCTGCTTGGTGTGCTACTGAGAGGAAGAATGCTTTTCACCAAACGGACTCTGCTGCTATTACTGGATATGTTAGGGGTCGCGATGTTCACCTTATCTCAGAGGCTGTTTCCGGAGATGGTGATTGGAATGGTGACTGTGCCTTTTATGCTCACCATTCCGGTGAGCTTGTGATTCTTTCTCATAATGTTGCTATGCCGTTGACCCTCAAGGTGTTGGAACATGAAGTATTCGCTGTTGCACCTGTTAAAGTTTTGGGTGGTGGTCATAAGTTTGCTCCTATTGGGCTTGTGAACATGTTCAATGCCGGAGGAGCTGTTAAGGAACTTGTTTACGAGGCTGGTGTTGTCCGTTTGGAGATTAAGGGGTGCGGCAAGTTTGGTGCTTATTCTTCCGTTAGACCAACAAGGTGTTTGTTGGAAGACAGTGTTGTAGATTTTGAGTATGAAAGTGATTCTGGTTTGTTGAGTTTTGCTATAGATTATTTGCCAGAGGAGGGACATGGCGTTCACCATGTTCAGATTGATGTATGACTTAGTTACTTGTCTTGTTAGTTAGTTTTAAAGTAGCTTTATGATAACTAGTATCATTATGTCTTTTGCTGTAATACAGAGAGGTTAAGAGAAGAGGGGTGTTCAATAGTTTAATCTACCACTTCTTGTGTTTTCACATTCATTATTTGTAATAGCTTTGATTTATTGTTGTATCATTCATTATTGGTGAACCCTCAATTTATGAAATTCCACAAGTGAAGTAACTTTATATTCTTCGAGTCTAATAGTAATTTTATATTCTTTGAAATCAAAATTTGGTGTGCTAATACTTCATAGCAACTACCTGTATAAAGGGTAAAATTAGTGTGCAGCGGCTAGGCTTTTCATTGTGTCAAATTGGCAATTACCATTCAATAAGGACAGAGTGAGATTTACTATTACAGTAGACAAGATGATAGATTTGACTGCTCCAAGCTTCCACATTTCCATTTACATATATACTTGACTGATTCATTAAGACATAAATTAGATGCTAAAATTCCTTAATGCAGGATTCAGAACTGTAGTTGAATTTGCTGAGTTTCAGAACCAGCTCAACTATAAATGTTTATAACCAAAAATATGGAAACAAATGGGTATAAACCCATTTCCAATTTGACTGGGAATTTAAACAAATGGGTATTTTTATTTATTTTGTTCCTGGCTCCCTTGGTTTAATAATGTTATGTTCAAATGTAGCTAGATTGATTTCTTATTTAGTTACTCATTTTCTGCAAATGCTAGGCATTCTTATTGTATGTAGTTTCTCAAGCTTCTTTAAAATGTACGCATTGGCAATGCAATGGCGCATCCTAAGTAATATCCCAAACAAGAGTATATTTTCCCCCTGCTATAAACTCATGGCTTCCTCTTGGATTTCATGTGAGATTTTTTAAAAAATTCTTGAGTTGAGTATTCAAATGTGATATTTTACAATACAAAGGACTGTAACTCTTCTATGAAAAAATAAACTTCGTTGATATGTCGCACAATCTAAACAAGACTATAAATTAATATTATTTCCCTATACACTAGAAATTACAACCTAGATGTTTTCATTCAGTCTTGATTATTCTCATCATCATCTGAACCCTGCTGCAGAAGTAATTGCTCCAGCTCCTGTTCATATCCATCGTTCTCCCCCAATCCTGTTTGTTTATAAAATGTTTGTTCCTGGACTTGCCAATCATCGGCAATCTTCTCCACAACATCTCCTATCAGTTCCTTGTCTTCTGATATGTGCTTTATATTTTGGACATCCAATATACTGCTGGCTTCTTCAAGAAGAAAAAAAAGGACAAGGAACACCAATTGAATTAGGCAATGGTCAAAATTAATGTATCATGAATTAGGCAAATTTTAACAACTAAATAGAACATGCAAAATAAGCCCCAAAGAAAAGGTCACAAGTTCCAAATGTAAGAGGTTAAGATTTTGTCATTTGTTAGAGAAAAAATTGCATCAACTCAATTAGGAGAACCATGAGCCTCAATGGACATAAGTCATCGTTCTTCAAACAAACAAAAGAAGACGTTCAAAATACACATTCCTTCACTAACATTTGGTAGATAACTTTTTTTATTCCATTGTTGTATAGGTTTGGAATAGTTTAGGAAGTCAGAAAAATTAACATTAGTTTGGACCCGAACAAGTTAAGAAAAACATTCATTTGTAGCAAATATGTAGCATGAATTGACAGGTCATTACATAAAGCACTTCTACAGCGAGAAGGCAAAAAAAAAAAACTTATGGCAAGTGTATGACATTTTCAGATGACAGGAAAAACACAGAATTGGCTTCACAAAAAGAAAACACTTCAAGATATAGAAAAGGTCCTTTCTCAAGCGCATGTGAAGTGATATAGAATAATACAAAAGGAATAAATACCTTTAATAGCTACATTCTTGGCCTCAGCATATTCAGCTGACATTTTCTTCAGCAAATTGAGGTCTACTTCCATTCCCTGGTGTAAAGAAAAGAGAAAGGAATCAAGCTCTTGTGATAAGTTCTTATGGAACAGTGCTTAATTAAGCTGTTAATCTAAACACTAGTAATACTGATTACTGACTACTACAAATTTTGTCCCGTTCTCCTAATGTTAAGTGGACTGTATAATAATAATATAGATGAAAAAGATTATTCATTAAATCATTTTGCAAGTCACAAAGCACCGGAAACTTACAAGGTCCATGTGGACATAGTTTTCAATCGGCATGTTATCAAACAACCTGTCATCCAGATGGAGAACATTCAACCAAATAAGTTGTTGGGTAAAACACTATTAGGACAACATGACAAGGAAAGAGGGATATTGAACATAAGTTCAAAAGTTCATATGGTGATTTACTTTTTATATGCAAGTTGAATACGGGCGTTCTGTAATTGTTCGAGTTGATTTACTGTTTCTGTGACAGAACTTTCCATTAAGTCGACAACGCCAAAAAGGAACATGTTTCGTTCCAGCATTCTTTTAACTAAAATAGGCACCACTCTAATATCATTTGCCTTTGCATCAACAACAAGGATTCTAAGATTCTCTAACTCCCCTGCAGAAACACACAAATTTGAGTCTTGATTATTGAAACACGAAATCATCTCATTCACATAAAATCACATCATCTTCATGTTATGACACATTGAAAGTTTCAATATTAAACTAAATAATGTTAATTTCTCCATAAGACCACAACTAACTAACAATCAAATGAAATTTTACCCTACTTAATTTTTACATTTCATGAAAGTGTTTGTGCATTATACAAACACTTGCTACTTAAAAATGAAGGGATGTTTCGATAATAGACAACTCTGCTGAAACAATGAAGCGTGACTCATTAGGGACACTGAATAAGATATTAAAAAATAAGAAAGATAAAGATTTCTTCTGTCACACACCGTAGCATCTATCATATAAAAAAGCCAGTATCTATCCTACCAAATGCAAGTGCAGTGTCAAAAAATATCAATAAAAACGAAGAAGTTTCACCAAAATATAATTCCATTAAAGCATCATCAGCACACACCTACAATATCTTCACTTGACAATGAAGTTCATGAGAGAAAAAATTGAGCCTGTCATTACAGCACAATAACGTCGAAGTATGATTAACAGAACCTTTGAAGGAAAATCATGCCATTCTACCATTCTAACTATAAAAAGTAGATTACATACATGAATGCAGACATATTTACATTGTACAGAACATGCTGATCCAATTGAGTCAGAAAACAGAAAGATACATGCTTTATTAAGCTCAATTGAGTCAGTGCAAAACCATAATTGAAGCTTATGTTATGAGCAAATCTAATAATCCGCTCCTTCCAACAAGCACTAGTGTATGGCACTTAAGAAACTACAAGTAACAATTAAATGTGATTATGATTCAAGTAAAAAATTGGCATACCAAGGGATATATAGACCTTAAAAGGTGGTTTGAATGGTTGAGTCTCGTAAATACAGTAGAGGCAATAAAGGCCACCCAATCTGTGTGATAAAGAATCGGTGCTAACCATGTAACCTGCATAGAAATATAAAGTATTTTCAACATTGAAATAATTGAAATAAAAGATAAAGGCTAAAAGTAAAACATCTACAATATGACAGAATTATCGAAGAACTCAATAAGCATATATCCCAGGTAAATATGTACCTATACAATGAGCATACAGAGATTGCATAAAGAAGGCCAAGTTGGTAGAAGGACAAGTATCATAAATGTAGGAAAATTTCATAGAAATCCATACTCTCTTCATATCAGCCAAAGTTTTTGACTCATTCTGTCATTTCACCAAAATTGAACAGAAAACATTGATTGTTAATAATCAAATAAAAGGAAACAAGTAGGATTGGTTGAAAGATGATTTTAAAAAAAAAAAAAAAACACTTAGTGCATGGTTTTAACATTACCTGAGTGAATTGAGCTATAAGGTCATCAATGTCTTTCTTGGAATATTGAATACTCATAGTGAAGAACCCTAATTTGTACCTGAGAAAATATGTTTCTCCTTACTTTTCTCCAACCCCAACGGTCTCCTCTCCTCTCCTCCACCGCCACCGTCAACTCTCAATATGTCGTCGACCTATGAGCCACCGTCAACCTACAGTTTGTTGCTTTTTTTTCCTTTTCCCTTTCTATATGAAGTATTTGCTTTCAAAATAATGGGATTTCATATCAAAATAAAAGTGCAAATTGGTTGGTTTATTGAAGTGTTTACATCAACAAAGAGGTTTAGAGATGGTTGAATGCTGGTGACGGAGGGTTGTAAGATGGCGGTGCGCGGCGGATGCGGGATGATGGATGGCCGATTTCAACCCCTCGGCCAGTGTTTTAAAAACCGGACCGGACCTCGAACCGGTGAGGGTACTGGGTCAGTGGTTCAATGGTCGAACCACCGGGTCACTGGTCGAACCGCAGGACTAAACCGGATTAAACCGGTGGAATAAACTGGCTCTATAATAATGCTATATAGTTATTAAACCGGTCGAATCGGATAAATCGTCTTTAAAAAAATCATAAAAAATTTAAAAATTTGGAAATGTCATAAACTCATAATAACACATTAAACTTTGAGCAGAAGAAGCTTCTTGTGATGGTGGTTGTGATGATGGTGTTTCAGAAGATGATGCCATTTAACTAATTTAGAAATTGCAAACACAGATCAAACAAAACAAAATTAAAAACAGAATGATAACTGTAATTTCATAAATTGAAAAAAAATAAATTAAACTCTAAATTAACTCAAGCATCAGAAGAAGAAAAAAATTAACAGTTAATGAATAACACAAACAATGACCACTTAATAAGTTAATAGGACTATAGTTCCAATACAAATCACAACTTTGGTTTTAATTTCAGCCACTAATTCCATCAGAAATAATATCATAACAGAAAAATGTAGAGTCATATATGGATTCATATTGTACACAATTTGAAATTCATGATGTTGTACTTGTACACAATCCTATAAGGAAATACATGGACAATAAGATGAACAGAATTTTTGGAAAAGCCAAGGATGAGTGGCATAAGAAATGCCTAAGAGTTACAATGCAACATGATCAAGCTAATCACTCCCCAGGTCTACAACATGATGAGGCACATTCCAATGAATAAAAAGCCAAATTGCCTCAAGCTAATCACTCCCAGGTTACATAAAAAGCACAGATAACAGAACAACAACGAGACAACAAAACAAGACTCCAATTGATATTGATACAACTCAAGTGCCTAGAGAAGAACAAAACATAGTAACAGAGAATAAAACACATGAGCTGTATCCAATAGCACCCAACTCTCTTTGCAAAAAGCAAACTAAAATTTCAAAAATCAGAATTTCCAAGCCTAAAATTTCCTAGCTGATTCTCAATTCTAAAATCACAATTACAAATCCCTAGAAAACTCAAACCCTAAACTAGCTAACTCCTTCACTAATCACTAGCAAACTCGAACCTAAACTAATTGGGGGAAATTTAATTAAAGAAGAAAAGAATTGACAATCACAATTGGAAATCACAAAGAAAAGAAAGGGAGAGGGTTCTCACTTCTGAATCTGAACCAAGGAAGAAGGCGTGAGTAGGAGCTCGGTGAGCGAGTAGGAGTGGCGGTGACGAAGGAGAAGGAGGAAGAAGTGAAGCTTGAGTGACCAAGGGTCGGACGGAGTACAGTGGATGGACGGAGTCGGCGAGAGCGATGGAGAAGGAACAAGGGAGGACGGCGGCGAACAAGGTAGGTGCTAGGGTTCGTACTTTCTTTTCTCTGTTTCTGACTTTCTTTTCTCTTCTGTTCTGTTTTTTCAATTTTTTTTTTAATAATAATAACCAAAACGAAAAAAAAAAAAAAAAAAAAGGGGAATGCAATTAAACCGCCGGTTCACCGGTTTTTCCGGTTCCGAGCGGTTCCCACCGGTTTAACTACTTAACCGATCCAACATATGAACCAGACTGGACCACTCTCCGGTTCGCGGTTCGACCGGTCGGACCGGCCGGTCCGGTCCGGTTTTTAAAACACTGACTCTCGGCAGTGAAATATATGGGTACTGGTTTTTGTTTTAATGAAATAAAAATAGACACATGGCAAGCTCTGGTGCACGAAATTGATCAAATGGACCATATTAAGCCAAAGTCAGGGTGACTTTCCCGCTCAAAACTCACCCAAACCTTGTCCGCAAATGCAATACTATTAGTCTATTACTAGTATTTGTACACATCATTTGTGGGGTGGTCTCTTTTACTCGGTGTTTTAAAAACTGGACTGGACCGGTCTGTCGGACCGGTTGAATCGCGAACCGAAGGGATAGTTGGTTTGATTCAAATATTGGACCAAACATGTAGTTAGACCGGAGTGAACCGCTAAAAACCGGCGAACCGACGGTTTTCCAGAACCGCCGGTTTGATTGCGTCTGCTATTTTTTTTTTTTTTTCAAATCAAAATGACGTCGTTTTTTTACATAATTCTTTTTTAAAAAAAAGTAAATAAAAAAAACTAAACTAAAACAAATATGTCTCCTTGAAATTAAATTTATTATTAGACTTTGTTATTTCGTTTATGTTGCGATTAGATTATGTTGCAACTACACTTTGTTTAAAATCTATTTGGTTTTATAATTTGTACTATTTTATAGTGCGTGGTGACAATATTTAAGATTTGAATTTAAGAACTTGTGAGTTGCGACATTATGACATTTTAAATTTTTTAAATTTTTAGGTGTCATTAACCTATTAACCTTTTAAGAGACCGAGTCATCATGTTCGACCGGTTTAATAGCTATATAATTTTATTAAAGAGACCGGTTCATTCCTCCAATTTATCCGATTTGATCCGGTTTATGCATGCGGTTCAATCAGTGATCCGGTGATTCGACCAATGAATTAGTGACCCAGTACCCTCATCGATTCGATGACCGGTCCGATTTTTAAAACACTCATTTCACTGTTATCGGTGGTTGTCACAAGGTGAGTTTATAGTACATTGGCAACATAATGATGACTCTAGTAGTAATATTGGTTGAGAACACATAGATAGTACTTTGTTTTGTAGTCATCACTTTCACTTACACACGATTGAAATGGCAACACAATCTGATGAGCATCCAAAGAAGGCCTTCGGTTGGGCAGCAAGAGATTCTTCTGGTCTTCTCTCCCCATTCAATTTCTTTAGAAGGTTCACTCACATCTTCATTTCTACATTTTTTATTTCAACTAAATGTCATTTTTATTTTTTAGTGTAAAATATATTATTATTATTATTATTTAAATTTTAATAAACATTTAGTCCCCACAGCTGCTCTTTTACAAATTAAACCTCTACCAACACCATCAATATTCACCCAAAACAAAATAGACCCCAACAACAACAATTAAAATCAAATATGCAAAATTAGATCTACAAATTTTGAAGTGAGGTTTATGCAAAATTTCACCAAAATCAAATATAAAATCCCAGATCTACATCATCGGATATAGGATCGCAACAAAACTAAAAAAGAAGATTAAAGTATTTTTTTCCATTTGTTAGAGTATTTTATATTGAGTAATTCATGTTCCAGGCTTTCCTCTAGTTTGATTGTTCCCTTTATTTGCGTTTCTTCATTTTTAATTTATGCTTGTTTTCTTTGTCCTTTCCTCATATAGGTAGTTCTGCTTTTTTTTTTATAGAAGTTAATTCTCACACGTACACTACACACACAAAGATAAATGATATATATATTATTTTTTTGAGAAAAGTTAAATTCATATTGCATATTTTGTAATTAATCATTTGTAATACATTATTTAATTTAAAAGAATAAGATATTTTTAATGGTGGAAAACACAATAGCTAACAAAATTAGTTTAGTAAAAGTATTTTATGTCTTTTGTTAACTTTATTGTATTATTTAATGATTTGAAACGGATAGAGTATTTTGATACTTGATTAATTCTTTGTTATTTGCATTTTTCCTCGTTGTGGCAAGTGTGAGTGTTAACTCCTATATTGCTTAGAATAGTGAAGGTTGAACACTTTATAAGTGAGAGCATCCATAAACCTAATATCTTAAGATTTTGGGTAAGAGTGTGATATCCAACTCACTTGTAGAGTTGTTCTTGAACCTAATGTGGATGATCCTCCGACTGCCCCCTCGTGGTGACCCAACATTTCTAGCTCAAATTAGATTTTATTAAAAAATAAAACCTATCATCTTTATATTAAATAAGAGTATTATCTCATTTTAATTTTTGCTTTAAGGTTGTTGGAGTAATTGAATATTTGAACATGTTGAGAGTCAAATTAAAATAACTCACTTTTGGTGTGCTTGAATTTCCAGAGAAACGGATGAAAAAGACGTAGCACTCAAAATATTATTTTATTTTTTTGAGAAAAATTAAATTCATATTGCATATTTTGTAATTAATTTTTTTTTAATAGTAAAAATTTAGGATGAGGGTATGATGCTCCAGTACAAGGTAAGGAAGTCTTTAGATCTCAAAGAGCACTTACAAAGGTCTGACATATAATTACCTCCCTCCAAAGACATCAGCGGGGCTCAAACCCAGACCTCTCGAACTTAAGACCTGACATATTTTGTAATTAAAATTAACCTTTTGTAATTGTACATTATTTAATTAAAAGAATAAGATATTTTTAATGGTGGAAAACACACAATAGCTAACAAAATTAGTTTAGTAAAAGTATTTCTATGTGTTTTGATAACTTTATTGGATTTTTTTAATTAATGAGTGTAAATAAAAGCCTTAAATGATAGCCTTAAATAAAAGCCACTTTGCTGATACAAGAGGAGGGGTACTGAAAACAAAGGGCTAGAATGCATTGGCTCCAAGAGGGGGATATGAACACTAGATTTTTCCATATGTCAGCAACTGTGCGTAGCAAAAAGAAGAAGGTCACAAAGTTGATTGCTGATAATGGTACAGAGGCACATACTCAGGAAGAACTTTGTGAGGTGGCCAAGAGTTACTTTGATACTCTCTTCAAGCTAAGAGATGGAGATCATGACCCCGTACTTAATCTTATTCAGCCGAGAGTGACCGACGATGATAATTTCATTCTGACGGCGCCTATTACAAAAGTTGAAATTCAGCAAGCGTTGTTTCAGATGCATCCAGACAAATCTCCTGGACCAGATGGGTTTAATCCAGCTTTCTATCAGAGATTTTGGGAGCAGTGTAGTGATGATATATTTAGTGCCGCATCTACTTGGCTAGAGAGGAGATATTTCCCTACCAGTCTCAATGAAACAAATATTTGTCTTATTCCTAAATGTGACAATCCTACGTCAATGAAGGATTTGCGCCCTATTTCACTTTGTAATGTCTTGTATAAAATGATCTCTAAAGTGCTAGCTAACAGGCTGAAGTGTTGTCTAGATAAATGTGTTTCTCAAGAGCAGTCAGCTTTTGTGGAAGGTAGATCGATCCTTGATAATGCTCTTATTGCCACAGAAGTTATCCATGCTTTGAAGCGGAAGACAAAGGGTAGAAGAGGTGAGTTGGCACTAAAGATTGATATTAGCAAGGCTTATGATAAGGTGGATTGGGGTTTCCTCCGCGGAGTTATGACTAAGATCGGGTTCACTGATGTCTGGATTCGGTGGGTTATGATGTGTGTTAGTTCAGTCAATTACTCGGTGTTGATGAATTCTGATCGAGTTGGCCCTATTTCGCCAGGTCGAGGATTGCGACAGGGTGATTTATTATCTCCTTATTTATTTATTTTGGTAACAGAAGGTTTAACTGCTCTCATTCACCAGGCTGTTGGTATGGGTGACCTTCATGGGGTGAGGATTTGTCGTGGTGCTCCAGAGGTCTCTCATCTTTTGTTTGCAGATGATTGTTTCTTATTTTGTAGGGCTAATGTAGCTGAGGTGAATGAACTCATGAGGATTTTACATACTTATGAAACAGCTTCAGGTCAGGAAGTTAACCTAGTTAAATCAGAAGTCTTTATTAGTCGGAATATGTCTCAGACAGCTAAAAAAGATCTCTCTCGTATCCTTGGTGTCAAACTTGTGTTGGGTACGGGTATATATCTTGGATTACCGTCCATGGTTGGCAGAAGTAAAAAAGCAATATTTTCCTATATCAAGGATCGTATTTGGAAAAGAATTAATTCTTGGAGAGGGCGTGCGCTGTCTAAGGCAGGCAAGGTAATCATGATAAAGTCGGTTCTGCAGGCAATACCCTCCTATGTAATGAGTATGTTTATTCTTCCTGCTTCACTTATTCATGATATTGAAAAAATGATAAATGCTTTTTGGTGGAGGAACGGTAGTAGTAATAATAATAATACTAAAGGTATTCATTGGTTAGCTTGGGAGAGACTTGCTTGCCCGAAGGCTCATGGGGGTTTAGGCTTTCGTAATTTTGAAGCTTTTAATAAGGCTATGGTTGCAAAACAAGTTTGGAATATCGTCCAGAATCCGAACTCATTGGTAGCAAAATTAATTAAAGCGAGATATTTTCCACGTTCCTCTTTATTTGATGCTCCATTGGGATACAACCCCAGCTTTGCATGGCGTAGTATGTGGCAAGCTAGACAAATTCTTTCTCTTGGATGTAGGTGGCGGATTGGGAGTGGGGTTAATATTCGTGTTATGCATGATCCTTGGTTGCGTGGGAGTGCTAATCGATGGGTGCCCTCGCCTCAACCAGCAGGTGTATATCAGTTATCTGTTAGAGATCTGTTACACGAAAATTATAAAGCGTGGAATATAGTTAAGGTTCGAAACTTGTTTTCAAAGGATGTAGCGGAGAAGATTCTAGAAACACCACTTGTTAGCTCGGTCCGTGAGGATAAAGTGGTCTGGGAGGAGGAAAGAAATGAGTGTTATTCAGTGAAATCCGGGTATAAGTTAGCTATGCGTTACATAATAGGTAGCGACAAATATCATGTTATGGGCAATTGGAATGGTATTTGGAAAGCTCAAGCTCCGCACAAGGCACGTCATTTACTTTGGCGCTTATGTAGATGATGTCTCCCGACTCGTTCTCGTTTGTTGGAAAGGCGAGCGGAATGTACTCTCAATTGTTCTATGTGTGATGAGGAGATTGAGGATGAGCTTCACATATTCTTTAGGTGTGCAGTAGCCCGGGATAGTTGGAGTGCAGCTGGTTTGTCGTCTGTTTTACATAATGCTACGTACCAACAAACTAATGCTATGGATCGTATTTTCGCTATTTGCAGCAATGAAAGTAGTGATACTGTTGGTAGAGTGGCTATGTTACTCTGGTGCATTTGGCACAATCGTAATGATAAGTTTTGGAATGATAATGTCCAAATGCCACGTCAAATTGGAAGACATGCTTTTGATGCTTGGAATGATTGGTACTCAGTACATAAGTTACAAAGTAATAATGTGAGCAGGGCTACAGAAGCAGATTTGGTAAGATGGGAGAAACCAGCTCTAGACTGGGTAAAATGTAACGTTGATGTTGCCTTTGTGTCTAGATCTGGAAGGACCTCAATGGGGTTGTGTTTTCGCGATAATAGTGGTCACTTTATGGCTGGTATGACACAATGGCAGCAAACTGTGATTTCATCTGTAGAAGGAGAAGCTTGGGCTTTACTTTTAGCAATGGAAGAAGCAAGATATAGAGGACTAGATCGAGTTCAATTCGAAAGTGATTCGAAAGTTTTGATAGAGGCCATTCATATGAAGCGTAGAGGCAACTCTGAGTTTTTGTCAATTGTTCATGATATCCTTAGTCTTATGTCATCTTTTATAAACTTTGAGGTTAAGTTTGTTAGGAGGCAATCGAATTTGGTTGCTCATACTCTTGCTAGGGCGGCCAATTCTTGGGCTAGCTTCCATAGATTTGAGAATATTCCCTTTTGTATTGAACGTTTAGTTTTTAATGAAATGCAGTAAGTTTGTTTGATTCAAAAAAAATTAAAAGTTGGACCAAACACATTTTTAGTAAAGCTCTTAACCATAAAAAATAGATTTTTTTCAATGTGCAAAATTGGATTAAATTAGCTTCTAGGAAAAGAGGTTGAAACCTACTTTTGAAAAATAATCCGAAGCTTTTTTTGCAAGTATCACGCTTCGAATCTTACTGGAGACTCTTTTTATTATTTTTTTTTTCTTCATTTTTTAGTTTGTTTTCATTTAAATATTATTATTTGTTATTATATTTTTTTAATTTTTTTTTGTACAAATCTTTTTTTAAAAAATATATTTTACCGAACAAATTTTAGATTAAAAATAACTTTGAAACTAAAAAAACAACTTTTACTCTTCTTTTGAAAGTTCTTATTTTCACTTTTACCTTTTAGTCAGCTTCTGAGGTCTAAAAAAGCCGGACCAAACGGATCCTTAGAGTGAGAGAGTAAACCCTGATGAACTCAACTCAACTCAAACTCCACCGTTTTAGGATTTTTCTGAACCAACTTGGACTTGCTTTATTACATTTCTCACCCCCTATTTATTTACTACCACGCCTCTCTTTTTTTTATTCTGATTTTATATTATTACTCACTTTTTTTTTTTTTTTTTTATATTATTACTCACTCTAAATGAAATGCAAGTAAAAAAAGAATTGAGAAAGAAAAAATAGATGTATTTAGTCAAAATTTTGTATCAAATACATTTGATTTTTCAATTCATTATTAATATACTTTTTAAAAAATTTATTGGATGCTTTTCAACTTCCACTTGTTATTTCGTTATTAAGTATTTCTTTCGTCCCATAATGAGTGATATATATTTTTATTTCACTTAGACTAAGTCATCGTTTAAATGAGTGTTGCCATCGTTACTATCGCGTCATGGTCTCTATGACTTTGTGAAGCAACTAAATCGGAGCTTATTTGCGTGTCCACGCTGTGATATCTGAAAAATCCAAACACACTATATGGAAATACTATAGATAAAAAGAAAGAGAGCTTAGTTTAGTTGATAGATACATCACGTATATTATACAGGAGTCGGGGTTCGAACTCCGAACACTCAACCTATTTACCTTTAAGCTGAAATTTTTATCCACTAGACTACTAAAAAGAAGAAGAAAAAGAGAGTAGCAATTTTAATAAATTAATTTTATTTTAGTCAAAAATAAATTAATTTTATTAATTTGTGAGTGATTCACATATTATTAATTTGATTGTACAGCTTAAAAATTGAAGTTGACGCTCATTTTAGAACAATTATTTTACAATATGCAAGTAATTGTGAAAGGGATAAAATAGAAATTTCACCAAAATTGAACTGAAAAAATTGATTGTTAATAATCAAATAAAAGGAAACAAGTAGGATTGGTTGAAAAATGATTTTAAAAAAAAAAACACTTAGTGCATGGTTTTAACATTACCTGAGTGAATTGAGCTATAAGGTCATCAATGTCTTTCTTAGAATATTGAATACTCATAGTGAAGAACCCTAATTTGTACCTGAGAAAATATGTACTACCAATAAGTTGTCAAAATCAGAACAAAATTGGAATGTGCAATCACTCATTCAACTGAAGTGGTGGTAAAAACAAACTCTGTTATCCTCGTCGGCGAGAAAGAAGATGTTTGGCGGCACTGTCACGGTGGCGTTCGTCAGAGCTCAAACTTTATTTCTTTTACAAAAATACTCCCTCCGTACATTGTTGGCGCAATTGTGTCCGAAAAAAGTTTGGATTCTCTCCTTACTTTTCTTTTCTCCAACTCCAACTCTCTCCTTCACGGTAATTGTTTGATTTCACCGTAATTGTTTGATAAGATGACAAGTGAGATGATTGAAGTTCGAATTCTGACCCCTACATATACTCGTATAATGCAATGTTCCTATCAACTGATTTATGAGACAAATTATAATTTTTTTTATTAATTATTAATATTATAATAACACTGTAAAATAATATGTTTGATTTTTTACGAAATAAACAATATGTTTAGTGTAAAACATAACATATAATATATTAAAATTAATATTTTAGAACGACAACTATCGATTATATTTGAAAAATACGTTCAAATATGAAATATTTTAAAAATAGGTTAAATTGAACAAGTAGTTTTTAAATAAATAATAAAAAATAAGTATCATCTCTTATATTATAAGCTTGTTCCGAAAAGCTAACCCTAGACCTAATTATTTTCCCGCTCATTTTTCCTATCATTTTACACTAAAATAATAAAATAAAATGTTAAAAAATGGCCTCCCCAAGAATCGAACCCACAACCTTTAAGATCAATTTTGTGCTTTTTGCCACTACACTACATCAATCAATTTGATATTATTTTGCAATCAACATCTAATAAATATGAAATTTTATATATCTCTCACCATGTTAGATATTTATTAATTTTATTATTATTAGCTTCCTATTAATATTATTATTATTATTAGATTTCTATTATTATTATTATTAGCTTCCTATTATTATTATTATTATTATTATTATTAGATTCCTACTACTATTACTATTATTATTAGATTCTTACTATTATTATTATTAGACTCCTACTATTATTATTATTATCATATATTATATAAGGACGATGCAAACAAAGTGACCATATTATCATGTGCAAGTCATGTGTGATTATTTAAAAGAAAGTTACTAAAAATAATGAAAACAAAATAATTAAATAATCATGTTTACAGAAAATTCAGATAATATGTTTAGGAAAACAAAACTTTTGAAATATATCTCATATTATTATATTATATATACAGCATAACAAACTCTCGAAAATTTACGATCACTTATTTGATATACATACACAACAACAACATAACCAACCCTTTTGAAATATATCTCATATTATTATCTATACAACATAACAAACTCTCCAAAATTTACGATCAATTATTTGATATACATGCACATATTCGATATAGATACACAACATTACCAACTCTCAAAAATTTAGGCACACCACTTTTTAATATATATATATATATATATATATATACTTCACTCTAAGTGCTATTGCCTTTGAATTGAAAATCCCGCTGATTGTGATATATAGAAAAAATATTCATATTCAGAAATTAACAACCGTCTCATGGCTAATATCTATACTTCATTAACGACTCTTTCTCCTGGAAAAAAAGATTTAAAAGTTAAAGTTCGCGTGACAAATATGTGGACAGTTCCTGATAAATAAACACCGTCCTAATATAATAAATTTGTCGGTAGAAATGTTCAAGATTATCTAGATGGCAATAATGTGGTAAATTTTTTGGTAAGGTAGTATCGTTAAATTATTTATTTCGTTAAGTTCCTCATCTAATTTTTTCTTAACAACCCCACTTTTTTCCTACTAATATACAGTCAGACAATATTGACGAATATCCAAAAGACTTAGACATATTTCTTGACAAGCAAATGTTTTTTAAAGTGGAAGTTTCAAAACTCAACATTCATAATCAATGACAGAATTGTACGGTGAAGATGGCTTCAGATGATGTTGATACAATTCAACAATTTATATCCAAACATAATCTTAAGGTCCACATATTTATCTTATTATTACTTTTTTGTGATGTTGGTATTCTATAGAAAATCTTCATTTATTGATTTAAATTTAAATATTTGAATATTAAGCAGGTGGCTAACGATGAGAAATGAAGTACAATTAATTGTTAATATGTCTATCAATTGCAATTAATTATTAATAAAATATTTACTATCATCAACAATGTATTTATTTAAGGTTTAATTATCAAATACAATTAATTATTTATTTGTCGTGTGTAGGAAAAATTAGAATGTGTTGATTCATGCAGCAACACTGATGCGCAGCAAACTCCAACAATCAAGTCAAGCTTGAAAATATCATCTGATAGTGTGAACTCTATTGATGTTGTTGCTGTCGATGAGATTGGAGAAAATTCTATCACCAAACCCCCTAAAATGGTTCGTGTGAAGATCGAGAAACCGGATGGAAAGTGACAATTGTAGGATCTCAAGTTTATTTGTTTTCTGTCTTTTTTTGACTCAATTATTATTCCAATACGTTAAGGTCACATTAAGCTGTAATTTTCGTTGGTTTAATTTTCAAAGACTAATATTATGGTTTATCGTATTACTATTTTTTTTTATTTTGATGAGATTTATATTGTTTGTTTTTTATCAATAGCGTTTTTTATTTTTATATTAGAATGACATTTATTTATATGATATTTATACAAATAGTAGTTAACTCCAACTATATCAACTATATTATCTCTTATATTATAAGTTTCTTAACCCTAATTTTTTTTTCTCTCATTTTACCCTAACATTAATTCAAATAAAATGTTAAAAAATATCTCATCAAGAATCGAACTCACAACATTTAACCCACCATGTTAAATATTTATTATTATTATTATTATTATTATTATTATTAATTCAAATAAAATGTTAAAAAATACATCGAACCCACAACATTTAACTCACCATGTTAAACATTTATTATTATTAGCTTCCTATTATTATTTTTTTTTAAATTATTATTATTATTATTATTATATCTCTTATATTCTAAACTTGCTCCGAAGTGCTAACCCCAAACCTATTTTTTTTCCTCTCTTTCTCATGTGGTCCATTATATTAAAAAAAATACAAATTTGTTGGGAATCGAACCATCATCCCTTTAATTTCTCTTTTGCGGTGACTATATTAATAAGAGTCAGAGACAATCTCTTAAGCATGTTGGGATATATCTTTTGTCGACGATATTTCTACATGGTCAGTTGTATATTGCAATTTCAAGAGTTATTTGAAGATAATGATTAAAAATATTGATTATCGACGTAGACAGTAAAAATACGAATAAAAATTCTAATATAGTCTACAAAGAAGTATTTCGTAATATACCATAATTTCTGTTGTATGAACATTTATCCAATTTTATTGTCGAACTAATATTTAATGGTACTCGATTTTTTTATATATGTTTTAGTGTTAAAATTTTATATTTTATTTTTTCATATTACGGTGCACGGGTCGAAGTTCTAGTTATATATATAAAAGTAGTTAAGTCTCCATGTAACCCTAATTTAACCCTACTAAAACTCCAATTTAATTATTAAAAAATATCACCAGCAAGAGTTGAACTTATAACCTTTTTGTAAAGGCTTCATATATTAACCACTATGACATATCAATCAATTTGAAATTGTTTTGTAACCAACATGTATTGAATATGCAATCCAATCAATTTTTTCTGTAATACATGTTCAATTTTTTTTCTAAGTCTCCAATTTATTTATACACCAACCTCAGTAGAGATCGAACCCATGACGTATCACAACAATATATAGTTTAATATTTTTCGCTGCTATGCAAATATTTAATTTCAATTTTTATTTTATAAAGATATGTTATGAATATTTATCGTATATGCTTTGTTTTTCCTATATATATATATATATCAAGTTTAGCTTTCACAATTTTTTACTCTAACTATTCATTCTCGATGCGTTTTATATTTTCCTCTCTCTCTCTCTCTCTCTCTCTCTCTCTATATATATATATATATATATATCTCAAGTTTAGCTATCACAAATTTGTGTTTCTATTGTTACTATGACTGATCAAAATACTAAATTTCAACTTGCGTTACGTTGTTTAAGAGGTTTTTTAATTTAATTTTATATACTCTAACTATTCATTCTCGTCGCGTTTTATATATACTACTTTCTTTTTTACACATAACACCATTGAATTTATATCTAATAACTGACTTTTTTTTACACATAGTACCATTGAATCCATATTCAATAACTGACTTAGAGAAGTACGTCAATCATTGTTGGATCAAATATCGAACTTATTATGTCGACTTTCACCATGGTAAAGTAAGTATACCTTTTATTTCAACCGAATGTATTTGATTGTATTTGAGCATTTCACATTGGTAGAGATTTAACATTGTTATTATTTTTATTTTATGGCGTGGTCATGTTACAAAAAATGTTTGCATCTGATTTTTGTGACAACAATGTACATCGTTATACTACACTTAGTCTTTGTTTGGTAGGAGAGAAAATGAGAAGAGGGAAATAAAAACACGATTCTCGTGTTTTTATTTCCCTCTTCTCATTTTCTCTCCTACCAAACACACCTTTATTGATCCAAACGGAAATCAATTTGAAATTTTAGTTGAAAAAATTAATGGCAGCATATATTTTAAACATGGATGGACTGCATTGCGTGATTTTTATAATATTCAATATGGTGGTTGAGTGATTTTATTATACACTGTGATGAGTCAGTTTGGACTGATTTTAAAAGACAGATTTGATTGTGTCATTTATTTTAAAAAATTTATTATAGTTCTTTTTATATAATATATGAAAATCTACAAAACCCGTGCGATAGCACGGGTCGGTGTCTAGTTATTATAAAAATTTAAAACTAATAAATAATAGGCCAATGCAATATATCATACCAATAAAAAATAAATAAGTATTAAAATATATGTATGCGCTTTGACTAACAATGTATTAGTCCAAGTGGTAAGGGTCTTGGTCCCCTTAAACATGTGGTCAGGGGTTTGATTTCTGGCTCGTGCGTATGGAGAAAGTTAGGTTGGGAGGAGAGAACCTACCTTGTGTGCCTCACAGGTTCCTCGACGGAGATTAGTCATCGCTAACGGTTGTGGAAACTTCGTATCAATGTCATGATAACCAATATATATATATATAATCAGTTTTTATGGTTTTCAATATTTCCCCTATCAATTTACACTTTTAATTTGGATTGGTTTGAATTTGAGCATATATATTAGAGCATGTGAAAAATACAATGCAAATGTAATACTATTTGTACATATTAAGATCCTCACAGTATCCGCGGGGATACACAGAGATCGAATATTACAAAAAATTTATATTTTTCGGACAAAATTGTGACAGTAGTATATGACGTTATTTTTCCTTTTTTATTAAAAAATAAATATTTTGCATCTTTATTTTTTTAATGATCAAAACAACACATAATGCATTTCATACCCAAAAAACAATGTAATAACAATTGGCTACTAGTAATCATACAAAAACTAATAGACAAAATATTCCATAATGTAATAACAACATATGCATAATCATACTAAAAAAAATAATCATACTAAAATTTAAAATCAAAATATCTTATAATTCATTCAATAATAATAAATTATCAAAATAATAATAATAATAATATATATTTAAATATATATGGTCGGATTCAGGGAATCTGCGGGGACGAATGTTTAATCCTCGTCCCGAAGTGTCTGTGGGGAATTTATGCCTCCAACCCCGTCCGTACGGGGAAAATCTCCGTTTTCAAATCTTCAAACGGGACAATCCCTACGGAGATACGTTATGACGGATGCAAATTGACATCTATCTCTATCTCCAGGACATATCATTTGTGGCTGGGGTGGTCTCTTTCAACGTTATCAGTTGTTGTCACAAGGTGAGTTTATAGTACATTGGCAACATAAATCTCCAGTAATATTGAGAACATACATAGATAGTACTTTCTTTTGTAGTCATCACTTTCAGTTTCACTTACACACGATTGAAATGGCAACACAATCTGATGAGCATCCAAAGAAAGCTTTCGGTTGGGCAGCAAAAGATTCTTCTGGTCTTCTCTCCCCATTCAATTTCTTTAGAAGGTTCACTCACCTCTTCATTTCTACATTTTTTATTACTATTTCAGATAAATGTCATTTTTATTTTTTAGTATAAAATATATTATTATTATTATATAAAATTTTCAGATAAATTAATTACAAATTAAACCTCTACCAACACCATCAAATTACTGCCACTACACCCAAAACAAAAAACCAAATAGACCCAACAACAATAATCAAGATAAAAACAAAATAAAATAAAATTAGATCTACAAATTTTGGAGTGAGGTTTATGCAAAATTTCATCAAAATCAAATATAAAATCCCAGATCTACATCATCAGACATAGGATCGCAACAAAGCTAAAAAAGAAGATTAAAATGGGTTAAAGTTGTTTGTGTAATTTTTCGATTTTTTTTTACTTAGTGTCATTTTTCAATTTGTTAAAGTATTTTTTATTTTATTTTGAGTAATTCATGGTCATGTTCCCTTATTTGCGTTTCATATAGGCAATTCTGCTTTTTTTGATATAAGTTAATTCTCACATACACACACAAAGATAAATGATATATATTATTTATTTTTTTGAGAAAAGTTAAATTCATATTGCATATTTTGTAGTTAATTTTTTTTTTAATAGTAAAAATTTAGGATGAGGGATGGTGCCCGAGTACAAGGTAGAGAAGTCTTTAGATATCAAAGAACACTTACAAAAGTGATTATATTTACCTCCCTCCAAAGACATCAGCAGGGCTCGAACCCGGGATCTCTCGGATTCAAGACCTGACATATTTTGTAATTAAAATTAACCTTTTGTAATTGTACATTATTTAATTAAAAGAATAAGATATTTTTAATGGTGGAAAACACAATAGCTAACAAAAGTAGTTTAGTAAAAGTATTTCTATGTGTTTTGATAACTTTATTGTATTTTTTTAATTAATGAGTGTAAATAAAAGCCTTAAATGATACCCTCCATTTTGATACTTGATTAATTCTTTGTCGTTTGCATTTTTCCTAGCTCAAATTAGATTTTATTAAAAAGTAAAAACTAATTTGCAGAGAAACGGATGAAAAAGATGTGGCACTTAAAATATTGTATTGTGGGATATGTCACTCAGATCTCCACATGATAAAGAACGAATGGGGCATATCTACATATCCACTAGTACCAGGGTATGCTTTAATTCAAATTACTACTCACCATTATCATAACTTTGTTCATTAATTTAAATCTAACTTATAGGAGAAATACAGACATGAAATTGTTGGTATAGTGACAAAGGTGGGAAGCAAAGTAGAAAAGTTCAAAGTTGGAGACAAAGTAGGTGTTGGCTACATGATTGACTCGTGTCGAACATGTCAAAACTGTACCGAAAATCTTGAAAGTTATTGTCCGCAGTATATACCCACATGTGGTGCCAAGAACTATCGCGATGGCACCACATATGGAGGTTACTCTGACTCAATCGTTGTAGACGAGCACTTTGTGATTCTTATTCCTGATAGTTTACCACTTGAAGTTGCTGCTCCTCTTCTTTGCGCCGGCATCACAGTGTATAGTCCTCTTCGATATTTTGGGCTCGACAAGCCCGGTCTACATATAGGTGTTGTTGGTCTTGGTGGACTTGGTCACATGGCTGTTAAATTTGCCAAAGCTTTTGGTGCTAATGTGACTGTAATTAGTACATCACCTAACAAAGAAAAGGAAGCAATAGAACACTTAGGAGCTGACTCATTTTTTATAAGTCATGACAAAGATAAAATGAAGGTACAAAATTACAAATACAATTGTTCAACATTCTAATATTCTTAAATGGTAATTAATTAACTAATTATGTTAATAATTTTATAGGCTGCAATGGGTAGTTTGGATGGTATCATTGATACAGTTTCAGCTGATCATTCAATCTCATCTCTTATTGGTTTGTTGAAGTCTCATGGAAAACTTGTAATGGTCGGTGTTCCAATGAAGCCTGTCGAGATCCACGTCTCTCATTTACTTTTGGGTAAGCTAGCAGAAAATGTTTCCATATATCTCTTGTTTGATTAGAAGCAATGATATAATTAAGAGTGCATTTGATGATGCTAACATTGATGACAGGGAGAAAGATGGTAACTGGAAGTAATATCGGAGGAATGAAAGAAACTCAAGAGATGATTGATTTTGCTGCAAAACACGATGTAAAACCTACCATTGAAATCATTCCTATGGAATATGTTAACATTGCGATGGAGCGACTCCTCAAAGCAGATGTTAAATATCGATTTGTGATTGATATTGGAAACACTCTCAAACCAAGCTCTCAACTCTAGTGTTAGGGAACTTTCAGAACAAGTGTGACAGTTAATGCTTTGTTCTGTTTATATCCAATATTCTCAATTGTTAAAATAAATGGTTTTGAATTTTTGTGCTTGAACTTGTTTATTTTGCTAAACACAATTGAACTTCATAAATTATGGATATTCCCTATGTTATTATCTGTGTTTTCGGGGCACTAATGTTATTTTTCTACTATGTTGGTGTATTGAATGCTATGCTTTGGTACATTAACTTGATTTGCTCAGTGACAGTATTTCACAGAAGTGTGCAAATGTAAGCTGCATTGAAATTGGACATTCTTCATCTGGCAAAAACTCATGGAAGCAAGAAGAACATGAAGAATCATTTGAAAATATCCAAACAAGATTGATAACTATAAAAAACAACATAGAAGACAAAAACAAGTTGTTTTATTTTAGAATAATAAATAAATGGCTACAGAGCTTAACCAAGTTATTAACTTATCTTGGAATGAGAAATACATATAGGGCCCGTTTGTTTAAGTTTTAAAAAAAATAGATTTTTTTGAAAAAAATCTAGAGATTTTGAACAAAATCTAAAGCTATTTTCCGTTTGTTTACAATCATAAAAATCTATTTTTTTAGAAAATGGTTTTCATAAAAATAGATTTTAAAGAAAGCTATTGAAAATAGCTTTTCATTTTAAAGAAAAAATAGATTTTTTTACTAAAATGATTTTTGAAAAAATCTGAAACAAACACCACTAAAATAAAAAAAAGTGATTTTTTTGAAAAAAAATCTCAAACAAACGGTCCCATTATTTTAAGATTCTATTAGATATATGAATCAGATTCATAGAAGCAGAACAAATTTTTGACGAAAGTTTTAGGCACCCTTTGACTATTTAGAGCAAATGACTAATAGATTTTCACATAAACTCTATACGAATTAAATGAATAAATATAATATAATTGTCACTAGAATATATAGACAAAATCAGAACAAATACACTCTCATCGGTAAAAATAGCGGTTAACTAATAAGCTAATTGGAGTGTTTGGTAAAATTAGCGATTCAATAGCTTATAGATGTAAAATGACATTTTTAATTAATATCAAAATAATTAATATCAAAATAATATTTAACATGAAATTAAAAATTAAATTTACTAATATAATATATTTTTACCTTATTAAACTAATTTTTAATTCGTTGGAATTTTATTTTCTAAAATCATGGTTTTTCTAAAAACTAATAATGAAATATTGCATCTTTATTATTATTTTCGGTACGAAACAATAATAATAAGGGCATAATTTTAATTAAAAACTGAGTTGGTACAAAACAATAATAATAATAATAATAATAAGAAGGACATATTATAATTGAAACAATTTGCAACGAAAATTTGTTTTTCCGAAGGTTTGCAATGTTAAAAACTCAATTATTCATTTTTATTTTTAAAATTGTTACAAGAGTATTAATCAATAATCATGCTCTTAAAAAAAATTGGGACGGTTTGTATTAACGTAAATAAGGGATGCTTTATTAAAAGAATAAATTTATTTGAAATTAAAATAAATTATAAAGGGTAAAATTGAGTTTTAGGTAAAATAATAAGGGTAAAATTGGAAGAAACAACAAAAAGCTATAAGCTAATTGAATTAGTGTCTGGAAAATAAGCTATAAGCTCATAACAAAATGACTATTACCAAAGAGCTTTTAGCTTATAAGCTAAAAGTTATAAGCTATAAGCTCGTTTTGAAGTCTTACCAAACAGAGCCATAACCTTTCAAGAACAAGAAAAAAAAGAGTGAGAGAGAGAGAGAAAGAGAAAAAAAAAGAGCTTACCTTTCGAAAAAGATGTGTTGTGAATTCGATTAACTCACACCAATACCTTTGATGTGTGTAGAGCAATTCAATTAAAGCAATCAAACAAGCATGATTGACAATAATAACAATAACAAAAGTAAACCGCGAAAACGTAAAGAACACAAGCGTATTGTTTACCCAGTTCGGTGTTAATGAACCAACTCTGGGGGGAGGGCAGCCCTCTCCGTTCCACTATCAATGAAGTTCTTAATTACAATGAAATTCTCTCCACAAGAGTTACAAGAATTAGACAATTCCCTAATTCTACCAAAGTTCCGAATTTCTTCCCGTGACCAAGAAATTAAATCAATAAGTGTTTCCCAAGGTGATAGAATGTTTCTCCAACCCTAGAGTCTTCTCAAGATGTTACTCTATTAACCCTAGTCGTTTGTTGGCCTTAGAAACCCTAAAACACACCTTAAAACATCAGAAAACGCACAACATATATATAGACTCGCGCACTTGTGCGCCGCGCAGAAAACTATCGCGCGACGCGCCATCAACAGAAACAAACCAGCCATCTTCACTGATGGCTGCGCGACACGCAGGAGCAGATGGCGCGACGCACCAAGGCCAGAAACAAAACCATGCATTACTTCTTCATCCAATTTTCAAGGCAAACTCCAATAAGATGAATACTCCGGTACACATATTATGTGGATATGTACCAATACACGGCTTATATGATAATTGTAATTGGCTCACAAATAATATTTAATATAAAAAATTAATAAATATTATTTGTAAATCAATCAGAATAATCCACTTTAGCAAATAATTTACCTCCGAAAAAACACAGACGAGAGAGACTTGCAACTTTTTAAAAAATATCAAGGTATTTTAGTAGTTACCTATATATGAAAAAGTTACTTTTCTTGGCTGGACCAACATAGGTGGTCCTTTTTTGTTGTTGTTGATAATAACATATGTGGTAATAACATATGTGGTCCTCGAACAGTAGGAAAAATGCACAAAATGTATTATTTGGATTGCATGCACTCAAAACTACATATAATTAGGATAGATCTAGCGTTAGATCATAATCAAACGTTTTAGATTGAAAGAACATTTGATCGAACTATGTGATTGCTTTAAATCTAGACTATCCAATTTTAATCGAACAGTCAAATCAGTCTTAACTGGATGACTACATGTAATTTTGACTGCATGCAATCCAAATCTTAAAAAACATACATCAAAATTTAATTGAAAACGTATTTTAATGTATTAACAAGTGAAAAAATCATTTCAAACATGAAACACGGACTTTAGAAGTTGGTATATTTAAAGGACTAAAGTTCGAAGGAAAATTTTAAAATGACTAAGAGTTGCAACTATTTTTATTATTATTTTTTCGCACATCATTAGTATATAAGAGTTGCAAATCACCAAACTCGATTAAAAAATTATATATATTAAATTTATATTCAAAAATAATAAAATTTTCAAAAAATAATAATAGTAATAATTTCTTTAACGATGACTTAAAGATTTTTGACATAAAATAGTGGTTTAAAGTTAATTGTTATCACAAAAATATTTATTTATGTTAAAATGAACTAAAGTGTTATTTTAATTTTAACATAATAGGGGAGAGAAATGTAATTCATTCAAACTTTTTTTAAGGAATGAATGTGTAATTTACTCTATATAATAATATATAGAGACCGATGTACATCCATTTATTCCACTTAAAAAGTAAAATCAATAATTTCTTTTCCTCATATTAAAAAAATAAATAAATTAAGCCATTAATTTTTTTTTTTTTAGAAATAACCATTATTTGATCTAATGGTAAAATATAAAATATTTAGATAGTATGTATAAGGTCTTGGATTCGATCGTCAACTCCTTTGTAAATAAAATAAAATAAAAATTCCTTAAATGTTGGAGCATCAAATAATACGATATGCAATATTACTATTTTTACATATCATTTGTGGGGCCTCTTCCAACATGATCAAATGGTTGGCACATGGTTAGTTGATAGTACATGGCTAACATAACCACGGCTCTGATAGAAGACGAGTTTAAGGTTGTTCTATTTATTGTCCACGCATAAAAAGAGTATAAAGACATACGCATATGCCATAATCTCTCATGTGTCCTCCATATCACCTTAAATAGTTTTCTTTTACTTTTTATTTGATATTTCAATCTTATTCAATCGTTAAAATTCTACTATTTATTCTGGATTTCGATCTTCTCCATCTCTCTCCTTCCTCTCTATCTCTCTCTTGATTTCATTCTCTCTCTTCAATAAAATTTTTGAAAATAATCATGAGAGAGAGTGTGAGATTACGAGAGAGATAGAGATGAAGGAGAGAGATGGAGAGAAAAGTAAAGGAGAAGATTCAATCTCATTTCTTTCATGTAATTGAGAGAATTCATTATCGCCATAAGGGTGATGAAATAGAGTCTTGTAGATATAGGAGTTTAATTTTATTTTATTTTTTATAAAATAGTAGTTTATTAGTACATGATGAATATAAAATGAGGTATCATGAACTTCTAAATGAGAGATTGTGGACTACAAATATTTGAAATTCTCTTTATTCTAAAACGAAGGAGTTATTAGTTACAAAATGTCATTAAAGAAATTGTTGTAGTGTGGATAAATTTTTTAGAAGCTTTATAGTTAATTGTTGTACTATAGCTTTTTCATCTGGAGAGGTGTATGTGATAGAGGTTGTCTTGTTTATCAAACTTTTTTTATATTAGTAAAAAAATTATTTTTGTTGTTATTGACATTATTTGTATTTCTTTTTAACAAGACAAAATGATAACCGCCCGGAGCTCGTATGAGAGTTGGTTTAACTGCCCTAACTATGTATATATATATATATATATATATTTGATTTTAGAATAAAATAAGATGATAGTGAATATATTTGATTTTAGAATAAAAGAAGATGATAGTCAATATATGAAGTAACTTGGAAGTGTATTTGAGTCATTTTGTTTTTTTAATTTAAGGAATGAGAAGGTGAAGATGAAGATGATGAACATGAGATGAATATGTTCATATATTCATGATTTTTTTTATTTTTAATTTAAAAAATGTTTAAAAATTAAAACTAATAATAAAATTATAATTTCAGCATTTTTTTTAATAAAAAAATTGTAAAAAGGACTTGAATGTTACCATTTAATACATAGAAGACCTAATTGGGACCAAAAAAATAAAAATAAAGGATCAATCTGCTATAAATAAATAAGATAGAGTATCTATAATTTTGCCTATTTATAACCTACTATACTTTCTTTTGTACTCACCACTTACACACAATTTATTCATTTCGTTTTTGTCACAATTGAAATGGCAACACAACCTGAGCATCCAATGAAGGCCTTTGGTTGGGCAGCTAGAGATTCTTCTGGTGTTCTCTCCCCTTACAATTTCTTTAGAAGGTTCACTTCACTCACCTCTTCATTTCTACATTTCCCCTTACTTTCTGTTTTTAAATAGATTCTATTTTTGTTTTTTAATATAAATTAATTAGTATTCTGTTATTAGTATTTATTTAGATTTTAATAAATATTTAGTTATGTTGTTAAAAAATTATTAAACCTCAATCAACATCATCAAAATCACCCCCACTACAAGTAAAACAAAAACAAAACAGTCCCAAAAACAACACTTAAAGGTTCGATTTTTTTTTTTTAAAAAAAAAAACTATTTTAGAAGTGTTTGTACGTTATAGCTAGAATTTTCAGAAAATTAGTTTGTTAAAAAAAACCAAAAAAAAAAAAAATCATTTTTAACCTTGAAATGAAAAGTTAATGTTAGTAGCTTTTCTAAAATCTATATTTTTAAAGAACAATGGAACTTAATATAGGAGTTTCAAATTTTTTTTTAAAAAAAATATAATTGTAAACAAAAAATAGCTTTAGATTCTTTTTAGAAATTTCTAAAAACAAATCCCCAAAATTTTTCAAAACAAAATTGTTTTTTTTTAAAACTTAAACAAACACACCTAAAATCAAGCATAAAAAAATAATCTAAATCTACAAATTATTAAAATTTTACAAAAATCAAACATAAGAAATAAGAGGGACTTTTGTGTTTTTGGTATTGCGGAATTTGATAGGATATATTTTATGGAAAAAACGGAGAAGAAAATAGATTGTTACATGAAAAATATTCTATCATATATTTTAAATAACAAACTAATCTTGTAAATTCTAAACAAAACTGAAATATTTTAAACTGAAATATAAATCTTAAATCCTAATATTATTTTATTTAAACTATATTTAAATGTTAAAATCTTCAAAAAGATATTTAGACATTATTCTCAAGACTAAATACTTTTTGTTTATCAATCTCGTCTTTGACCGAATATCTTTGTGTTGTATATATTGAGATTTGAGTTGAAAAACCTTTTTGAACACTCATCTTTGACTCAATATATTTGTGTTGTATTCTGCCTGAAATTCATGTTGATTTTTGTTTTTGTTGTTCTTTACATCTTCATATGATTCATGAGCATATTTTTTCATGTATTGGTTTTGGATTTTGTAATACATGTGTATGTATCCTACTTTTCATGTATTGGTTATGGGTTATTAGATGTGCATATTTCATGTAACACATAAATATCTAGTTGTAGTTATGATTTTTTGGTTATGGATTTTTGTTGATTTCTTCTTTCTTCATCTTCGTCTTCATCTTCTCCTTCTTCCATCATCACAAGTCCATATGAACCTTAGCGCTCTGATATCACTAATAGGGTTTTTTGTGTTTTTGGTATTGCGGAATTTGGTGGGATATATTTTATGGAAAAACAGAGAAGAAAATAAATTGTTACATGGAGAATACTCTCATGTTTTGTTTTCTTTCTCATAGATTATTCATAACTATATGGCTCTGTATATAGAGCTACATAAAAACAAATCATATAATCATGGAAATTCTAAACAAATCTTAAATATTCTAAACTGAAATATAAATCTTAAATCCTAATGTTATTTTATTTCAAATATAAATCTAAAATATTTAAATCTAAAATCTTCAAAAAGATATTTAGGCATTATTCTCAACAAAAAAACTCAAATCAACCTCACCATAGAGATGTGACTCTTCTAAAATGAGTGATTTACAAAGTAAAAATATCAATTGTTAATTAATAAATCCAAGATAAATATTATAGGTATATCATAACAAATCATACGATTGTTATAATAACAACAATTAATTTTTTTACTTTACACTTTACTTTAGGTGATCTAAATTCCCAATAGATAGATAATCTCATAGAAACTAAAAAACACGATTAAAGTGGGTTAAAATTGTGTAATTTTTCGATTTGTTTAGAGTAATTTATGGTGAGGCTTTCCTCCGATTTAATTGTTTCTTTGGTTTGTTCCCTTATTTAAGTCTCTCCATTTTTTATTTATGCTAGTTTGCTTTGTCCTTATATTTACATCTTTTTAAGAGTATTAGAACGACTCGAACCCGAAGCACAGAGGATGTTCCGGTATTGTAAAAATAAGATAGGAACGAGAGTGAAAGAATGCATTGGAGTAAGTTACAATCAATTGGGCCGGGTTAATAAAACAAGCTTCAGCCTGACCCACTATTAACATATTTTTGTGATTTTTGTAAATATAATATTAATAAAAACATAAAAAATTATCTACTTGAAAAATTATCAATAAAAATATATTTAAATATGTAAACTTAATAAAAAGATACATATTTAGTAGCTAACAAATGAGTTACATTTAAGAGACTAGAAAACATAATAGTTAATATAAAAATATTATATCTTTTAACAACTTCATTGCATTTTTTAATAAGTATGTAAAAACTTTAAATGATACATCTTTAAAACGGATGGAGTTATTTGACATTCATTCTTTGTTATTGCATTTTTCCTAGTTAAAGTTAGATTTTATAAAACTAAACTATTTTCTTTACCTTAAATGTTCATTGTTGGTTGTATGCCTAATTATACGTTGGAATGAACATGTTGAGAGTGAAATTAATGTTGTTAGCTAAATAACTCACATTGGTTTGTTCGAGATTTTCAGAGAAACAAATGAAAAAGATGTGGCATTAAAAATATTGTATTGTGGGATATGTCACACAGATCTTCACCTAATGAAGAACGAATTGGGCATATCCACCTATCCACTAGTACCTGGGTATACTTTAATTCAAACTACTACTCACCATTATCATAGCTTTGTCTATTAATTTAAATCTAACTTATAAAAGAAATACAGGCATGAAATTGTTGGTATAGTGAGAAAGGTGGGAAGCAAAGTAGAAAAGTTCAAAGTTGGAGACAAAGTAGGTGTTGGCTACATAATTGACTCATGTCAATCATGTCAAAATTGTACCGAAAATCTTGAAAGTTATTGTCCCCAACATATACCCACATGTGGTGCCAAGTGTCGCGATGGCATCACATATGGAGGTTACTCTGACTCAATCGTTGTAGACGAGCACTTTGTGGTTCATATTCCTGATGGTTTACCACTTGAAGTTGCTGCTCCTCTTCTTTGCGCCGGTATCACAGTGTATAGTCCTCTTCGATATTTTGGGCTCGACAAGCCTGGTCTATATATAGGTGTTGTTGGTCTTGGTGGACTTGGTCACATGGCTGTTAAGTTTGCCAAAGCTTTTGGTGCTAATGTGACTGTAATTAGCACATCGCCTAACAAACAAAAGGAAGCAATAGAACATTTAGGAGCTGACTCATTTATAATAAGTCAAGACCAAGCTAAGATGCAGGTACAAATGCAATATATATATACACGCACACACACACATATTCATATTCAATGTTCTAATATTCTTAAATTGAAAATGGTAATATAGGCTGCAATGGGTAGTTTGGATGGCATCATTGATACAGTTTCAGCTGATCATTCAATCACACCTCTTATTGGTTTGTTGAAGTCTCATGGAAAACTTGTAATGGTTGGTGTTCCAATCAAGCCTGTCGAGATCCATGTCTCTCATTTACTTTTGGGTAAGCTAGAAGAGCGCGCGCACGCACATATATATAAAACGTTTCCATATTTATAAATTAATTCAACCGCTAATTTTATTAAATACTCCAAATTTAATCAGTTAGTTTAGTCAATATAAGCTAGATATCAGCTATATAAACATTTTGATAATACTAACATTGATGGCAGGGAGAAAGATGGTAGTTGGAAGTTTTATTGGAGGAATGAAAGAGACTCAAGATATGATTAATTTTGCTGCAAAACACGATGTAAAACCTACCATTGAAGTCATTCCTATGGATTATGTTAACATTGCAATGGATCGACTCCTCAAAGCAGATGTCAAATATCGATTTGTGATTGACATCGGGAACACTCTCAAACCAAGCTCTTAACTTTCAAAACAAGTGTGGCAGTTAATGTTTTGTTCTATTTATCCAATATTCTCAATTGTTAAAATAAATGTTTTGTGCTTGAACTTGTTTATTTTTCTAAACACATATGAGCTTCATAAATCATGGATGTTGCCTATGCTATTATCTACTCATAATAAAGTTGTCATTGGATTTTGATGTTATACAAGTTTTTTGAGTTTTAGATTTCTAGCTGAAAATTATTTACTTGTGTTGCAGAAGACAAAGGAACAACATACGACTATGCTGTCATGTTTGTAAATTGTAATTTCAAAATGTGAAAGATTATATTAGGGCATAATCGTGTAATTGGCGGGACTATTTAATGTAAATGCTGCTTCAAATTTAACAGCAGACACCAATCAGGAAGTTTCCTGTAAATTAAAAATGATTGTGAAGAGATTATATGGTGGTGAAATTAAGCTTGTTTCTTAAAACAGAGCACATATGGTACGGTGACAATTAATACTCCCAAATTGTCTTTGTAACTCAAAGGGATGTTCCAAAATATTTATAGGCTAAATAAATAATATATTCCTCTCCTCTATTTGAGAAAAACATATCCATACTCCCAAGTCCTAACTAGTAACTAGATGAGAATTTATAATTTTCTGATAACATATTATAGATATCATCAGTTTATTGCTACTTAGAACAATTTGTTCAGTGGTCAAGAATGTTTGGACACAGACAAACACCAATATTAAAAACACAGGTAAGTTATATATGCACAACAGCAAAAGCTGAGAAGTATCTCAACCAACATGACAGGAATATATTCCCAAAATTAAGCAGATTTCTGATGCAGTGATATCAGCCTAATTCTAAGCAGAAATTGGATTCTCTCCACTTTCTACATCTCTCTTTATTGATAAATAAATAATCTAAAAAGAGTGAAATAATCTAAGGAGAGTGAGATATAGATTAAATAAGGAGAGGGGTAGAGAGGGTCAAAGAGAGGATCCAAATCCATTACTACCAGAGGACGTCCCTTTTGCGGCATAGCAGGCAACATATAAACATACATGGATTTTATCCACACTGACGCTAGAACTTAGGTGATTAAGTCCAATCATCCAAATCTGAATCTCCATTTAATTTAATTTAAATGTAAATAAGAATCCTAACAGAGAACTAGGAAATAGTATATAACTAAAATAACAGAAACTACCATCATAGAGTACAGCCACCACTCAGGTTCAAACATTGCAAAGCATTCTACAACCCTTTTCCTCCCAATCCCTACCTCCAAATGGATCCCTGAAGCAAAACAAATTAAATCTAGAATTGAATCTTCACAAGTGCATTTGAGGCTTCAGCTGCTCCATAATGCATCCAATCTTTGGCACATACAAGAGCCTCCACTACCTCTGGTCGCAAGGAACTTCTATACTGGTCCATCTCTTTGCTTTTATTGTCAAATATAGAGTCAGCAGGAACACTGGAAACTGGAACAGACAATATATCCCTGGCCATCTTCGAAAGAGTTGGATATTTTAGTTTGTTTAGCTTCCACCAACTCAATACGTCAAAGTCTGGTACCCTTGGCAACAGTGATTCTTCCAGGTACTGGTCTAATTCAGACTTCGTCTGTTGGCTAGTAGTTTCCATGATGTAGGCATCAAAATCTGTTAATCCATTGTCCGATAACAGAGTTCCTCGAGGGGTTCCGTCAGTCTTCACATTTCCTTCTTCTGCATAAGCCGGGGTCAGTGGCAGGGGAAGGGCCGCATACTCATTAAATAGCTCATGAACTCCATCCTCAACAATCTTAACATATTCATGAGAATCATCACCATAGACTTTTGTGAAGCTGAACTCAACAAGCTTCATCTTGAAACGAGGATCCATAACTACTGCAATTGCCAGAACCAGACAACATTCTCTCCAGTACTTGTCAACCTTTTCTTGCATTGGCTTAATAAGCTTGCTAATGAAGGGATCCTCCTCATTTGCAACAGCACGAGCAAGATCCAGCTGCAATTTCCAAACTTCATGAAAGAAGGTAATGGCAGTGGGATGAGTTGCAGTGGTAAGGATGTTTACTGCATCGAAAAGAGGCTTCAAATAAGTGCAGAGTGTCTCAACTAGCTTCCAATCTTGCATAGATGGGGCTCCCTTATAATCAGGATCTGAAGTGTCCAAACAAGTAAACACTTCCTTTAGCTCAGAAGCTGCCACCAGCATTTGGTATGTTGTATTCCATTGGGTTTGGTCATCAATAAAAAGGCTCCTTTCACTTGGGACCTGAAGTTGCTGTTTGAGTTCCATGAATTTTTCCTCGTGCAAGTCTGAAGTTTTCACATATTTTACACTATCCCGGATTTTTTTCACTACATCTTGTATAGATCTCAGCAAATCATTTGCAATGCTGCTTAAAGTTCTAGCAATGCAACTTCCAACCAGCAACTGACCATTGAGGATAAGTGGATTTTTTGCAGAGAGTAGTGATCTGAGATTTCCAAGAGCAACCTCACTCAGTGCATGATTACAAGTAATAGAAAACAGCCTTCCGTCTAAACTCCAATCAGAAAGGCACGCAGAAACAGCATGGTTAATAGCAGAGTCGGAATCAGGGTATGGTTCCATCACAACATTGAGAATTCTCTTCTGTAATTTCCAATCACTATCGACAAAATGTCCAGTTATAAATACATACCCTACAGATTGACTTGAGGTCCACATGTCCAGTGTCAGACAGAAACGTCCTGGTAATCCCTCAAAATATTTCAGAAGGTTTTGTTTTTCACTCAGGAAAGTTGCAACACAGTCTCCTTGGACGGTGTTAAAGGTCACCATATTGAACTGGGGCTGCAGATTTTGGACAAAGGCAACAAATCCTGGGTGCTCGACCATGTGAAGGGGGTAATCATGCATAATGATCATCCTAGCAATCTCATGGCGGCAGCGATCTTGATCAAAAATTATGTAAGGAGAACCTCCAGACCTATAACGTCGCTTAGGTGTAGTGCTAGCATTGCCAGCACCAGTTCCCCTTGCTCTTGGAGTATATGTGGCCTGATCTTGGCCACGCAGAAGGGCTGCACATTTCCCGCTGGCAATGTGGCGCTTAAGGTGACTGGTACCAGCAACCTTTGAACCAGTACTATAGGCAAAACTTTGCTTGCATTGCTTGCAATATGCTCTTCTACATCCAGGATCAACATTTTCTATGGTAAAGTGTTCCCAGACTATAGACTTCTTTTTTCTCCTTTTGTTTGGCTGAGTTTCTGGGGTAGGTCCCTCAAAGTTCAGTGGAGTGTCGGCATTAACTATCTCGTAGCTGGGTATGTTGTTAGCATTGACAATTCCATAGTGTTCTTGAGTATTAACTAGCTGATTTTCATGATTTTCCAGCTCATAGTGATGCAACATTTGAGAATTAGCTAGCTGTCCATGGTCAGAATCAGTTAGCTGATGGTTGCACAGTGCCTCAGAATGGTCCAGATGATTGTTGGGAACTGTATCATACTGAGAAAGATGATCATGCTGAATTGGTTTAATGTCTCTGATGTGGCTGTCTTCGAATGGTTCGGAACAAGGCGGTGGATCACAATTGGTTTCTAGAGATTCAGGTTCGGGAATCAAATGGAAATCGTCAAAGTGATGATGATGTGAGTCGTGAGTTTCGGGATGAGAAAGCTGGTTATTGGGATCAATTGTGGAAGCGACCAACTCATTTTCAGTCATGGCTTCAGTCATGACCACATCATTGCTGGTATGTGCTTCATGTATGGCGGTCTCGTTGCTTGGTTGTGCCTCGGACATGACTACCTCATTGCTTTGCTGGGTTTCAAATGTAACCATTTCATTGCTTTGCTGTGTTTCGGGTAAAGCCAACTCATTGCTGTGCTGCGTTTCAGACACTACAACCCCACCATTACTAGTCTGTAATTCAGAAGTAACCACACCATTATTTGGAAACGCCTCCGAATCAGTTGGCAGGTTGCTTGGTGGTGCTTCAGAAGCAAACTTCTGGTCAGGAGTAGCCTCAGAACTAACAGGCTGATCATCAGAGGGTGTTTCAGACTCAACTGATGGATTGTTGAGTGTTGCCTCAGAATCAACTTGCTGATTGTTGTCTGGGGCATCAGCATTGCCTGACTGGTCTTCGTTGGGAAGTGATTCAGAATTATCTGGCTCGTCGTTAGGAGTTTCTATGGTGTTGTCCAACTCATGATTGGATGTCCCTCCATTTGCATCACCACCAGAAACTTCTAATTCAGATGTAGGAAGTCCTTCATCAGGTTCTGCTTTGGAATCCGAAAGCTCTTTGTCTGGTAGATTTTTCACATCAGGGGTCGCAACCACTCTGTCTTCTTCAACAGTAACCATCTTATTTCAAAATGTATCTTCCTACAATACACAAAATAAACAATAGCTACTTAATGGTGATATATAATCAGGTTTCAAACATAGATAAATTATACTGTAGTATAGATATGAAGAAAACACATACCACATGACATGCACATCAGATATCAACACTAACATGCAACATTTGTTATTTAATCAAAGAGACATATAATGTGCCATCAACCCAATCTTAACAAAAAATCGACAAAGACATTACATACTGTATCATTCATAATAAACATAAGCATCATTGTTTTACTATAGACAAAGAGTTAGAGTTAACACACAAAATAAACCAGTACATATTTCAAAGTCATGCATGCACTTAAAGAATAAATGGGCCCATATATCAGGCGGGTCTATCGGGTCAGCGAATGACCGCTACGTAGTAGTGTCACTGAACCCAACGAATACATGGGCCCGTATATAAATCGAATCGACCCAAATATTAAAAAAATTAAATTTTTAATGCAATAATAATATCAACATTCAACAAAACAGAACTCATCACTGGAACGATCCATAGCAGCAGATTCTCGACCAAGTACTACCCACAGAGCTAACATAAACAATGGTGAAAATCATAACTGAAATACAAAGATCATCAATGAAGTACCACTACACAAACGGATAAATTTTTACATAATTTTTAATAAAAAAAAAGCACATTCACGAATAGATCTAAACAAAAAGATCATAAAATAATCACAGATCCACTAACATAAAATGACGAAACAAAAAAAAACCAAAATCACGTTCTGATTCAGATCAATCAAAGCTAAACGAAGTAAATCATGCAAAAACTAAACACGAAAACCAACAAACAACTAATAAATCAAAAAAACAAAAGAAAGAATATATTTTCATGTCTGAAATCGAGAAACTAGGGTTTGTAATGAAGAAATTTGAAAATCAAACGGTGAAAAGACGGATCGGGATCGGAAAGTGTGTATGGAGGTTAACCGGAGTGAGATCTAGGGTTTAACAGAGAGGAGAGAGAAAGAGTTTGGAGGGCTCACCGGAGAGAGAGTTGGAGATTGGGCCTGAAAAACGAACGAACCCGTTAACCTAATTGGACTTTTCGATTTTGAATACTGGAATATCAAACTTGGTTTATTTTGGCAAAGATAAGGTGTAGTTTGGTTTTTGGTTTTTTTTTTCTTTCTTCAAAAGTTTTAAAATAGGGTTTGGATCTTCAATTTGGACTCTTCAGGTCCATTATTAATTTATTATCGTATTTTATTTTATTTAATTCTTTTTTTTTTTTAAGGACCGAATGAAGTGGACTATTGAACGAGTGAGGGTCCCTCAATTAGATTTTTTTTTTTTTTATTGGAGAATTTTTAGCCCAAAAATTTGTGTGTATATTTTACTACTTGCTCTTCTTATTAATTCTTAACCATTCTTTGGGATTCAATTAGATCCAACTACTTGTGTGTTTCTTTTCTTGGTTGTGAATCTGGCTAGGACTGTACCTTCATTCTTAAGGCTGCAACTACAATTTCCCTTAAATGGGCTTCTTTTTTCTGAGTTACCCTTTCTTTTATTTTAGACTTTTTTTTTTTTGGTATTATCTTTTAGACTAATTTTTTTTTAGACTAAATTTAGAATTATCATTTTTGGGTTAGGATTTTATTGTTAGTCATTTATATGCTTACCTCAATTGGAAAAATATTTAAATAGGAATTTTGTAAGAAAGTTTTATCGTTTATTGCGGTATTATCGGATTCGTGATATCAATCTTTAATGTTACTTGAAGAAATTCAATTTACAAACAAAAATTGTGATTTTTTGGCATAAAAAATTATTTTGTTAGCTCAGTTGGTAGCTATCAAGTAATGAAGAGGTCGGGTTTTTTTTTTAAATTCGTTGAATAACTGATGTATTTGGTTTATATTCTCAAGAATCCTATTATAAATCTTGAATTACATTACTTTGGTCGCAATCGCGAGTAAATATGCAGACCTTGTTGCACATAAGCTCATTCAACTTCTTTCAGCTTAGTAGTGATGAAATTCTCATTTGGAATGATACTTCTAATGTCATTTTCATCAATTTAGATAGTTAACGCACATTCATTTTTAGCAAAATGTATAAATACATATTCTATCTAACATTTTCATATCTATATATGAAATTTCTTAAGGATTGCATATTACTTATGATTTTGGTTTTATAGACATCATTTGTGAGTCAAATTTTCAAATGGCATTGACACTTATCAAAGACGGGGTTCCACGTACCCATCCTTATAAAATTCTCTTATTAATAACATTCGTTCTTTTATGTTGAAAGGTTGAAATATTGTGTTGACTCATACTTTACATGAAGGAAACTATTGTGCATATTTTTTTAAGGAACCAATTGTGTATATTGACCCGCTAAATTGGATGTTTCATTTTCTCATGAGCTCAAGATCATTCTAACTTTTCCATCTTCGCTATAAATTCATTGCTTAGTTGATACTCAGAAAATTCAATTCCTACGTTTGTAATTTTTTATTGGTTGTCTTCATTTCCTATCGATTAAAAAAATTATTTAACCATTTTTTTATTTATTTAATTAACTCATTTAATAAAACACAATTCTTTGGATCAATAAGTATTAAGAACTATTTGTCCAAATAAAATAAAATCATGGTAAAAAAGAAAAGAGTAATGAAATATTTGTTAAATGCATTTTCATACGATTTTTTCCACATACTTAATACTTAATGAGTTGATGCTCACATCAAAACAGAACCTCAAAGATGTTTGTCTTTTTTGAAACAACAAAGCAAGTTCTATAAATAAAGAAAAACAGAAGGAATAAAGAGTGAAATAGGGAAGCTTATTCAAGAGGGTGTACCTTCTACTCATCCTTAGTATGCCTCTGGTGGATTATATTCAATCTCTTATACATATAGAGTGGCAGTTTGTCCTTGTTTGCACTTTACGCGAAGGGAATGCCATTGCAAATTGGTTTGCTAAGTTGGGAGCATCACTTATGCAGGAACTAAAAATATTTTCGTTTTATGTCTCTCTCCTTTGTTTAGTATTTATTTAGCGGACTCTATGAGAATTCAATTTCCTAGAGCATAGTTTTTTATTTTTGGCGTTCCTTCTTTTTTTTTAGTTTCCCATTGATAAAAAAAAACCTAAATACTTTTCTTCCCTTCATTTCAATAGTAACTTAGCCAGTGATGTAAAAAGATATACAAATAAATAACCCCAACCATTACAAAACACTACCTTATAAGATAGGATAAGTTAATCAATTGGATTGACACGACACTTAAATATAGTGACCCCAACTGTCTGTCAAATAACCATTCTCAAGATTTAGACCTTAATGAACTCAATAGTATTTGAAATACTCACCTCCAATTGATCATAATGGATCTGTTTGTATCAGTTTAAAAAAAATAGGTTTTGCTTTATATTTTTTAAAATAGATTTTGGAAAACTATTTTTTAAAATATCATAAGTTTTATGGTATTTATTTTTGCAAAATGTAAATACTAATTTTGACATCATATAAATGTACATTATTGAAGTTCAAAACATAGTCAAAATTGTAATTTTTTCAAAAAGTTGTATTTAAAAAATTATTTTTGTGAAAATCTATTTGAAATAGCTTCAAAATTAAATGATTTATTGAAATTTTGATATCCAAATTTTTCTTCATAAAATGATGAAATAAATAAAACAACATTTTAAAAATAACTATTCAAACAAAATTTTCATTTGAAGATATTATAAAAAAATTCTTTGTAAATTTTTTTTTATACAAAATTTTCTAACGCTATAAAATCTATTTTGATCGCAGCGATACGCCGTCGACACGTTTCTGATACGCCATGGATACATATGACTGTTCATATTTTTCTTCTTTTTATTTTATTTTGTATATTTGACTATTCATTTGTTTTTCACGTACATTAGTAAGTACTGACATTTCCATTTACTCATTTCTTCACATTCAATAATTATTAATAGTTATTATCAATTTTCAATGTTTCTTATACAAATTAATTAACAAAGAAGGATAGTCTAATTCACGATAAGCAAATAAACTCTGACAAATATTCCTCTTTAATCTATACCAATAATAAAAAAGACATAATCAAGAAGTCACATAATGTTATTTCAGATTTAATAGTTTGTTATTTGTATTATTTGCTAGTCTTTTACTCATCTAAACAAAGTCTAATGTTAATTTTAATATACGTATCGTAAACGTATTATATCCTATATTTTCAATAATCGGTGTACCACCATATTGGATACGTATCGCATCCGATACACGTATTTATGTCTGTGCTTCATTTATAGGAAGAAATCCAATACAATTGACATATCATATATCTTGTGAGACTCTAATATCAAATGGATGAAAAATGGTGCGCACAATAAAAAACTCAAGTGAGTTGTGTAAGTTAGACAGATTCTAAAATCAATAATTAAGTTGAGTAATGATTCTTTTCCTACACAAAATCCATTTGAATAAATGACTTAAAATCATACTAGTACTGGTCAATAATACTACTAGTACTAGTGAAAGAAAGTTGACTTAAAATCAATTCTCCGTACTACACTATAATTCTTTCAGATTCAGTAATTTATTCAAGATTGCTACACTAGATACTGTAGTGGTAGTAAATGATTTAACAAAGTCCAAACACCTGTAATTGATTGATGCATAATTTAAAGAAACAAAGAAAATTGATTGGGTAATCGGGAAGGGGAAGACAAAGTGGTGGGTTAAATCAAATTGACAAACTTTCTTTCATCGTGTCGGGCATGTGTGTTTTTGGTAGATGGTGTCAGTAAGTGATACACTGACAGTGTAGTACTACATACATTTCCATGCACTTGTCGCTAAACTTATACTCCACACGTGCTATCATCACTCCCTAACTAAACCCATATTGTTCTTGCCTAGTTCCATTCCTTTTCACACTAACAAGTGCTTAAGCCCATCTTATGGATAGCTAATTTTCTAAATCGCCTTAATCTTTTTTTTATCACCATCAAACTATAATTTCTGACTTTGTACTATTGAGAGAAGTTGACTTGAAAGTAATAAAAAAATAGTTGGTATTTCAAGTGTAAGTCGAGTATTGCATTAAATAGATAAGTACGATGTTGAATACTCCATGTGGTCCTTAATATAAAAAGAAATTTACTTTTTAGATACATTGAAAAATGAATTTATCTAAAAAGTCAATTTCCTCTTATATTAAGGACTAGAGGGAGTACTTTATAAGTGAAATGACTCATGAACCTAATGCCTTAAGATTTTGGGTTAAGATGTGGCGCCCATTAAATTCAAATCGGACGGTTCAAGGCCCAATGTGATAATTCTCGGACCCCTTCATGACCTAATAGTGGTATCAAAGTCTGTTGAACCGACTAAAACCGACTCATTGTGTCAAAAGTCTTTCTGACAAGGGTGTTCAGGGGGTCTGTCCCATTGATGGATTTCAAACGGCGGTGCAAGTGTATGGATGGAAAAGCTTCCGTTTGAAAGAGGGCATGCCCATAAGGCCCAATGTGATGATTTGATGACCCCTTCACGACCCAAGAAGATTATGCTAACTTGCCCATGTGATATTTGTTAAGGATAACATAAATAGCAAAGGCAAAATGCATTGAGGTGACATTTAATTTTGATGTTAACCATGATGTAAAAAAAATATCACTCAAATAATAATAATTAATAATCAAGTTTAATGGACGTATTCTTATTTTTATAAGTAATTTGCGGTTAATTGTAAAAAAAAAGAACAATATACAGAAAAAATGTAAGCCACTAACATTTTGTATTTAAATAAGGTAAGGGCACATGTTAAGTGTGCATTCAATTTTGAAATTGGAATGGTAAGTTCGTATTTATCACACGTACTACGAGGCTAATATGTGCGCGAATGCTCTTGCTCACATAGAGTGTACTATGGGTTTTAATGTGATTTTTTATGAGTCTTGTCTGACTCAAATTCAACATCTCGTGGTTGCTGATGCAACTGAAACTAGTGTTTCCAGACTAGTTACTTTGTAATCCTCTATTAGGGCCTAGGCCCTCCATTCAATAAAAAAAAGGCGTGCATTCAATTTATCAAAAATTTAAATTTTAACTTTTACAATAAATAGTTACTATTTTTGAAATCCTTAACATGTATTTTTAAGGCACAAGTTAACATCACCCTTTAAATAAAAACGTATATTTCTAAGCTCAAAATGTTCCCATTTGAAAAAAAGATATTTCCAATCATTTGAAAATAAATAAATTGATATAAGTACATGCTTAATATGATGACTCTTTTTAAGTAATCAGAAAGTTGATAATCATATTAGTTTGAAGTTGTATTTTGGTGCTATTGATTACAATACGTCTATTTTGAATGTTATTTACCATGATGACTATGTTTAATGTATTTTTTTTTAATGTTATTTACAATTTAAACATAGAATGATTCTTTTTAAACATATCGTGTTTTTTTTAGTATCCAGACCATACCTCTAAATAGTAAAGGCCAACTCTGTCCTTAACAAATGTTCAGATGCACCTGTTAACATTTTTCTTATATATATATATATATATATATATATATATTAGGGTTAAATATATTTTTGGTCCTTATAGTTTCGTCGAATTTTATTTTTAGTCCCTGAAGTTTTTCCCATCAGTGTTTTTAGTCCCTACTTTTCATTCAACCCGTGCTTAACTCGGGCATATCATTCGAAATTTTAAATTTTTTTCCGCGATCACGTTTAGTACATTATATGAATCTCTCTTACAAAAGTTTAAATTTTTTTAACAAAAAATGAATTAAATATAATTTTTTTTGTTTTTTGCATATAAAAATTCATAAATAATTCATCTTATGTTAAAAAATTCTAAATTTTTATCGTCGATGTTCTTATAATATTATAAACATGAATACAACAAATCTTTCAATAATGTAAAAGTATACAAGAGTTTGATTAAAAGTAAGAACTAAAAACACTGACGAAAAATTTTCAAGAACTAAAAACGAAATTCTACAAACCTATAGGGATCAAAAACATATTTAACCTTATATTTTGTAGCAGCATTACCCTCGGTTAAATAATGTTGTTTTCCACTTTTAATTGATATATGTCACATGTCCAATGTACGGCAGCTGACTATATATTTCATGGGCTGGGCTTGAGCATCACAATTTAAACCGAGTGAAATCCAAATCAATCCCCTCCCCCATTTCTTTCTTTTTTTGGTTACCCCTCCCCCATTTCAAATTTGCTCCTTTTCGACCAAAAAAATTAATAATATATAAATTTTCTCCTTTTAAATAATCTAAAGTAAATTATTTTAAATAATCTAAAGTAAATTACTCTCAACTTTTTTAAAAAATTTGAAATGTTTAGTACCGAGAATTTGTTGAATTTTTCTATTGAAATTAAAAATAAAATTTGAGATATTTTTAAATGATTTAGCCATATTAATTTTTGGCAAAATTACTTTAGTAGTCCTTTAATTTAATTTCAATTAACGATTTAGTTCTTTGTCCTTTTTTATTACACTTTTTCCCTTTTAGCAATTTACATGTGGCAGCTTCAAAACTATGATGTTAATTTCTTGTGATCTCCGAGTGCTCAAATATATGGTCTTTCATCCATTTTGCATATGAATGTTACTTTTAAAACTTGAAAATTCATATGCAAGTGGACCAAAAAGGCAAAAATGAAATAAAAAAATAAAGGTCTAAATTGTTACGCAAAATTAAATTAAGACTACGAATGTAATTTTGCCTTAATTTTTAGACCTATAATTGCATTTCAGTCCCTGTATTTTAGCAAACTTAGTAAAATAGTCCCCTATCTTAAAATCGGACTATTTATGGTTCCTGAATTATTAAATTTGTTACAATTTTTACCCCAACCCATATTTTTTAGCTTCTAAAAAAAAAGGTGATTTTTGGGCTTAAAACTGTTGACTTATGGTCCCAATCTTGAATTCTAAGAGAAATATCACTTTTATAGCACAATTCACCTTTTAAAATTGCAACAATTGTAATAATTGAGGGAAGTAAAATTAATTTTAAAATAGGAAAATCATTTTGATGAATTTGATAAAAGAGGACAAAAAATATGCCGTAAAAAAAAGATAAATGGTGCGTTTGATCTGCTAAAAAATAAGGGACCGAACATGACAACTTCAGTTGTACTGTGTTTGATTTTAAAACTGTTTCTGGTACTGGATAAACTCATAAACTGGGGGCCAAGGGACATGACAAAACTAAAATTCTTGTCCCCCACTGAACCACGAGACAACTTTTTGTCCTTTGCACAAGTTGTCTAAAATACCAAAATAACCTTTTGTCCACAAAACATGGTACAACACAAAATTTATTCAATACTTTGAATGTTTATACTGTGTTAATTTGTCTTATACTGTCCTATATTGTTATGTTTAGTACTAACATTTTGCAGATCAAACAAACCCAAAAAATACAATTAAGCTTAATTCTTATAAGTTCATTTTACAATCTCACACCTACACGACCTCAAGATCTATTGCTCCTTTGTGAATTTAGTTCATTTATGTATCTCTTTGCCTATAAGCTCTCATTGACTTTGAGCGTCATATATGCCAATATTATATAATTTATACATAATAGGGTTGATCCAATATTAAATGTAGAGGTCTAAAGAAAAAAATTAGCGAAATCATAAGAAAACACAAACTTATAAAATTAAATGAAAAATATTACATTTTGTATATAAAACCTTGGTCGATGAAAATATGAGACCCCAACCTGATTTTTTTTATTTTAAAAATAATTAACTAAGCGGAAGAAGAAAAAGAAGACAATAAAATAACTTAACAACTAACGAGGATGTTGCCTAGAAATCTGTTATCGAAGGTACGCGAGAAAACTCAATGTTGATGAGGATATAATATCTCTTATACTTACTCCCGATTAGTGCGAAGATTATTTATTGTACTTATCCCACCTTTAAGATAAAATATTTTATGTTTTTAACAAAATTGAAGTTTATCTGAGAGATAAAAAGAGGTAGAGGACTTACAGTGGTGAACCGATGAAAGAAATGATCCGAGCTGGAGGTCAGAACCTGAGCGTTGAGGTTGACTGACGATACAAAAAAGTGGGTGGTATTTGAAAAAATGCTCCGACGTTCAAGTCAGTATAAGCTCGAGGTTGAGGTCATAGTTAGAGTAAGACATTTCTTAGAGATAGTATAAAGAGTTGTATATATTGACCAATAAATACGATATTGAGCCGATGAATGTGACATTGAACTTGGTATAACTCAATTTGTTTTTCTTCAGAAAACAACAGCTTAAATTAAACTAAACTACATTCAAATCTAAAACAAAACCCCAGCTGTCATGCTCTAACGAGAGAATCACTTGAGGTTAATACTAGATCAAAATGAATCAATAATAATTCATTTGCTTTAATCATTTATTTATACTATTTATTAGCTGGCTTATGAACTTGAAACAGTGAGGTAAAATTGGCGAGTAGCGCGTGGAATACAGACTTTTCGTTGGAACAACTGGACAGATCTGAAAGCGGGTCCATCATGTGCCCCCCACACATGTAACATACACCCTTAGATTCCGAAAAATGCATCCTAGCCGCACAAAATATTACACCAATAAAAAAGAAAACTTTACATAAAATTGCTAATAATTTATTATTGTTATTTTTATCATCATAGGTGTCTAATATCCAATGGATCAAACTAGTCAGCTTTTTAATTAGGGTTCGAGAAAAGCGGGGTTCAGTAATCTGTTTGTCTTAGGCCCAATATTCTTCTAGGGATTGATGGGAAAAAAAATTAAAAAAAATATTTTAATTAAATAATAATAAAAATTATTTTTTCATTAAATACCCTAAATTCTCCTATAAATACCATACCTCATCCCCCCTATACCTACAACAACATCTCTCTCTTCTTAGCCTCTCTTATTCTTTTTTCTTTTTCTCTTGGTCTTGGATTAGGGTTCTGATTTTCTTATGATGAATCTTCCATAACCTTCTTTCAAAAAAAGAAAAACACTCTCTCAAATAAATCATATATAAGATACATGATCATATATATTCATATGACCTCTCTTTGTATTCTTCCACAGCTTTCTTGAACTGCATCAAAATTAAGAGTTAAATTGCATGCATGTAATGGCACTCTTTGTGTTCTACTCATTGTTTTGCGGTTCAATAAAGCTGTGGGAAGATACAGATAGGGTCAACAACAAATTAACAAGTGGTTCTTCTCTATACCTATTAATTATTTTTTGTTTGATTTTTCTTCTCTGTACATGTTTGTGTGCCTATATATGGGATCAACTTATTGCTATCTAATTTTCCTTTTTTATACTATTTGACATGATTTTAATCATTGACCCCTTTTGATCAGATGCAGTAAACAGATCAATGATTTCAATTGGTAGATTCAAGATTGTTGCAATTATTTGGTGATGATTTACTAAGCAATCGGCCTCTTTTTCTGGAATTAAAATCATCACTAATTTTTTTTTTTAATTCCTTAATTATCAGATCTTGTTTTTTTTTTTGTATTAACCCTTCTTCCTTTGGAGAAAGGAGTCTATGAATGTTTAGATCGGTTGAAATATAAATAAAGTCTGAACAAAAATAATTTTTGTCCACCTATCGGCGGAAATGTAGATAAAAGTTTGAACTGATTAGTCTACTTAATTATTTTTTTGTTGTAAATCAGGTATTTTCTGCATCCATTTGTGATAAATTCTCGAGTTGAGTAAGATCATGAGCAATAAATCATCCTTCTCTCAAATCTTATAATTTATTTTAAGTTTGTAATATTTTCTTGCCTATGATTTGATTGATCATTTTTTTTCTTCATTTGTCATTTCGAGCAGGTTTGAATGGGTAACATATAATTGGAGATGGTGGTGGTTAATTTGCACATGAAAATTATTTATGATGATGCATAGCTGTTTTGATCTAATAATAATATAATTTTGTGCTGTCCATGCCGTATACAATAATTATTATAATTTTTAATAGTTTCATATTTAGCTGCTTCTGCTGTATCCATCACTTTCCTTTCACTAGACCTTTTTTTTGTTTGTTTGTTATGAAATGTATGTTGTGTAGCCACCATTGCAGGCAAAATTTATACATCTTACAATGGATCAATGGTCATCATTTAATTAAGATTTCTATATAGAAAATGTCTCACACTAAATTCATTAATTAAAAACCTTTGATCTGTACTTTGTACTTAGTCGGCTTAATTACAGATTGTTTAGTAATATAATAAACATTCTAGCCTGCAGATTCAACACAAGCTAGCATTACTTTGTAATGATCTATTAATTAATCATGATTCCTCTAGTCTATATACTTATATTTTATTTGCATGATTGGAACAATTATACTGTTCTTATCTTCTTCAAAAAATATTGTTCTTATCTTAACTTAATAACAAAATAAAATAAAATGGCATAAGGTTTTAAATTGCAATCTTCAACTACAATATTGTAAAGAATTTTGATGTCTAGCACCAATGCCATTTCAAATGCAATTTTTGGCCAATTTATTTTTTCTAATGACAAATATTATATATATATGTATATGAAAAAAGTTCAAGAAAATATTCGGTAAAACAAAGAGTTCCACCAGAATTAATACATTCCACCAGAATCTAACAAACGGTCAAAATAAAACTGCAAGAAACACAAGGAGAGTGCATAACTACAATTGTGACTGCTACTGCAGTTTAAAACTATGAATGAGTTTATGTGTGTTATATCTAACTAGATTCACCCCAATCCTAGCTATAGACCAATATATTTATTAATTTGAAAAATATCAACAAGTCACAACAAACACATTTTTTGTTTTAGGTGACCGGGACTAATTACAGGAAGGAACATTTTCAGTTACAAATTGTTACACAAAATATTGGACCACATAGTGTGACCATAATGCCTTTATCACTTGTATGGAACTTTCCAACAACTTAAAAATACTTTTAAGCAATTGGTGGGTGACTCTAGCAATAGGTTAGGTGAAAGCTTTTATGGAAAAAATTAACCATAAGAATAAACCTATTTCTCTTGTACCTTAGTTGAGTGTTAGGTTTTGTTTTTTCTTTTGTTTGTAAGAAGTTGGATGACCCCCCTTTTATATAATATTTTATCACTAAAAAAAAATATCGATTTATTTTTTTGAATCGCCAAAAATTAATACTACAATCTGATCATGAGACAAGAAAATACTAGTAATACAATCCGATCACGAGACGAGGAGTGCAATAATAATGTGATAGAAAAAAGAAAGCTACCTAAAAGCAATATTATGCATATGTAGCTTGTGAAAGAAACTAGGGTTTTATTTTTTTCCCAAATCAAGTTAGAGACAAATCCATGATGTAAGAAATGAGTGTCTTTATAGATGAGATGCATCATGTACTATTTATTTTCTTTATTTTGCTACCTATAGCCAGCTAGTTTTGCAAATTTGTACCCTTTTTAATTCCACTAAGGAATGTTAAGAAATTAGAAACTATAAAAACCTTTTTAGAGGAAAAAATGGATCTTGCATGGTCTTGAAGAAGAAGTTGTTGATCCCAGAAAAGCTGTGTCTATGTCTAAGTATTTAAATCCGACAAAATGGTGAGCTTCAGAGCCATTAACTTTACAACAATGACTTTTTAGTTGGTGCATGACCATGATCACTTTGAGTCCACAAAATACAATAAATAAATCCATCTTTATAATTTTTATTTTTATGTTTTACTTTTTAAAAAAAGAAATGTAAAAGTACTATACTCATATGAGAGCATGCCACTTTATTTGTAAAATCAATATCCTAATCTAACTGTAACCCACTAATCTAACATGTATATTCTTATTTGTTCCTCATTCTATGGCTTTGATATATTTTTATTTTAAATTTTTGAATTATAAACATCTTTGAAGTTGAACTGATTGAGATGATGTTCTTGCTTTTTCTTGTTTTGGATTTATTATTAGTTGTTTATATTCAATATTGTCGTTACTTACTTTACTTTATTTAAAAAATATGACCCTCACTCATCATGGTTATGTTTTCTATTTTTTTTACTTTAGTTTAATTAATTAATTAATTAATTAAATGTGATGGACCTTAGTGAGGCATGCATTGTGGTCAAATGATGTGGATTGTGGGATTTGTTTGTGTGATTTAAATATAGTTCACTAGTAGTTTTTTTTTTACTTTGGAGGAAGATAGATATATATTGAACTGAAAAAGTTAGATTTTCTTGTGCTTTGTGATGTGCCTTAAGATTGGAAGATCGGTGAAAAGAGTTAAACGACAGTAAGGAATAAATTAATAGACAATCATCTTGATCTTGATGTTTTACCAGTGCCATATTTGTCTTGTGGCTACAACACATACAAATTATTTTAGCCTATTGCATTGCATCGATCCATCTAGTTATCTAGAACTTGAAAAAAAGGCTCTCTATTATCAAACAAAAGAACAAGGCTCTCTATATTAATTGGATTAATAGCAATTAAAATATAAACAAGTTTGATTAATAGATCACAATTCATACATACAACTTTAGAATAAGTAAGTAACTATGATTAAAAACTGTAAATAATATTTAAACTTACCGTATTTTTTTCTTAAGGCAAATATATTATTATTATTATTATTATTATTATTAAAATTAAGTCTCTTCACAAGATGAACAAAGACTGGTAAAAGAAGAACTACAATATAAAAGCGCCGTATATAAGCGGAACACCAATAAAAAATATCAAAACAGACACCACACTATAAAACATTCTCTCTTTAGCCACATTTACAATAACTGTAGCCACCTAATAAATTTTTTTTTTTTTTTGAACGACAAAGATATGTATATATAATATGAGAAATTACAGATGCCAATACCATATAAAAAAAATATTAAGGTCTTATGGTTGTGTGAGAGACTGCCCCTAAATAATTGCTATGATGAATCCATTTTTCTTGTCAATATTTCCTTTTCCATGGAATGAAAACCGGATGCAATCATGTTTATATGTTTCCTACATTTATTAAGTGTGTGTATATATACGTTTCTGTTTTGTAGGCAGTCACAATCAATCTACCTTCTACTCATTAAATTTTTAGTCTTATTATTTTCTTATGATGAGTAGTGTAGCTCACATTATAAACTAGGAGAAGTGGGAAACTTAGAATTGGAACTCTGACCCTCTAATAATGTCTTTTGATTGCTAGTAACTTATAAGCTATTCTTGGGGGTCAAATTTTTAATCCATTTAAATATAACAATTAATTAATATAAAAAACTAATTGCGTAGTGCCTAAAACTGGATAAAATGCACTTTCGCACAATCATATATTACATATTAGAGTCAATACAGTGACTTTGTACAATCTCGTGTATCTATCTAAATTAGGCACCACTAAATTAAATACAGTGGTTTGGCACAAAACTCAATAGCACTAATATGAGATTGTGATACTTTTCAACTTACTTAAAAAAAAAAGAGTTCAAATTCAATCTTATATGAAAAAATTTAAAACTCTATCTCTTGAGAGAACTTGTGACCCATTATAATTTTACTAGGCTTTCCGTGGGTACATGCACCTAATTTACACAAAAAGAAGACGTAATCCAGAGGCTGAAACTTTTACTAGAATATGTATAGATGATGAGCAAGAGTCATATATTGTTGTGTATGGAGGAGTACAATTTCCAATTATTTCCCATCATAGGTCAACATAGTTTCCTTTTATTGTTATATTATATATATATTTGGGCACTAGCACTATGAAATAAGAAAGAGTGAAAGTGTTATAATTACTCCTCTTTGTAGGGGTGGTTTCATTTACTTACGTCAATAGCAATAGCAATAGCATACCCTACCATTCATAGTGGGCATGTAGTGTTATTGTTGTCATTTTATTACTCATTTATTATTCCTTCATCACCGTAAAATAATCCCTTTTTTAACGGATTGTGTAATATATGAATTTATATAACCAATTCCAACGGATCTTGCCGACATTATAATTTATTACTATCTTAGCAACATTCTTAATTTGAGGTCACAATTTATCACAACCATGACCAACAAAAAAATATCTAATACGTATATTGGAGTGCAAAATACACAAAACGATGTGTGTCAAAATATGTCAATCTATAAAGTAGCATTATTCCTAAATTCTATTTCAAATAATGTATGGAGCGTGGCGTGCTATGCCTTTTTCTAAGTATGATCGATGGTTATAGGTCCAATAGGTATTGATGATATGAGGTGGATCCAAGATGACGGTCGGCGTGCGAAGAAGGGTGGCGGTACAACTCCTCAAATGGGTGATGTTGCCGTAAACACTTCAACAATCAAGTAATTAAGTATCTGATTGATTGAGTAGAGTAATATGTTTATTAGAGATAATTAGGTAAATTTTTTAGGAAACGAGAAATTCTCGATGCAGTGTGTGCTTATTGATCATTGGAAGGATAACATACGCTTCAGTGTGGAGTCCACTAAAGATTGGGCCGAAGCCCAACACAGAATAAGTACAGCTAAGAAGAAAGACCAATTAAAGAGAAATTAAACTATTATTGTTTTGATGGCCATCAATTTACAACATGTAACTATAACTGTTATGATTAATGCACCAAGAATATGGAACTCATAAAAATAAATTAGAACAAGATGAACACAAGAATTTGGTAATCTGGTCCCAAGTAGAACTCCTACATCTGTAGAATAGGATCTGAACTAAATATCACTATATGAATGAAGAAATTACAATGATCATCCATCAAGATTCACCGTGATTCTTGATTAGATCTAGCAAAGTCACCTCTCATTATTGATGATTTTTCCTCTCCGCTAACTTGGATATATTTATGATTTTGCATCTTGAATATCTTTTTCGAATAGACCTTAATTGGGTTTATATAGATAGCTAGCTAAATACTACAAAGGATTGTGTTAGTTTTAACACACTAACTAACATGTGAAGTTTAGTCAAAAAAAAAAAAAAAAACTAACATGAGAAGTTAACTTGTTTTGCAAGCAATTGACAAACAATAACAAACAATGAAAATAGCCATGAACAAAAGTACCATTAACTGATAAAAAAAATCTTCATCTTGTCTTGGCAAAAGGACAATGGAAGGCAACCCTAAACTCTACACATGATCATTAATCAACAATGATACTTAGCATTTGAGGCACTGCACTATACTAAGCACTTCTTTTGGCTTGCGGAGATGTATTTTTGATTCTGATGGGCCGATCACTTTTGATTCGAAATTAGGCATGACAATAAAACTCATACCCGCGGGTACCCGCCCAAACCCTATCCACTTTGACGGGGAAAACCCGAGTTGACTGGGTTTGGGTATGGATTTTCCCCGATTTCAAAAGATGAGTTTGGGGCGGATAACAGAGACATTGATATCCACCCCGAGTTGACTGAGTTTAGATTTTACCTCTTTAAAATTAGAAACTCTTAAACAATCTCTTAAATTATATTCATATGTTTATTTTTTATTTTTAATTTGAGTAATAAACAAATGATTTTCTCTATTTCTTTTATTTATTTAAAAAAATATTGTTAAAACAAAATAATTTTGGACTTTAACCTTTTTTCTAATAAAAAAATACTAAAATATAATCATAATTCATGTGGAAAGAGGCGTAACGGGGATACCCAAACCCCGTTGGGGATACCCGATCCCTGTTGGGTAGGGGTTTAGGTTATACTTTTTATCCCCGCATGTAATTTGGATGAGTTTGGGGAAACCCGAACTTTATGAGTTTGGGGATGACAAAATCCGCCCCCGCCCCGCCCCGTTGCCATGCCTAATTGAGATCAGAAGTTAGAGTCTAGTCATATATCTATGGGTCGTGTTGGTGTAGTATTTGTTGGTTTGGAGGCTGAGGAGTGTTTTCTAAGAATGAGATTAGAAACGGACCTCTATTAGGTGGTGTTAGTTTTGGTTTTATAATCCGATTATATCTGACACCTTTGTTTTTGTAGTTCCGTTTTTTCTCTTTCTTTATTCGTCTTGGACAAAGACAGTTTATTAATAATAATATTTCCTATTAAAAAAAAACTAAGCACTTCTTTTGAGTCCCCCTTAGATATACCTGTATCCATTTGATAGCCTAACAGTGATCCATATTACAAGGTTTAACCCAATGAAGCATACCATGAATTACTGATTCTTCATTTCATCCATTCCCTATGAAGTGTTTGAGTGACATGGTTGAAAGATTGAAACGAGCTTCTACTGGAGTACTAACATCTTTGGATTCAGTCATGTTGAATTTTCTAATAAACTTTCCAAGATTATTAGCTTGAGAAATGATGAGCTTCTACTTGAGTACTGGTTGGAACGGGTGGAGTAATGGGTACCCAATTTTTTTCTTTTTTTTAAAAAATTAAATAACTAAATGACAGATTATCATATTTTTTAATAAATAAAGATAACTCAACCATTGTATTTTCTTAAAAAATTGTGTAATCTATTTACACTATGAAAAATAACAACCCATTTGGTCAAGTAAACCCACATATTATTTTGGGTTTTCCTGTCTATTGTGCGTTTGATTCGCAAAACAATAGGTATTTGAAAGAACAAGATAATACAGGACAGGACAAAATTGCATTTGAGAGAGATAATATTTTTTATAATCGAAATAAAATGAATATTTTCGTATTTTTTATAATTGTACTGTGGACAAAAAGTTATACTGTGGTTCAGTGGAGGACAAAAATTCTAAATCAAACAGGATACAATAAAAGTTGTTCAGTCCCCTGTTTTTTAACAGATCAAACGCACGTTTTTATAAAAAAATATTTTAGAAAACTATAACATTATTGGGTCTGGGTTTTTTGGGTTGAATTTTTTATTTATTTATGAATTTTTTATTTTTGAAATTCATATCTACCCAATTACTTACCTGACTCGATCCAATTTTTTGAGTTGAATTAAGTGGATTTAGCCTGATCACCCGGATTTACCCAATACATATACCCTGTATACCTCATACTTTGCATCTACACATATATATACCTTTGATCCGAACATATATACCTTTGTTGATGTGGGTTTTAAGTGGGGAAGCCTTTGCCATAGAAACCATGAGGCCCATTGACAATAGTCCAATTAAAATTTTATTGAACAGAAAATAATTCACGAGTTAGCAAGTAGTAATTAACACTACTGCATGGCAACTGACACGTTCTTGTTTAGACCCCGACATAACAAATATACTTAGCACATTCTTTTCATTTTATTTTTATGTAAAATAAATACAAGGTGTGGTGTGGAATCAACAGTTGTGTGTCAAAAAAAATCAAAAAGCAAGAATAATTCCGTACTAGGAAAACAATTTGCTCAGGATTCAGTTCATGTCATTGAATTGAATTGAAGGCTTCATCGTGCATCTACCATCACTTACTATATCTCTGTCTCTGCTCGATGATGTTGTCGTGTCACAATTCACAAACCTTTATCATTTCATGGGATACTCTGGGTTTCGTGTGCCCATGTTCAAAATTTCCACTGTTTCCCTCAACACTGTAAAATAATTTTGGTCTAATAACAGCAATACGGTGCAACCAACGAAATACATAATTGAATCTAGCGGAAGTAGTTAGACTCTTACAATATACTATATTAAGTTAAAGTTCAGGTCTCGATCGAGACTAGGGAAAATTAGGAGTTATATCGATCGTTAGTCAGTTTAATAATAATTGACGCTGAATTTGATAGAGAGGATCACAGTTCAATCCTACGCAAATGCGATTGAGAGGGAGCTGAAACCACTTTTGATGACATAACTGACTTCCAAGCCAAATTTAACTAGTGGTGAAAGCAAAAAAAAGTTCAAATCTCGACCGAGACTAGGGGAAATTTATATTTAATTAGTTTTTCTAATGCGACATATATATATATATATATATATATATATATATATGATTATTTTTGGTAAAATAAACCTATTAATAAAGGAATTATTGATTTGAACTCAAGTCATAATGTCCAATGGTTGCATCTATATTTTTTTTTCTTCATACATCTTAATTATAATTAATTTATATTTTTTTCATAAAAAAGTATAGGATGAGAAGATGGTGAATATTTATAAAACACTTTATATTTACCTTAAATATAAAGCATTTCAAATTTACCTTAAAATTTATAGAGCACTTTATATTTACCTTATTTTCAATGACACTAACGAGATTTTATAAGCATACATGAATTTCTCTGGAAAAAAAAAAACAAATGAATTTGGTAAATTGTTAAATAAGAAAATAGATTTACATAAACTGGTTTGAAGTTTATTTTTCTTTTCTTTTTCTACTAGTGGAGAATTATTTCCCAATTTAACTATTACTGCAAGATGACACTAGCTATCTATCTTTATACTAATCGTATCTTTTTGTATAAGATGATGCACAGAAGTGCCATGCTTCTGTGCCTGCCTGATTTAATCAGATTTTTGTGGTCCTACTTCCATCAGAGCAACGTGTTCCATCACGTTAGGCTAATTTTTCATACTCTATACAAATGTTAAATTTTGCCTTATATTTGGTAAAGCTTCTTTTTGTGATATGTCTCATTTTCTTTATACATAACAACAATTCCACAATCCTATCCTATAATTCACTAATCAGTAATTACTATCAATTAGATGAAAATTCAATTGATTTTTAGATATATATTGTTAGTAAATTGTACCAACATCATTAGCAAGATTTAAAGGCTACATATTTTTTTAGTAGATTAAAGATAAAAACTGAATCTCAGTGGATCCTGAAGAACAGTTAATTTGACTTTTTCACCATAATGTAGAATGTGACAATGACAAAATGTGAGTATGTAAAACTGTAATACTGTTGAAAACCTAGTGACAGGATAACAAAGACTAGACATCAAGTACCATAAATTAATTACCCAAGAATTCAGCACCAACTTGGCTTTCTAAAGAGAAAGAGACATTCAGATTTTAGAGAGAGAGAAAGAGAGAGAGAAGGGTTAAAATCAATAGGCCAAAAATGATGTCAGGAGAGAAGAGTAGTTAAAATTAAAAAAATTAAAAAATAAAAATGATGTCATGTAATGACAAAGATTAACCTTTTTCACAGAAATGTAGGAGAAGATATTGATTCATTAAACTAAAAGGGCAACAAGAAGAACTATCATCATTAATGATAAAAAGGAAAAGTAGTGAGGGAATCTTCTCTGCAACACAATGCTATAACACTTTTTTTTTTCAAAATTTGATTGAATGAATAAGTTTTTTTTAACCAATTCTACACAGACAACTAGGAAAAAATTTTAAAAAAAAATTAAATTGTAATTTTGTACTGTCCCTTATATCTTGCATGGCTCAAACGTGTATATATATCATCTGAATTAGCAAAAGTGTATGTTTTAGTAAAAAGTTTGTCTTTAATCTTCTTCTTTTTTTCTTCTGTGTTTATGATTTTCATTTTCTAAATAACTACATTGTCATGTTCATTCAAAGATCCAATAGAAAAACAAGTGTTGTAGAGTATATATATAGACCCTACACTACTAATTTTCTCACAGGAAAAATAGGACCAGTAATAATAATAATTCAGCTAAAGTTAGTATTATTTTCTTTCTTTCCTTTAACAAAACAGAGAAAATTAAGACAATTTAATTGGATCAAATTATACAATTATGCATCATAGTTGGTTAACCAAAATCTGACATATTACAAAGCCATAATTATAAATAAATTGTAAATAATAATGAAAGTTCTTGCAAGATCACATAGATGTACAAATAAAGAGTTGAAAAGATGAATATGTATGAAAAAAGAGGAAATTGAGTTTACCTTATATTTTGCATCTGTAAAAGGAGCTAGCTATGATTTTGCTACAAAAATTAAGCCTGAATTGCCATATTCTCCCACAGCTTTCTTGAGCTTCTAGGGCTTTTAATCTTTGGAGAGATTTAAGATACGAAAGAAGTTCAAGAAAGCTGTGGAAAAGTATGACCAGGACTTGATGAGAAACTAAAATTAACTTCAGATCTCACATCTATAAGCCAAGTTAATTAAGCTTGTGTTGAAGAAGCACTTATAATGAGAAAAACAAAGATAGGTAGATGTGAAGAGAGTAAAAGGGTAAGAGAATTGAGAAAGAAAAATAACCATATGCTCCTTGAAAGTTCTTATGGACCACTCTACCATTTATAATATCAATCTACCAGCTTTATAAAGTGAAAAAATTGAGGGGGTGAATGTGGGGCTAGGGGGGTGTAGGGTTCATTTCACTATCACTTATATACAATTACAATTACAATGGTGCAATTTTATTTTATTTAATTTTATTTATTTATTTATTTATAAGTTTGACGGAGATGCACTTACGGTGTAAAATAGTTTTACACGATCATACGATAAAAAAACTATCAATTCTTCATATCATATCAAGAAAGTAATTAAGGTGGTCATCGTGAGCTTAACTCAGTTGGTAGGAAAATCGCATATTAAAAACAGGGGTTGGAGTTCGAACCTTATACACCCATTTATCCACATTTAAAGATAAAATTTCTAATCACTAAACTATCTGATAAAAAAAAAAGAAAGAAAATACGGTGAAGTAGAATAATATGACATAAAATATAATTGTTATTAGTTGAGGAAGATTTACACTTGTGCATGTATTTTTTTGTACATTTATTTTCATTTCAAAATGTGTTACTTTCCCGGTGAGTGCGCAGTGGGTCATATAGAAACACGTCAGATTGGTAAAGAACAATAATCTTCCCAAAAAAGACAAATCAAGAAATAAGAAAATATTGTAATAATAGATATAAGCAAATGAGATATTTAGAAGTGGTTGTAAAAATTGCATAAACCTTTCCCATTCCCTTCACATGCAACCATGTGAGCATGATCTCTTTTTTATTTTATTTTCTGTTGATTTAAAGTATGGGTGGTTTATGGTCCCCTATCTTTCTATATGTATTAATTTTATTTCTCTTTTTTATTTATTAAAATTAAATAAATTGACAACCACATATATTTACAATTCCAGGTCATGATAATCAATTATTTTTGCTGTAATGCATATGTTTTATATGAAAAAAGAATAATTCATCTGTAGCTGTTACAATATGGTTGGCATATGAGGCTGTCCATGCTACAAGTGATAATTATTAGTGAATATAATTTTAAGTAGAGTTTAATTTAGTAGAGTCAATCGACTCTAATTAATTATAATATAATCTGACAAAAAAATAAATATAATCTGACAATTATTATTAACCGGCAGTATAAAAATTATTTACAAGTAACAGTGTAGCTAAAGTAATTATATTTGTGATTTAAATTTTAGCGGTAATTATAATAAAATTTAATTGACTTTAATTATAATCTAACAATTGTTATTAACAGACGGTGTAAAGCTATTTACAAGTGACAGTGTAGCTAAAGTAAATATTGAATAAATAAGAGTCCAAGATTGTTTCCATATAGAGGGGTTTTTAATTTATTTTTCAACTTAAATATATCCTGGAGCTATTTTAACTACTACAACTGTAGCTACTTACACAAATCAAGATGTACAACATTATAAAGTGGTTGAAATTTTAATGCCAAATGTTGGCTCAAAATTACAAATGCCCTCACTTTTATCTGCACTTTTGCCACTTTAGATGTATAAAAGATTAATATGCCTAAAGATGTCCATTATCATCAATTCATATTTTTATATTCACATGTGACATGTATACATTTTTTTGGACAGTTGTCTAATATGAACCTCCAAAAAAGTTTAAAAGTGGATATCTTACTATTTTTAGTAAAGAAGTGAATTTTATAATAGTAAAAAAATATATAATATTTTATTAAAATTTACTAAAAATAGTAAGTCTATATTTAGACTTTTTTACAAATTCATATTAGATACACCTCATTTTTTTATTTTTATAATACAAAAATGGTCATGTAAAATATGGACCTCTAAAAAAATCGGGGACATATATAGCAACAAAAACAAATTAAATGTGTGACGTAGGCTCCTTCTAAAGTGAATGTCTTCTCTAAACAACTTATTCGGAATAGGTTGACGACAAGGTTTAACCTCTTTAGGCGAAGGGTGATTAGAGATTAGAGTGATACCCTATATGTGTTGTGTGGGGAGTTAGCGGAGTCAGTTGATCATTTGTTAATTACTTATGACCATATATATTCCATTTCGTATAGGATCTTTTCGTGGTTAGGGATTCAGGTTGTGGCTCCCGATAGTATTAATAGTCTTTTTCATGTTTTCATAGGTCTCGGTGTGGGTAGGCATAATAAGTTAGGGTGACTGTTAATATTGTATGTTGTTGTGTGGTCTATTTGAAACTCTCAAAATGATTTAATCTTTTCTAGGGGAGCTGGTTTTGTCGACTATTTAATTGAAAATGTGAAACTTTCATCTTGGAAGTGATATCTGGCTAAAATACTAGTAATTTCTACTCCTTCTATGAGTGAGAGATGCAACATATCTTGTGCTGGAGGCCTGAAGCCGATAAAAGTTTGTGGGGGTTAGTGTTGGGCTTAGTTGACTTTGGTTGGGGTGCAACATATTTTTTTGTATTTTTCTTATTAAGGATTCAATTTTTAAAGAACAATTTTATCTTTTGAAGGATAAAAAAATAAAACAAAAATTTATAAAAAAAAAAATCTTTCAAAGGGTCTCAATTTTTAGTTTGTCTTGGGCCTCGAAACGTGTTGGGATGGTCCAGTCTAAACACTATTATGCAGGACCATAACATGTACTTTGACGGTGATGAATGAGTTGAATAGGACATGATGACATAAAGCATAGAGTCATACACTCGCAAATTACTCCCTTCATCCTAAAATATATAATCTAATTTTGTTATGTGGACTATTCATATAATTAATGTACTTTGACTTCTTTTTTTACTATTTTTTTGTTCATCACGTAAATGTTGTTTGATTTGTCTAGATAGACATTTTTAAGATATACAATTTTTAATAATATATAATTTTTTTGAAGTATTAATAATATATAATTAAATATATTAATAATCAAAGTTATGTATTAACAAACTTGAACTGATCAACTGTAATATTTTGATGAATTATTCTTATATGATCATCTGACCAAATATTATTTTCTTAGTTCTACTTACAAAATTTTAACTTACCATTTATTTTTTTAATTATTACATAAATCTTAAAAAATATTTTTTTTATTCTATTTTGATACACTCGCAATTTTTTTGCCGATTGGGTCAGTTGTATATTATATGAACATAAAATGAGGGAAAATATAAAAAAATAGGATAACATAAAGATAATATCATCACATCACGATCATGTGTGCGTGCTTGGATGTAAATATGGTGGTTGCGGCATTGTGGGACCCCGTCGGCGCTCAAATGGGTCCTCCATAGTCACTTCTTCAGCAACTCCACTTATACACATGTTTTTTTAGAGGGATTTTATGTTAATCTTTGAATGTATCAATATTGTAAATATACTTATAAAGAAATTGTTATTGAATATATTTTTTAGATATTTAATTTATATTTAAATATATGTTTTGTTGGTGATTTTAGTTCACAGAATTACGGCAAATATATTGTTACTAACCACCAGGTCTCTATAAAAGATAAACAGAGATCGACAAAAGATGAACTATAAAATAAACGCGCCGTATTTAGCATAACAAAAGATATAGAGTGTAATTGTAATTTGAATACATTTAAAATTACAGGCAACTCAAAAGCTTTTATTGAATTTTCTTAAATTTTAAATGTTTTTTATCACTAACTAGGTAACTTCTGTGCATAGAGAAAAACAACATTGTGTGGTTAACATGTTCTCTGGAGGAGATTAATTATTATTAAATGATGTTACAAAATTTGTATTTATAAAATAACAATCTAATTTTTTATTTATTCATTAAATTTGTTGGTGTCTATTTTTTTTTTTAATAAAATATTATTTCCTTTGGACGCCGCAATAGATCTTACTTGGCATAAACATGTTCTCTTGAAGGTGTTTATTTTTGCATGGAGACTGTTGAGAGACAAGTTGCCAACAAAAACAAATTTGGCGATTCGTTGTATACTCCAGAGGCTCAGTCTTGTGTGGCCGAATGCAAAGACATGGAGACATCTCATCACTTATTTATTTTCTGCGGCATCTTTGGTTCTCTTTGGTCATCAATTAGGTCGTGGATTGACTTGTCATCGGTGGATCCGCAAAATCTGGCTGATCATTTTCTTCAGTTTACCTTCTCATCTGGTGGTTTCAGCCGTTCCTTCCTTCAGCTTATTTGGCTCTTATGTGTTTGGATGATTTGGAACGAAAAAAATCAACAATTATTCAGAAACTCATAACAGTCCTTACCTCAGTTGCTGGACAAGGTTAAACTTTATTCGTACTGGTGATTGAAGAAAACAAATATTAATTTAGTCTCCAACTATCATAGTTGGCCACGATTGTTTTTTTACGCATACTGTATTTGTAAACTCTTGCGGTCTTTTTGGCACACCTTGTGCTAAATGGACTATTTGGTTGGTAATATATATCTCATTTTGGTTTTTTCAAAAAAATAAATAAACAGTTGGCCTATTTTAATAATTTTTAAAAAAATATAGAAATAAATTTCAAAATATAAAAATACAGTTTAACTTGCAAAATTTAAAATTACAAGGAGCAATTTGCAATTTTGGAAACTTTATAATGACCAGATTTGAAAATATAAAAATACAGTTTAATTTGTAAAATTTGAAAGAATTATAAGGATTGTTTGGGGTTCATATTATATGGAACAATGTAGGAATTTGGAATTCATAGTTTTTAGTTGTTATTTGAAAACCTTTAAATCTGTATTTTACAAAACATTTCATAAAATAGCTTTTGAATTGGAAAATTCTTTAAATTAAAAATATCTCATTCAAATACAAAAGATTATAGTAACCTAATGTCACACACTCGGAAAACGATGGTTGTTTACTACATAGTTTTATGGTTTATGTTAAATATGTTTTGATCACAACTCCTAGCGTAGATTCGAGGTTGCCCTCACATATTTATACACTCAACAATCCGTGAATCTAAACACTGTGAGATTTCTAATAAATTTCATCAACAATATTACATATTCAATATTTTATTCATGATTTTGTGATCACACAAATATAAGAATTTGACTTCTCTAAATTAAGCCATTTACTTTAGTGTGTGAAGTAGTAAATAATATCTACCGTTGATTAATAAATTAAGGGTAATGCTAAACGGTGCCCCCGAGATACTTATTAAACATGTCAAAAAAGGAAATAAAATATAAAATTGATATTGAAAAAACAACTTTTTATACTTTTAAGGTATTGAATGCACACTTCGAAACAAAATTTCTATTTTAATATGCTTAACCAATACCCGGGAGCACTGTTTAACATTTTCCATAAATTAAAGGCAATTTAACTGCATCATAACAATACGCGAAAAATTGCATTAAAAAAAATACACGAAATTGTTACATCGAAAACTCTTTTCACTTTAGAATATCCAAATCTCAAATATAATAATGTATATTTAAATAAAAAAGTAACAAAAAGGAAAATGTAAATACTAATAAGTATAAAAAAATAAGTGGAAAACATGAGAGGTCCACCTGATGAGCAGCAGAACACACCGGTTATATCAGTTTGATATTCAGTCTGTTTTCTTTTGTAGCGTACGGAGCAATTTGATTGGTTTGTTCCGGTTCGCATGGAAATTGAAGTTTTGCAGTTCGTCTGTGTGCGCGCGAGTGAGTGATCCAATTATAACTTTTTTTTAGTTTTGTTTAATAATGGATGTATTTAATTTTTTTTGTTCATCAAGTAGTTTAAAGACTAAAAATTTCACTTTTAATTCTCAAAAAAAAATAATTTACTTTTATAATGAATAAATGAAGTATCTATGATTTGAATTCCAACTCTTTATATATAATGTGATGTTCTAACCGCTGAGTTAATCTATATATATAATATAGATAAATACAAATAAATTAAATGTATATATTATTTAATTATGGGTTAAATATGTTTTTAGTCCATACATTTTGGCAGACTTCCAAAAATAGTCACTACATTTTTTTTATTATAATTTTAGTCTCCACGGTTTTTTCGTTTTCAATATTGGTCCATACTGTGAAATTTTGGTGGACTTTATAGACTGAAAATGCCACAAAAACTCATTTAATGCTTACTTTTTGTGCGACCACGTCATTAAATAAGTCTGTGTGGTATGTATGTGGTTTTTTCCGTTTGTTTAATCAACAAAAATTTCATGTTAGAAATCAATGTTGGAAACAACAAAAACATGAGGGACTAAAAATATAATATAAAAAATATAGGGACTATTTTTAGGGACCAAGTCCGCCCAAATGTAGGAACTTGAAACATACCCTTAAATTAATATGAAATTGAAATTTTATTTCTAATCATGATCAGAGGAAGTATTTAGAACCGCCTCAATACATGGGAACTTTTTTAAAATAATGCTTGTCGAATTAGTAAAAATTTATATTTGTATTTTCAAATTATTTTTTGCAAGGCAGAGGATTTTATTTGTGTATGTTGAGATTGCAAAATAATTTTACAAATGCAATAAAATTAGACTATAATGCCACTGTTTTAGCCACTTATAAACAAATACTATACGGTGTGTATATATATATATATATATATATATATTTTATGAACATTGACATTACATTTTTTTTTATAAGCAATGTTAGTTGTTAGTATTACAAAGTTATGTTAATTCTAACCTTGCCAGGATTCGAACGCTGGACCTCCAGCTCCTTAACCCCCGCTCAACTAGCTTAACCAGTTGAACTACCTATCCCACCCCTGAACATTGACATTACATGATTTTGGTGCGGAAGCTAAATAAATACAAGGGGCATGTATATACGACATGTTGATTTATCAAAGACCAATATTTGCTTTTAAAAAAAGACCAATCACTACATGAAATTTGACATATAGTGCGGCTAAATGAAGTAGGTAAAAGTCCAAAAACCGTGGGTACATGCGCTAAAATCTACAGCAACATGCGTTTTGTTATTTCATCTTTAATTCGCTACACCAACAAAAAATGACCGTTGCAATAGCCTATAGCTACGGTATTTTTGACTGTTGGACAAAGTATGAGAGCTATACCTACGGGTCAGTAACAACTGTTAAATTTTTTCCTACGATTTTAGGCGCTTAACTTTCAAAATAACACTTTTGGCCCCCTAAATTTAGTCCATTTTGCAAAAGAATGACCTCCGCTGATTTTGACCAAATCAACGCACATGTGGCAGCTGAGTCACATGTCACATCAGTATGTTTTGCACGTGACATGTGATTCATTGTCCAAGTGGCAAAAGATACTAATGTGGCATGTGAGTCACTTGACACATGTGCGTTGACTTGATCATCAGAGTCAAAATCTCATGTTTATGAAAATTATATGCCCAAAAGTACTCTTTTGAAAGTTAATGGATCAAAAGTTTATGAAAATGTTATTTTGCTTCTGTTTTATCTTTGTGCTAGGGTAGTAGTATGACATTAGACCAATGTTAATTAGTCACTTAGTCATCTCAAACTCTTTAATCATAATCCTCTTAAATTCTTAAAATATTTACACTTTATCTAATGTAGACCAGTAAATAAATCTTATTTTTTAAGTACGCACATCGTTCAACTATTGATGAATTTTTTCTTTACTTTTTTCATAGTCTTTCATTTTCTTGATCGAGACTTTTATTATAACTCCTGCTTTTATTGAACATGTTTCTTTTTCAAGCAAAGCATAATAAAATAATGTGTTCATGTCCCGGCATTTTGGGGTACAAATTTGTGATGATAAAAAAAGTTTACCTTCCAAGGCAAAAAAATTTAAAATAGAATATAATTGGAAGAGGAAAGACTAAAGAGCAGAAGCACAGTAAATCCAAGCCACTAGTTGACAATTTTTCAAAGTCCCATCTTTCACTTCTTGATTCCCACAATCATACATATATATATATATACATCCTTACATTTTCAATCTCATCGTGGTTATAATTATTATTATTTATTCATTAATAATTAGCCAATGTTCCTTATTTGGTGTCATAATTTCTTAATCTAATACCCTACCACACATGCAATGTGTGTGCCCGAGCCCTTGAACTCTAATTCATGTGTTTTTCACTTAACATCGCTAAAGCTATATTTGGATTGGTGGTATGTGATGAAATGAAATGGAATGTAGAGGTAAATAATAAAATTTCATTGTTTAGATTTGCAAAAAGCTAATGGAATGGAACCCAATGGAACCAATTCCATCATATACCACTCAATCCTTCAATTTTTCATTCTCCCCAATTTGGGGTATACCCAATGGAATGAAACTTTATATTTTTAATATTACTATTTTACCCTTATTTTATTTGTCTCTTCCTCTTCTCAAATACTCATATTTCACAAGAAAAACTCTCTACCTCACTTCTTCTTCTATGTGCTGATTGCAAATTTTTCTTTGCCCAACAAAGTATGCCATTTTTTATTAATCATCATCGTTTAACTAAAAAATAAAAATAGACTGTTCTTGTTTTATTTTAAAAAAAAACTATCGTGCATGTTGCTATAGTGTGCATATGCAAGTTTCAGTTTCTCAAATTTTATGTTTAAAGTAGATTAGCATGACTGAAATCTAGCATGAATGATTGTTCTTTGTATTGGTATTTTTTGTTTGACATTTTTTTTTCTCTATTGTGTTTGTTCTTTGTCTCTTTATTTATCCATACCATACATCAGGTAGTGTCTTTGAGCATCAATGAAAAGGCTCTATTTTAAGATTTTGAGTTGTGCCTTTGGAGTGGCTGTAGTATCTTTATTTTTTTGATGTTATAGTTTTGTATATAAATTGATTGTGGTGATTTTTAATATTTGAGTCTTTTTTGTTGGTTTAGTTTGAGTGAATTAGAGTTATTACTTATAGTTTAATGTTTTAAAATAAGGGTAAAATTGGAATAAAAATGTTATAATTTATTCCATTCTGTTCATTTCCCAAACGATAGAGTGGTAATTTTGTTCCGTTCCATCATTGTATATCCAAACAATGGAACGAAATTTGTGTTTCATTCCGTCCCGCTCCACTCCATTCCATTATGTTCCATTCCGCTCCATTCCGATCTGTACCATCAATCCAAACAGAGCCTTATGTTTGGATTGATGGAATGTAACGGAATGAAGTGAAGCGGAATAGAGGGGAGTGGTATAAGATGGAGCGGAGCGGAATAAATGTTCCATTCCATTGTTTGGATATTTTTTTAAAATTAGGAACAAAATTAAAGGTAAGTAGTGGTATGTGATGTAATCCATTCCATCTTATTACATTCTATTCCGTTATTATTTTTCAAATCCAAACAATGAAACATTATTTTATTCCATTCCGCTCCGCTCCATTCCATTACCTTCCATCAATCCAAACGGAGCCTAAGTTTTCTCCCCAAAACATGGCTTTCTGATAGTTATGTTTCTATGTGCTATAACTTTTAGTGGATGAAGATATATAGTGGTGTGGATACAGTTTATTAGACAACATTGAAATGGTGCAGATGATCATTTGATGTTAGGCCACCACCACGAATTTGATTTACAATTACATTAGGACAATGTAACTAGTAAATGTTCAGTCTCAAATCGGCGGTTGAGATTGAACCACAGTATAAAACTACCGTGAAATTTATATAACAGAAAATTCTAATTCGTAACCACTCAACTTGTACAGTATGTTCCTAAATACTTTGTTCTATTTTCTTTTGTTATATTTATGTTTCTAAACAAAAAAAAATTCATTCGTATTAGTCTTCTAATTTTCGGGAAAGAGATCCTATAATTCAGAGTTCGACCGCAAAGTAAATAAAGTCTGATCAATAATTGTTTCCACGATTAATCGAAGAACTTGGATTCTCCTGAACGATTCATCCTAGAGGTGCCTACGTTTGAAAACAAGTTTAACCCATGTGAAATTGCCTACATCTAACTTGAAATGAATTGGAGTCATATTGTGTTTGTCTTCTTGGTGGTTGCATCCTCTCTCTCTCTTCCTTGTATTATTATTGTTTTTGAATGGCAAATAATATTTTTTTTTGAATGGCAAAAGGATAAATATATATATAAATAATGAGAGTCTGAGTACAAATCAGGAGTACCAGCAGTACTCATCGACAAAAAAGGAAAAAGATCTAAAACAAAAAAAGAAAACTCCCAAAGGTTAGAAACCACCACAACCGCCCAGAGAAGACACCAAAATAGGGGGAAAGGGAAAAAACCAACTAAACGAGAGCACCCGAAGAGATACTACTCAACCAAAACCTGATAAATCCAGGCACCACAAGCTCACCTTGTCTTACTGGACCAACACAATATAGGTTGCACCTCCTACTCGTAGAGGGAGCAAGGGCTATCAGGGTTTTTACCTATAAACCATTTCCAGGAGGAAAGTTTCACCATATCCATAAGATCATCAACAGTTGAAGACTTACCGACAAAGATCATATCATTCCGGGAGGTCCAGATAGTCCACACAACAGCATGCCATACTTGAATCAAACCTAATTGAACCCGACTCCCCACACCTAACCCAAAGAAACTCTCAAAAACTTGCATAATACTATTAGGGGGCACATACTCGATCCCTAACCACCTAGAAACACGGTACCAAATAGGAAAGATCCAATCACAAGAAACAAAAAGGTGATCTACCGACTCCTCAACCGCTCCGCAAATCACACAAGAAATATCAGTAGCTCCTACCATCACCCTCCGCCTACGAAGGTTTTGCCGAGTTGGAACCCTATCCTGAAGTAGTTGCCCCGAAAAGACAATCACTTTGGACGCGGCCCAAGAATCCCAAACCCTAGCAAGATTTACGAAGTCAATCACTGGGAGAGTTCTTTGAAGTCTAGCTCCATCTTCAAGAACTAAATAGGCTGATTTAACCGAAAACAACCCACTTAGCTCATGCCTCCAACACCATTCGTCTTCTGTAGTTGAAAAACGCACCTGACGCAAGGACTCCATCAAATCATTAAGAAGATCTTGGTCCTGCATATCAAGATCCGTTTTCCATCTAAGCTCCCACTCCCACTCTCCTGTCACCCAACTACCCATATCAGCGACTCTGTCAAGACATTGGTCAGACGCATGAAAGAGAGATTGATATCGAGTCCGAAGAGGAACACCATCAACCCAAGGGTCAAACTGAAAGGAAGTCGAAGTCCCATTGCCAATCCGCTTAGTCACTCCTTCAGAAAACCAATCTGAGTGTGAGTCCACACGAGTCCCTAGTAAGGAGACATCACTCCACCACAAAGACACCCCTCTTACACCATTGGGACGACCTGCAAGATGCGGGGCTGAGAACAAGGAACCATACCTAGCCAAAATAATATCACGCCAGAGCCCAAGTCCTTTAGTAAGGATCCTCCACCGCCACTTAGCAAGCAGGGCGTTATTGACTAAACGAAGATCCCTAATGCCTAACCCCCCCTCTTTCTTTGGTTTGCAAATATTTGACCAACTCACCCAAGCTATACTCTTATTACAGCAAGTACCCCCCCATAAGAACCTCCTCTGAAGCCCAACAATCAGCTTCCACACTTTTACTGGCATCTTCATAAAAGAGAGGAAGAAGACAGGTAATGAATTAAGAACCGAGTTAAGAAGAACCACCCGACCTCCCATGTTAATCCACCTATTATTCCAAGACCCCAACTTCCTTGAAATTGTGTCAATAAGAGGTTGCCAAGTAGACAACTTTCGAGCATTAGCCCCGACTGGAAGGCCTAGATAGGTGAAGGGCAAGAAAGCCCGACTACAATGTAGAAACCTTTCAGCCACACTTAGGAATTCACCACTAACATTTACCCCCATGACTTTACTCTTTCCAAAATTGACCTTAAGACCCGAAGCAAGCTCAAATCCCCGGAGGATGGCTTTAATTGACCAAAGATTTTCCACTGTGGCCTCCCCCAAGAAGAGAGTATCGTCCGTGTACTAGAGGTGTGAGACAGACATCCCGGAGTTACCCACTTTAAACCCTGTATACAAATTCCTTTCTTCCGCAGTTCTGACAGCTGCACTTAATCCCTCCACCACCAACAAGAATAAAAATGGAGCCAGGGGGTCCCCTTGCTTAAGCCCTCGCTGAATATTAATCTCTTCCGTTGGACTCCCATTAACTAAGATAGAAAGATTCCCACTGAAAATACACGCCCTAACCCACCTACGCCATTGCATACCAAAGCCAAATCTACGCATCATATAGTCAAGAAAACCCCAACTGACCGAATCATACGCTTTTTCAAAGTCCACTTTAAAAATCAAGCACTCCTTTCGAGTCTTCTTCGCAAGATCAATAATCTCGTTAACTGCCACCACCCCATCTACAAGCTGTCTTCCCCGTATAAAAGCCGACTGGTTGGGCGAGATGAGCTTATCCATCACATTCGCCAATCTACTTGCCAAGACCTTAGCCAGGAGTTTATATAAAGACCCTACAAGAGAGATCGGCCTAAAATCCCCAATCCTGAAAGGGGAGTCCACCTTTGAATGACAAATAATACTCCATCCGTTACAAATTATAAGAGAAAAAACAAAAAATAAATACACTTATTAAGAAAAAGTTAAACATGATCATTTCAAATAGTATGTTTTTGTGGGTTTTTCTTGAAATATGTTGCATGGAAAAATGTAAAAACAATTTTTATTGGTTGTTGGTTCTTGAGAAAATGGGAGAGCGAGAAAATTAAATGCAATTTGCATTTAATTTTATGAGAATAAGGAAAAAATTCTTAAAAATGGTTTTTTCCCTTATAATCTGGGACAAAAAAAATGGAATTTTTTTCCTTATAATTTGGGACGGGGGAGTATTTGGATAAGAAAATATTAAGATCGAGGTAATGTAATTTTAGAGTGTATAAATGATCTTGTTTAAATAATAAATTTGGAGAATTTTAAAAATGAAAGAAGATCTCAATTTCATAAGAGATTTACTTAAAAATATATCTTTTTTAGAAAATATCAAATACCATTTAAATATACCGTAGAAGCTACCAAAAATTTATTGTTGAACTCACTTTTATATAAGTATATCAAAACATAAACCACTTTATATTTAGTCACTTTTAACTAAAATCAAAATATTTGTTTTCACTATGCAGCCAAACATGCACGTATCCAGCTATTCTGCCAAACCAAACCTAAGAATGTGCAAGCTCTAAACATGTTAAGGGGGAAAAACATGCAACATAATCAATGCTCTCATCATCATGGATTTGGAGAATGCCAGATTGCCAACCCTGTAACTGTAAGGGGTCTGCCATAGGCTCAACTATGGATACTTGTGAATCACAAATATGCATAGTTTGTGAACATGACATCAGACACCGACACAAATACTGGTAATAATAATTTTAAAAATGAGAGTAATTTAATGTAATTATATGTATCCCATTAAGAAAAAATAATGTAACTCGTTGTCGTGTCAGTGTTAGGACATTAGAATAATTTGAAGTGTTCTATATAGCTCATCACATAACATGGGGGGAAAAGAAGGCAAACTAATTTGTTTATGTATTGAGAAGAAATTATTGAAAGTTTCAGACAGTAAATAATTACACAATTAAAGTAGATTCTTAAACTTAGTGGGGACATGTTTACACTCAGCAAGTCAGCTGAAGTTTGTCCAATAGCTCATCTTCATTGAACCAAAATTCTAAATTTGAAAACTTATCAACAGACTAAAAGTAGGAAGAGTTTTAGGCTTTTAGGGTTGCCACACACATGAGAGTACTGGGGACAAGCTACCTATATTCAAATTTGAATGACCTTATTTGCAGTGGCAGTAGTAGTGCCAGCCTCCCATAGGTCACTCTCTCACCAATGCTAGCTTTTTAGATTCGTTTCTCTACATAATTAAGTATGGTAATTTATAGCTAATGGAAAAAATAATTGATGATAAAATGTGTGTTTGTGTGAGTAACCTAGAGTGGCCATTTTGGTGGCGACCCGGGTGAAAGACCGTATGCTGGAGGACAACGGCAAAGCTCCACAAAGGAGTAATATATGTACTTGCAAACAGTATTTTGATGTTCAAGTCAATATTTATCATAATTTTTTTTAAATGGCTAATAGATATGATAAATACAACCGATAAATGAGAAGTCATAATACAAAGCAAAGAGTATTAGTACTCAAAAATAAAACAACGAACTAAAATAGTATAAATAACGGCGGAAATAATAATTGATAATAAAATGTGTATGTTTGTGTGCAACCTAGAGTGGGCATTTTTGTGGCGACCGAATTGTGGAAGACCGTGCGGTGGAGGATGTAAAGCGGCAAAGCTCCACAACAGAGTAATGTACTTGCAAACAATATTTTGATGCTTAAGTCAATATTTGATTGCATAGAGTGCAAAATTTATCATAATTATATGTGTATCTTTTTTTGGTGCACATGTTTTTTAAAATGAAATTTTAGGTGAATTAGGGTATATTTCATTGAAATTGTTTAGAGATTTTTGGCTAATTGATCAAGAACGCCAGTGATAAAAGGAGACTAACACTAATAGTACAAAGAGTACAAGAAATATTAATGAAGAAAAAAATGATGAAAGAAAAAACACCGCAACAAGGAGGAAAGCACACAACCAAATTGACTATTCATCTAATTCTACTATTGTCGACTCAACCATGTTAATCACATGGTGATTGAATATTGCTAAGAAGGTATGCTTGTATAGACCGCAATGTAGTGTCTTAGCGTATACCTTCTAGATAAAATTCATCTTAGATTAGACCTAGCCCAATCCAAAGGGTCGAAACAATAAAACATTTTATAATATTACATGCATAATGACCGACATTGATTTATCTACAAATAGCTTTATTTGGTGCGATAGTTTGCCTAGTTCTATTTGGAATGATTTCAATCACAATAGGCTAGGTTTACCTTTTTGTTACTTTTGTTGATGATCTTTAGTTTATCTGCACTCTTTTTTCCTTCATAAAAATGTTATCCCTTTAGGTTTTTCTTAATGACCAGGATAAATTCTTACACCTTGAATGAGATTAACTACCGAACTAAATTGTCAAATTTGTCTACTTGAACAATAGTTGTTCAATCAGAAATCTATGGCTGAGATTGTTTATAGTGTGTAATTGCGTGAAGCAGCTACAACAGGCAACTCAAGTTCGTAATTTGTAATATTATTATTATGTCATTATAATTATGATTAACATGAAAAATGATGATGACTATTTGGGTTGCAAGCACATGTGAAAAGCAGAGACAGCCTTGAGTCATGTAAGGTCAATTCAATATTGTTCATCATATTTGGTACATGCAGTAAATGTTATCAGCAGAAGACAATTAGTGAGGCCCAATTGCTACAAAAATACTATAATCTACAATGAAATTTAATGTTTGAACTTGCTTGGCATATTGAATTATAAATAAAAGATGCTCAGTTTTTTCAATTGTTGATGTTATAGTTCTTGTGCCAGAGAGAAATGATTCAGCAGGGGTACAATTTGTATGCAATGTCCCTATTCTTATACTATTCATCTAATTCTACTTCGTCATTGATTTGTACAATTTTATTTTCTTTAGCATGTTAATGGGGTCCATAGTCCACAAAATATATAAATTGTTCATTGAGTTATGTCTGCAGAGATGCCGCATATATAGAGATGAGGTAAACTCAGATATCCTCAGATAACTTTAAATCTATCACGGTCAGAAACCAAAGTAGAGTTGATGTATTGGAGGGAAAAGGAACTTTTTTCCAACAGGTTAAATTTTGTTTTAGAAAAAGTAAGTGAAATTTTGGTACATAATGAATTTGGAGAGAATCATAACCATCAAAAAACAAAGTACAGGCCATTGCAAATAATTATTATTGAAGTTTGTATTGGAGTCTCACATTGTCACGATTTTCATATGTGTTTGGACCCCCTCATTCTTTGAACTACTATTCAACAGCGGTATCTGAGTTCTGGTTTCGGTTTGGTAGAAAAACTAGAGTGGATTCCTCGTATTTTAGATCATTATATTGAAAGTTTTCTTTTGGTTGTAACAACTGTGCAAATATAGAATGTGAGACATTGTTGGTTCAAGCGTGAGTGAATAGTAGCTAATATCGACTATAAATAAACTAAATATTGAATATATAAGATATATAGGTAACTCATACATTTAATATCTTAAAATTTTAAGAGAGGTGGTGTAGTGTTAATGAACTCATTGTCTTAAATCATTAATTGAGTTGTGCTATGTGTCGCATAACACATTGGGACAGGACAAAGGCTTACTCCCTCCATTCCTAATCATAAACAAAAATTGGTTAAGAAAGTTGGTATACTTGGTTCAAAATTTGAAACAAATATATGAACTATTTTTACTCACTTTTGTGTATAATTAGGAATGGAGAGAAGACCATTGTGGGATAGTAGAACGAGCTAGTGCATTCTGAAATTTTCATCAATAAGACCTACCAAAGTTTGATATGTAATAATTTTAAAAAAAATGCCCCTCTAACCAACCAAGTACAACATATCTATATTTCTAGAATTTAAAGGATCCCAACAACATAAAATTATGAAGTAGAGTCGGCTACATTGATCAAATGACATTATAGTACTATTCTATCGTAAATCACATCTCTAGGTAAATTGTTGACCTTTATGTCCTTCCTCATAGCTTTCTTGATTTTCCTCTTACACTGGACTAATGTTTTACATTCCATCCGATCTATTCTACTTACTAGAAAAATCAACAAAGTCTACTTCATATAACATATTCAACTCAAATAAGTTTAGACTCAACGATCATTTATACAATAGATACTAAGAGAACTCTTTCTCTATTACTTTCGTTCATCTAATATTTTCACATAGTCAATTATCGCAACATTTTTATCTTTGTAAAAACTTTTGTTTACTCTAATGTTAAAATAAATAAATAAATTAGTTTTTCCAAAAAAAAATAATAAATGAATCACATAAATAAAATTGCCAACTTATTTTTATGAAGAGGTAGGTGGCCATGGCCTATTGTAAGCCAATTTACCATTTACTGCCCTTATTTGGATTAATATGATTTAAAGAAAAAATTATAATCATTGGTTGTAGTTTGGTTTATTAATTAAGTTGGCAAATGAAAATCAATATACCATACACATATAGACACAGAGAGAGAATATTTTATCTTTTCTATTTTTGATTTCTTCAACATTTTTGAAAGCAATGTTGTTTTGAAATAATAAAGGGATGAGATGGGCTCCTTTGATGTCCACAGAGAGAGGGGACTAATGTGAAAATGACTTAGCAAATAAGTGAGAATGTGAGATAACTTTATTAAACGATAAAAGGGAAAAGGAAAAAAAGCAAACAATGAAAATGGGCCTAATAAAGCCAAAGTGCAAAGGAGTGAGGGCATATATATAAACTTTGTAGTAAAAAATGAATGAATGAATCAATCTGTGAAAGAGTGGTTCCACTACCAAGCGTGTGGCAGCAGAGAGTGCAGTGCAGTGCAGAGCAGAGTGCACAGAAAGACACTGAAGAAAATAAGGACAAATGCCAGCACTGGGAAGCACAGAATGAGAAGGATAGATAGGGAGGATTATAAATTAAAATGTTATGCACATGATATCCCTTTAATTATTATTTACTATATGAATTCAATAGTGATTATTGAATTGAATGAATTGGAAATATGGACCCACATAAGTTACCATTCAAGGTTGACATGGCCCATAACATGTTTTAATGTTTTATACACAATAGAAAATTATAACGAATTTATTTATAAGTTTAATTCAGTTGATATAAATATGATATTATACATGTAAAAAATGAGATTTGAATTTTGGGCACCTCATTTATTCATTTCAAAGATGAAACTTTTAATTGCTAGACTATTTAATTAAAAAATTCTAATGAGATCTCCGTAAACTTAGATCAATTAGTAGAAATATTCCATTTCGGAGTTTGAAATTATGGCACTCTACTTATTCACTTTTTTTTTGTTTTATTTAAACATGATAAAAATAGAATATATATTAACCAAATAATCTCCTCAGCACAAGACATGTCGAAAAGACTTCAAACGGTTACAAATATGACAAAAACGAGCAGCAACATGACAACTAATAGATGCCCAAAAAGTACACGGGCTCGACCAACAACTATGGTAGTTGGAAACTAGATTAAAGTTCATAGTCTTCAACCACCAATAAAAATATAGTTTGACCTTTTCCAGTAGTTCATGTAGGGAGCACAGAGATGGCAATGGATAGGGTACTATAGTACTCATCCCCATACTGGCAGTTTGAAAAAATACTCGTACCCATCCTCTTATCCGCGTGAGTAACAATCTTTGTACCCGTGTTCATATTCTATGGGTACCTAAGTACTCATACTCCTACCCGTTACCCGCACTTTTGCTAAAATTAAATCGGCCAATTATAAAATGTCATGTCATTTTAAAAAATTCAAAGATTTTAATGTTGACTAATGAAAATTATAAACAAAATTATTACTAACCTCATGCTAAAGTTTATATTTTTGTTGACATATTCACATTGTGTTTGTATTGTGTTATAAATAAACAATTTTATAAAAAATGTGTAATAGCTTAATTTGTTGTATTTTTTAAAATTATATACCTATATTATTATATAATAATATAAATAAAATAAATAAATATTTACTATGTGGGTATGGGGAGGGTGGGTACTAAGGTACCCGTACCCGCACCCATAACCGCTCATTTTTACGGGTTTTTACCCTACTTATTGTGGGTATTTTTTGCGGGTACCCACTGGGTATGAGTCAAATTGCCATCTCTCAGCGAGCACTTTGAGTTTACGAATAGTCTCTGATTTCTTTCATTCCATTCAACCCACACCACACACACAAGCCAAATAAGTTGCAAAAAAAATCGGCGCGCACGAAGACCGCCAGAGGAATAGGTAAACTGGGTAAAATAGTCCAATAAATGCTGAGAATCCACTGACGAGAAACCAATTCACGATCGAACTGACGACCAAAGGGATCTGAAAAATCTGCAAGAGAGGAAAAGGCGCTGAGCTGATTCAACACCGCCACAACCGGATACACAGAAATGAGCTTCTGAAGTGATGATGCCTCGAGCAACTAGGTTAACTTTTGTGGGCAACCTGTCTTGCAAGAGTCTCCAGGCAAAAATAGAAACTATCAAGGGGATTTGTTTGTGCCATATAAGTTCTTCAGCCGCATCCAAAAGCAATAAGCTGTTAAGTAGTCAAGAGCTAATATGCACCACTAACTGAGCAACCTCGAATAAGATCAAGCCACCACTGCCACCTATCAGAATAATGGGTCTGCAAAGAGAAATCATAAAATAAAGTCTGACACTCCATCAGCATCTCTTTATTCACCTTAAGAGTAGGGTGTGTTTTATTCGTAAAATAGTAAATATTAGACAAAATAGTACATGATAAAATAATATAGTACATGATAAGACAAAGTTCTATCAGAGAGAGATAATATTTTTTTTATATTAAAAAAATAAAATGTGTATTTTCATAGTTTTTATAGTTGTATTTATGGACAAAAAATTATCTCATGATTTATTGAGGAACAAAAATTATTGTTTTTGTTATTTCTCTTATTAATTATTTTATTTAGTTTCATAACTAATTTTTAAATCAAACAGGATACAACAAAAGCGTGCAAATATTATTTTTCTTTTATGAATAATGTTAATATATAAAAAAATGTTGCTCTTATTTCAATTTTGATTTTTTTAACCATTGCCCTAGAAGTATTATTAGGCGGATGACCCATGTATAAATTGTGAAATAATGACTCACTGTCAATTTTGTATGCATGACAAGTCAGATGCACGAGAGTACCTGCGGTATCTAATGATATGTGATGGTACGGCTATATACCATCGTATCAATCTTTTTCCTTCTTAATTTTAACCTTTGTACTCCTCACTCACACTATTGTCAAATGTCAACACACAACAGGTGAAACAGTACAACTGTTTTCAATCCATGTGTTTTTGCTTAAAATAAAACTCCTGTTATAGAAGTTCAGCTACTTCATTGGAGAAGTACTTGCATCTAACACTTATTAAATATTACATTTAATTAATAATAAATTAATTCAAGAGGTAAGAAATTTGTGTCATTTAAAAAGTGGTTAGAGAATTTATTTTGGAATTCTGTTTGAGAAATAAAAATCAGTTAGAAATGAAGAAATAACCTTATATGCTTGACACACATATATATTCTCAAAATGAAAATTAATTATTGCTATATGTATAGAACCCTCGAATATCAAGGTTGTCATCAAGATAAAAAATCTTTGTTATTGGAATATTGGCCTTATAGTATTGTACACAACCCCCAAGCGTCAAGACTTAAGGTCGAAGACGCTCCAAGAAGCTGCCAATTTTACGGTACGGTACACAATCATCGAACCATCAAGCGTCTAGCTAGACCAAAGGATGAAGTTTGCTTTGGGAAGCTAAGGGTACCGTTCTTACGACATTGTAAATGGTAATTGAGGATAATGGACTAAATTAATTAGCATTAGATAGTAAGAGTTTTAGGTATAGGGTCGACCTAAGCCCCAAATTGTTAAAGCAAGAGTTTTAGGTTTCTAAAAAAGTAAATTATTTTTTGTAAATCAAAAGGCCTAGAAAATATTTTTTTTTTTAAAAATTCGATAAGTAAAAGACCTTACAATTGATATGCTTAATTAAAATATTTTTCATCTCAATAGTGAAGGGGAGTATTTATTGGAGCACCGGCGAGAAGTCGTTCTAATATTTGGATCTAGTAGCCATTGAGACATTACGAGTCGAAGAGGATCTAAAACTAATGGGAGAATTTTTGTTTAGCATGGACCCTCATGTGATAGGCCTTGTCTTGAGATGAAGGTGGATATTGGGGGCTTAGGTGACCTAAGTTAGGTGACTCCACAACATCAACCATTTTGTAGGGTTGAATTCACCAAATGTTTTTATAGATAACCTAGCCAAGATGTGAAGATAATTAAATAAGTAAATGATCTTGAAATCCAACCAAATTTCAGCAACCAAATTACGGCAAAGACAGCTAAAATGGAACGTGACGTTGTCCTTAAGAGGGGTCATCACGAGACAGACTACTACAATACCTAACCTACAATGAAATGAGTAACTAAATCATATACTATAAGTGGACGGTGATGGAACTGTGGGACCATACTATGGACCGTGAAAGTAAGATGCATGTGATCATTTTTCCTCCAATGGCAAATAAAGGTGTACGTTAGAACGGGACGGGATTGATAGAGAGATTGTTTGTATTTGAAACAAGTCACACTCATGGGGTCTATATATGCTCATGCTTAACAGCTTGTTCCACATGCTAATCTTTTCTTTTCCCACCTTCCAAAAAATAACGGAGGAGCTAGCTCATCAACTTTATTAGAGGACAATTATTCAAATTTTGGATGGTACCGTAATGGTATATTTGTTTGAAACTTGATGATTAAATTGTAAGAACTTATACACAAAATTGAAAAGCGGAAAATTCTTATAAAAAAAGGTATATCACGGACATGAGGTCGGAACATTGGTGTTGAATATCGAAATTGAACTCGCAATGGCTTACATGTGAGGGTTGATTGGGCTTATTAGCATCGACTGAGGGCTGTTGTTCTAGTACAAAAAATCTCACATTGATTGAGAAATAGGTTTATGAGTAGTTTATAATTAAGCACCCACACTCTTATATCTAAATACACACTTTTTAAATAAAGATAAAATTGTGAAGACTCAAACGAACAATATGTCAAATATGGTACATCAGATTTTAGATCATAACAATTATATTGATAATTTTTTGTATTAATTAACACAAAAAATTGCCCATCATAAGACGTGTTAAGTGGCAAAGGGATCACCGAAGCCTATAGTGTGTGATATGTGATCGCTGTGAGTATAACTTAGTTGGTAGGAATGTTGCATGTAATATATGGGACGGAGTTCGAACTCTAATATATACTCTCATTTATAAGACTACTTGAGAAAAAAGAAATAATGTTTGTGTATTGGGCACTTAATTCCTACATAAATGAATGAAAGATCCCACCCCTGCGCACACACATATCTCGCTGAATTTCCCTTACGAAAAAGCTTCAGAATGCGTTTATCGAATTTTTTACCTTAAATAAAAACTTTGGAATGTGTTTTTAAAATTTTTCCCAAATTCCAACTAAAAAAACTTCGAAAATACGTTTTGAAATTTTTATTCAAAAAATTGGAATATTGGAAGAGTGGGGTGGGAAGAGAATCTTTCAAATGGAATATGAGTAGAATAATAGTAAGGCTCCAAATACTTGTGTTGATGGGCTTTTATTTCAACCTCTTGCAGGGACTTCATCCCGTGGCCCTCACCTTTTTTTTCATCTTTCATTTTCAGTTCTTTCTGGCTTCAATTTCTAGTGTTTTCAAATATAAAAAGCTTCTGCTTAAAAAAATTCAACAATTTCTTGCTGTGACTAAATTTATAAATATCAATCTAGGGAGTAACCCTACTCTCACTCGATCTCAATCACAAGTTAAATTTAGGTAGCAATGATGTCATGTTTTAGGTTTAAGAGCATGAACAAATATAGAGCATAAGCTAACTGGCTACGATTGAGAATGAGTATAGACTATAGAGGCAAACATCTTTTTTAACACCGAGAGTATTGGAAAAAACCTAAATAGATAAGTCTAACAGAGTTAAAGTTTCAAATTTCAAAAGTATGAAGAGACACACATTTTACCTTGCACCCTGATTTTGCAAATATGAGTTTAATCAAATATAAAAATATAATATGGTATCAGATGTTGTCAATTTGGTCACCTACCATTAATATTTATGCACCGAGTTCAATTGTATCGAATGTGAGTGGATGAATTAAGAAAAATTCTCACATTTAATAGAGGTAAAACCTTAAATGAGTTTATAAAAAGATACGTACATCATGTTGTTGTTTAAAATTCCGACCATTAATTTTGATACTAGACAGTTCATATTACATATAGATAAAATTAATGATAAACAATCTCAAATGTCGGTAAAAGATTCAATCGTCAAAACTAGTAAGTATATGACGTAATTATGTAATTACTATGTCAAATCCAAATCTCACATCTCTCAACTTTGAAATCAGTTTTGTAAATTAAAAAAGTGAAAGAAAAAAAATAAGTAATTAATCTTATAGCCATCTATGTTTTGGTACACATGTGCAATTACTATCAAGTATCAACCATTAATTTGTTTATAAAATATGCAAATTACTCTTTTTTTTTTCTTTTTTTTTTGAATGAGCGAATTACTCATTTAAATGATTTAGATGATACTTTTCAAAATAAAAATCTAATATGAAGCATAGGAACCAAATTCTTTATTCATTTTTGTCTTCCTGTTTCTTTTATTAAAATATGTCATTTCAAGAAAAAATAACAATTTAGGGGGAGTATTGGATTGAGATTTCAATGGATTTTAAAAGACTTTTTTATGTTAAAATTTTTTATTGGTATTCAATCAAGACTTTTATAAAATTAAATCAAATCTTGTGGTATTCAATTAAGACAATTAAGATTTTTTTTTCAGGGCAACGAAATCTGCTGTTATTCGATTGACGTTTCTCATGACTTATAAAATGTCACTTGGTATTCAAAAATCAACAGATTTTGGTGGATTCTTTGAGACTTTTTCAAACTCTCAAAGATTTTTTTTCTTTCAGAGTTCACCATACCAGAATTTTTTTTTCCACTTACTTATCAAATATGGTTTTTGCAAGTTTTCTTTTTGAACAAATTCTGCAACTTTTTTTTTCATATTGGATTCAACACTTTTGTTATTTCTTGTGTTATTCCGGCCATTGAAGTGAGTTATACAGTTGGTTAACAATAAAAAATTACATTTTTTTATATATACAATCGGTAATCGGTGATTCACTTGCTCCATATGCTTTTATTTTCAACATCGTACGTAAAGAAAAAACACAGAACTTTTCATCGTATTTTTTTTTTGTTGTTGTTTTGAATTCCCAAAAAAGTATTTTTTTGTTGTTGTTTTGGATTCCCAAAAAAAAATATTTTTTATTTATTACTCTTAATTTTTTTTTATTAAAATTTATTGAGTCTTTTGAAATTTTCCTAATATATATTGAGCCTTTTAAAATTTTCCTAATATATAAAGTATTATGAAATCTTGATTGTAAAAAGTCTTTTTAAAAAAATCTCTCAAAATCCATTCAAATCATTTGTTAAAATCTTGATTGTAAAAAAGTCTTTTGAAAAAAATCTTTTAAAATCTCACAAAATCAATATAATCGCACAAAGTCTTTTAAAATCTTCAAGATTTTTTTTGTCAAAATAGTCTTTCAAAATCTCAATCGAATACACCCTCCTTAGAAAGAAAATAACGTTAATACTTCCTCCGTTTTTTTTATAAGTGTCCATTTAGAATAGTAACAACAGGAACATTTATTTTAGAAAACATTTTCTTAACATTTATTTGAAAATTGCTTTTCCGATCCCCCTCCATTTCTTTTTTACCCCCAAACTGACGTTTTTGCCCATGGGTTCAAAAAATTGTGCCACGACATTTCGGTTTGTAAAAACCGAAGTAATCATCTACCCCCTTAAACCACTTCGGTTAATAAAAACCGAAGTAATCATCTACCCTCCAAAATTTCACACAAGTCAGAAGCTGCCCAGTTTTTTCAAAACGCAGGAACATTTTGGTTCGTAAAAACCGAAGCAAACTTCGGTTAGTAAAAACCGAACGATTCCTGTCAGACAAACCTATGAAACTAGACCTATGACAGCTACATTTAACAAAATTTAAATCGGTGGTTACCTTAATTTCGAGCTTAAATGAGAGTTGGAACCTTTATAGCAACCTTTGATGTTGAATCCAAGTCTTGAATGAGCACCAAAACGGATTTGATTTGGGGATGGAGATTTGAAAAAGTTTGGATGAAAATAAGAAGTGACTGGTGGTTCATGTATATAAAGATACTCTACGGTTTTTATAAACCGAAATATTCCTGCGGTTAGTAAAATTAAAACCGAAGTTTCTTGGCAAAAAAATTTCATACCCCCCACGGGCAAAAACGTCAGTTTGGGGGGTAAAAAAGAAATGGAAGGGGGTCGGAAAAGCAATTTTCCAAATATTTTTTAACCAAGTCATTGAGCTAAATGGGTTTATGAACTTCACTAAATGATGAATGGTCCAAGAGAACACGAGTTCAATTTTTGACTGAAATATTTTTTTTTTCAAACTTTACTTACTGTTCCGGATTATATCAAGGTCGAATCTCGCTTTAGACGAGGGTCATCCAAGTCACTAATTTTTAAGCGGGCCATCTCATGGACATGCCCAAGAGACACATGGGAGCAGGTCTAGTGGACCTCTTCTGCCCGTTAGATTTAGAGTTTTAAACAATTTGACATCATCTGTCCAAAATAACACTTATCTCGCAGAAGGTTCTACTCTCTCGAAACACTAATTCAACCCCTCTAAAGCCTAGCTTATGTAGGATTTTATACAAAAAAAAAAAGGGACTTAACTCATAGAAACAACATTTTTCATGAAATAATTCAGACAAAACATATAGAATTGAACATAACACGATATTTTTAAAAAAGAATGATATATTAATAACAAAATATTTTTTTTTGACTAAATAACATACTATTGAATCGAAACTAAAATTTATTTATTTCAAAATAAGTAAAACTTTTAATTTGGTCACCTAGTTTGATAAATTTTTTACTCGTATCACTTGTCTAAACTTTATTATTTTTATTTAATTAGATAAACTTGAACAACTTAAAATAAATTTATAGATAAAAAAATAGTTTAGATTAATAATATTTAAAAAATATAATGCACGTATATTATATATATTATATGTGACGAGTTCAATACCCACCTCTTGGTATGGAGATAATTCATTTGGATGAGGAGAATCCATTTTGCTTGCCAGCAAATTCTCCGATAGAGATAGTCACTACTAAACCACATTAGACATTTTTATCTATAACATAATAAACGAAGAACTAATATTTTTATCCGTGATATACTTTTATCCTTTTTAAGAATTAATAAATTAGGCTTTCCTTTAAAATCGTAAGTTGGGCTTGAAATACATGGCCCATTGCAAATATAGACCAAATTGAACCTGTAGGTGTCTTGGATCCAAAAAGTAGTTTAGGACAAGCTCAAACAAATGATTATAAAACCTGAGATGGCTTGGACCCAAAAATCTACTTGATACCCCTCTCCTTAACCATATACCTCTATCCAAAAAATTTAAAAACTAAAAAAATCCAAAATTCTAAGTTTTCATATTTTCAAAATGTTGATTTTATTTTTTTTACTGCAAAATGCTGAAAACTTGTGAACTAGATATTTCGCAAATAAAATAATGCTTGATCACAATTAATTTTCCCAAAATATAGTTATCACCAACCAAGCTTACACTTGGGTGGACATTATATAATGCAGAATAATATTAGATGGAGTTTAGAAAATACACAATTTTTTGTACCAAAAGAATAAATAAGAAGATGGACAAAAACTGGTAATCAAATCCATCACCATATACTATGAAAAGTGTCACACCTTGTTGGTTGAGAGTTGTTTTCCTTGAAAGAAATTTAACACAACACATCACAAAATGTGCAACATGCAAGTGCAACCACCAGCCTCCCTCCATGACTATTTACGACCATTAAAATTAATACAATTTTATTTCCAAAAAAAAAAAATATTAATACTATTTACTGTGTGGATAGAATTTAGTCAAAATAATAAAAGTAAGACATCTATATTGTGTTTTTCGTGTCTGAAATACATATTGGTATTTTCCTTATGTCAATATACATTATGTTATACTTTTAAGTTGTTTAACTATATCATATTAGTCTTTTGTGATATAGTTTACTTCTTCTTTCAAATAGATCATTTAAGTCATAATATATGTATTATCTCTTATTAAAATTCTAGCTCAACCGATAAAAATGTCGAAATTGTTAGGGTTGGACGCCATGATAGAGATTTGAACCATATTCCTTTCACTTTATGTGTGTGAATTTTCAATAGTTTTGTCACTTGATGGGGAGACTGTTGTGGTAAGTGTGAGTGTTAAGTCTCACATTGCTTAGATAAGTGGAGGTTGAACACTTTATAAGTGAGAGGACCCATAAACCTAACGCCTTAAGGTTTTGGGTTAAAGTGTAGTGTCCAACTCACTTGTAAAGTTGTTCTTAAGCCCAATGTGGATGATCCCCTGGATGTCCTCTCGTGATGATACAACAGTGGTATCAGAGCCAATGGTTCGACGAAGGGTTCGACCGGCTGCTTGTATCGAAAGTCTTCCTGACAAAGCTGGTCAGACAGCGTGTTCCGTGTGTAGTGTAGCAACGGCGGTACAAGTGTAGTGTAGTTGAATAAAAAAAGCTTCCGCTTAAGGGGTGAGCATATCCTGGTATGGATGGACTCACACTTGAGGGGAGATTGTCGTGACAAGTGTGAGTGTAGTGGAAGTTGAACACTTTATAAGTGAGAGGACTCATAAACCTAACGCCTTAAGGTTTTAGGTTAAAATTGTGGTGTCCAACTCACTTAAGGAATTGTTCTTAAATCCAATGTGAATGATCTCTCGGCTGCCCCTCGTGACCCAACATTTAACTCAACTTATCTATACTGATATTACAATACACATAAAAAATTACTACGTACGTAATACACATAAATGGCAACAATAAGTGGTCCTTATTTAAAGTTTTGGGATACACTATACTTTGAGATTCACTATTAGTAGTATATCTTATCTTGAATTGAAAGAAAACATCACACTCACGTTTCACGCGGTTTTGTGTGGATAAAAAAAGTACCCACCAAACCGCGTAATTTCTTTTTCGCTAGGAGTACTTATATATCAATATCAAATTTAAAAAATAAATAATCAAACAACAATAAGAAACTAAGAATATTAGAATCATACAAACTTGTGTATACTCTTATTATGTTCTAGTTCCTTGCTTCTTTCCTCGTCCTTTTCTTCCTTATCTTTGTTCTCTTTTGCTGTTTGGAATATTAATTTTGAACAAAACATGGTTCTTGCTACACTTTTGCTAGCGGTTCTTTTCATTGCCGGTCTAATAAATATAGTCTTTTACATACCCACCAACAAAATTCGTGCTTTACTTCAAAAAATATTCCCCAACAACAACAACATTAATAATGCTTCCAAAACCAACTTGGTTACAGTGACCAAGTTGGATAAAGATGGTAATTTTGGGAAGGAAGAACTCAAAAAGGTGTTTTCCACTTTCGACAAGAATGGTGATGGGTTCATAACAAAGCAAGAGTTGAAGGAATCATTAAAGAACATAAGAATCTTCATGAATGAGAAAGAGATTGATGATATTGTTGTGAAATTTGATTCAAATGGTGATGGGTTGATTGACTTTGAGGAATTTTGTTTGTTGACTAGTGAGTCTTTAGGAGGGGGTGAAGGAAAGAAAGAGGGTGGTGTTGGTAGTAAAGAAGATGAATTGGAGGAATTAGAGGCTAATTTGAAGGAGGCTTTTGAAGTGTTTGACAAAGATAAAAATGGGTTAATTTCAGTTGAGGAACTATCTTTGGTTCTTAATTCGTTGGGATTAAGGGAAGGAAACAAGATTAATGAAGATTGTAAAGAAATGATTAGGAAAGTTGATGTGGATGGAGATGGTATGGTCAATTTTAATGAATTCAAGAGAATGATGATGAACAAAGGAGGAAGGCTTGTATAATTCCGAGCATCTGACACTCACACGATACCGGTACATCCGGTGTTATATTCAATCACTTTTATTTTCTTAAATTATTTAGGGATATCTGATTTCAATATCGGTATAGTGTGTTTGGCGAGTCATGTGTGTGGTGCTTCATAGATGACAAGACAACAACATCATTATACATGTATATTGCATAACATCAAGAAAATAGTGCTTTGATGTAGTATGTGTATATTCTTGATTAGTTTCCAAGTTTCTAGATATGTAATGATGACCTACTATTGTTCTTCTGTCTTCCTTTTGCAAATTTTTTGTTTTTATAATTTGTTTGCATATTGATGTAAATAACCATCTCCATAACTCCATTAAAAATGAAGTTGTGCTTTGCTCCTAGCGCAGATATATATAATTTTTTTTTTTTTTGAAACACTATATATAAAGTTTTGAAGCTCTAATCTTGTTCTCTTTTCTTCCTGAAATCGAGAAAATTTATATAAAATACTGTATCTGTATGTATAGATGCATGAAATTTTAAGGACACAACATATATTATGAATATTAATTTTCACGAGGTAGGTTATTTTAAGCAAAACCGATATTTTTTGTATCTTGATATTTTTGCTTTACGCGCAAAACAAATTGAAGACTAAATAGAAAAGAACAAATCAGGTTATCTAGTATCTCAATATTTAGTGTGTTGATTGACTTGCAAAGCATGGCTCTAGTTCAAATTATGGTATACATATTTGGTAAAAAGACAATTTTTGAATTCGAAATATCCCAGATTCGAGTCTTTGAAGGGAGATAAATGTAATTACCTTTACTAACACTCTTTAAGTCCTAAGATTTTTCCTGCATTGAATTGGGCATCATCCCCTTACCTTAAATTTTTGTAATACAAAAAATATATTACTTAGGCATGACTCTAGCTCGGACTATGGTAGAAAGATTTGGATGATTGCCCTCCACAATTTGCTGGCTCTAACTTGGCTGATGCCCTTAATCTAGGGTCTCTTAATTTTCTTGTCTTATTTTGTCTTTCTATTTCCATTGATAAAAAAATAGCTTATTTGGGTGATATTTTTTTGTTTTGATAATCATTATTTATTTTTTATTTTAAAAAGGAGTAGTAACAAAGGGCTACTACCTCAAAACATATATGAGGGGATTAGATCAAAATCTCCCTAAATATTTACGATATCAAGCCTAATGACTTCAAAACTATCCCTAATTAATAACATGAGGAACCTCATTCTAAATCATGAGTCTATCAAGTTAAAGTCCAACATTTAGGTGAATATGATTTACTGCTAAAATTTCAGTCTATTATTATAAAATTGTCTTTGAAGTAGTTTCAATGAAATTTACACCCTTTTTAATTTGGTAGTTCCTTTATGTCTTTTGTTTTCTTATGGATAGATGCTATATATGTTCTTGTACTCTATATGATTGAAGTAATTGACGGACAAATTAATGGCATGGTCAAGTTTAAAATATAGATAATTGCAATTATATTTAATTTATGGTTTTTTCTAATCCACCTCTTTATAATTTGAGGGTATTTTTACCTATCAACCAATAAGAATTAGCCATATGCAAAGCCACATATGAAAGTTCAAAAATTTGTTATAAGTTAGTTGTGAGTACCACATACAAATCCACTTATGTAGCTTGTTCTTATTAATTGATAGATAAATACCTTTAAATTATAAAGGGGTGGAATAGACTTCACCGGTTGACCTTAATTTATTTAATTTTTTGAAACAAATGTTTAATCTATCTATTTAATGATTAAAGATGCGGAATTGATTTGATTGTAACCTACGAATTAAGTAACTAAACCTAATTCTTGTTGGAGTTAGCTGACATGTTTAAACTGTGTGGCCAATTTGTTGAAAGAAATTAAGTGCTACTACTTCGCACAAATCCAAAACAGTAATGCTTTAAAAACTAAACTAAATCGTTGTTGGTATTTTAAGTGTAAGTTGAGTTTCACATTGCATAAAATATTACTCCCTCCGTCCCAATCTTTGGTCCTTTTATCTTTTTAGTTTTGTCCCAAATCTTTAGTTATTTTAAAAAACCAATGCACAATTAGTAATGTTTTACCATTTGTACCCTTACTAAAGCTAAAACATTAATTAAATATATTTTCTCTTTCTTAATAAGGGTAAAAATAACTTAACTTATCAATCTTTATCATTTCTTAATCTCCATGCAAAACTCTAAAAGGACTAAAGTTTCGGGACGGAGGGAGTATATGTTAAACACTTTATAAGTCATTCAAAAAAAAAAAAACACTTTATAAGTGAGAAATTCCACGAACCTAATACCTTCAGGTTTGGGTTAAAATATACTCCCTCCTGTCTCATATATAAGAAACAAAAAAAAAGCACACCCTTTAAGAAAGTGGAGTAAATAATTAGGAAAAACATGTCATTTTCACTTTTACCCTTACTTTTTGTTTAAATTAAATTATTATTTATTATGGGGAAAAGTAAAACAAAGGGTAAAATTGAAATATTCAAAATAAATGTAATGATTGTAGTAACTTTTTCTTATATTTTAGACTTTGTAATTTTTTTTTTGTTTCTTATATATGAGACCGGAGAGAGTATTGTTCAACTCACTTATGTAGTTGCTCAAAACTCAATGTGATAATCCCTAAACCCATAATGATGTAATAATCATATAGTTCAATCGATTGAATCACGAACCAACACTTTTAAAACATTTAGACTTGAGCTTAATTATATATATTTTCCATCTCAATGCTTCAATTTTTTAATAATATAGAGTTCCATCCAGAGATAATTAAAATCTGGTCCAAAATTGTTCCGGCCATATTTACAAGAGGTTTCTTCGACCACTTTTTTTTTTATATGTAAAAATTGAATTACAAGGATTACATAGAGTATTCGGCCCTTACAATTCAAGAATAATTATTTTAGATACAATGAAAGCATGCTAAAGGATTATTATACCATTTTTTTGATTGGGTATTGCTATACTCGTGTCCTTTTCCATCTCTACAATCTGCTTCTAGAAAAGCAAAAGTGCATATAATGTATTAATGTATACTCCAAATGAGTAATGCTTGCTTTTTAACATGGTCCACTAATATGCTTTTTTTTTTTTTTGTGAAACAGCTAATATGCTTTATTTTATCCTCTCATTTTTTGCACACATCAAGGAGGACAAAACCTTGTTAATTTAGTTGACCCTATTGATAGGCTTTACTTACTCATTAAACAATTTCCAAGTAGACTCTTACACTAAAATTAAAATCATGCATGACACCTTGATGGATGAGTGTGTTTTAAAGTGTATCCTTTAACAATGAGTTATTCGTAGACATTTGACTTTCAGTTATATTAAGGTTTTAGTTGTATAAATTTGCTAATTCTAATAGTTTATGTACAAGTTGGTGTATACTTGTATTGTTTAACTTTTAATATTTCATTTTCTAACGAATTTTTTTTACACCTTTTCTAACGAATTTTTATAATTGGTTGTTTGAGATTTTGAGAGGAGTAAAATAACATCTACCTCCCTTGGGAGTAGAACCTGAGTCCAAATATTCTTAGAGTAATTTTGAAGGTGGTTCAATCTCTTATTTAATTGACTTTTTAATTGGATTGTAATAAAATAGATTAGTATTAACTTTATTATTATAATTGTTTTTTGGTTTATTATTTGGTTAATTAAGGATTCATTGTTTAGTTAGTTGTTGGGACTTTCCCTATATTTTTGGGTTAGTTTGTTAAGGGTTTACCTTGGGTTTCCTATTGTATATATAGATCATTGAGTCTTCTTCTTCAATGATTAAGTTGTAACATTCATAAAAGATCAATGAAAACCCATGAGGCATATTCAGAAACTCTTCTTCATTATTGTTCTAATAGATTGAAATAATTATATTTGAATGAGAGACAAATGAATAATTAAAATAGTAAATATTGTCAAATTGATGATTAGTCTTATAATAAATTCAATTCAAATTCAAATAGCTTAAAATGTAATATATCTTGAGGTGCCTATTAAGATCAAAATCATCAAATATTCTAATTACGGTATGTAGGTTAGTCTACACAAACATTTCTTTTGATTAGTTCTGTCGCGTAAAATTAAACTATAAGTTAGGTGATAGTAGAAAAATTAGTTTATAGTGATAGCTGATAATTGATAGCTTATAAGTGAAAAACTAATAGAATAAAAGTGTTTGACAAATTTAACTGTTATAACTTATAAGTACGAAATGACATAAAAGTATATAGTTAGTGGGTATTTATTATATTTTAAAAAAAATCAATAAAAAGAAAATAACAAGGGTACGATGTAAAAATATATAAGTTCAAACGCTATTTGAAATAACATCTAAAAAACACTATAGCTAATTAGATAAATTTATTACTAAATACGTCTATTATTAACAAACAAACTTATAAGTTAGTCCAATAAATTATAAACTAGCTTATTGGACTTACCAAAAATACACTCAATTGGTTTACATACACTAAAATAACATATGATGTGAATATCAACAAAAAAAAAAAAAAAAAAACATATGATGTATTGACGTGTGGTATCGTTTTTTTTCTTTTTCTCTTTTTTATTCTAGGTGACATATATTTTTATTTAAAAAACTGGGTGCTTTAACAAAGGATTAATTAAAGACTCTAGAGAAGGAATATATAAAAAAAGACCACTGCTAACGCCTAGATGTATATCTTACTGAAAAAAATTAAGACTACAAATTATCATAAAAATACCATGAACATTCAAAAAGAAAATATGAAGAAAAAGCAGTTAAGTTAATGACCTAGGCCAAAAGACAGAAACACTCGTGCCAAATTCTTACCTACCTGTCCCACTGTTTCCCTTCCGATAAACTTTGCAGAATACACTCTCACACCTCTTGCATAATTACCGGGCTCTCACTCAACACTCTCCTGAATTTGTCTCTTCTCATCCGTGTTTCTTTTCTACCCCTGTTTTTTCATTTCTTTTCCTTGTATAAAAGCTTTGGAGTTTGTTTTTCAAAGTTTTTTAAGTTCAAATTCGAAAAAAAGTCAAAAAACACATTCCGAAGTTTTATTTCAAGGCAAAAATAGAAAAGTGTGTTCCGAAATATTTATTGAAAAGCAAAAATAGAAAAACAGGGGTACAAAAGAAACCCGGGAGGTGGGAAGAGAAATCTTCCACTCTCTTCTCTTCAAGATATATGGCCCGTGACTCAGATGATGAAGACTTTGGCCCATTTCTTCACCTATTCACCTCTCTACCCCTCCAAATTCAGTTTTGTTTTCAAGACTGAAATTTATGAACAGTTGCCACTTCCCAGTATTTACATTCATTAAGAGAAATATAGTATTTTTAATTGTTTAATTTTTTTGTCCAATTGTCTAGCGGCTAGGCTCACACTATAAGCGTGGAGAAGTGAGAAATTTAAAATTTGAAAAAGAACTATGTAAATAAATATATTATTAACTAGGTCTCTACACAAAACGAACAGAGACTGAAAAAAAAGAACTATGTAACAAATCCGACGTAATTAGACGGAACACCCTCCGAGAAAATCTTAAACCAACCTTTTTCACTTAAACCAGACTTAAAGACTGACTCGAATCAAAAGCGATCGGTCCACCAGACTACACACAAATCAAAAAAGCAACCTCAGCTTCCAGGTCATTAGAGAAGACATCAACTCGGCCCAAAGTAATCGGCCCATCAAAATTCTCCATAATTCAATATTCCTAAAATAATTACAATGGTCAAACACAAAAAGAAAATAGCATGCCTAAATGATGATTCCAGTGGTAAACTTCTTCGAATTCTGCTCTTTGAGTTGCTTAAGATGTATTTTGCTCTCTCTAAAAAGTGGTGATCCTAATTTATGGACAGAACAATTCTATTTATAAAATTTTGTTCGCGCTTAATCACGCCATGATTTGCTCACATTGTATTTGTACCACATTTTTTCTAGACAGTTTTCTCGGTTTTCCAGACACACAAATCGTGCCACAATTTGGTAAATTGTGGCATGATTTGACAACTTTTGGTTTCTACTTTGTCTTCAAACTCTTGTACAATTTTTTTCTTCATAAAATTTTCTCTATGACTATGTAATACACCTAAAAAACTAACTAAAATACTCTAAACTAACCACTAAAAACTTTAAATGATTGAGTGTCATCAAACTTCCTAGTGTTTTTGTTCTGATTAAGTTTATGTCTTGTTGGACCTCTTAATGAAGAGGTATATGTATCTCAAACTCCTAGATTTGAGATAAAAGGAAACGAAGAACTAATGTATACTAGAGCTTTGAATAAGAGAATAAATTTCTTTCTAATGCAGTTGCAGTTCAATAAATGTTCAGTTAAACATGGAATTTACGTGAAAAAAAATCATAAATCTCCTCAATTGTAGTGTGCTTATATGCGGATGATTTATTGATAACTTGAAGTAACAAATGTCAACCTCAGGAAAACTAACAATACTAATTATTACTAAGTACTAACATTGGTCGTTAAAAAAAGAGAGAGACCGAGATGTGGTGCAACTAATGATGGACATTATATCATCTATCTAACTTAATTGGCAAAGAATTCTATAGCTCATGAGAGGAGTATTAAATATAATTTTTTTTTTTTAATAAGATTAAATATCATTTTCTTTGTAACCAAATTAATAAAGGAAGAATAGAGTTGATTAAGACCCACAAACTTAGTCGGAGCAATTGGTGTCACTATTTTCCAACAAAGTTTGCCAAGTTGCAACCACAATGTGGAGCGGAAAAAATTAATTTGGCGCCCTAGAATTGTATAGTGTAATAGTAAAAAATAATTTAAATTCAAAATTTACTTTAAAATAAATTATATAAAAAGTAATGAATATTATATTCAACAAGACATTAATGTATTAAGTGTTAAAAATATCTCATTTTGCTTTTTATCATTTGATCGATATGTTTTATTATATTGTATTTGGTTCAATAATGTGTTTTTTATTGATCCAATAAAAAAATAAACTTCTTCTAAGACAAAAAAAAAAAAAAAACTTGTATATAACATAAAGACTTATTTTCTTGTGAGTCATAAAATTGGTAGCATAAAACAATTTTCTTTATATTGGTCGATGATATGACGTCTCACCAAAGTACCCTCCCCAACCCCCAATCAGTCTTCCCTTTCTCCCCTTAAAAATACCCTTTCAAGAGAATCTATATCTCACCTCAATACCTAGAGAGAGAGAGAGAGATAGAGAAAGAGTGATGGGATTGTGTAAATGCACTCAAAAATATGTTCTTGACCATCTTTCTATTAGTTTTGACCAACAATGATATGTGATATGACCCTAATTAATTAGTGTAACATAATTGACGCCTAATTAGTAATTACAAGCATCTTGGAGATTGCTTAATGCTTACATATTGCAAATTCGTCTTTGTGAATATTTCGTGCAAAGATGCCATTTGCAACTAACATACTATATGAAGAAGAGGAAAGTGAAAGCAATGTATAAAATTCCCCTATGTTTCATTCAGTCCCCAATAAGGATTTGTATTTTGTATTGCGCGCCCTATAGTAAAATGCTTATCTTTTCTCCTTTTATGGAATCAAATTTTGATTGAGGTTTGATCATTGAACTTTTAACTTAAGTTGCCTAACTAAACTAAAAATAAGGTTTGATTTTGGCTAGAAATACTAATATTCAGTGTTTGATATACCTAGAATACCTCCAATAGAAAGAATTGATAACAGTCATGTGAGTTTAACTCAATTGGTAGGACATTGCATATTTATGCAGTGGGTCAGGGTTCGAACTCCGGTCATCTCACTTATCCACCAACACTGAGTTCAAATAATTAATGAACTTAGGATGAATTGTTTAAAAGAACCTATTTTTTTTTATGGAAATAAGTATTGGTTAGATTTTTGTCAAAATAAAAAAAATATTTTTTAGATTTTACATATCTCACGAACACTGTGTTTGTTTAGGTAGATTTACAAAAGAGAGAAATAAGAAACAGAGAGATAGCAAAGAAATTGGCTATTTTCTATAGTTTGAATGAGGAGAGAAATAAGGAAAGAGAGAAATATAATTATTAGTAACTGTCAAAAACAAATCTCTCCATATTAGGAGAGATTTGTGTGCCAAGAAGTGAAATAAACAATTTTACAACAATACCCTCATTCAACTAGTTTATTTTTTTGTAAAAAAAATAAATTTGTTACTTACCTATTTTTATTAATTTCTCTCTTCTCACTTTTCTATTCATCCAAACAATATAAAATTTATATCCAATTTCTCTTCTATCTCTCTTCTCTCTTATTTCTCTCATCACTATTTCTCTCTTCACCGTCTCTTTGGCATCCAAACAACATAGTGGAAAGGACTCCACTTATAGAGGTTGAAGCGTTTTCCTCCGAAATACTAGTAGGGGGAAAGTGCATTAATCATAGTATTGTGTTCTGCCTTAAATATTTTTAACTGTAATATTCACCTCAGTATATTTTTACTTTGAAAACAAGACTTTGGTACTAGTAAACAAAATGCCAAAACAAAGATAAATAATAAGACATGACTTCATATAGAGAATGATATATGATATTGTCCAGCCAAGGGTATGCAGATGGATCCAAAAATCTAATTATGGTGTGGCTAAATTTTAATATATTTACGATGAAAATTGTCTATCATCTATTTTTTGAAAATGAGCTAAAAAAACACCGTTGAAAATGAGCTAACTGTGTTCAATAAAAATATATAAATTCTTAATTTTAGTAGGTCTCAATAACATATAAAATTATTTTAAAATTTCTGTGACCATTCCTTTAAAAAAAAAAATTAACCACAATTATTATTGTTAGTTTATTATTATTGTTTGTGGTGGTAACATAGCAATTTAACAAAAAAAAGTAAAAGTAAAAATTGCACTCTATTATTCTTCGGTTATTATTATTTATTTTGTAAGGAGTTATTATTATTGTTTGTGGTGGCAAGTGGCAACATAACAATTTTTTTGAAAAAAATCAATTAAAGGTAACATTGCTTGTGGGACTCGAACACAACATGCTTCAATAAAAGGCAACATGCATTACCACTAGGACGCATGCATCATTATGACTAAATTTAACAGTAATGTATAAATATACCATAATAGTTAACAAAAATATGTATGCATATATCTATTAAAAGCGAAAATACCACTGTGGTCATGGCCACAGTAGGCCACCATGTAGGTCCGCCCCTGGGTATAAATTTAACGAAAGAATTTTGAAGATCAACACCAAGAGGTCAATAAAATCAAACCTCTTTTTTAGCCCATAATCTATGAATCTTTGAAGACATGCATGATCAATATCTTCATCAGGGGAGTGGGTATGGTGCATAAGTCTTTTTTTATGCACGGTGCATAAACAATGAAAATTGCTTAGAATACCCCCAAAATTTCTCGCGCACCCCCAGATTTCTAGTGCCCCAAATTATGCCAAAATCATTTTACTGTGAAAATTATTTCAGAGATTCACACTCCAAAACCATTAAGTGCATAAAATAGTTTTGGCTAGAAATTTGGGGTGGAGAGGAAAAAAATTGTTAAGTGCATAATTATAGGGTTGTACTCCAAAACATTTTATGCACCTAATGGTTTTGGAGTACAACTCTCTGAAACCATTCAAATAGCAAAATGGTTTCGACTAAAAATTTGGGGATGCGCTAAGCATATGAGGTATTTATGCATAGTGTGCATAAGCAAGACTTATACACCATAACTTGTGCCCTACAAAAGTATCGAGCTTCTAGGCATCTCAACAACAAAGAAATGTGTCCATTCATATTTAACCAGCAACGCAAGATTAAAAGATTTGATACTTCTAAATCTCAAGCCACGTTTACTCTTACAATGACAATATTTGTTCCAATTAATCCAATGAAACTTTTTCTTCTCTCCCTTTGCGTAATCCCACCAAAATTGTTTAATTATAGCTTCAATATAGTCACCTAAATTAAAAAAAAATGCTCACCTAAATCAGTTGGTAAAACATACTCGCTCTGGTCTCATATATATAAGAAACAAAAAAAATTTACAAAGTCTTAAATATAAGAAAAAGTTACTACAATCATTACATTTATTTTGAATATTCCAATTTTACCCTTTGTTTTACTTTTCCCCATAATAAATAATAATTTAATTTAAACAAAAAGTAAGGGTAAAATTGGAAATGACATGTTTTCCTAATCATTTACTCCACTTTCTTAGTATGTGTTTGGTTACACGGTAGGGAGACCCAAACGCACGTTTTCAGTGGCAAACGTGATTCACAACAGTTAGAATGATGTTTGGATGTTTGCTGCAAAATCGATTCTTGCTCAGTAAAATCGATTCCAGTTGAAGCAGGTATTTGTAGCTTCTGCGTCTGATCTAAATCAATTCTCCAATAAACAAATCACGTTAGTTTCAATTTTCCATTTTTGCCCCTCAAAAACTTCTCAATCCAAAAGATGAAACAGAGAGGAAATAAAAATCAACCATAGAACACAAGAGAAGGAGAAAGAAGAAAGGAAAAATTGGTTTCACCGCTACTGCTACACGTTGTTTATTCTGGAAGAGGGGCAAAGCTATAAGGGAAAATTTGGTTTCACTGCTACAGGTTTTGTTCATAACTGATGTTGTTGCAAACTTCTAAAGGGCTCTAAAGGGTAAAGGCCCAACAATATTGCAAATTTAACATAAAGTAAAACTGTCAAAAAAAAATTAATTAAATAATTGTTTACATGTAAATATGTAATATGCATTTTACTGTTTATTATTTTCCAATTATTTGCTTATAATTTTTTAAATTTGGTTTTTTTACTGTTGTTGATTGTTGGTTAAATTTAAAACCCATTTTGGTAATTAGCCATTTCAAAAGCAATTTTGATCTGAATTATCCAAACAATATAAATTGGTGAAAATCATTTTTACTAAATGCATCCAAACATAAATCAATTTTGTTCAACTCACTTTTAACCAAAATCAATTCTCTCAAACTCAATTCTGTCAAACTCAATTATCTTCGCCGCCAAACCAAACACACACTTAAAGGGTGTGTCTTTTTTTTGTTTCTTATATATGAGACCGGAGGGAGTATCATATTGAAGTAAATTGGAATGGATTGTGACACAAATTTTTATAAGTTAGTATAAATAAGCTATAAATTTAATGAAAAAAAAAATTACAAGTTACTATAAATAAGTTATAAACTAATGATTTTGTTTACCTGATAGATTTTTTCTTTTCTTAATATGAACTTATAAACTATAAATTTAAAATTTGGAATTGTCAAATAAGTCATTTAGGGTCTGTTTGGTAAAATTAAGCTATAAGCTAGTTTATAGTTGAAAAGTTAACTGGTTGAAAGTGTTTGGTAAAATTAGCTTTTAAGATAGTTAATAATTTTAAAATGACATAAAAGGACATGCATGTTTAGTGGGTAATTTTTATTTTATAAAAAATAATAAAATTAAATGAAAAGTTAAAAATGGAAAAAATTGTAAAAAGCTATAAGTTATAAGTTCAAACACTACTTAAAATAATATTTCAAAATAAGCTATAAGCTAATGAATTAATTTTTTTTACCAAACACATTTTATTTATTAAACAAGCTTATAAGCTAATATAATAAACTAGCTTATTTTGCTTACCAAAAGACACTTAAAAGCTACATTAAAAAACTTATAATAATACATTTAAGTTTATTTATTTGTATAAATTGAGATTTTGATCCTCTCCAATTTTTTCTCTCCAATTTTTTCTCCAATTTTCCTTTTCGTGAGTGTGAAGAGAGATAAATTAATAATAAAAAATAAACAAAGGATGATGAGAGAGAATAAATGATGAGAGAGAAAGACACATAAAAATAATTGGAGAGAAAATTAAAGTGGATCCAAATCCGTATAAATTGTTTCACACAAGGTCAAATGAAATGAGTCAATCTAAAAGGGCGAATATTAATAACATATTATCTATTAAAAAAAATGTTGTATTTACCTTTTCAATTTTAAAATGTATGCGAGGGATGTATAGTTGTGGTGAAAAACATGTGTGCTAGAATCAAGTAAAAATGCTAAAACTTTAGTATTAGACAACATGAGTTTTCATATGTTTTTTTGGTGTAAATTGTAAGCAATTAAGCAAAGAGATTAAAAAGAGAAAGAAAAAGTGTTGAACAATTCCCATCCCCACAGCACAAAAAGGTGGTAGCAAAAAAGTTCTTTTTGTACACACTGCGATGATGGTGATCATCATGATGCCTCTTGCCTGCAATTTCATTCACCATCACCACTCTCTCTTCTCCCTTTCCACTCACGCTTATTCTCTCTCCTCTCCAAATCCAACAACACTATGACAAATTTCTGAAACCACCACAAAAAACACCACCACTATTATCACAAGTACATGGAGATGGACAACAACAACAACAACAAGTGTGGATGTTGGTCTGTCCTTAAACGTGGTGTTTGTAAACCCTCATCTTCTTCTAGACACTCTCCTAACACTATCCCTCGTACTAGTGTTGTTCATGATGCAGGTTTTTGTTCCTTAATCTTTCTTACATCATGTTTTTGTTTTTAAAAAATCATGGATTTTTATAATGACATGGTCTCAAAAATGCACAATTTTTTATTCTGGGGTTGCTTAAAATCATGAAATTTTTCAGTTGAAACTTTTTTATATGTATTAATTTTTTGTGTTTATGGCAAGAATGTTTTTTGGACTTCAATTATGATATGGGTTGTTAAAAAGATTATCTTTTTATGCTTTCCAAGAACCCTTTTTTCACATGCTCTTGTTTACCACACTTAAAGCATACCTAACTGCATAACCCTTTTGAAGAAAAATATTCCCTTTTGTAAAATTTTGAAGGATTTTAATTTATCAATGTAGTAGAAACTATGTAGTGCGAAAAAAATCTTTTTTTTTTTTTTTTTGCAAGTCTGAGGAATTTTTCAAGATTTGCTTGGTTATCATCTGTTTTTCACTTGAAGTGGTTAAAATTGTGTTTTTTCTTCAAAAAAAGTTATCAGATCCAAGACCAAAAATAAAGCTAAATATTAGATATGTAGTTACTTAAGATTTTGTTAATCTTGATCAATAAGGAATACACGAGAATCTTAAGTAAGGAAGTACATATCTAATATTTAGATTCTCGTGTATTCATTATTGATGAAGTTATCAATGACTTAGATATTATAGTAATACTAAATGTGATTGTCGTCATATGTTTATTGTACAAAAAGTTTGAACTTTAAGATGGAAGCATTTACATTCTTAATACTGATTGATGCAGCAACTGAGACGCGATACCTGAATGCTAGCAATCGAGAACTGTGTCCTCCGAATGAAGCTAGACTCTCTTCTGATAATCCTGATCCCCCACCTCAGGAAAACAAGGCTCCTTGTCAGCTCCTTCAATTCACATTTCAAGAGCTGAAATCTGCAACTGGAAATTTCAGACCTGATAGCATTCTTGGTGAGGGTGGATTTGGTTATGTTTTTAAAGGATGGATTGAGGAAGGTGGAACTGCCCCGGCAAAACCTGGTTCAGGAGTTACGGTAGCTGTTAAAAGCTTGAAGCCAGATGGTCTTCAAGGCCATAGAGAATGGGTGGTTAGTAAAATATATGCTGTTGGTTAGTACTTAGTAGATTGATATCATAAAAGATTGTGTAGGACATAGTGGAGATTAGGATGTAACATTGGATTTTGATTATTGCAGGCTGAAGTTGATTTTCTTGGACAGCTTCACCATCCCAACCTTGTGAAACTTATTGGTTACTGCATTGAAGATGATCAGCGGCTTCTTGTTTACGAGTTTATGACTCGTGGAAGTCTAGAGAATCATCTTTTCAGAAGTGAGTTTCTTCCTTAACTTGCGATATAGGAATTACTAGCTTTCTAGCACAAGTCGTTTCCATTTGCTCAGAATAAACCAAAACCGATGAAAAATTGTTACAAAGTGATCTGGTTTGTTTAGTCTATAACTTTATACAACAAGCTTTGTGTAATTCTTTCTTGATCAGCATATGTTTTGAATTGCCTTTTCTGCTTCTTATTGGAACTATTCGTTGGAGCAATTAACGATGGTTTGTTGATAAAAGACATGGAATGATTTACGACCAACTGTCCTGTTTTGCCTTAATTCATCTTAATCCCTCTCACAATAAAAATGCTGATGCTGCTTACGTTTTGAAGGAACCGTACCTCTTCCATGGTCCAACAGGGTGAAGATTGCACTTGGTGCTGCTAAAGGATTGGCTTTCCTCCATAATGGACCAGAACCAGTCATTTACAGAGATTTCAAAACATCAAACATTTTGCTTGATACGGTATGTGCTATAAGTGACATCAGGTCTTAAGAAGGAAGCTTTCTCCCTATCTTTCTTATTCTTTGATTAATTTCTAATGTATAGTTTTTTATAGGAGTATAATGCGAAGCTTTCAGATTTCGGTCTAGCAAAAGCAGGTCCTCAAGGAGACAAAACACATGTTTCTACTAGAGTTGTTGGAACTTACGGTTATGCTGCTCCAGAATATGTCATGACAGGTAAAAATGTAGAAACGTGTGTAAGACACCATATAATAGAGTACAAACCTTTGTAAGACCTGTGAGGACTAATCGATTATGTAATTTTCTGATTGTATTTTCACCAGGACACTTAACTGCTAAGAGTGATGTTTATAGTTTCGGAGTTGTGTTACTCGAGATTTTAACAGGAAGAAGATCGATGGACAAGAAGCGTCCAAGCGGGGAACAAAATCTTGTTTCATGGGCTAGACCGTATTTAGCTGACAAGCGGAAACTTTACCAACTAGTTGATCCTCGCTTGGAACTAAACTATTCTTTAAAAGCAGTGCAGAAAATTGCTCAGTTAGCTTATAGTTGCCTCAGTAGAGACCCTAAATGCCGTCCAAACATGGACGAAGTTGTGAACGCTCTGACACCATTGCAGGATCTTAACGACTTTGCTATCTTGTCTTATCACTCTCGTTTATCTCAACAAGGAAGAAGAAAGAAGAAACCAGACGGAACTCCGCATATCACTTATACACATTCCAAGAGCATGAGGGCTTCGCCTTTGAATACCGGAAAACACCTACGATGATGTTTAAAGTGAAACCTCTTTGAAATGCCTCCTTTGTTTGTTATTGTGTGTGTGAAGATGAACATTTCAAGCTTGCAGAAGTTTTTTGGTTAGTGTCTGAAGAATGATGGAAAAGTAATGTAATGATGAATTGATTATTTCTTTGAGCTCTTTTTATTTAAGAGCTAAGCATTAACATTATGGTGTATGGATAGAAACTTGACATTTCTTATGATGTAGTAATTGAGAAGTCTTGTATCAGTGTATGTATATGAATAGCTTCAAATCTCACAAAGTAGTTTGCAGCTACCTGAATCACTTTCACTTGGCAGTGGAAACAACAGATTTCTACTTTACTGGTTGGATTTATATATACACTGTGCTTATTTAATTCTATTGAATCAAATTAGAGTTTTTTTAGCAATATGCAATAATAGCAATGTGTTTAGTTGAGCGGCGGACAACTGTCACCAAGGTAAGTTATAATGTGTCTAATTCCAAATCTGCGGCCGAGTGACCAAAATGAAGCTTAGCTGAGCTGGAAAAGACTTTAGGCTGAAGAAATCTTGGTTGCCGATTGTATCTTGAAGAATTTTCGTTACATTTGAAATAAAATAAAAAATTAGAATAAGAAAAATTAAACATGATCACTTTTATTCAAACTCAAATTTAGTTAAATCAACTTTACAAAATGTTTATTCAAAGTCATATTTTAGCAAAGTTTATTTTTTACAAGATATTTTAGCAAAGTTATTATACTAGTATCATTTTTGAGGACATATATATTCTTTGTAGGCCAGTTTATTAGGCCATATATAGCATGATCTGTCAATGTTCAGAAAAAGCCACTCGAATCAGCATATATGCTTGAGACCAACAAGAGAGCATATATATATATGTTATATGTATATGTCTTTATGCAGAGAGAATAATTATCTGTGGTTTGTCTCTGTTAAAATCTGGCTTCTGTGACAATTTGAATGGAATAAAAAAAGAACATGAATTTGCTTTTAAGTTATTCTTTTTCATATAAATGGTAGCTGCAAAGTTTGTTGTTCATACAAAAGCATCAAATATCAATTATTTATAGAATCTGCTTACTACCTCACTAATGAAACTTATGCCACTTCTAGTACTATCAATCATGCTACAATCTTTGTAAGCTCACACCATTCATTTTTTTTATTAAATTCCCTGGCACTAGACTGACAAGGATTATGCTTTTTATGTGATTATTAGAAAAGAAAATCTAGTTATTTAATTGAATAAAGAATGGTAAAATTATTTTGTTAAAAAAAAAAAGAATGGTAAAATTATAAATAAAATAGTTTAAATGAATGATAGAATTGAAAGAGAAAAAGATATACCAAAATTTGATAAGCCAAGTTGAGAAATTTTTTAATAGGTCTTCTTGCCTCCTCTCTTTAGTTCAAATCTAGACTAGACTAATTAAGGATTAGGTTTGGTTGTTATAGTCATTCCACGTATTTTCACCAATCCTGATCCTTAATTAGTCTAGCCTAGATTTGAACCTAAAGAGAGGAGGCAAGAAGACCTATTAAAAAATTTCAGTTTTTAAAAATCGAAATGTGTTTTCAAGACAAAAAAAATTTCGATTTTTAAAAACTGAAGTTTTTTAAAGGGACAAAATTAAAAATTCAAGGAGTAAAAAAGAATGGCGGGGTCGGTTCATAAACTTTCTTCAATATTTACAATGGCAAGCCAATCACTGATTTGGCCCTGTCCAAAGTAGTTAAAGCTGCATGCACCAACATTTGCTGCAAGAAAGCAAACCCAACCCAAGTAGTATTAATACCACAATATTATTGTAGCATGAAGCAGCAAGAAAAGTAAAAGGCAGAAAACCAGCAATAATGCTACTAACCTCTCAGTGGTCACTTGGGTGGCAAGCAAAACCATGCATTATCTCTTCCCTTATTGTATCAAACATGTGCAATCCAAGATAGTGGCAGCAGCAAGATTCAGTGGACAAACTTTTGACAGGTGGTGGTTCTCATCAAATCCGAAGTAGTAGGTACATAAGAACAAAACACTACCTAATTAATACTCTCTCCATCCCATTTTATAAGATGTATTTTGACTGAATGCACTATTTATATGTCTTGTTTTGACTGTATTTTTTTAAAAGTAAGTATATAAATGTAAATATCAGTATTAAAATATTTTTAAAATATCAAGTTTCTATAATATTTACTAATAGACAATTAAAGATATTCGTAATTAAAATTATGCATTGACATACGTGCAATGTTCAACGATTTCTTATCTTAGTCACAGTTCTCAAGTAATATGAGATATTTGAGACTATTATTTTAATGTATCGGAACACATTCCCTAGCTACTTAGTTGCCTAAAGACCAAGAATCATCTCATAGCTAGATTAAAATGCAGAGTAATCTTTGGTGCTGAGATGCAAATTGTAGCATATTTAACAAATAAAGAAATATTGTGCACATAAATCATAATTAAAAGGCAAAATACATTTATAGGTCTTATCTGATACTTAAAAAACTTAAAAGATCTATCTGATACAAATATAAAACTTAAAGAACCTATCTGATACAAACGTAAAATTTAAAGGACATATGGATGCATTATACCTAATTAAAATAAATCAATTATTTTGATTAATTAACATTAAACCACATAATATATTACTCAAATAATTAAGCTTATTTTTACCTAATATTTTCTTGGCCTACAAGTGGAAGTAGGCAAGTAGCAGAAACTAAAATGTTTGACAATTGTCAGAAGCGGATTTCCCGCACAGTAGGGTGTTGTAACGTATGTGGGCCGTCTGATCTACGATGATGAGATCGATTTGCTTATAAAAGTTTATTTAAAAGTTAAACCGTTCGATCTTAAATCAATGGCTGAGATCTGTTACTACGTGAAACTGCGTACTTATGTCACAGCAGTGAATCCAAATCCGACAATTGACCATCAATACACAACATAGAATGCTGTAAGACCTAACAAACAACACAACAATCAAACGCACGATGGAAAAAGTGTAACATACAATACTAATATTTAATTTAATTCCCGCAAGCTTTTCCGAAACAATGACCATCTGGTAGTGGCTATATCGATCAAAGGACATAGCATAACCCCTATCTATCTATTACTGTTCTATCTTTTACCCTGGCTCTATTTTTCTGTTGCTGTAAATCCTTGCCTTTCTAGCTAGTGCATCTGAAAGCTATCATATAGACACATGCATGATGAATAATTTTTGCAAGAACTTTCATAATAATTATAATATTGATGAAATATTCGATGAATTTAAAACGTAATTTTTTTTTTCTTATAATAAAAAAATATTATTTGGACAACGATATATATACCTTAAAAGAAGAAAGTGGTGATTATAAAAAATAAAAGAAAATGGTGGGAAAGACGTGATAATAAAGAGGTTGAATGAATGGATATTAAAAAGTTAGGTGTTCAAATATCATTGTTGATTGACAATTTGTATATGTTTATAACTAAAAAAAAGCATACATAGATTTTTTATGTTGAGGAAGAGCCTACATAGTTGTCATGGGCTCATGGCGTTAACTGACAGGGTCCATTTGTTTTGATTTTTTTTTAAAATGATTTTTTGTAGTGTACTATTATATTTTTGTTAAGAAAATTACAAAGAAATTTTTTATAAAAGTTTTAAATGAAGAATTGGTTTAGCTTCTTTTAAAATGTCGTTTTAATTATTTCATTATTTTGTTACAAAAAATTTTAGATCGTAAAATTGCAAAAAAAAAATCTATTTTAAATAGCTTTTCATAAAACTCATTTTTGCGAGATACATTTTTTTAAAAATTGTAATTTTTATTAAGTTAAAATCTTTAACACAAATATTTAAGTTATTAAATATCAAAATCAATCTTTTTATTACTCATTTTATTTATAAAAACTAAAAAAATGAATTTAATTAAAATAGCGTTTACTATTTTTAATCAAGTTATCATAAAACTCATTTTTCTCTTGTATTGTTCTCATTATTATATTATTATATATATTATATTTGTCATTCAAAAAAAAAATCATAAAACTCATTTTTTAAAATACAAAAAAAAAGAAAATCATTTTATTTAAAACTAAAACAAACACACTCATATATTCCATATGCATAATGAGAAGATAAAGGATGTCACAAATATTTAGAAATGTATTTCTCCATATATACTTCTTTCTTTGTAAAATTATTTTTTGAGTATATATATATAGACAACTTGGTCTTTGAATTTACAACTACCATTCAATTTAGTCTGAAAACTTTTTTAAACAGATTAGTCGCTGAATTTGTTCCTCATGAATCAGTTTCATCCTTCAGTCAACTTTTGACTAAAGATTTCAAACATACACATAATTAATTTCAATCAAATAATTCAACAATTTCAATTACTAAAGATTCAGTGTCCAGGATGGTTTGAAACCTACATGGACTTACACATGTTGTTTACATTTGAAGTTAACAAAGGGATGAAACTAACTCACATATAACTAATTCAAGGACTATTGTGCTACTTCAAAAAATTAAGAGACTGAATTGGACATTGATTAAAATTTCAAGGAATAAATTGTCTATTCACTCGTTATTTTTAGCATCCCTTAAATATGTACGTATCTCAAGTTGCTGCTCGAAAATTGTCCATTCTTTTGGATAACCAACATGCATTCTAATATTAAAAAGGACACGTATACCCCCATTTTATCTTTATTTCTCTCTTCCTATCACATGATCAACTTATCACATTTATGGCATCACTCTTTTTATCTTTATCTCTCTTAAGGTATATACACTCATATAGTCATATGGAATATCCACCAAACATTTTTCTCAAAAATAACTTGCTTATCATTCTCACCAAAATAAAGCTTGTGTTAATTCATAATGCAATTATCGAGAATATATTTGTTATATTAATTTGGAAAGGTTTTTTATTTTTACAATATTTGGATTTTTCCTAAAATTATAAGTAATTAAAAAGAAGGTATATGTATGTACGGTTAGGAGGAATAAATAAAAGAATATGTATGGTCAGCTCTTTGTTTTTTATTTATTCTTGGTCATCTATTTATCTGGTTTGCTTACATTACAGCTCAATATATACTCTCCATCCAAGCTAGCTAAGCAGTTTGTTAGCACTCCAATTGTTTAAAGGCATAATTTAGCAGTATTTTTTATTTTGGTTAAATAATTTATTAACAAGAATCATATATCTCAAGTGCGGAGAATCGCGAGTTCAAATTAACTCGCACAACACATTAAATATTTTTGTAACGCTATCAACTACGCGGTCAATCTTATTTACAATCAAAACTGTGTATGACTTGCCTTACCTCGTGATAGAACTCTAGACTACTAAGATCCCTTCTTTTTTTTAAAAAAAAAAACTTTGTACGACTTGTGTTTATAATATGGTATATGCTTGTATATAATTTTAATTTTGTTTCAGCAGCAAAGAGAAAATATACATGCTGACCCTATCATAACACTTTTAAGTTTTAACGTCCCATAAAACTAAATTTTCAAAAGAAAAGGTCCCATATAAAACTAATAATTTGATTATACATGTAAACCTTTCGCTTGTCAAATAACCAATTATCCTAAAAGTTTAAACTGTTAGGATATAGTCATATCAATAGTTTTATATTATTTCTACACGCCCCTTCACACAAGAGCCCACTTGAGCTTAAAGCGTGGATGATGCATAGATCCACCTACCATATGCTTAAATTCCACTTTTTAATTAGAAAGTGATGGGAGCGGGGATTGAACTCTAGACCACTTAGTCATGGAGGCTCTGATACCATGTCAAATAACCGATTATCCCAAAAAGCTTAAGCTGTTAGGATAGAGTCATATCAATGGTTTTATATTATTTCTAACATCGCTACCATTTTGTAAGACCATGTGTAGTTGACTAGTGGTGTTGAAAGAGTGGTGTTGAATGAAGGTTTTGGTGTTGAAACCATTGTAATGAAGGTGTTTAATGTGAGGTGGAGGAAAGAGATGATGAATGAATTCAACATAGTTGAACCTGACGCAGTGGGACACATGCTGCTTCTGGATTTGTTGGCGCAGGCGCGTGCAGCACACGCGCTGACAGGGAGAGTGAAGACATAAATAACGCGGAGAGAGAAGGTGTTGCTAGACAAGTGGCGTGATTTAACTGGCTCTCTGAATTTTTATCACATTAATACTTTAAAATCAATTATTTTATTGCAAATTAATTTTTTATTTTTTATTTTTTTACCAAAATTCATGATTTGTTTTTGTCTATAAATAGAGACTTGGTTCATTTGATTTGGACACAGAAAAAAATCAAGTTTTTCACTATCTTAATCTTATTATTATCTTTTTATTAGTCTTTGTTTTGAAGTTTTAATATTTTTTTAGCGAAATAACAATTACGTGTCTACTTTTTGTACTAATTATTTTGTTCGTGTGTTGTATTGTGTTTCTAATTATATTTGTTGTAACAATTACGTTACGTGTGTATTGTATTGCATTTCTAATTATTTGTATCGTACTAATTACGTTACTTGTGTGTTGTATTTTAAATTAAGTTAAGATGATTTATATTGTATAAATTATTTTTGTTTTTATTTTAATTACGTTACTGAAATATAAATTGTTAAGTATTTATTATTTTAATTTAATTTTAATCGATAATTGTAATTTAATGTAAATCATAAAAACAAAAATTTAAATTTAAATAAGAATATGAAATAAAAAGTGGTGAGGTAGGGTGTTGAATAAAAACCATTGGAGAGAGTAAAAGTTGAATGAGTGTTGAATGATTAGGTGGAAGAAAAAGAGAATGATGTGGAGTGTTGGGAATTGAAAAAATGGGTGTTGAATATTGAAACCATTGTAGATGGTCTAAGAACAACGTTCAAACATTTAGTTTTGTTTTTAAAGGCTAAAATCATGTATATATAAGAAAATAAAATACTATGGAATTTTTAAAATTGCCCCTTCTTACCAATTATCTTTTTTCTACACATCATTAAATCAAGGGGCAATTTTGTCTTTTTCAACCAAATTTTAATAAAATAATATTATTATAATCATTAAACTTTATATTTTATTTCTACCATTTATTTGAGACCTATATTTTTGCTCATATATTAATAAAATTTGTCTATTTTTTAATAATTACGACCATGACTATATTTATACTCATATTAATACGAGAACTTAATTTTTTTGTAACCGATTTCTATGGAACCTATGTTTTTACATATATGTTAATAAAATTGTTTATATTTTGATAATTTCTATGAGACCTATATTTATATATACTTGCATATTATTCCGATGACCTAATTTTTTTTTAGTGATTCCTATGAGACCTATCTTTTTACACATTTGAATAAAGTTGTCTATTTTTTTTATATAATTTCTACAAAATTATATTTATACTCATAGTACTTTTATAAAGTATTGGTGTCATATAAATATAAGTTAAAAATGTTGAATTAAAAAGTAGTAATAATTAGATGGTACTATTGTAAAAAATTGTATTAAAAATTGAGTATGTAAAATATTTTGAAATAGATATCTCAAATTTCGTCTTAGTCCGTATGAATTATTTTAGCAAATTTTAATCCTCCAAATCGTTTTCGTCACAACTTTTGTTCGATGCTTTTAAATCAACTTATGGGTATCATTCAAAATTTTGAATTTTTTCCACTATCATATTTGGTACATTATAAAAATTTTGAGTATGTAAAATATTTTGAAATAGATATCTCAAATTTCGTCTCAGTGCGTATGAATTTTGTTTAGCAAATTTTAATCCTCCAAATCGTTTTCTCACAACTTTTGTTCCATGCTTTTAAATCAACTTATGGGTATCATTCAAAATTTTGAATTTTTTCCACTATCATATTTGGTACATTATAAAAATCGCTCTAGCAACAATCAACTCATTTGTATTATTCGAAATTTTATCTTTTTTTTTCGGTGTCATGTTTAGTGCATTATAGAAATCTTTCTAGCATTGAACAAAAAAAAAACTTTCTAGCCACATTTTAACTTATTTTAAAAAGAGATGATTCTTTTTTTGAAGAAACAAAATTAGTCCACCCAAATTGACACCAGAGAGAATCGAACCTGAGACCTTAAGGAGTAGCACACTCTCAAGTCTCAAGTCAATACCATCAGACCAACTCAAGTGGGTTCTAAAAAGGGGTGAATTAAGTATACATTTTTATATTTTTTTCCGCTTAAAAAGTTTGAATTTTTTCCGCTGTTATCTTTAATACATTATAGAAATCTCTCTTGCTAAAAGTTAATTTTTTTTATTGAGGGATGAGTTTTTATGAATAACTAATATAAAATGGATAAAATATTGCGCTCATAATTTTTTTGAAATAACTATTATATATACGTGACAAGTTGTCATCAGTAATATTTTTAAAATAACTATTATACATAGGATAAAATATTGTTGATAAAAAATTAAATTAACTATTATACACAGAGAAACAAATTGTTGCTAATGAAAAATTTAAATAACTACTATACACGAGAAATAAATTTTTGGTGATTAAAAATTTAAATAGCTATTATACACGCAAAATAAGTTGTTCCTATTGAAAAATTTAAGTAACAAATATATCAATTTTCTAATTTTAAACACAATTTTTTTTATCATATTTGTCCACTTTAATATTTAATATTTAGTAATATTTATAATTCAAATAAACAAGCAATAAAAAAAATATTGGATCCATATATATTTATCAACGACGTCTACAATAACTGCAAGTCAGTAGGGAACCAAATTATTATTCAATTTGTTTCAAAATGATAGAAAAATAGTTCTTCATCATATTATCACAAGCAATATATCTTACTTTACTTTATAACTATCATACACCAGACAACAATCATTACAATGACTAAATAATTTTATAATGGGACTAATTTCATACTATAAAATACTCACCCAACAATAAAAAATATCGCGGCAACACCGCGACCCGACCCGTGCGTACGCACGCGTATTATACTAGTATGAGTATAAAGTCTAAAATTAAAGTTATAGTCTCGTGTCTAAGAGGAGCTTTGCAGTGCACACGTGACACGTACATATTCTTAACTTCTATGATTGGCAATTTGGCATCCTACAAAACCAGCAAAAGAAAAATTCAAATTGAATTTTTTTCTGAATGAGTTAGCTAAGCTATATTAAAAAATATATTTTGCTCATTTGACTTTAATTAACAAATATTTCTCAAACCAAATATTTTCGTGGTTCATCAAACAGCAAACCACAATAGTGGTTCCTAGCTTTCTTAAATACTCCGTACTAACTTTATATGGAAGATCCATGAATTAACTACACTGCGTCCTTCACAAACATCTGAGTCTACTCTAGATCATGGTAGGTTTTATATTTTGTTACTCTATGTTTGTTTAATATGTATATGTAGGTAAATAAATTAATATAAATAAATTGATTTTTTTTAGATATATAACATTGTAAATGATGTAGAAATAAAAATGTATGTTAACTTTGTCATCAGAACATGATTTCTTATTTATTAAGATTTGGCATTCGATTTAAAGACCGATTAATCTAAAGGACATTAGTTCCACCTAAATCAGAGCTTTTTATACTCTGTATAGACCGAATCAATACAGAAAATATCACTGAGAAAATTTGAACTTTAAACCTTAAGATGAGCAAATTCTAAGAATCCAAACTTTCACCACTATGTCAACCCAACCGAAGTGGGTTCCATTGATGAGATATTCTTAATTAAAGGTAAAATGGAAGCTTATACATGCATATGATTCTAACCATACTAAATTTGACATTTTAAAAAAAAAAGAATGAAAAAGGTAAAGAAAGTAAGATCAAACATGACACATGCATGGACTAATATCATATCACTTCTATATCTTATTCAAATTTTGTCCCATACTTTCTGTCGTATCACCTTGAAATTAGTGTAGCTATAAGAAGAAAGGAATCACATAATCAAAGCCAGAACAAGCAGGACTAATATAGAGAGAAATTAAAGATATTTGTCCATATACTAACCTGTGTACCATCAGAATGAAAGTGATATACACACATTTTGCAATTCCTATTGCACTTTAGCTTTCACAAGTTTGCTCATATCACCAACTAGTTTGAATTCAAGATTGGACCAAGAAACAAATAATGTTAGACATGATAGGATCTATCAATAAATTGAGAATATTCTCACACAAGAGAATATGATGAGTTGTGATGAGTTGGAAAGCAATCCAATAATAAAAGTGATATTGGCGCGGCTCAATCTGAGATCGTATTTTACATCTTTTTACATGTAAATCCGTCTTCGGATTGAACCTCACCAACATCGCTTTTCTGCTTTCCGAATTCAAAACACCATCATCAATAATATTCTCTCTTACATATAATGATCAAAATATTAACCTAGATTATGTATACATAGCTCAATCTTAAATATTGCAAGCAAGAACATAACAAAAGTTGATTATATGATCATATATATATCATTCAACCATATGAATGAGATATATATGAGTTGATGAAGATGGATCCATATTGTTGCAACTACTTAGAAAATTTCAAGTGGTTCTCATTGCTAGCTAGCTTTCTAATTGACTATCTACCAAAAAGAGAAGAAAAAGGCATTTCAACATTAAACAATATATATTCCATTATATGGTCCCATTATTCACCTAATCACAATTATTAACACCATGGTGGAGCTGAAGAAGAGGGTGGTGAATGGTGATCGATCTAAGCTATAGGTTGGTGATAATTAGGAACATCACTATAAATTAACCACACATTATTAATTCAATTTAATTAAAATTCTCCATAAATAATTAATTTATATGGGAGTCACTATCAATGTGCATTCAGGTGGAACTATATATGTGCTAGCAGCATGCCTAAATGAAAATGATCATAAAGTGGAAAAAGCACAAAAACCATAAATAGATTTATATTCCTATAAAAATTAAGTGGATTCTCCACATACTAATTCACGGGGAAATGATATCAAATTCTAAGAAATGGACAAAAAAAGATAGAGATGGGTTTGTTTAATTTAATTTGCCTTTGCTAATTTTGTCCTTATACAACATTATTGTAGTTGTAATCACACTAACACAATTCTCAACATTCTTTTCAAAAACATTAGTGCAACTAATAATTAAACTAGCTAGGTAGCTTCAAAATAAAAATAAAAAAGGATCTTAATAGACCATATAAATATATAATGTAACATGGTATATATGAATATGACATAGCATATATGTGTAACAAAATAAAATGATGGAGAGGGAGTGAAGATTAGAAGAAAATGAGAAGTGGAGGTGAGGATATGAAGGGTGTGAAGAAGTAGAGAATGAATGTATATAGTAGTAGTTTTTGCCTCGGGATGATGAGAATTAAGGTGAAGAAGGTGAGTGGAATGATGTCAAAGGGGAGCAAACACTTACTTTAGGGTTTGTCATGCTTAATTTGTACTCAATAAAAATCAAGCTCTTGTGTCTTTGCGCATGCACCTGAAATATTCTTCACACACACACACAAAAATATGGAAACACATCCCAAACAACTCCTTTAGTTGTACATCTAGTACTACCTTTTCTTTTCTAGCTAGCATTAATTATTATTTTTAACTAGGACCCTTTTTAGATCATGCTTGTAATTGATTATGCTTTTGGTAATTAGAGAGAATAAGTTAGTTGGCTTATATGTGCATGCTCAGGCTATATGAACAAAATCATGGTTTTATGAAAATTCCTATTGGATGGAATGGAATTATTTAGACACTTGGACCCCTTATCTCGCTCTTTTGATGGAGGGAAAGGAGACATACAAAAATTAACAACAATTAACTGATTAGATGTTTAAATAGTTAATTCAACATATCCGTTCTTCTATTAATTACTCATATCGTGCTAACTTGTGTCGTACGGAACATGTTAAAGAATTTAAAATAAAATGAATTTTAAATTTTTAAGAAATTGAACATAAGATTTTTAAGGCACATAGACTCATAGAACGTTGAAAAAGGTACTTATAAATTATGCGCCAACAAGGTTCTTATGTCATGAGTAGAATTAAATTCATATTTTTATAGGATATGAATTAAATATTACACTAAGTTCTTGATTAAAATAAAATAAATTATTAGACTAAGCTGTGTTTATTATATAGCACATCCCTTTGAAGATTTAATGAGAACCACCTCCCCTGTCTCTCCATAGATACAAATATGGTACTTTTGATCATATATTACGAGTAGTTAATTAGATGCATATAAGAAATAATATGAGGTAGTAGTATATAGTAAAATAAAAGTGATTTGGTCAAAGTGTTAGTTTTGGTGGGAAGAGAAAGGTGCATATATAGAGATTGGGAAACAAAGTGCAGAATGTCAGTGAAGGATATATTTAGTGTTGGAAGAAGTTTCTAAACGTATAGAGTGTGACAATGATGTCGGTATAAAATTTCCACTGCAATTTAATGGTGGTTAGTAAAACACATGAATTAGATTCTCTCCTATCCACCAATTTTTTTTATACCATGAGTCAATAATTAGCCTTATTTAAGCGATATCTCTTACCACTTAGACTAATTTATTATTAGTATAATTGGATGAGACCTACTCTACTCTTTCATCCATTAGCCAATGAGAACAAGCTAGATACTAAGTGAATTTGAATGTGGTATCCACAACAAACCTGGAACAAACTTTTGCATATAGTTTTTTCTCATTAGTTGATAAATAAATATCCTAAAATCATAAAAGAGTAGATTAAAAAAAAACCATATAATTGTTATCTTTTTAATTTATCTCGGTGTCACACACAACATAACATAACAGAGACACAAGAAATAGGCAAAATAAGAAACAAATAAAAGCGGGCGGGGACACCGGCGCCAAAGAGGGCCTGCCTTGAGTGTGCAATGGGAGACACTCTCCTTGGATTTTGCTAATACTCCACTACTAAGTTTTTTTTCTTTCTAAAATGTCATTCATTCTTTGCTTTCTAGGAGTGTATATTCTTGTGGAAATTCCCTTCTTTGAAGGTGTTTTGGGAAGTGGAAAAGACCCTTTTATAAAAGACTCCATATTGTATCTCTCTCTCATGATTTGTGGCGATAAGTTCGCATGCCACTACCCAAACATATCCCCCCACGCCTTAAACCATTCTCATTTTCACATTTCTTTCATCACCAGATCCTAGGACTTTCCCATTCCCTCTCTTTCTTTGCCTCATGGAATGGTCAAAACCATCATACATCTTAGTCATCTCTCTATTTGAACATTGGATAAAATAGATGTTGAGAAGATCGTGAGGTACAGTGCTAGGACGAGGGGTTTACAACTCATATGTAATGTCGATTTTTAAAGTTTTAAGATTAATATTGGGTGTTAAATGTTAGAGAAGTCTTACATCGGTTGCAATATGGTTTAAATATGTGTTTATAAAGTAGAGACAATTCTCACTTTAAAAGTCAGTTTTACAGGGTTGAGTTAAACTCAATATTTAATTCTAAGATTAATATCACTTTTGTCTGGTTGTTCAATGCGATAATCTCCTAGACTCTCTCATAATGACAACGCAACATAAACAATATTCAATATGTGTAATAATTTAGTGTAATTAGTCACTATTTTGTTAAGTATAGTCAAACATTTTTGTTTCTTTTTCTTTATTAAAAAAGGATTATGTAAGTTGGATTTCGAAGAGTCACACTTAACATATGTATTTATATATTATCCACCAGCAAAGTCATTATATTAACAATGAGACTCTAACTTAAGTCCTCGTAAGATTTGAGTTGAATCCTTACTAGCTGGGTCAACTTATGTTGAGATATTTTTCTGTTGTCATATAATTTATGACACTTAAATATAAAGGGTCATGTTAACATTTACCCTAAAGGCAAATAATAAGTTATCCTCATTTGAAAATTCTGCATTTAATAAGACAAGAAAGTTAATGCATCAAAAGTAAAAATACACAAATTTCAAAACATAATTTCTATATTTGTTTTCTTACGACCCATGTTAATATTTTCCAAATATAAATTATTTTAAGGTTAGTAAATGTTAATATCATGATATATCTGCTTATAATTTTGCTATGTAACTTTATATTGGTAATGAATTTTAAGATACATGAGGTATTCCAATAAGCATGGTCAAAAGTTACATATGAATCTTTCTCTTTGGGGCTTTCATTGCTTGATTAATAAAATTGATATTCTAGCTAAACTCGTGCATGGTTGAATTAGTATAGCAAAAGTGCTCAGGGGAAAAACATAAATTCTCTATGGTCAGAGGTGGTCTTTAAAGTATGTTTGATCAAATTAACTAAAAGGGCCCTCAGGGTGGATATTGGACAAGGACATCCTTTGTTTTCTTAATTTAACTGAGACATCAAAAAGTTTTGTAGGGTCGTGTTGGCCCTCTTCCAATCAAGAAAGTTAACGTGCTTTCCTAAGTATTCCTGTTCAACAGAATATTTCAATGAATGTGTTTTTTAATTTCTTTTTGGTATACTTCAATTTTTTTGTTAAAATATGTTGATGTCTTTAAACTTCTATTTCTGTGATTTATTATATTATTGGCAAATGAAGAAGCATGTCTCTTAAGTTGAGTAGAATCACAATGGATAAAAAAACTTTTCTATTAAGAATTTTAAGAAACGTTGGACTCTCAAGATTTAAATAGCACGTGACAACTTAAGTTGAAAGAGACTCGATTCATCTCATTCAATCACTTTTAAATATTTTGATGTTGATTTAATTAGAGATGTTCAATTATATTGGTTCATAAATTTTTTAAATAAATCATTGAAATTAAAATTCCATGATCTTTTATTACCAAAAAAGAAAAGAAAAGCATATTACATTATCAGTGATCATTATGACTGAAATGACGAATTCATTAATTTTTTTTATCTCGTGTATCAGCTAGGTGCTTAATGGCCAAATACCATGTGATCAGAGTTGTGAGGTGAGACGTTTAGGAAGAAAATGGATTCCCTACGGTCACTATATGACTGCAGCTTAATTTTATTAAAGTGCATTATTTATTTGATCAAAATTTAATATAAGATTCCAATGCAGTGATTGTATAACTGCACGATATTTTGACTAAAAGGGATAAAAGCCTTGAAAAAGAAACTAAATTTTTTTAGGAAAAAATACAAGTAGCATCTACCAATAATAAGGCAATAAAAATAAACGCATGAATAATCTTGAGATTGAAATTAAGATCACACCATGCTTTGCAAGGCCATCTATAAAATTGGTTTCTCTGTAAATATTAGTCCAAGAAACTTCACCGGCGGCATCATAAATGCAATGAATAGCATTTGCAATTTCGGTCATCCGATGTGAATGGTTGAGATTGTTTTAGTACATATATCTATGCATCGTCCGACCTTAAATCAACGATCAGAATTATTATTCCGTGTAACCTTGTGATAATCTTAAAGCATTAAATCTAAATTCCATGAGAAGAAGCAAGTTCATAACATTAGAAGAATCGGTAAAACTATGAATTTTTCTAAAACCTCTACTCCAAGCAATTTTCAATCCATTAAAAATACCTCATATATTTCACCTTCAAGTGCGGAACATGGCCGAAGATGTGCTGCAAATTAGGCACACATAAATTGTCCATCATTACTTCTTTATCACTCCACCATAAGAAGCTAAACACCCGTTCATCATATCTAAAGTATGTTAATAAGGTGCATTTTATATCTTAAATCATTAAAAAAAAAAAAAGTCTCGTAAGCATTTAGAACTTAGATGATAAAATACATTTAATTAATATGCTGAAATGCATGCACAAATCCATAATTTTTTATTTTTCGGTATGTGTGAGTTTCGTTTCCTCAAAAAGAAAGAAAAATACTATGAACAAATCATATGTACGGACGTGAAAAATTATAATTTAGAGCAGAATTGTTTGTTTTACAATGAGCAGAAATATGTTATAGTCGCTTAAAAAATTGCAAAACCTAATTTGATCTATAAAAAGGTAAAAGCAACCTTTAATTAGGAGAAAAATATCGAACAACTTAGTTCCCATGACATGTTGACTAAATTTGTTTTGTTTTTTCAGATTAAAAATTGCCTTTGCATTTTTTTCAAAGATCAAATAGCATATTTTCTCTTAAACTAAAATGTGTTTTCAAAAGAAAAATAAAATGTTAAAAAGGAAAAAATATTAATATTAAGGATAATTTTGCAAATATGTATATATCTCTTAAAATTGGTAAATTTTTTGGTGTTACTGGTGTTTAGTTGATTATCGGTATTCTACAAGTAAAATGTATTTAAAATGACATTTATTTAAGTTTTAACATAAATAATAATAGTATAAAAGTATTAAGTAACATAATAATAAATTTTCTTAGTGAATACCGGTGTCCAACTAGCTAGACTCCACAATACAAGAATTTTTAATTTGTCACTCTTAAAATCTGTTTGGTGCGCATGATAGAGATATGATAGTATAAGAAGTTGGATAAGGAAAAGATATGATAGTGACATTATAAACAGGATAAGAAAGATGATATCATTATTTAAATTGTAACAAATCTTTTTTCTGGACAATAATAATATATATCAAATAAAGATTAATATGGGGTGAGCAATCTTGCAACTTACACGTATGGATCATGCATCAATAGTAATATATATCAATTAATGAAATTAAATTCTTAAATATATGCATGTGATAGGCAAAAATCGTGAATAAAAATAATAATAAATTCATCAAAGTGCGTTCAATAGGAATCGAAGATGGAACCAGCGTGAATAATATGTTTACCATCTCCTATCATGTTGCTAACTCGGCTCAAAATAAGGTTTAGAATAACAGAAGAGTCAATAGATTATGATTAGTAATATGTTAAATTTATTCTTTTATATTGGTGTGCGCTAAACAATGGATAACAATATAATATGTTAATTTTATGCTATCTGTCTCTCAGCGCACCAAACGGCTGTAAAATTACAAAATTCAAGCTCTTGGCAAACAAGTATAATAGTAATAGATCTTTTAGAAGAAAGAATACTAGCAAAATCTTGGGGGTCTAATAGTTATATCTTTCCATGAAATGGGGGAAGAGAATATTCAAGAGATGGAATCGAGGAACAAGAAAGTAAAAAAGTACTAAAGAAATCACCGTTTTGGACTATTGTGAAAGGTATATGTTTCAGTTATGCATGGCAATCAAGTCAATGGAGGTTGTCTGTTTATGAAGACAATAACGACACAAACTCCGTTTGCTTCCCCTTCTTTGTCTCACTTTCTACCCCTATATCTTGATCATGCATAAATAAATTATGCATGGACTTTCTCACATCACACATGAAAAAATTAAGGAGCAAATGTCAAACAAAATTAGTAGATGAATTCTCTTTAACCCTAAGCCCTTTCAATATGCTTTGAAAAATTTGGGGGGTCTTAGAGCACGAGAGGTTAAAGAATTGAAGAGCATCTCAAATTACAAACAAATATAATGAAATTGCCATAATTGTCCCTCAAAAATATACCTCCATAATCAATTTTCTAGTTGTTCCACAACCGCGATATCACAATTGAGTACTACTTAATGTATGACATCAATGTATGCACATGTGCCCTTGTCCCTCTTGGTATCAACAGAAGAATTTTTCTAAAATCACCTATGAAAACTGTATAGGGATGTAAGGATGTTCAATTTGTAAACATGGGTTTGTCAACTGTTTCAAACTACTACAAGGCTAGTGTTTTTTTTCTCAATAATTAAAATTTTACTAATATGATATAATCAAGAGGTTATAAAGGAAAAAGGTCCATACTAACCGCAAAAGATAAAATTTAACCTTTACTAAAAACTACAAATAAAATGCCAACACTGAAAACTTAACAATCTTGACCAAGAGACACTAAAGAAAAATCTCAAAAATCAAAATCACCACAACGCTTTAGAAGGAGAGCAACACCTGAAAACCCTGAGCAAATAAAAGTTCAAAGAAAAAATATTTATAACGTTTTAGAGTAATTCTTTTCCTTATACTTCATCGAAATTTACATAGATTTTGAATAATTTTATCCTCCATTTATACATAAAGGCCCAACTGTTTACTCATCTCCCAATTTTCCTTGCTTCTTGGAAGTTCTCTTCTCATAATAAGAGTTCTCTTTGAGAATTTAAATTGTTCTTTTTTTTTTTCGATTTGACTTTTTATCAAAACAATCTCCGATTGAACTATTACACATAGGCTTACTGAATAATTTCCTTTAATAGTTTCTCTTCCCACCGCCCACGTTTCTTTTCTACTCCCAAAACACGCAGAAAATTTCGGTTTCTATTTACCGAAATTGTTATTAGTGTAAATGTTACCGAAATTTTCTACGTGTTTTGGGAGTATAATTTTTATTTATAACGGATGGAGTATTGATTTTTATTAGTGTAAATTTATTTATAATGGATGGAGTATAACATTTATTTTTATTAGTGTAAATTTATTTATAACGGATAAAGTATAACATTTAACATACTAACAATTTGTTAGAAAATAAACTGTTGAGATCAATCAATTTATTTTACCAATTTCATTCTTTTTCCCCTTCATCCATCAACGCCGCCTAATAAGAAAAACTTTTTTGTTGGATAGCATGTCAAAAAGTAAAAAGAATAAAAATTTAGAAGAATCGTAAAAAAGGACATCTCTAAAATCATCAATAAGGATCGGCACAATTTCAAAAAGAGGCTCTTAAAACATTATAATGTCGCTATTTGGCATACAATCCTGCAAACATATTGTAGGCCTCACGATAAATATAAACCATGCATTCTACCAACAAAAAAAATATATATAAACCATGCAAATCTTCCATAAAAATTTAAAAGGATCTTTAATCTTTCTTGTAACATTCAAATTTATGACACTTCTGACTTTGTCTTAAAAACACTTGTTGGAAGCGTTAAGGAATCCGCTTCAACTTTTAAGCAGGTGATACTTAGCCTCCGTTTGGCCCGGCTTATTTTCTACTTTTCTATTTCACTTTTAATGAAGTAGATCGGTAAAAAATTATGTTTGACCTTATTTCTCCTTGCTTTTGACTTCCTTACTTTATTTCTCTATATATTTTACGTAGAAATAGGGTCAAAAACAATTTTTTACTTCCTTAATTTTTTTAAAAAGAAATAGAAAAGTAGAAAATAAGTCGGGCCAAACGGAGCCTTAGTTGACAAGTCATGCAAAAGCCTTAAAGTGAAATTTAATAAATAATAGTATATCAGTGGAAAATAATAATAAATATTGTATTGAGTCACTATGCTATTTGATAAAAAATAAATAATAAAAGTATTTTAGTAAATAATATTATTTTACCATTAATATCTATGTGTGACATATCAGTTTAAATGGTGGGAGTAATGGAAACTTGTTTTCAAGGCAAGATTTACTTGTTTTGGTTTTCTTAAATAGTGTGTGAAGACACTAGTTAACATAATCTAAATATTTACATTTTGGTGCTTACATTGCAATATCTTTTACGAGAAAATCAATGACAACTTCGATTTTTTCGTTGCTATTATTGAATGAGTTCAAACCTTTGGTGGGCCACTTGAATTAAATTATGTAAGTCCAACTTCACCAAATCACCCTTCTTAAGAGGATAAGGGAAACAAAAAAATTTCTTCCCACTCCCACGTTTCTTTTCTACTCCCAAAACATGCAGAAAATTTCGATTTCTATTTACCGGAATTTATTTATTTTTGCATTGAAAAGGGACTACGCCCAAAAAGAATTACATGAAAATAATACAAAGAGTAGAAACTTCCGAAGAATCATAAGAACACAATTGATCCACCCGTAAAAAAATAAGTTTATTGAAAATGTATTTGTTGTTTACATTAAAAAAGACCATACAAGTCAATTTGACTCTTTAAAGTGTAGTTGAACTCAACATTTTATGTTATTAAAATTATCGTAACTCAACATAATTGAATGTAAGCAGTGATATTGGATGAAATTGATTTCATCTTATTCCATTCCATTATTATTTTTTAAATCCAAACAATCAAACATTATTTTATTTCATTCGGCTCTATTGCATCCCATTATGTCATCTATCTAAACAGAGCCTCCTCAACTTTAGTTCAACTAGTTCAATTAATTAAACTATCCATCCCACCCATCGATATCAGCCGTTTATTCTGGCTACCGTAAGCATCAAGCGGTGTACATTCCACGAAACAAAACGCAAACACGCGGTACCCGCGTTATTATGCAAATTATTAAACAAATACAAACGTCACGTTCTTTCCTTCTCACTTCTTCTGTTCATTTTCCCCGGCACAAATTTTCTTTTCCTTCGTCTCGAAGACACCTCTCTCTATATTTCGCACAATTTCTTCGTTTTCAGTTATTCTCAAAATCGCCGATGCTTGATTCCGATATTCACGACCTCTCCGACGACGCCGATTACATTGCGTCACAGCAACAAGTAAGAGATATATAGATATAAACCCTATTATTTACTTCACAATCGATTTTGATTTCAATTAGGGTTTTGTTATTGCGATTTTGATTCGGTTCGATTCAATTCTTCAATCATGCACTGCTTTGTTTGTAACTTTATGAATTTGAATTGTTTGTTGTGATTAGGGATCTGCTAGCGTGATGCTGTGTAACGACAGTACCAAACAAAGCTCTTCGTATAGTGAACTGGAAGATGCTGAAATTATATATACGAAGGATAATGTTGCAATTCATCCAACTCAGTTTGCTATTAGTGGAAGATTGAAGTTAATTAAGCAAGGACCTGCTGTGTTTATGGTGATGATCGGTTTTTGTTTTGTTTGTTTGATTTGTTGTTTATTGTAAATGTAATTGTGAATGTCTTATTTTTGCTTGTAGACTTGGATACCTTATAAAGGGCATAACGCAGATAATGGCTTGTCTGACAAAGGTAGTTTGCATTTAGAGTTAGGAAGCACGAACACAACACTGACACGTCGACACCAATAATAATCTAAAAAACTGACATAATTCAATGGAATTATATGTGCCGGTGTCGTGTTAGTGTCGGTGTCAGACACTAACGCGTGGCTGACACCGGGACACTCTTAGGAGTGTCCGTGCTTCAGAGATTTAGAGTAGACTTATGATTTTACTACTGCTTTGTGTAATTATGGCCAAGTATTGAAGTTTTTTTTTTCTTCTATTTCTTGTTTAGACAGAAACCTTTACACTATTAAGGCGGTACCGTTCACTGATGTCAGGTCCATCCGTAGGCATACTCCTGCTCTTGGATGGCAATATATCATTGTTGTTCTATCCTCAGGTGAATTTTTTGGTGTTGAGTTGAATAAATTGGTTTTTATATTTATTGTTCTTTATTTCTCTTCTGTTGAATTGAATCAATTGGATTTTATATTTATTGTTCTTTATTTCTCAATTTGACGTGGTTTTGTTATTTTTCCTACTATATGTCAACCTTGTAACTTCTATTATTAATGTGTTTTATGCATATATATTATAATCAATCACGGGGCCATCGGGGAAGAGGGGAGTGGTTTACATGTGGTTAGATGGTACAAAAGAAAAATACTACCTTGGATGGATTATTATGTTCTCTCTGTATGGTAGGTGATTGAAGTTCCCCTCAAGTCATTCCCTTTTGTTGCTATGTTGTTGTTAGTGACAGTGTGCTATAGCGGCGTGGCGTGTCGGCGCGGCCCTCTGTTGCCACGCCATAGGCCCGCGAAGCGCCATTAGAGAAGCGGCAATAGTGTGGCAGCTATTAGTGCTTGAGAAGCGGTTCCATCGAGGCACAATCCCACTAACGTAGCGGTTTGATGGCCTCTATTGCAATTTTGGAGGGGAATTCTCAAAACCCTAAATTTTGAAATTGTTTTTAATTTGTTGAGGGTATATTGGTACTTTCTCACCCTTTGAATGACCTAATATTGTAACCCACATGTTTGATTGTTCAATTTTGGCCGCTTTTCATTATATTTCTCTTTGTGCTGCCATCGTTCCTTTGAGTTCGAGTTCTTCCATTTGTTGCTCTGCTCTTGTTCGAGTTCTCTCTTTTGTGTTTTGCCATCATTTTTCTCCTTGCTCTGTTTCTTTGCGAAGGTTTATATACTCTTTCCTTTGTGTTTCTGTTCGAGTTATTTTTTCTTGGATCGTTTTTGTTTTCGTTCTTCTGCTTCCATTTTGTGCAATTTATTTTGTTTACTTTTAGAACTTGCTTTTGTCTTTTTCTGATGTGATGTCATTTTGGGTACTTTAGAACTTAATTTTGATTACATTTATAACTTGATTTTGATGGGATGCAATTTTGAATACGTTTAGAGCTTACTTTGATGGGAAAAGACTAAGTTGATTATAATTATCAAGTTTGCAATTTTGATACATTCAGTAGCTAATGTGAAAGTAATTTATACATTCGATAACCAAAATGATAGTTTGTCCAAACTCCAAAATTAAAATCAATATTTTTTTTTCGATAATTAAGAATTTATTAATACGTCTAATCAAAATGTTAGAAAGGGAAAAGGCACATAAGAACTACAAAAGACAAAATTCACCCTCACACCTACAAACAAAATTCCAACACCCCATAGACAACACCTGAAAATTTAAGCTGAAAATATGAGCATGTCATTAGCTTTTTGTAAGTGTATGCAAATACTAATATAAGTTCTTATGTCACAAGTCCAATCAACTGTAAATACACCCTTTCAAACACTCCCTTTATGTGCAAGTTGGCAAAAACACCACATCAAATTCTCTTAGTAGACACTGAATGAGTGCATGTTCAAGCATAGTATATAAACTTTATTATTAAATGCTGGAAACCAGGGTTTCCAATCCAAGTATGTATTGGCTTTCTATATAGCATAGGGAAATGTAATAAATGGAAAAAGGTTTCTGTAAGTAAGTAGGTAATAGATTAGTGCACTGAATTAACAGTAAATTTTTTTAAAAAAAGTATAGGATAAGGGTACTGCAAATACATGTCGTCTATAGTAAAAATGTATCTTGATGTGCTTGAGAATTAATGTTATGATGAAGATTGTAAAATATAAACACAATATGTCTATAACATTTTTACTATCTTAACTATCTTAATGTGCTAAAATGAAACTATAGTTCCTTTTTAAAATATAATTTTATTTTTTAGTGATTTGTTTTTAGTCAATGCATTTTAAAAATGTTTGAGAGGTTGTCATATTTTATTGTATATAAAACAACTTTGAGATGTTTCTGCCTTTTCTTTTGCATCAGTGGTTCTTATATTAATAGATGTTACTAACTTGTATATCAACCAGTAATAACTTCCAGTTGCCGAATTTCTTTAATACCTAGCACTTGTTTCTGCCTTGATCAGTATGATCCAATTATATCGATAAAAAATGTGCATTGCTTTCTTATTTATCTGCTGAGTAATCTATTGCTGCTGCTGCTGCTGCATTTAATTGTTGAATTGGATGTGCGCTTTCGTTTTCAAAGTTTATTTTACCTCATTCATGATAAGTATTCGGGATGATATTGATTAGGTTAACAGGATGTTTTTGTATGTTTGACGAGACTATTTATATCGATGGCAATTTGCATATTTGACTCGGTCCTTATGTTATGTTTTCTACTATTCAATCTCATGCGAATAAAATCCTTTTGCAGGGCTGGCATATCCTCCACTATATTTCTACAGTGGAGGAGTCAAAGAATTCCTTGCTACAGTAAAGCAACATGTTCTTCTTGTGAGGTTAGGTTCTGATTTCATTGCATTTTGTATTTAATTTTTTTTAATGCAATTATCAATATATTGATGATATATTATAAAATTGTGAAATTTACCTGGGATTTGAGAAAGCCTGGGGGGCACTAACAGTTTAAAAATAGTTGTTTGATTTCCCTTTCTCACTCGTATAGTTGTATTATATCAGGAGAGAGATATATCTTTTGGTAACATCATATCATAACATCTGGCTTGGATAACATTTTTTCTGAGCTGATTGTTTGTAGAGACCATTTGTCTTTGCTTGTGATTACTTTGGAAGAGGTGCTGAATATTTCGTTGAAACTCATTCATAAAATAGCTTCTATGGTATTTTTCACAGTCTCAAGATATAGTAAAAGAAAAGCTTTTATCAAGAAAAAATAATTTAATGGTCGGTTTGTCATTTCTATTGTTTATATTGTGAGGTTATTGTATGGCGGGGTTCCTTTGCAAGGACGTTTATTTTCATTTAATCTCACTATGATTGACATGAAACATGTTTCAAGTTCTACAAGAAAGCCCATATGTGTTGTTAAATTTCTCCCAACTGGTTTTCTGTGCATTGTATCTTTTTATTGTGTAGTTTTCTTTAGAAGCCATCATGAGTAGCTTTTACTTTATTTGTGTGCCAAATGTTTAATGTCTCATTTTGTTTCTTCTGCTTCATTTCAGATCTGCTGAAGATGCAAACGTATTCCTTGTAAATGATTTTCAGAGTACATTGCAGGTGTGTGCTTGTACAATATTCAAGTGTAGCATGTTTAGTGTTTGCAGCAGGATCATGATAGGGACTGGGGCATTATGGGATGCTCAAGTCCAACATCAAGTAGTATGGAATGTTTGGTTGATTTAAGCGTCTTGGTTCTTCCCCCTTGATAGCCAGCTTTTAAGGGAGGGTTCCCCAAGTGCTTGGATACTTATCACATCGCTGATCCAGTTTATCTTTTGACTTTTAGCAAAATTATTTCGAGAGTATTTCCAAATAGTAGGAGGGAATTTTACCTCACTAATGATACAAGATCATAAGTAACTTCCCCTTTTCTGTTGTGATAGTTTAAATATTAAATAACTTGTTCCTCTAGCAAATGATAAGTCCAAATGTTAAATAGCTTGTCCCTGGCAAAAAAGATGAGGAGAATAATGAAAATGCTTACATGTGGAATTTGTAGTTGAATATTATGTCATTATTTGGCCTGCTAACCTTTCTAATGCTTTGTTGACTTCCAGAGGACTTTGTCTTCCTTGCAACTGCCCAGGGCTGTTCCTCTTGCACGTGGACCTTCAAATATGTCAGTTGACGAGTCCACTTTGAATGAGAACCAAGAGAGGAGTGATAGTGGTGTCAATAATGGAAGTGCAAGTGTTCCTCAGTTCCATGGGAGACCAAGGCATAAAGTTCACGATCCTGCTCGGGACCTCTCTATTCAAGTTTTAGAGAAGTTCTCTCTTGTTACTAAGTTTGCCCGGGAAACAACTTCACAACTCTTTAGAGAAAATCAAACTAACGGATTTAGTGCCAATGAAAGGAGAACTCATATCGAGACTAACCTTGATCCTCCGAAGTCTTCCAGTGTCGCAGAAAAAAAATCTGATGCAATTTCTGATATCCCAGATTCTCAGGAGGTAACTGCTACTTATTTCAATTGCAAACTGTGCCTTGGGTGGCATCTGTCAATCCGCAATAATATAGGGTCCGTTTGTTTTGGATTTTTTTAAGGAAAAATCTATTTCTTTTTTCTTAAAAAAATCCATTTTATCATTTTGATAGTGTTTGTGTGTCCAGTCCAGCGGAAACGCTCAGTGCAAAAAAATGTAAGCTGCTATACCGAATCCCCCGCAGGCCATCGGGGACCGAGTGGTAAGGCCATGATCCGCAGGGGAACGGATAGATTTTGTAAAAAAAATCATTTTTAACCCCAAAATTAAAAGCTATTTAGCTTTTCAAGAATCTATTTTTTAAAAACTAGGGAACCTAAGTGTAAGAGCTTTCCATTTAAAAAGAAAAAGATTCTTTTGATAGTAAACAAACGGAAAGTAGCTTTAGATTTTCTTAAAAAATTTCTAGATTTTTTCAAAACAAAATCACTTTTTAAAAGTTTAAACAAACACACCCATAGTATACTTGAATAATCTGCTTGTCATGGAAGTAATGTCATATTTGGTGTGTCTGGTTATGATTGGTTTGGATATTGCTCATATCTGCAAATTTTGCAGTGGCTTTTTCCCTTGTTCACCTTTGTACAACATTAATAATTAATAACATCTTTGTTTATTTGCAGTTTGACAATTTGTCGCTAGTTTGGGGAAAACCGCGACAATCCCCTTTAGATACTAAAGAGGTATGAGCTGTATGTTTCATTAAAAAGATTGTTATACAGACTGCTAGCATTAGATTAAATGCTTGAATTTTTCTTGGAAATGCTCACTTGTCATAATGATCATTGATATTGGATTGTACATTTTCCTTGTTGCTTTTGTAAATGAAATAACTTCGAAGGGTTTTTCCTGGGGATGACTGAACCAAAACCAAAAGCTAAGTGGTCAGTATTATGGTTTTGGATGGTTTAATAGCGCTCTTAGAATTTCAATTAGCTTATTAAAAAAACATGTATTTTTATCTTCAAAATTTTAAAATACTATATATACATGTATTTTTATCTTTAAAAATTTAAAATACTATATATACATGATTCTATTGTCTGTATATACTGCACTATAAAGGAGCATGTTCTTGGTGATAAGACAACTTGCATTAATTTTCAGATTTTGAGAGAGAATTGTGTGAATGGTTGAGGGATGTCATTCATGTCAAGTATCCTGAAAATTTTCAGATTTTATATGCTAATTGTTTATTGGGCTCAATCATATGTAGTGGATTACCTTCTTGGATTCTGAAGGTAGAGTCACAGATTCAGAGGCTTTGAGAAAGAGAATATTTTATGGTGGACTTGACCATGAATTACGACATGAGGTTTGTATATTGCATCTGTGACAAGTTATAGTCTGAGTATCTTGATTATGAGTTGAAATATGCTTGTCCTCTGATATATCTTTTATGTAATATATAAATATAAATGATAGGTCTGGGGTTTGCTTTTGGGATACTATCCATATGACTCAACATATGCTGAGAGAGAATTCCTGAGTTCAGTCAAGAAGTCAGAGTACGAGACCATAAAGAACCAGTGGCAGGTATAAACTTGAATATGATTTTCTGAATCATAAGTTAGATGCAAATGATTTATGATCCACAACACCTTTAGTTTCTAGTTTGTTAAATATTTAAATCAAAACCATTCTGAAATGACTTCCCTTTCAAAACTTTTAAATATACTGATGATAGACTGATCCATATCCAATATGGGTGTAAATGAGTTGGGATTTGGATAGAAGATTGCCAAATCACTTTTGATACATCAGAACTGTGTCAGGTATTTTTTTACCCCCCTGCAAACTTGATTCTCCGAACTGTGCAATTCCAAAATAGATATGGAGCTGATAATAAAGATGAAATACAAAACCTACCCTGCAGTTGCACGGATACGATGATCTTCACATGGATATACGCATCTATTTTTTGTTATCTTAGTTTATTTTCTATTTTTTAATTAATGCTCTCGTAATTATGAATTCTGATAATGGACATCGCCATCTTTTTTGACATTTCTTAATTCTATAAGTGCTCTCAACTAAGCCTTTTTCAAAGTATAAATTTGTTTATGCACTTCATGTAGAGTATCTCCCCGACTCAGGCTAAACGATTCACGAAATTCAGGGAAAGGAAAGGGCTTATTGAGAAAGATGTGGTAAGCACTACTTTTAAATTTGAATGACAAAATGAACAGATAAATGATGCTTATGTAGTTTTAATTTTTTTTCCTTTGTATTTCTGAAGGTGAGAACTGATAGATCACTCGCTTTCTATGAGGGGGATGATAATCCAAATGTGAATGTTCTGCGAGATATCTTGTTGACATATTCATTCTACAACTTCGATCTTGGTTATTGTCAGGTACTGGCGATGGTTTTGGGTTTAATCTTTCAACTACAATTAAAGCTTTTTCCTACTAACTAGGTTTGGGCTTAATCTGGTTGTTTATATCTATTAGTAACCACATTTCCAAGTAGCCAGTTGTAATATTTAGTTATGTAGTTAGTTTTTTTTTTTTACATCTGTTACATGGTTGGTTAAAGAGGGAGAGATGATGAGATATTAAAATTTAGGAAAGGGAAACTCAGTTGCATAAAGTTCCTGTCACATACGAAGTCTGGGAAAAGGTTGGACATTCATGGTTGAAGTTCTTATTTTTATTTGCAAGAGAATAATTCCTTGGCTCAACTTGTGACCACCTAAACATATTGCAACAACTTCAACCATTGTTTGGTGTGGAAATTGGAAGGATAGTGCAAGTCTATCGAATAAGGTGGTTAGCGGTTAGAGAGTGATTTTTACAATTGTATCCTAGGTTGTCTCTTTTCTGTATCATAGAGATACTGTATGTATCTGCATTAGAAGAGTGAAGAGTCTGCAATAAAAAGGTGTTTCCACTGTGTCTTTCTGAACCAATAGTCCAATACCTAACAATATCATGTCTTAAACACCAAAATTTCGTTGTAATGCTCTTTATTTTTACATGCACCATCTTCGTCCCTTCTACCAATCCAAAAAACATAGTTATAGTTGAGGACTTCTAAACACATGGTTAGGGAATCTTATATGTTCCCTCTTTTGCAGGGAATGAGTGATCTTCTGTCTCCAATACTGTTTGTGATGGAGGATGAATCAGAGGCATTTTGGTGTTTTGTTGCTCTAATGGAACGTCTTGGACCCAATTTTAATCGTGACCAAAATGGCATGCACTCTCAACTTTTTGCATTATCTAAGGTTCATCTCTAGTTCTCTCTCCCTGACAAGCTGCATACACATCATTGTTGATTTTTAATGATTACATTGTTCTATATTTGTTTGTTAATTTTACACTTCTAGCATTATATTATTTTAATATGCATATACTCAACCTCATTATGCATACATCATTTACTGCGTCTTTAAATAATTTGGGTATATAATGTTGGTGTGATTGCATATTGAAATTGTGTTTTTCAATAATTTTGCTCCTTACAAAGAGGTGCTGCTTCTTCTGACCGGCTATGCTGATGTAACTGCTGAAACACTTCAATTTTCTCCTTCAAGTCCCAAATGTCTGATTCTGAAATATAAAGAAAGGATTTGGATCCTCTCATGATTGAATCCAACATGCGGGGAATGTATTCATCATGTCACCATTAAAACTCATTTAGTTCTACAACTTCAAAAATATATGTGGGACCCATAGTTTTAATGGTGTGATGAAGAACATAACCCTCTCATGTTGGATTCAAACATGGGAGGATCCAAATCTATTACCAGATTTACTATAATTTAAAGTAATTATATGTTTGGCCCCAATTTACTTACATCCAGCTGTGTTTCCTTTTCATATTTTTTCTATTAACTACTGTGCAGAATTGCAAATGAATACTTTCTGTATTAGCAACAAGAATGCATGAATTATTTCAATCTGTAACCTTTCGATGTATCAGTCTCACCTAACAACTTTTTTTTTCTTTTCATGAAAATATAAGGCAAAATAGGAGTTTTAGGCTGTTAGTAAATTATTATAGGAGTTTGAGCTTTCTGTAGCAGAAACTGGTATTAATACTTTGATTGTCTGTATCATGGTGTGTCTATTTGTCACCATCCCCCATATATATGTCTTTACATTTCTGGCTAACTGGTCTTCACATTCTGAGATATATTGCTTTTAATGTCCTCTTTGATCCTTAAACTATTTTTTGCAGTTGGTGGAGCTATTGGATAGTCCGATGCATAACTATTTTAAACAGCGAGACTGCCTCAACTATTTCTTTTGTTTCCGCTGGATTTTGATTCAATTTAAAAGGTTAGATTCCTGAGTTTTCAATTTTGGTTATAATAATTTTTGGTGTATATGATATTAATAGTGTTGTATCTTTTGAACATAGATTCATTATCCCAGCAATGTATTGTGCAAGGCTATTATTAAATGGATTTTTTTAATAAAATAATATTGACCAAATGTGCCTCTGAAAATTAACTATATTTGCAATTGGGATGGGTGATCCTTTTAACAGTTTCCATTTGAGCTCCTTTTAGAAAACTACTCTGAATCTCTGCATCCTTTGAGGAAAACAAGTCCTCTTACTATATTATATTTCTCAATTCTCCTCTTCTTGCTAGAGAAAATTTTGCCTCCCCTTAAGTTTTTAATGAATCTCTACTTAACCTAAAATGATTCTGAAAATTAATTTTGGGCTTATGATAGACAAGTAGTGGACAGTGTTATCTAGTTGCTGTCAATTGATATTGCTTTACTTCTCCCAATATATCAGAAGGATTTTGTAATTAAAATTCATTTCAGGCTTTACATTTGCACAGAACAAACTCTGATAAAAAAAATCCATCCCATTTACAATTTTGAATTTTTCTCAACACTCCTTCCTCCCCTCAAAATACAAAAGAACTGAGACCGAGTTTTGTTGACCGATGCCTTAAAATATTGAAGTCTGGCCTTTCTTTCCGACAAAGTCTCTCCCAATGCACGTGATTTTGGTATACATTAAATTATTAGTGTTTCTGATTTGAAAATTGTAAGTCTGATAGGTTTAGCCTTACCTTGAATTATCTGAAACATTTATATATGATACTCTCTTAGACAACTGATAATATTTATTTACATTTCAGGGAATTTGAGTACGAGAAAACAATGCGCTTGTGGGAAGTATTGTGGACACACTATCCCTCAGAACATCTGCACCTCTATGTATGTGTTGCAGTCTTGAAACGATACCGCAGTAAAATAATGGGAGAGGAAATGGACTTTGACAACCTGTTGAAGTTTATAAATGAGCTTAGTGGTCACATTGACCTTGATGCAACGTTAAGGGATGCAGAGGCTCTATCCATATGTGCTGGTGAGGAAGGTGCAGCTCGTATCCCGCCTGGTACTCCACCATCGCTGCCTGTTGATGATGGTTCGTTTTACATCCAACAAGATGATGAAGTGTTGTAGATAAATTCTCAGTTGTCACAATTTTATTTTTTTGGTATAGTCATAAATTTCATTAGTGAAGCATGAATATTAACTAACTTCATTGTGCATTCCTTATTTGATTTAGCGTACTAGATGCATTTTAATTACAGTATCTTTGTAAATTTTGAGTCAAAGCCCAATACCAATGCATTTTAAGTATTGAATAATGTTTTTCACTCCTAATCTTTTCCATTTTAGTGATTTTTTATCAATAAATGATTAAGATAATATGATATTTAAGTATAGATTTAAATATGAATTTTTTTAAACCGCAAAAATTCGAGATAAAAGTAACGAAAAAAAATTGACTTAGAAATTACTCCCTCCATTCCAAATTATATGTCACTTTTACACATATTAAGAAATGTAATCATTGTTGTATGAAAAAAAGAAATTATGAGTTGATTTACAAAATTGTCCTTCATTTATGATATTGAAAAAATAAATTGAAGAATTGAAAGAAGAGAGAGTAATAAATAGTTAAGGGTATAATAAGAAAATTTGCATTAAATGTTTCATTGGTAATGTAAAGTGATATACTCCCTCTGTCTCATATTATAAGGGAAAAATGACCTTTTTTTTTGTTCCAAATTATAAGAGAAAAAACAACTTTCAAGAATGTTTTTTACTTATTCTTATAAAATTAAATGCAAATTGCATTTAATTTTTTCTCTCTCTCATTTTCTCAATAAACAACAACCAACAAATTTGTTTTTACATCTTCCCATGCAACTTATTTCAAGAAAAATCCACAAAACTATATTTCAAATTCTCAAGTTTTGGTTTTCTTAATAAGTGTTTTTTTTTCCCTTATAATATGGGACGGAGGGAGTATAATTTGGTACAAATTTTTTTTTCAAAGTGACATATAATTTGGAACGGAGGGAGTAAAATTTTACCAAGAAAATACTATATTCATGATGTTTTAAACATGCCTACAAATTGGATGCCACATATGCAAAGGAAAAACCTTGGTGTATGGTTGATTGGTTATCTTTGAATTTAATTTAATCGATATCCAAATTATATGTCACTTTGAAGAAAAAATTTGTTCCAAATTATGTCACTTTACATTACCAATGAAGCATTTAATGCAACTTTACCTATTATACCCTTAACTATTTATTACTCTCTATTATTTCAATTCTTCAATTTATTTTTTCAATATAATAAATGAAGGGCAATTTTGTAAATCAACTCATAATTTCTCTTTTTCATACAACAATGATTACATTTCTTAATATGTGTAAAAATGTCAAAGTTTATATATAATTTGGAACGGAAGGAGTAATAATGAATGATCGGTTGGATTTAATTTAATTGATAGCAACAACATAATGAACCAGATGATAAAATGTTCCCTACTTCATTTTCCGCAAATGGACCAGACAGTCAATTTTACAAAGTGATGTTCACCTCACTCTTCACCCCATACCATGCAATTCTTAGCCGAGAAGATAACGATGTGTCTTGTCCATCATATCTATTACTCCCTCACGTGTGTGTGTATATGTGGAACCATAGCTTAATTACACTCCAGGTTCCATATCCTTATCCAAGTGATTGTAACAAACCAACTACTCATTAAAATTAATTTTATATGATTAATTGAAAGGAAACACATTTTGAGATCTCAGACCAATACCATCAGACTAATCCAAGTGGGTTAATATTGTATCAACATGTCATGTGACGAGAGACATTAATCAGTTTTAGGACTCACATATTTTAGGACTCACATATACTTCTTTAATATTTGAATTGTGGTTGCTTTCTTTTTATTAAAAAATGGGACAATAATTCAAATATTACATAAGTGTCACATATGTGTCTTAAGTGTGATTAATGTCTCTTGTCACATGATATGTTGATATAACATTGACATATAAATTAACAATTTTAATATCATTAAATACATTATATTACCGGACTTAAAATTTGCTTTAAAAAAAATTAAACTTAATTAAACTATATTAAACTCAATTTAAACTTATATTATTAATGCAAAGTTGGTTGTGATTATTTATGAATGAATAAATACTTTGTTTAAAAATAACAGTCACACTTTCATCTTTTTTTTGTTGTTGTTGTTATAACTCACTTTCATTTGATTAATATTACATACATATCACTTCTAAGTCACTATAATTTGCTTCTTTTTTGGTTAAATAGCCATTTATGATGATAAAAGAAAACATCGACTATTTCTATACAAAAAAATACATATATCTTTACTGGTTTAATAAAAACAGAATAATATTAATATCATGATATTATTCTTTTTGTTGAAACAAAATTTGGTAAATGCATTTTTTATTTTTCTTTAATTTACAAAGTAACATAATAATTAATACTAACAGTCATATTAGTATACCAGGATGTAAGAGTATAATTTTTTTTTTAAAAAATAGTATAGTAGCTAAAATTTTACCTTTAAGATGAATAATTAAAGTGTTTGGAACTGGAGTTCTGAATTCTACATATATAATATGATGTCCCTATAAATTAGGGCTAAGAACGGACCCGCGACCCGACCTAAAATCGACATAAATAACAATACATGGAAGCATTTGGTCAGGTGCGAGTCAGGCCTCGAGTCAACGATTGCGAAAAATCGGTCAAGAGAGGTTGCATACCGGCGAGTGCGAGTCTCTCAACAATTACAATTTGCATGGGAGTGGTTATGGTGCATAAGCCTTTTTATATGCATGGTGCATAAACAATGAAAATTGCTTAGTGTACCCCCAAATTTCTCGTACACTCCCAAGTTTCTCGCGCGCCTCCAAGTTTTTCGCACCCCCAAATTTCTCGCACACCCCCCAAATTTCTCGTGCACCCCCACTTTGTGTGCGAGAAATTTGGGGGTGCACTAAGCAATCTGGGGGGCGCACTAGAAATTTGGGGTGTGCACTTTGGAGGTGCGTTAAGCAATCTGGGGAGTGCACTTAACAATTTGGAGTATTTATGCATGGTGCATAAGTAAGGGCTTATGCACCAAAACATGTGTGTGTGTGTGTAAAATATACTCTAATATTCTAGTAGATCTATTTTAATTTCTACTTCTCATATAGTAGTTATATTATTATCTGTGGATCAACAAATTTTAAATAAATTAATTGTATTTCACCTTCTTTGTTGTTCATTTAGTTCTTCTATATTTTTTTTTTATTGTGTAGGAGATGTCAAATTATTTGAAGAATAGAAACTTACGGATCAATGAAATTTTAGATGTAACAAAAAGTTTCAATCTAACTCCTTAAAATCAACACGTTCAACTCATCAACCGTATGACCCAACACGAACATACCGAAAATGTAAACGTTAAAATTGGGTCTAAATTAAGAAGTTGTGTGGTTTTTATCATTAACAATTGTTTATCCAAAAACGACCGAAATTAACCGATGCATGGTCCTACTATAAACTGAGATAAGTTCACATAACCAAATCACGATTATAAAGTAATTTAATCCAAATGAAGTAATAAAGTACTCCCTCCGTAACACTATATAAGCAAAAATCACCTTTCTAGATTCATTGTAAAATTAATGTATTTGGTCTATAATATAGACTAGATACATTGATTATACAATGTACCTAAAAAGGTGATTTTTGCTTATATAGTGTTACGAAGGGAGTAATTAATATTGAAAAGTCAATTTTTTATGTTTTTGAGGTATTGAATGCACACATTTTAAGAAAAACTTTCTATTTTAATATGCTTAACCAGTACTTCAGGGACAAGAGCACTGTTTAGCCTTTTTCATAAACTAATTTTTTTTTTGACAAAAGTTTTCCATAAACTAATTATCATAAGATTCATGTAGTATACTATTAAACACCTAATCTAATCAAGTAATGAGTAATGACCCCATCAACCCCCACGGGCCCACATCACTTTGTACTAGTTTGTATTCTCTGTCTCTTGAGGGTTGAGACTTGAGGCTATACTTTCAGAAGTAGTACCAGTACTAGCAGTAGCACTATCAATCAGTTCCGCCCAAAACCCAATCAATTTATTCCGTGATGTTTAGTGTCTCCAGCACTATTCATTGCAATTGATCGTTAGTTGGTTCAATGATAATTGGTGCTGAATTTAAGAGGGAGGGCTACAGTTAAATCCCTGTAACTGTGATAAAAAAGAACTGGAATAAATTGATACAAGAAGTGATCTCCGAACCAGATTAAACTGACAGTGAAAGGAAGAAAAAAAATTCATTGTTGATCCCTCTTCTCACAATCAACTTTTTTCTTTAATTATTAGATAGGAATACTTTGGTGAGTAGTATTTTAAAATGAATAAATAAAATATAATATTCTTATCAATTAAAAAATTATCTGTTTACTTGTAAAAAGTAGTTTAGTTTTCAATGTAATATTACAGAGTTAAATATGTTTTTTTGCCACCGTAAAACTGATTTTCGTTTCTATAAAAAAATCACATGTTTTTATCTTTAAGAAATTTCTCAATGACAAAGATGAAGAATAATGTAGGGAAGAAAGATGAAGAAATAGTGAAAATTTTAGTTGGTGATGGTGTATTGTTAGATATAGTGGACTTGAAAAATTCAATGACTTTTTTTTTTTACAAGATTAAAGGTGAAATTTCTAACCAATTGACAACCTGACAAAAAAAAATAGGTTTAACTTCTATTGTAGTCTTTTAACTAATAAAAGTTTCACTTAGACCGCTTAAGTTTATCTATGTCAGTTAAAATAGTCATTTTAACAAGTTTTTAACACCAAATACATAAGGTTTGTCAAAAAAAAAACACCAAATCTATAAGGTAAGATTACATACACCATAAACTCCAGCCCTCAGCATATATAATACAACGTTCCTGTCTATTGAGCAAAGATCTCGGAACAACTGAACACATATTCTATTACCATACATTCACAAGACTTTTTGTCCATTTGATTTATATTCAAATATTATAATGACATGGTTAATTGGTTATGATTTCACACTGTCAAAAAAAAATGGTTATGGTTTGACACATTCAATTGATGACCAAAACGACCGTTTCCTCATTTTAATCCTGATGTGGTTGTTTCACGTACAGATATTATGTTGTGTTTGCAGGCATATTCAGTAACCAACCACATTGAAGTAGAAATTTAAGGACAGCACGTGCCCCCACAAAAAACAATACCATGAATGCATGTCGAACATATCTTCATCATCATGATATATGAACTTACTACCATTGATTAAGACAAACAAACCCAAAAACTGTGTTTGTTTACCAAACGTCACAAATCAAAATTAATCAATAGAGTGTGAAATTGGAGACATAACTTTGAATTTGAACCCACTCCTCCATACCCTATAAACATCCTAGATGTGGTCTCAACCTAGCTAGTTAGCCCATACAATTTTGTCAATATAAGTTGAATCTTCAAATGATATTTTTTAGACCACTCAACTCGCCGGTCCAACGGGACAAATAAGCATATTCATGCATTATTATTCATATCTAGCAAGAATATTGTTTGTTTGAGTTTGTATTTTTTTGATAATTTTAAGTAATATTCATACATATAATTGACGTTTTGAATAAGAATTAGTTGATGTGGTCCTTTTTTGGTCGAAGTGTTTCTGGATTGGACCATTTCAACACATGGGCTTCTTCAACTCTTGAATTATATTGCTTATTTGACAAACTTTATTATGAGTAGTTATAAAGAAATAATCGTTAATGTAAGAAAAATTTACATAAAAAAAAAAACAAGAAGAATTTATAAAAATAGAAAATTTGACCAATTAGAAATTGACTAACCATACATGAAGAAAATAGTGGTTAAAATAAGTAAATGTTAAATGTTGTCACATAAATTTTTTCTCTTTCTTGCAAACAAATTTCTTTTCTTCTATTAAATACTTCTGCTGGTTGCAATTATAAGCAAATATATTTATTAAATATTCCAATCATTTAATAAATCTAAAAAGAGAATATTTACCTGAAGAAAGGACATTTATATACAAATGACAATTTAATACAATACTACCTTCATTCTTTATTATAAAATATCTATTAAATTTCACGTATATATTACTAAAAGTGTTTGTAGCAATAAATTTATAAACAATGTTATTTTTACGTAATTATCCCCTACGAATATTAATATACATTTTTAGGATACTTCGATGGCTTATATGAAGTGCCAACAAGTTGAAAAGTCTTAATTGTCATCTTTATACCTATTTGGCCTTTTAAAAAATATATTAATATATTATATATTTATAATATGAGGAATGTAGGGTGGGATGGGTACTAAAATACACACACGTACTCATACTTGTTTAATCTTGCGAATAAAATACTTGGCTCATTTATACAGTACTACCGTATATATAGATTTGGCATAGATGAGATGAGTAAAAGAACAGTAAGGAGTGCAGAATGAATGAATGAGAAATAAAAGCATGTGGTGTGGGGGACTAGGGTCTAGGGGTGCACCGTCCCAGATTTGGCTCCTAATCGTGTGGAAGCTGAACATCACGTGAAATCCGCGATGTTTTCTGAAACCAATTAACTGCCACTGTCATTTTGAGACTCTCATAGGAGACAATTCTTTCAAACTTTCATATGTTGGCTATAGCAATAGTTTCTCTCCCTCTCTCTCTTTAATACAGGTACTAGTATACCAGTACTTTAGTACTCATTAATAATCAAATTTATATATCAATTTTTTCACCAAAGAGAAGATGTAATAAGAAAAATCCTACACTGATAATGTAATATGATATTGATTGCAAAACAAATTTTATAAGAACTTCATGACCTGCTTTAGAAAGACATTATTTTCCTCCAAACACTTTTTTTAATGAAACGATAAGTAACTTTTTTTACTTCATCCTTTCATGGAGGGATGCCCCGAGTATTTGCCACAATAATAATTTCACATTTTTACTTTAAATATACAAAAGTGAATAATTCATATTTAAACTTTTACTCTTTCAATAATGTTTCTCATATCATATATACAAAAGTTAGGAGTATTTATTTCATGGTGTTATCTACATATCGTTTGGTACAAAAAATAAGAGTCAAAATATGATAAATATTATTCTACTTATATTGCATCCTATTATTATTCTGTTTTATATTTTATCATATCACTATCATATATTATGCGCACCAAACGAACCCTTAAAGAATTCCCTAATTATCTCTTTCCATTGTATTAACAAACTCCTCTAATGTGGATTGGTAAGAATGGGATGGGGCTAATGCCATTAGCACCGTGCATTCACTGCATTGCCTTTGAGTTGAGTACAAATTGTTTGAGCAAAGCAAACTAATCAGAATTGTACCTGCAGATATATATATGCTTTACATGTATGTGACATTGTTGCCCACAACTACACCATTCACACTTCTTTCACTCTCGTCCCAGGGGCGTGTATGCAACCATCTTTTCTTCAATACAACAAACAACCAATCAAGTTTTATGGAAATTATACTTTTATATATTGGTCTAAAATATAAATAAATGTTAACTATATATTTTATAAAAATGCTTTTAAAAGTACTTATTAAATGAGTTGAAGTAGTAATTTTTTTTAAAGGGTGTTAAATTATTTTTGTTGCTTTATATGAGTTCGGAGAGAATATTTTATACGGAAGCTAAACAATTAATCACACTAAACTAACTCTCTTTATCGATGGGAAAAAAAATACTTCAAGTTTTCTTAATCACCGTAAAATTACTTCTTTTTTTCATGTCTAAGTTTTTCTTAATAATTTCCCTTATAAGTTTTCTAACTCTTTCTCCCACTCTATAGTTTGACAACTTTTCATCTCATATATATTATTTACTATAAAATATACATGTTTTCCCTCTACTCTCGACATGCTTAAACCACCAACTTTTTTTTTTTTTTACGAAAGAGTACTTATAGCATTTCATTAATTAAAATGTGTTCAATACAATTTGGTACATCAACCAAAATCTGGAAACTAGTTGACAATGTGGCCGTCTTAGCTAGATTATGGACAACCTCATTTGCTTGTCTCCGTACAAACTCAACACTAGAGTTTCTATAATAATTGGATAAAATAGATTTACAATGATTCATAATAACTCCAAATTCAGAAAAGTCTTTAACCGAAGAGTGAAAACTATCAACCACTCTCTTAGAGTCCAACTCAGAATCAACAGGACCTAACTAAAGTTCACCAACATAAACTATATATTTTTCGCCTCTCAATACTATTTGTGTGTGTGATTTTTGTCGATAAACATTTGAATAAAAGGAATTTGAATTTAACGCTATAATTGCATCACAAAGTTACTCGTGATAACCATTCAATCTAAAATTGACATCCAAAATTGTTTATAGTTGATTTTTTTATAAACAAGAGGGTCCTAAGACCCAAAAGAAAGAATTACAATGAAATTAAGCATGAGAGTAGCAAACCCCACAATATCAGCTGCAAAAAGAAAACGGTGAAAAGTCAGACAAGACTTATAATAATTCAAAGGACCTCTTGAGTTACCTCTTATATTAGCTAATATATCAGTACATTTGTTAGCTTCATGATATTAATTCCAAAGTCAATAATAGTAAAATTGTTTATACTTGAATTTACAATATAATGTAATTTGTTACTCCTCCGATCCCATATATAAGAAACATTTCGCTTTTTATATTCATTATAAATTTTATGTATTTAGACTATATTATTGTCTAGATACATCAATTTCATAATAAATATAAAAAGTAAAATGTTTCTTATATAGGACCGGGAAGTAATATTGAAAAGGAAAATTAGAATGCGTGTGAAGTTAGGGTGTGTAGGAAAGAGAGGGAAATTGGGTCGGTTAAAAGGTGGGCATTGATACGGACACTTTAACCCAATTCCCAACATCTTGTCTCATATCCACAACACAACCCTCACTCACTTTACTTACCTACTTACTTGTCCCTCTTCCATCTATTCTCCATCCGCAACTCTTATTCTCTCATAAATATTACCACTATATCATACAGTAATTAATTAATTATATGTCACACACCACACGAGAGTCACATACATACACCCTTCATTATTTATTTAATAAATACCTTGTTCCTTCTTTCTTATTGTTACATTATTATTGCATATGATGGAGCTGGAGCTTCATTTGGGCCTTGCTCTCTCCACCTATAATTCATGTGCCTATGATGCTACTACTAAAATCCATTTTCCTTTGAACCATAATACTAATAAGAAACGAAGTTTTTCTCAACTAGTCTTGGAGCATGCAGCTGAAAATTCTAGTACAACCAACCTTCCCACTCTTTCTCTTCTCCCATTAACTCCTGGCCATTCAGATGAGCATGATCATCAACACTGCAGTCATAGTTCCAACACCACCATCACCAAGTAATTACTAATATCACTACTATCTTTTTATGTCGATAGACAGAATGATAAACGCTACGTGAAACTCACACACAGATAAAAAAATCTCAAACATATTTAGTCTAACAATTTTGATATTTGTCAGTTGAATTATGACTTATATGGTCTTATGATTGATTTATAGGAGCGATGAGAATGATGAAGAAGCACTAGTCGGATGGCCACCGGTTAATCATCAAAGGAAGAAACTTCGTTGTAATGATGAGGAGGATGATTATGATTATGATCATAATCAAAGGAATTTTGTGAAGGTGAAGATGGAGGGTGAAGGAATAGCTAGAAAGGTTAATCTAACCACGCACCATTCATTTCACACTCTCAACCAAACTTTGATCAACATGTTTGGAAAATGTACGTCCGTGTTATTAATAATTATAGTACTATACAGTACCATTATTTGTTAGTTATAAGGTACGTACGTACGGATTAATTGATTAATTCATGTGATTGGAAATTATTAACAGGTGGTGATGGTCAACAGTATGAACTGGTTTATCAAGACAAAGAAGGTGATTGGCTTCTTGCTCAAGATATTTCATGGAGGTAAATAATTACATTTATCCTTAATCTTTTTTTAATGTAGTATTTATCCTTAATCTAAGGCACTCCCAATAAATTTTATAATATGGGTTTTTTTGGATAAAAAACTTCATACTAACTAGTGTATACTTGTTAAAGAGGGCAATTGTTAAGAAGTTAAAAAAATGGTAAGTTTTATTTTGAAATAGTCTACTTTTGAAATTTTATGTAGAATGTACAATTTCCTAAGAAAATATAATTTTTTGTTGGATACTGTCGGTCATGTATAATGTCATATATATTCTAAAATAAATAATTGTTTTTTATCGATAAAAGTAATTGTTTGTTAGTTAGTTTAATGTTATATTAAAAAAAAAATTCCAATGCTACCTTAAATTGATATTGTCTTTACTATTATTTAGTCATTATATTACACTGTATATTTTTTATGGTGACTAACAACAAATAAATAAACCACTAAATTTGGTCTAGTGGTGAGGAATTTTGATACTATGTTAGAGGTTCGAGGTTTGATCCTCAGCTCCATTGTAAAAAAATTAATAAAAATAATTTTTTAAATTTAGAATTTTCTTTAATTTATTTAGAACTATATTTTTAATTTTTGGGATAAAATTTTAGGACGATAGTTATTTTGGCAAATGTTATTGTGGATCACTTTTATTTTATAAATGGTTCACAATAAACTAATGCTTAAAATTGTTATCTATTCGAACGACATTTGATAAACTCTTTAAATGTAAAAAATTACGGTTTTTTTCGCCTTTACGATAAAAATAATGATATGCTTACCACCAATTCAACACAAATTACTGATAGATCTTTATTTTGCTAGTTATTTTGGTTACTTTGATAAAGATGGACTAAAACTGCTATTTTGAAAATTAAGGGGTCAAAATTGCAAGTTTCTGAAACTTAGAAAGTCAAAAGTGAAATTTAGCCTAACTAAAACCAAATACTCCCTCTCAAGATGAGTCATGGGTGCCAAGAACACTTTATTCTCATCACTCTTTTAACACTCATTCTCTAATATGATAGTAACTTGTGTGTTTGATTGCAGAAATTTTACTCAGTGTGCGCAACGCCTCAAATTGCTCAAGAGTAGAGGATAAGATAACTCAACACAAACTTCGTTCAAGTTGTCAACGTTGTTTGCTTTGTTCTAATTGGAAACCCATATATTAATTGATGGGTATTCTTTTGGATTAACTATATATCTAAAATAGTTGGATATATGGAAGTATATACAAACTTCCTACTAAGTTGTTTTTGCATGAAACATATGATAGAATTTTTATTATGAGCCATCAATTATTAGATACAAATTATAGCATATTGACATTAATTAAATAGATTAGAGAAATGAATTGTGTGTACCTGAGTTTGATTTCAGAGAGATAGTTAGGTTGAGAGCTCTTCTACCTCTTACTGATGATACAGTTATCATATGTCAGGATATGTTAACCTGATGGGATAGTTAACATATGTACTCATCAGTGGAGGCAGGGACCTCTCAACAAACTGACTAGAAAGAACGGCTCAACTCATCACGGCTCATTCAACATTAAGCCTTATAATAATATCTATTTATAAAATATAAATAAATATGACAAGTAATTATATTTGATATCATACACATTTAATTATATTTTAATTAATTAATTAAAGTAAATCCACAAAATATTTAACATCATATAATATTTTAGCTATATATAGATTAGTAGTAGTAGTTCAAAAATTTGTTGGTTGTCTATAATATTTCTCGGTCGGAATTCATATATTATAAATATTTTTACATAAAACAAGTCAATCCATAAAGGCATAAATGGTAAAATAATGACATAACATTGAACAAAATATTGGAGATTTTAAACACTACACCATTGTATATTGAACTAATATTAAAGATATCTTAATATTTACAAATTATATTGTTATCTATCTTTATATTTTTTTTTTGTTATGGACGCGTATCTTTATACGGTAGGAATGTCACATTTTATATATAGGAGGGATATTTGAGTTTCGGACACTCCATTTATTTACTTTTAAAAGGTGAATTTTTAACCATTAGGTTACTTGACTAAAAAAAGAGTGTTATAAGATTTTATTTTAACATTTTCAACACTATAAAAATGTTACAATATGAGGAGAGGAACTTGGATTTGCTGCAGTTGAAAAAACACGTAGTTACATGTTGTAACTGATCTCAACCATTGATTTTGCATATAATGGTTTTAGTGATGGCACTTAAGCCCAAACCCGTGGGTCCCGTCCGAATCCAAATCCGAGTCAACGGGTAAAACTCGAGTTGACTGTGTTTGGGTTCGGGTGACACCCGATTCCACGGGTGCGAGTTTGGGATCAATCAAACCCGCACCCGAAACCACACCCGCTTATATATGAAACTACTTAATTACCCCTTAGTTTATATACCAAACTATTTATTTATTTTGTATCATGTGGGGTGAATCTTATTTGTTAAATTTGGTTGATTTCTAAGCCTATTGATACTTTATTTTGGTTGAATATGGAAAATTATTATTATTTCATTTTGGTTGAGTATGTTAAATTACATTTTTTTCCTTTTAGTTTTTCATTTAGTAAATATGTTGCTCCGGGTGAAAAAACCCGAACAAAACCCCAAACCCCACGGGTGTGGGTGTGGGATTTGTTTTGCCACCCGACCCGAACAACCTTTGGGTTCAGGTTCGGGTGGTGATTTTGGGTGCGGGTTTGGGTATTATAAAACCTGCACCCTGGGCACCCGTTGTCATCCCTAAGTGGTTTATATTGCATATACACTAAAATTATCCTAGCTATTGATTATATAATCTAACGGTTGCTGCCGTAACTGCATTGACGCAGTTACATCAAGGAATATGTGCCTAGGGGTGCTCGCGATGCAGTTTGCTTTGGTTTTGAGCATAAAAGTCATCCTAACCGCGAGATAAAAATTCATGTGGTTTGGTTTGGTTCAGTTGGTTTTTAAAAGACATTCAAACCAAACCAATGCGGTTTGAGTTGGTTCGGTTTGTGCGATTTATCGCGATATAAAAAATATGACGATATTACCAACTTGTTACAAAATAAACATAGGAAATTTTAATTTATTTATCGTTTACATGATATAATATGCATATACATAAATTGCATATATACACATAAAGAACTTATTTTTAATACCAACAATATAGTTTTAGATCGCATTAAATGATATGTTTTGACAACCTACTGTTTTATGGACTCAATTGGGTTAGGCTTGCTAATTAAGTTGGACTAGATAATAGGTTGATTGTTACTAGTTGATAAAGTTAAGTTAAATATTGCAGTTTAATTTTCTAAAATGAAAAACGCAAACCAAACAGCAAGGTTTAGAAGAAAAATGATTCGTGTGATTTAAACTAAATGCAATTTTTTACGATTCGGTTTGAATTGATTCGATTTGCAGTTTTACTTTTGAATTGGTTCTGATACAATCACCCCTATCTGTGCCCATGAGGAGAGTGAGAGAGGATCATTACATTGGACTTTGCGCAACTACACACAAGTGAATTAAAGGCTTTTTTTAAAGTTTTTGTTTAGTGTTTTTAATGGGATATCTTTTTTTTTTTTTTTTTTCATTTACTTTTGTTGTTTCGAGTTCTAATTTTCATTTTGAACTATTTCGGATTCTAATTTTCAAATAAATTTTCATTTTCAATTATTTTTATAACGTATAATCGGAACCACATAAATACATACTTTGGATTATATTTTCGGAAGCATGTAGTTATACAATTCAAATTTTGTTTTCAAAAATAGTTGAAAATACAAACTAATTTGGAAACTAAAGTCTGAATTACTGGAAGATACATACAAAAAAATATATTCCATTAAAACACACTAAACAAAAACCTTAATATATCTCATTAAAAATAACATAAATAAAACAACTTCAAATGATCAAGTTCATAATGGCATACAACAAAGATTGATATCAAAACATATGATTTGGATAAATAAAACACAAGAAACAATGGGTCCGATCAATTAACCACTTCAAGTTCAACTCCATCTTTAACAAGTTCAATCTCAACGTTGAAAATGTCGGCCTAATTAGGACCGCACAAATTGGTGGAATCAAAACAATACAAAATACAACTAATTAAATTTATATTTAAAAAAAAAATTGAATTCTAAAATCCACTTTTTTGAAATTTATTTTACTTCCAAAAATAGATTCCAAATAATTTAAAGGAGAAAACAAAATTGGGGGTCTAGAAAAACTTGGAGGGAGTAAAGAGAAACATTCACCTCGTGACGGGTTGATTTGGTTATAGTTCGGGGCTTCTATTGGACTTTTCCTGGTTAATGGGCCATAGTTTTTATTTGACGGATTTCAATATTCAAGTTGGATCAGAATGCTTTTTTGCCAGGTTCAAAAGAAAAATTGCGAACTTATTTTTTGACTAATCACTGAACTTTTAGATCTCTTTAATACTCTTTTCATTCATTAATAAATATAGGATAATTACATAGGTTTTTTCATTATTTTTACATATTATTCTTGCTTTCTTGAATACTTTTAGTTTGTTATATTTTTTATTATAAAAAAAAATATTGTTATATTTTTGGTATTACACCACCCATATTTTTTTTAAGAAAAATCTACTAGAAACTCTCACACAGTCCACATTAGAGAGTTCTTCTGTATTTTAAGAGTAATGCTAGGTAGTCCAAAACAATTTACTCAAGAAAAAGCAAAAATAACACTTGTACTGTTTTTAAAAATAATAAAAATAAAATTCTTCCACCTTGACAAAAATCATGGCGTGTATTTATGAAAATCAAAGGTTGTCATAGATTGTGTGTTTCGCGTTTCTCTAGTTCCGTAACAAGGTTATTTTAAACAAGTTGGGATCCTCTTCATTTTCAATTATTTACATTTCTTTTATTACTAAAGTTTTTAAATATTTTGGGGTGTATAAAAGTAATTTCATCTTATTTAATGTCACACTTTTGCATTATATTTCTAACTATATAGTAATGGAAGAAATTGAAATAATTGGAAATGGAGAGGATTCCAACTCATTTTAAACGGTTCATAGTCATAGTTTAGTTAATTCTTTTTTTTACACGTCATAATTCAATTGATAGTAACGTATAATATGTAAAAATTGGAATTCAAACTTTAATACCCTCACTTTTGGCCTTGCTTATTTTCTATTTTTTTATTTCTCCTTAAACGAAGTAGATAAGTAAAAAATTATGTTTGACCATATTTCTCCTTTCTTTTTACTTCTTTACTTTATTTCTCTATTTTTTTTACATAGAAATAGGGGCAAAAACAATTTTTTTACTTTTCCACTTTGTTTAAAAAGAAGTAGAAAAGTAGAAAATAAGCCGGATCAAACGGAGTCTAATTGAACTCAGCATAATTTTAACTATAAATTGAATTAATCATCTATTAGCTCAATTAACTACAATTTTGTAATTAAACAAGTATCGAATTACATGTATATGAAAAGAGTAAGGCTAGGTAAAACATCTTTTTAACTATGTTATGCAATGAAAGTAATGCACAATAGATACATAATACCAAAATTGTAACTACTATTATTTTAAGAATGCGATGCGATCAAACCAATAAGAATTTGAATTGTGGTAGGCCACGAATGTTCCTTCCTCTAACATAAAATAGAGATTTCTAAATTAAAAAAAAAAAAAAAAGCTTAAAAAAACAATAGATTCCTCCAAATTCGTGGGTTTGGCAATCTTTTGGCTCATTGCATAGATAGAGAGGTGGATAGGGGCAGGCCGCATAGCTAGGAAAGCTCGTTTCTTGACTCTTTCCGAAAATCCTCCGCCACCTCCAACTAATTTTAAATTAATAAAAAAAGTTTTTTACATGTCTCTTATCATTTATTTTACTCCCTCCCTACCGAATTAGAAAAAATTTGTATCAATTATATGTCACTTTACATTATTAAGGAAGTTTTTATTGTAGGTTTTCCAATTATACCTTAACTATTTATTAATTTTTCTTCTTTCTGTTCTTCAATTTATTTTTTCAATACCATAAATGAAGGACAATTTTGTAAATCAACTCATACTTTTTCTTTTTCATACAACAATGATTACATTTCTTTAAGATGTGTAAAAGTGTCAAAGTGACATATATTGTGGTACGGAGAGAGTAAGAGTATTTATCCAACAACCGATAAGAACAATTCACATTTAATTGTTGAGCGACTCTATTTGTGCGACTTGTTTTCATTAATTGTTAGATTAATACCTCCAAATTATTAAGCTCACCGTACAAAAAATAGATTAAAAGAAACAAGTTGAATCATGCACACTTCTCTAATTTATTTGACGGAAGTTCAAATCTCAATTTTTATATATATAATATAATATCCTGTCAACCGAACTACTTGAACAAAATAAAAAAAAGTGTTTGATTTATAATTTGTTTAAATGGAAATAGAGTTTAATGGGAACACATATTTATTATACTGTTGTAAGTATCATCGATATGATAACTAATGTTGTTGACTTGTTGCGGTGATTTAGTAATGTAACCTTGCTTCTTTGTTTCCAGCAGAAAGAAACCAATTTCATTCAAGAGAAGAGCATAGAAAGAGGAGTATCCATCCATCCTACTTAAATAGACTATGCCATGGATTCATTGGATTGGATTGGATAAGACACTAAAATGTTCACTTACCTATTTTCTCTCCTAACCTCTCACTCTCTCACCTTCTATTCTATTCTATCGCTCCTTCCATGGATTTTCTCATCCTCCTCCTCCTAGGTACTCTCTTTCTCTCTCTTCTTTGCATATTCATTTCTTTCTTTATTGTTCTTGTTTCTTTGCAATTTATACCACCATATCATTATTGCCGTTTCCATAATTAAAACACTCTCTAATTTATTATAATTTCAACTTTTTCTCATGTTTCATTAATTATCAATCTTTATTTATGAGATCTTTTAAGGGTGAATCTTTTGGTTTATTATCAATTGTATTCGCCTTTAATAACAGCTTGCTTCCAAATTTTCAATTTCTGTTCATTTATGATAGATTTAGATTTTACAACTCAAGTAATTTCACCATATATATCTTATAATAAATTCGCCATGCCAAGGGTTCCGGAGGGGGTTTAGCACTGCACCGGGCATCAAAATTTTAGAGGCGTCAATTTTTTTGCTTAGTGTGTGTATGTGTGTGAGCACGTACATGTTAATATAAACAGATTTTAAGATAGGTTTAGATTCTTGTGATCTTGATGGTGAAATCTATTCGAAGAGTTAAGCTAAAATATCAGATATGGCCATGCTTATTGAGATGTGCATAACTCAGAGAATCTTCAAAAGTTTTAGATCAGGATTGCCCCTTTTCATGTTTGGTCCACCTTCTATTTCAAGATGCTTATGTTATTTGCTTTTCTAGGATGCTTAGCTACATGCATGTGTTTTTTATTCTCTATCTTATAAAAAATAAGAACTTGACTTTCATATTAAGGATTTGTTAGAATATTCTTCTAATCGAATTATGGGAATACCTGCTTTTCATGTCTATTGATATTATAGATCAGATACATTTGTTATTCAATAACATAAAAAGTGATTTTTTCTTCTTCTTATAATAGGGAGCAAATGGAGTAGTATGTGACCCTTTTCCTAATCATTCTTAAATTATTCAATCAGTATTGACCCTATAGTTCATTCTACCTATTAGCTCTAAGTCTAACTATTAATAATACTAGCATAGCATCGGAGGGGAGGCTTTGTGAGTCTTGGAAGCTTTTGTTGTACTGCATTTATTGTTGGGCCATGATGGAAGCTCGGGATAATCACATTTGATTTAGAACAACTACACAAGTAGCTTAGACACCCCATCTTTATTCAAAACCTTAAGGTGTTAGGTATATGGGTCATATCACTTACATGTTGCATAGCTCACGCTTGACACACCAACATTTATTTCATCTCCTTATAAGGAGATAAACTAGGATAACATATCACAAGGCACTGGCAAATCGCTAACTTATATGTTGCATTTTGATCTTGAACTCCCCTATTGAGGGTGTGTTTGAATTGAAATGGTATTTTTGTTGTAACAATTTGGTAGGTAAAACAAAGGTATTTTGTGAACATAGATGCAAATAGTGAGTACGAGATTCTGAAATTTTTGAAGAACAAAAAATGTGAGGAAGAGTAAGGAAAAAGGATTCGTACAAAACAAAATTCAGCTTCTTTTGCAGATAGCATAAAGATGAAACTTGTATCTTGTTAGTTGCAATAAGGAAAAAGGAACAATAGTTTTTTTTTCCTAGTTAATCTATTGTGTGTTCTTCAGGTAATTGGATTTCGTGGTAAACTTCATAATCTTCATAATATTTGCTAAGTTAGATTCATTATAAGCATTACATGATAGATTTAGAAGAAATAGTTGCTACATGTGCTTCAATTATGATTGCTGCGACATGTGCTTCGATTATGGTGGCTTTGTTAAGATGATAACTATCTTGTCAAATACCCCATTTGTGGATTCTGTTTTGTAAATGTCAAACACTAGTTTGTATTGGTGATGAGTTGTATTTATTTTATCACAATTTTTTTTCACTTTCTTTACTAAGCAGGTATACTGAAATATCCTTAATGCAACATGACTTGTACATTATTTTCTCTTACCTCATCTTTAGTATTCATTATTTGTCTCTTGGGATAAATTGCATAGAATGTGTTTTTACTTTTTATATTGTTTGTTTCTGATTACTTATCCTGAATTGTTGCAGGTGACCATGATCTTTCTGATAGTTGAATTAAGGAAATCAATTAGAATTCTAAACGTTTTCCCTTTAAGGCATGACTCTCCGACCACGTGTCACTTCTAGACGAAAATTTCCCAAGTTTTATTGTGTCTTACTTCTGTTACTTGTGCCAATTTGTGTATTTGGAATTTATATCCATGGCCAAAAGGTTACCTATTTCTTCCGACCCCTTTGGGACAACCCGCCTGCGCCCTTCAGAAGTATACCCCACTATTACGCCGAAAATGTCTCTATGGACCACCTTTGCCGTCTTCATGGCTGGTCCCTTCGCTCCCAACCTCGTCGCATTTTTGACGCAGTTATCTTCAGCAATGAGTTAGACCTGCTAGAGATTAGATGGCGTGAACTTTATCCGTACGTGTCAAAATTTGTGATCCTCGAGTCCAATACCACGTTCACAGGCATTCCAAAACCTCTTTTCTTTGCTGTAAACAAGGAAAGGTTTGCATTTGCCGAACAAAAAGTTGTCCACGACTTGTTTCCCGGAAGAGTTGCAGTCCATGGATCAAACGAGGACCCGTTTGTGCTCGAGTCAAGGCAACGTGGGGCTATGAATACATTGATACGGCGTGCAGGGATTTCCGATGGTGACATTCTTCTCATGTCGGATACAGATGAGATTCCAAGTCCTCATACTTTGAAACTTCTTCAGTGGTGTGATGGGATTCCTCCCATAATGCATCTTGAACTGAGAAACTACCTGTACTCGTTTGAGTTCCCCGTGGACTACAGCAGTTGGCGAGCCACTTCCCACGTCTTTGGCTCCCGTACACTTTACCGACACTCGCGCCAGACCGATGTAATCTTCTCGGATGCAGGATGGCATTGTAGCTTTTGCTTTCGGTATATTTCAGAGTTTGTATTCAAAATGACTGCCTATAGCCACGCAGACCGTGTGAAATGGAAATCTTTCCTTAGTCATTCAAGAATTCAGGACCTTATTTGCAAGGGAGATGATCTTTTTGATATGCTACCTGAAGAATACTCCTTCCAAGAGTTGATTAAAAAGATGGGGTCGATACCACGTTCAGCTTCTGCGGTTCATCTTCCTGCTTACCTGATAGAAAATGCAGAGAAATTTAAGTTTCTTCTTCCTGGAGGATGCTTAAGAAAACCAGAATGAGTATTATTGTATTTTATTTTTTTTAGCTTTTAGCACTGTAACACGCCACTTAGATTTTTTCCATTCTAGCTTTCAGCATATAGAACTTAGCTTGATATTTTTGTAGGATATTACGTAATATCAAGTATTTTAATTTTATCATTTTGTACATGAAGCAGCAGGTATAAATTGAATGAGAAACAGACAAAAATAACAAAGTTTTTGGTAGCTGTAAAACTCATCCCTTGTACACTTTCATAGATGAAAATGAGAATGTGTGACATTCAAATAACATATACTCCAGAGATTTTTTGCACCAATATAGTACGTAGCAATAAGTGTCCATTAAGTTCATATTTTTGCACATACTATCTTGAGTTTTGTTGGATACTGTATTCTTTAGACAAACATTTATTTAATTTTTAAATTTATTTTAAAATAATTAAATATAAAACATTAATATTACATCAAATTTTATACGATCATTTATCAAAAAAAATTTATACAATCAACTAATTAATAATAGGAGCAACATTGTATTTTGTTACATCATCCTACTTCATTCCACTTAAATCATATGGCATGGAAGAATAAAATATTTTAACGGAATGTAGTGTAAAATTAATTCACATCGATAGTGTATATCTATTAAATTCATAAAACTACAAGGTATTAGAGTGATACAATCAAATGATTGACAATCAATAAAAATATAAGTAAGCCGACATTGTAAGAAAAGTTGGGGTGAGCAAGAATATGTGAATTGATCGAATTCATACTAACTATGATTAAGTACAAAATGGTTAAACGTTCAGTTTTAAAAATTTATGTCGATGACCGAATTCGAGCAAGATTGTAAGATCACGAGTCTTTATGTCTTATCTTAAGTATTGAAACATCATTTCTTTCACCATAAAAAACTGCAAGTCATTCACATGTATCTTTGTTGCAAATTCAAATGATAACTTTGTCATGTCACATGTGTCTAGAATAAATAACACTTAATAAAATTGAGAAGGAAAAAGAAAACCTATCTGAAAAAGAAAACTCCAAAATACTAGCAAATATGTGAGAAGATGACAAATCAAAAAACAAATAAAGGGTGATCAGTTGAACCCAAACAAATGAACAAAGACAAAATCTATGAGATTGTAGTGAATAAAAAACCTCAATACCATAAAAAACAATGAACTTTTCCATGAATTGAAAAACCTCGACAACATGGACAATGTAGCTGCGGCAGGCCAACAACCAAAGTCCACCGTTTCACATATTCCACTAACCAAATTCCAAAATATGGTTTAGTGTCTTAAGAAAATAATTAATTGTATTTTTTATAAATTGTCTGGATATCAAGGTCAAAAGCGACATCCCAACTATGTTGGCATCCCGCATTGTCCCTACTCCTCATTCCCTACCTATAGCTTATAATATACTAAAAAGAAGAAAAAAGATAATTACAGGGTGACTAGGTTCTTACCCCTGCGGAACAACACAAATGACAAAATCGTGGTATTGTATTGATGAAATCCTAGCTTATCACGTAAAAAATTATCCCAGAGTGAAGGCGGCAAAGAGTTCCACCACCTCATTTGTGCAAGCAGACCTAAATTTGCAATTTTATTCTCACACGTGCCTCCTTCGCGAAAAGATATGAGACCACGTCAAAGTGAAACCAAGATGCAAACAATTTGACCACCTATTTCATAAATCTCATGGTACCGTCGTTATATCATCAAAGCACAAAGCGCATTCAACAAGTCGCTTTCTAACCAAAGGTAATGCCAATGCTTTCTATGAGCCACTTCCATGGCAAGGATGAATGCCATGAGTTCCATGTGTGAAGCACCGATAAGCCGCTGATTTTAACATAAAGAATTTCCGTCTAATAATTTCAAAATCATTAGTTGAATTAAGTCTTTAGAACGTACTCCCTCTGTCCTATTTTATAAGAGTTATTTTGACTGAATGACATTATTCGTTTATCTTGCTTTGACCATATTTTTTAATAATAAATAGATATAAATATTAGCATATAAGATCTTGTTTGATTTGTTTTGATGAGTATTTTCAAAATATTAAGTTTTTATAATTTGTAATAATAAAAAATTAAAGATATTAGTGATCAAAATTGTGCATTGACATACATGCAATAGTCAAATTAGATCTTCTATATTGGAACAGATCGAGTATTATAATTATACTTAGTCACAGGAAACGGTAATGATGGAAGGAGGTAATGCTGTTTGGCCCCTTGGCACAACATTTGTGACTTGTCAATAGGATATGGTTCTATTAGTTGTTTACTTGTAAAAAAATGTGTATGTTATCATCAACTCCAAAAGCTATTAGGTTTTGCTTTTAACTTCTAAAAATAGTCATTTTCAAAATAACAATCAATTTTATGGTTAAATCTATAGTGTAAGTGAGACAAATCTTTTATGATAAACAAATTTATTTTCACTAATAAATCTCACATATATATTAGACAAAGTCTCTTTCTAAAAGTATGCATGTAGTGTACTTAGTGGTAGAGTGGTAGCTGTTGGAGTACTTAATATTTGAAAGGCCCAAAAAAATGGGTTCAAGGAGATTATTATCTCATTCTCATCAAATAAAACAAAGGGTGAAAAGGATGAGAAGGGAGAGTATTGTTGGATGTAGCCACCACTTTTCCATGAAGCAACCACGAAAACTCATTGAAAGTGACATTTGCATGGGGGGCCCCTACAAAGGGAATGCTTTCTTTGATGCCAAAGCCAAAGTAGTAAAGTAGTACTATTTCACTTTACTTTGCCATAATGTGTGTATTTACTTCTTTTTTTATTTTTTATTTTCGGGTGTTGAGAGACAGTATTGTTTCTTATTTTTCTTGTTGAAAATTGAAAAAGTCCAGTAAGAAAATGAAAAGGTCTGCATTTGAAAAAATAAGGGGAAAAAACAGAAACGTCAACATCTATGGACCTATTTTTATTTATTTTTTGAACGGGTCTATGTCTATACTCTATACACACCTAACTAGTAAATTGTCTTAGTCAAAAAAAAAAAAAAAAACTAGTAAATTGTCAAAAACAAAATTATCAAAAAAATAAAAAACTTACTCTAAAAATTCCTCATAACTTATATGAAATTCTATGATTAGACATTTCATACCAATGGATGGATGGTCCTTTAACAACAGTTAAATATCCAGGTTATGTTTGTTAGTTTTGTCTAAATATACGTACCAGTACCTTGTGCCATGTGTTTTTTTTTTTTATATGATTTTTAGACTTTTTGGGTTTATAATTATAATCTTTAGATAATTTATCTAATAATTTTATTATTATTTTAAAGTATTCTAACTTTTTCAATCCATGTGATTTTGTCCATGAAAAGAGAAAAACAAATTTACATATGAGAGTAACATAACAGTGATGGGAAAAATATCTTGTGGTTGATATAGAAGTAGTTAGACATTCTCCTCACGCTCGTTATGATTTGTGTTTTTGAAAAATTTGTAATTGATAAGCATATTTAAATTCTATTGAATTTTTTACAATGAGTTTGGTGGTATTCTATTACCTCACACGAGATGAATCCATTATTTTGAATTTGGATTATTTAAAATGAGAAATGAAAATTGTTATTTTGAGAAATTCGTAAATAAATTTAGGTAACAACAAATTTATAATTTGTTATGATATACGGAGTAACTAAAATATTCGTCTTTTATTCATTAATTAATGATTGATATGCGTTATTCACTTTATCTTATAACGTGAATTGATTGTTTTAAAAAAGTTTTATAAAAATTCCATTAAAAATATTGTTAGTCTGTGCAATGGTGATTGATGTTGGATTTGGTAGAAAAGTCTATGGTTCGATTCTCACAACTACGATCTCGAGAAGGTTGAAACTATTTAATGTTAGAATTAACTCTCAAATTAACTCAAATTAAATTGTGCGATCTAGTGAGCCGGATACTGGTGGTGAAAATGAAAACTCCATAAAAATGGAAAGAGAAAGTTAGCACAAATATTTTAAGGAGAATGTTAACCTATGACACATGTTAAGAATACCAATGTGATAAAAATTTATTGCAATTTGTGTATTCATCAACTACTTGAACATTAAATATTTTATATTATTAAATGCAAAAAATTTATTTTTAGATGTGATCTTTAGGAGGCATATTAACACCCATATTTTGATTTTAGAAGTCACATTAGAAATGTGAGTGGCGCTTGTTGTTTTGTTTGTGGATAAATAAATACAAAAGCGACTTGCTTTGAACCGCTTAAAATGTATGCGTCACAGTGAAATCGACATGCGGTTGTTTCCTCACGAGACGGTATGTATCACGAGATAAACATGTGGCGATAAATTGAGTATTTGTGACTTTTCTTTCATTTTGGTTGGTTTGGCACTTCTTTATCCGAATTAATTAGACGTATGTCACACGCCTGTATAATTAATTTCTATTTCAAATTATGCAAACCCATTGATGTTAACCTTTTTGTGAAGTGCGTGGGTCTTATTACTAATGTCGTTGAAAAAAATATTCATACTGAATTTAGGTGTTTATATGTTTCTTGTTTATTGGGGTTCATTATTATTATGACTGAGATGGTGTTATACTCCATCTTTTTTGGTTATTCTTATGTTAGCGAGATACAAGCCCGCAGCCCAGGGCCTCAATATTTTTTTTGGGTCCATCATATAAATAATGGTTAAGTATTTGTCTGGAGACTTTATTTCCCAAGAAGTTGTGTGTTCTAGTGGTGTGTGTGTTTTTCTGCTCTTTTCAGAACCAGTAGGTGTTGAGTTCAACTCTCATTTGTGGCTTTTTTTGGTTTGGTTTTATTTTGTTTTGTTTTATTTAAATAGACCAGGTTTCAATAAATTACAATATGTTTTGGCGAGTGTTCTTTTTGGCAAAATTGTTCAGGACATGGAAGTTGATTTTAACATGACTACAAAGCAAAAAACAGTTTTTGGGTGTTTGAAAGTGGCTCATGCTCAGGACTTTCTCCTCGCTATCCCCATCGATGGGTTAAGTCAACACATGTCTCCGGTTGAGTATCATACCATCCTTAAGTACCGCCTCATAATTCCAATATTTCCTAAGGATCGGACGAGATTTGCCCTGTTTGTCGTAAAGCATGTCTCGACATTTTTGGGGAGCATGCAGTTCATTGTATGGAGCTTCCCGACTTCAAATACATGCATGACTTGGTAAGAGATGTGTTTTTTGATATTTTTAAGCGTGCGGGAATCTCTGTTAAGAAAGAGGCACTAATGAACTTCTTGACTGACCCACAAGAAGCGAGATCGACACTTCGACCAACGGATGTTCTAGTGTTTGGATGGGTAGGTGAGAAACATGCTTGTGTAGATTTAACTGGAGTTTTCCCACTTGGGGGACTAGGGTTAGTGATTTTACCGTAGGACGGGCAGCCCTCAAAGATGCTTCAAGCAAAATGACAAAACATGAGAAAACATGTTCTGACAATCAACATGTTTTTATACCGTTTGCTTTCGACACTTTTAGATTTCTAGCACCAGAAGCTGTAAACCTTTTGAAAAGAGTTCAAAAGGTTATGCATTGTAGTGTCGTGACGCCTAGGTCTAGGGGTGTAGTGTTTCAAAAATCAGGTTTTGCTATTAAAAAAGGATTAGCGGCGCATCTTGTTGCCCGTCTATATTTTGTTAATGTGTTATTATTTTATATATATATATATATATTTTACTAAAAATAAATAAATGACTATTTAAAAAATTGTTTCCTTTTACAAGATAGTAAGTTTTTTCTATAAATAACTTTACTACTTGTGTCCAAAAAAAACAAATTACTATATATTAAAAAAACTACATTTTATTATTTTCTTAAAAAATTTCTTTAAAAATATATAATTAATTTCTAAAATTAAATTGCGATTTTTATTAAAAATACTATCAATTTTTAATGATATTAGCTTAAAGATGTATTTTGTTATTATCAATTTGAATGTGATTATTTTTTACATTATTGATGTTAGTTACATTTTAAATAAAAAAATACTCTTTTTAGAAATTGTATTTTTTTTAATAAAAATATATTACTTTAACTAAATTTATTTTACCTTCAGAATTTAAAGATCTCTTTGTCGATTTGGCCCGGGACCTTATATATACAGAGACGGCCCCGACGAGAGATAAACTAGATTGTAGAGATTACTCCAATTTGTAGCAAATTACTTATAAGTTATAACTTAGTGTTTTATAGTTTATGACAAGTAAATAAATAGATTTGATTTATAATATTTGATTCGATGAAAATTAGTGGTTGGATTAGTTTGTAAATACTCTACAAATATTAAATTAAATGACATAAAAATAAATAAATGATTATAACTCTAATATGATTCTCTTAACCCTAACGTTGACCCTAAAGTATGACTATATGTGGAGTCTCTTGACCCTAATTTGTCCGGTCTCATGAACAATTTTAAAAACAAATTTAATATAAGTACAACACAATCTCAATTGACCACGTTATGGCTAATTAGACTCGGGCTATGGTATATTGGTATGTAAACATTACTCGTAAATCTCATTGTAGTCATACTTAAATTTAATTAATGAACATATATTTTTATATACATAGAAATAATTACATACGTAATTTAATTAATGAAACAACTTATTTTACTCATATTTGTATCTTTATTTATCCGCCTTTAGTTTTTTACATATGATTTTCTTAGGATTTTAGTTCTTAAAATTAATTTATTTTTATGTATTTTCCACTCAGAACAATTTATTAAAAGCTCAAAATATTGGTATAAAGCTTGTACCTACGGTTGTTATTTATAGATCAGATGTGATGTGATAAATTACGTGTAAGAAAAAATATTTTTTATTAATGGGATGTGAAATATCTATAGTGCATATTATTGATATTTTCATCCGGTAATATAGCTAGCACAATTTTTACGAGGGGTTAAAAATAAAGAAAATATTTAGTTATTATTGAAAATAGGGTTATTGATATATGATATAAAGTTTTTTTTTAACAAACAAAAATGAAATATATTAATCAAACAACTAGTCCCCTTGCACAAAGTGTGCCAAAAATACTATAAGAGTTTTACAAAAGCAACAATCGGAAAGACAACAATAAAACCAAGTTATTCGAAGCCCAAACAAGTAAATGAGCTCGACAACGAGCTTTGATAGTTTGAGGCTAGATTAACATTTTTTGTCTTTAACCACCAGTAAGAATGAAGTTTAATCTTGTCCACGGACTTCTCTGTATTCCTGAATAACCTGTGATTTCTTTCATTCCAAATAATTAAAACACAAATAAGCCAAATAAGCTGCATAAAAGAGCGTCGCGCTCGAGAGCCACATGAAGAGTGAATAAACTGTAAGAAATGGTTGGCCATATGATGAGGGCCTATCGACGACACGTCAATCCACGACCTAACTGACGACCAAAGAGAGCCAAAGATGCTACAGTGGATAAATAAGTGCTGAGCTGATTTCATGTCTCCACAACCTGCCACGTAAGGCTGAGCTGCCAAAGCGATGATGCCCCAGTTTGCCAAATTGTCTTTTGTTGGCAACCTATCTCGTAACGGTTTCCAAGCAAAAATAGACACTTTTAGGGGTATTTGTTTGTGCCAAATGAGATATACAACTGCATCAAAAGAGTCAACCTGCCGAGAAGTCAAGATCTGATAAGCCCCTTGGACTGAATAATCGCAAACACGATTTGGCTGCCATTGCCATAGATTTGAAGACTGGGCCTACAAAATAAATGTCTAAAGTAAAGTCTGACACCACCCAACAACTTATTCTCCCACACCCACAATTGATATAGAGTTATTAATGAATATAATTAGTACATTTTCTACGAGTGTTGATTTTGAGAGATAAAATACTTATTAAACATTTTACCAAACAGAGATAAAATGCTTATTAAGCATTATCATTAAAAAAATTAAATGAGTAATATATTCATACAAGGCCCACTTAAATACAAAAAGAAACTTAAATTTTTCATCGTGTATGCTCTAAGAAAATCGTTCTAACAATTATTTTTTATTTTATAGAGTAAAATTTATATGAACCCTACCAACAACAAAAAAAAATAAAAATTTATATGAACCCCACCACTACATGTGAAATCCATTTTTAAATGATTGATAATGCATTTTTTATCCTTTAATTTGGGTTGTCCTAAAAAAAAAATCCTTTAATTTGGGTTATTTACTATCTAGAAAATAACCAAAATATTAATTACTAATTAGAAACTTAATCGTGCAATAGGATCTTAGTTTTAAGTTGATGGTTGATAAAAGTAAAATATTCTAATATGTAATATTATAAATCCGGGTAAATTAATAAAAATTTATAAATATGTTTCCTTTTCGATCAATGAATTAAAAGTAAAAAAATAAATAATTTTTTGATTATTTCTCTATCAATAAGAAATTAGTTGATTAGTTAAAAAAATAAATCAGTTGTACCTACCTAATAAAAACACACAAAAAAGGGCCTTGAACCTTTTTATACAATAAAAATAAATTAGTTTTTAATTATTTCTCTATTTATAAGAAATTAGTTGATATTACCTACCTAATAAAAACTCACAAAAATGGGATTTGACTCTTTTTATACAACAATACACAATGAAACATAAAAGTATTCTTCAACTTTTCCAAAATCATAAATAAAAATAATTCTAAAATAAATAAATAAATAAATAAATAAATAAAGGAAAATCCATAAATAAATATATATAAAAAAGTTGATGGTTTCTGTCAAAAAAACCAGAGAAAAAGTTGGTGGCGTACATTAATTTTATTATGTTTTGTGTTCTAAATTACTATTTTAGTTATATATAAAAAAATTACTATTTTAGTTTCAAATATAAATAAAATTTTATCATAAAAATAAAGATAATTAAAATTTATTTTAAAAATGATCCATTTGATCCAAACTTAGAATAAAATATATTAACTTTTTTAACCAAGTTTTTCTTATTTATTTTTAATTACTTTTCTTATATTTGAAATCAAATTTATAAATACAATACTAAGTATTAAAAAATTTGTCCAAAATTGTAGTAAATTGTTTTACAAAAAATATCGGGGGTTGTTATGGACACATGTTAAGAATTCAAAAGATGAAATATTCTCTTAATTTTTGTGCAATTAATTTGTAATCAAATTAAAAAGTGAACTAAATACATGAATTATGATAAGACATTTCATTTTTTAAATCACTATTATGTGCCCTAAAGATACATGTTAACTTTTTCTAAAAATATTTACTCTTAAATACAGAGCAATAAGATCTTTTTTTATTGATAATATAGTAGTAAGATCTTCTATCCAATTGTTTTTTTGATACATTAGTTATTCAATGTATCTAAAAAATTAAATTTTCTTTTATTTATTAAAAATCATTCATTAAGGATTATTAGAGGAGTAAAAATCAACATTAAATATATAAAATATTTTATGAATCTAAAAAATAAATTTTCTTTTAGGATAAAAATCGGAAAGAGGGAAAGAGTATTTTTTACCGCAGGTAATTATTCGCAAATGTGTTTTTGTAACAATGAATAAGAGAGAGTAATACTCCACTAATGGTAATAAACGATCAATTACCGCATGTTTTGAACCCACAACTCTCACATCCAATAATAAATCCAGATAATCTACTGTAGACAAATTAATGACTACTCCCGATGGATAGGGAATTGCGCATATCATCACATTAAGGATAAGCCATTGGACTTATCATATCAAACCTGCTTATCTAATCTGATTCGATATCTCATCTCGTTTTATCGCTCAATCACGCTATTTAAACTGTCTGAATCCATCCATATTTTCGTCGCTTCACACATTTCATCTCTTATTCCAAATCCCTAGCCCCTTTCTCGTGTATAAATACTCAACCACAAGAGTTTCCATCACATGAAAAGCTAGAGAGAGAAACAAAACTCTAGAGCGAGAGAACAACACATTTACTCAAACCCTTCTTCTCGCATTTCTCCTCTTCTCTCCTCTCGCTCGATCTGTGTGTGCCGACGAAGAATCTCTCACAGGTTGTTACAATTACAACTCCATCACCTTCGCATTTTCATCTGATTTTCATTTTTTGTTTAATTTTCATCTATTTCGTTGCTCATCTATTGTTTGTTGATCTATTCGCTTCTAGATCTTTCAGGCATAACCGCCATGTCTTCGTTAAGCAGAGAACTAGTTTTTCTCATACTTCAGTTTCTCGAGGAAGAGAAATTTAAGGACTCTGTTCACAGGTACGTATACGTACGACGCTTAGTTTCATCAATTTTATTTTATTTTATTTTTTTAATTTTTAATTTGGTAATTTATATTGTGTATGTGAATTTGTGATTGTGATTGTGATTGTGAATGTGAAGGTTGGAGCAAGAATCAGGTTTTTTCTTTAACATGAGGTATTTTGAGGAAATGGTGACGAATGGTGAGTGGGATGAGGTTGAGAAGTACTTGACTGGTTTTACCAAGGTGGATGATAATCGTTACTCCATGAAGATCTTCTTTGAAATTAGGAAGCAGAAGTATCTAGAAGCCTTAGACAAGTAGGTTACTTTTTCATGTTACTCTTTTCTAATTTGTAAGCTGTTTTGCCATTTTCTCTGTTATTTGGTCTGTTGTTAAATGTTAAATAAATGAAAAATTGTTGCAGGGGTGATCGAGCTAAAGCTGTGGAAATTTTAGTGAAGGATTTGAAAGTGTTTGCGGCATTTAACGAAGAGCTATTTAAGGAGATTACACAGTTGTTGACTTTGGATAACTTTAGGTTTGGATAGTACTCTTGAATTTTATGTTTCGATGGAAGTATAACCTGTGTGATTTCATGGTCTTAATATGTTTGTTTTTTAAATGAATTTGCAGACAAAATGAACAGCTATCTAAGTATGGGGATACGAAATCTGCTAGGGCAATAATGCTTGCTGAACTGAAGAAACTAATAGAAGCTAACCCTTTGTTTCGTGACAAGTTGCAATTTCCTTCATTGAAGAACTCCAGATTGCGAACTCTAATCAATCAGAGGTTGTTACAAGAATTTGATATGATCTATGTTTATATAATCTATTTGGTTTAAGTTTGGTGTTAGTTACATTTTGTCTGTTGATTTGCAGTTTAAATTGGCAGCATCAACTTTGTAAGAATCCAAGGCCTAATCCTGACATAAAGACCCTTTTTGTTGACCATAGTTGTGGGCAACCAAATGGTGCTCGTGCCCCATCCCCTGTTACCAATCCCTTAATGGGTGGTGTCCCAAAGGCTGGTGGTTTCCCGCCACTTAGTGCTCACGGTGTAAGTTAAACAACAGGATATGACACATGTTTCATTAGTTGTTATAACTTCATACATATTATGACTATATAACTTTTATAGCCATTTCAGCCCACCCAAGCTGCTCTTCCGACATCTCTTGCTGGATGGATGGCTAACCCTTCTCCAGTTCCACACCCTTCAGCTTCTGCAGGAGTAGGACCATTGGGTTTGGCTCAAGCTAATAATGCAGGTAATATCACTACAAATAACTGTTTTTGAGTGTTTGTGGTAATACATGGCCTAGTAATTAACATTGGTTACTTGCTTGATATGCATTATTATTATTATTATCAACTATCAATATGAACACTTGGGATGGAGAAAATACTTGTACTGTGAAAACCATGAAATTGATATTGAAAACCATGTGTTTCTGATAGCATATGGTCTAGGAATTAACATTGGCTACTTGCTTGAAATGCATTGTTATTATCAACTATCAATAAGAACACTTGGGATGGAGAAAATACTTTTACTGTGAAAACAATGAAATTGATATTGAAAACCATGTGTTTCTGGTAGCATATGGTCCAGGAATTAACATTGGTTACTTGTTTGATATGCATTGTTATTACAACTATCAATAAGAACACTTCGGATGGAGAAAATAATTGTAATGTGAAAACCAAGAAATTGATATTGAGTGGTAGCAACAAGCTAATGATATCATTTAATGAAGTAGAATTGCACACTTCATATTTAACTAAACTGATTTTCTTGTGCCCTTTTGGCTTTTTTACTTCTGCCACCGGTACCAGCTCTTTTAAAGCGCCCCAGAACTCCTCCCAATAACCCAGCTATGGACTATCAAACTGCAGATTCAGATCATGTACTGAAGAGAACAAGACCTTTTGGCATATCAGATGAAGTACAGTACTTGCATTTTATTTTCTGCTTAATCTTACTCAATTCTAACATGAAAGTTTGAATCTTGTTATTAGACTTAATTTCAGAGTGGTAATGTGTCAAATAAGAATTAGCTATGTTGTTATAAGCTTTAGTGCATGTTTGAATTAGCACAATTTAAAAAATGGAAGTTTGAATCTTGTTAATTGTTACTATCTTGCTTTCTGTTTTTCCCTTTGATTTTGACTTTTTTTTTTTTATGTTTATGCCGATCAGTTAACGGTTGGATATTGATTCTTCAATTGTGAAATTAGGAAGAGAAAATTAAACTTGCATTTCAGAATTGCCTAGAGTATCCATTGTTTTGTGTTTTCGTACTTTGCTTCATTGCAACAAAGTTGCATCAACATTTTCCTTCATTTTTAAAACTAAAAACTGTTTTCAAAGTGTTTTTAGAGAAGCATTTTGTATATTACTTCATATTCAAACTGGGAAGTCGATTTCATAGCAAGTGTCTTTTGATGGTTCTTTTCAGAATTATTTTCATTGCACAGATTAGTAAGTTGCATTTATGTAGGGAATATAGATTTTTTCTTTACACTAGTTGGGAAGTGATAATTCATATAAATTTCTTTGGGCAGATTAGTGTTTTTATCCCAAGGCAGTTTGTGTGAATCTAGCTTTATACTCAAGTTTTATTTAAAAAATTTCTTTATTAAAAAATTGTGTCTTGCTATCTAAGGCAGTCTGTTTTTCAATTTTAAATTCTTAGGGTTTCCTCTTCACATCTTCAGATGTAGCATGTACTGTCTGACTCGAGTATTGGTTCGTTGTATATAACTGAGCCCTGTTTATATATATTTTTTCGCAGGTCAATAATCTACCAGTAAATCTGCTTCCTGTTGGATACTCAAGCCAGAGCCATGGTCAGAGTTCCTATTCCTCTGATGACTTGCCCAAGACTGCTGTGTTGACTCTCAACCAAGGTTCAAATGTCAAAAGTATGGACTTCCATCCACTTCAGCAAATTCTCCTTCTTGGTAAGCCTATTTCTGTGTGAATATTTTAAACTTCTTAATAGTTTCTTACATTCTATATATTTCCCCAATTGACTTTATTTACTTATATATTTATTTTTATGTTGACGGTTAGTTGGAACAAACATGGGCGATGTTATGGTGTGGGACATAGGTAGTCGTGAAAGGATTGCTCATAGAAATTTTAAGGTTTGGGAACTTGGAGTCTGCTCAGTGGCTTTACAGGCATGAATCTCTAAATGCTTATTTAATATTTACTGCTTGTTTTTTAAGATACCTTGTCACACGGTGATTATTAATTCCTTAATTCTTATGCAGGCATCCCTTTCCAATGAGTACACAGCCTCAGTTAATCGTGTGGTGTGGAGTCCTGATGGAACACTTTGCAGTATGTTCTACCAAGTTTATTCTCCTGTGTTTTGCTCTCATATTCACTGAATATTTCTTGGTGATACTTTTGCCTTATACAAATTTGTAAGGAGTTCTAAAGTTTTCTTTATCCTTTTTGACACTTCAGGTGTTGCTTATTCTAAACATATTGTCCACATATATTCCTATCATGGTGGGGATGATCTGAGAAACCACCTAGAGGTTTGTCTGTTTAAAGTTCATAGATTTTCTACGAGATCATTCTTTGTCTATTATTTAAATTACAGCTTTCCATTATCTCCTATCCATGCATTGAATCCGAAAATTATCTTGATATATTTTTGTGGCGCAGATTGAGGCTCATGCTGGGAGTGTCAATGATCTTGCCTTTTCTTATCCAAATAAACAGCTTTGTGTTGTAACATGTGGAGATGATAGGGTCATCAAGGTTGGTTTACCATGCATATTTAATGGATCTAAACAAAACCAAAAAACATTTTTAAAAGTTTAAGGTTTACAGGTATGGGATGCAGTCACCGGTGCAAAGCAATATACTTTTGAGGGTCATGAAGCGCCTGTATATTCTGTATGCCCTCATCACAAAGAAAATATTCAGGTAATACTTTATATCCGTGTATGAATATTCATCAGATGTCTAAACTGTGAGGAACTGCAAAAGAAAAAATAGATAAGAAAAAATAAATTTTGTACAAGAAACAGTGAAACAAGCACAAAAAGAGAAATTACGCAGTTACTTTTGAAATAGCAATCTTGCTAAAATTCCAGAATGTGCAAGGGATAGGCAAAGTCTTGTGTGTCATCAATCAATTAGTCAGCCTTTGTACATTTATGACATAGGTTTTGTGTATCTATGTTCATTCCATCTGTTGTGGATGATGCGTGTATTGTCACATACTTTATTTAGTCCATGTCATCAGAGTGTGGATAAGCTTTGAAAATGTGGATAGTAAATACTTTTTGTTTTACACGTGTGCTTGACTACGTGCAAATTTTTGTTTCCAACATATATTTTTCTTGCTGAACTTGGGTTTTGTAAGTACTTGTGTGTGTGTTTTATATTTTATTTTATTTTGGGGGGACAAATGGAATCACTAGAGGAATCCTCTATTTGGATAAAATGTCAACAATCCAACATAATAAGCAAAGTGTGATTTACAAGCTCTATTCATGTAATAAATTGTGGTGTATATGTGAACTCCGATTATCCATTTAGTGGTTATGCCTGGTCAATAACTGTAATATGGAGAGTATATTTTTATCTTGAAGCTTGTCCTCGTAGATCATGGATACCTTTGAGGTCGAGAAGAAAATAATATTCTTTTCATTCTAATTGATTTTTGTTCACATATCATCATGCTTGTTCTCTTATAAAATTTCCAACTATGTTCTGATTTGGCTGGCCAGTTCATCTTCTCAACTGCAACTGATGGAAAAATAAAGGCATGGCTGTATGATAACATGGGATCTAGGGTTGACTATGATGCACCTGGCCATTCAACTACCACAATGTCATATAGTGCTGATGGAACAAGGTTCTCACAAACTTTTTGTTTCCTTTTAGCTCTCTTTTTTTGTTTAGTGCGTGAAATTGTGATTTAAATATTTTTACTATCCATATATGGTTCATAGATTGTTTTCGTGCGGCACAAATAAAGAAGGGGATTCATTTCTAGTGGAATGGAATGAAAGTGAAGGAGCCGTGAAGCGTACATATCACGGTCTTGGGAAGAGACCCGTAGGTGTTGTACAATTTGATACCACCAAGAATAGGTTCTTAGCTGCTGGTGACGAGTTTACGATCAAATTCTGGGACATGGATAACACAAGCTTGTTGACAAGTATTGATGCAGATGGTGGATTACTGGTAATTATTGGTTTGGCTTATTGTTTTGTTTTCTGATGATGATGATGATAACTTCATTATAAAGTAATACATATATTTGAAACCTGCAGGCTTCTCCATGTATTAGATTTAACAAGGAAGGAATACTATTGGCTGTCTCAACAAGTGACAATGGAGTTAAAATTTTAGCAAATGCAGAAGGTATTAGACTGCTCCGGACTGTGGAGAATCGTACATTTGATGCTTCCAGAGTTGCTTCTGCAGCTGCCGTGAAGGTAAATATATTCAAATATAGCTTAAAGTTAATCTACTGCAAGTGCACCTTTTGAATCCTCCATGTTAATTCAGGCACCTACTATTGGCACTTTTCCTTCTACCAATGCTTCTGTTGGAACAAGCCTTGCTGATAGAACTCCTCCAGTAGCAGCCATGGTTGGGCTTGTGAGTTTCTCCACATATCTATAGCTAATCTGTCAATGAATGTGGATTACATTTTTCTGGGGTTGTATTTAATCATGCACTACTCTTTTATTTGTAGAATAATGATTCTCGAAGTTTAGCTGATGTCAAACCCAGAATAGTTGATGAAGCTGTGGAAAAATCTAGGATATGGAAGCTAACAGAAATTAACGAACCGTCACAATGCCGTTCCTTGAAACTCCCTGATGGTTTATCATCAATGAGGGTATGGAAGCTAAATTTTTATATGTTCTTCATTTTCTTTTGGCATGTGAAGCTGTTGTATATGTGTTTTATTCACATCAATGCATGCGTGCTCCGCTTCCCTATTGAATTACAACTTCAGCAAAATAATTGCCTTATTCAATATATAAATAACCTGTTATGTTACACATGCTGTACATGTGGAGTGTATGGCATACAATATTTTGCCTATAGAATATCACTTTTGCATATCACATGTTCAATTTCTATTCTACTTGGATATTTCCCTTCCATTTTTTATTTTTTTACATTTCAATTTTGAAACTGACTCAGAAAATGGTACATGGTCCTATTATTTTTTTCACACATGTCAATGGCTGGTACTGGACAGTTTCTTATTATGTAGCCATTATAAACAAATGTGAATTTTTAGGAGAAATAGAAGTATGATATGGAAGGAAATTGTTTATTTGTAGTCGTTATAAACAAATGTGAACTATCGGTGTTCGACAGCTTGAATGTTTTTAGAAACTTTAGTATCTTTGAACTGTTAAATATTGTTTCAGGTTTCTAGGTTAATTTATACAAACCAAGGGGTTGCAATTTTAGCTTTGGCAGCAAATGCTGTTCACAAGCTTTGGAAATGGCAGAAAAATGACCGTAACACTTCAGGCAAGGTAATGAAGTATCTCTAATACATGGTTGTATTTAGATTACAGGTTAATGTCATAAGATTGTTCTCAACAATAACTTATCATGCAGGCCACTGCTAGCCTTCAACCACAACTATGGCAACCATCTAGTGGAATATTGATGACTAACGATATAGGTGATACTAACCCAGAGGATGCTGTGTCATGTTTTGCGCTTTCCAAGAATGACTCGTATGTTATGTCTGCTTCCGGAGGAAAAATTTCCTTGTTCAATATGATGACATTCAAGGTATGTGACTTCTTCTGTCTATTTTCTAATTAACGTATCGACTAACTGGAAGAATTATTCAACCGTAGGTTTCATTCATATTCATAGGCTTGTTACTAATTCTTTTTTGTTGAAAATTTTAATTTACTGGTTTTTATTTCTGATCATTTAATAGGGAGCTTAAATCAATATTAATCTAGTGTTGTCAAAGGCTAGTAGCATCAGGTTCATTTGGGTATCCAGTGTATAATTTCTTTTGGGGTTAAATGGGTACCCAGTATATCATTTAACTTTATACATGTCCATACCTCATTAAAATTGCTTGCATTCCATATTTGCGAGGCTTATAAATGCCATAGATTGGAGTCAAATAAAAGAGATTGAATTTAGTATGGAGTTGTAACTAAGACAAATAGAAATCCGCAACTTGGTTGCATCAGTTGGGTGAAATTAGTTTGGAGGCCAACATGTTTTCTTTTGCTTTGTTTCTATTTTTGTTTCACACCTTAATCGTTCTACGTTTTTGGTAGTTCCTATCTTGACCTTTGAGCTGCGTAGCCAAAATGGACAGACTCTTGAGAGACAATTGCAATTTCATTTAATTTTGATGATAGTATACAATCTACTAATTATTTGGCTAAGTAATTTAGATGGTAGTACACAACTTCATAGTTTATTGTAGTACATCCAGAATTTCTGCTGTTGCTATTATTATTATATATTAAACTACATTAATCTCTCTGAACCCTAACTGCAGACAATGACAACTTTCATGCCACCACCACCAGCTGCTACATTTCTTGCATTTCATCCTCAAGATAACAATATTATTGCTATTGGCATGGATGACTCTTCCATACAAATTTATAATGTTCGAGTGGATGAGGTATTACTAAGTTTCATAATTTGATGATTGTTTTTAGAAGATTGCATTAGCCTCTTATTTTTATTTTTTCTCCATGCCTAAATCTATCAGTTTAGTTCCGTATATTGATTCTTTTTTTTTGTGAAGATTTTGACTTTGAGCTTATAAAAAAATGTTTCCATGAAGGTCAAAACCAAGCTAAAAGGTCATCAGAAGAGAATCACTGGTCTTGCTTTTTCTCACGTTCTAAATGTTCTTGTATCATCTGGAGCTGACTCTCAGGTAAAGAATGTTAAACTACTAGCCTTTTACCCTATAGCGTTGCGTTGCCAAAAGCTAAAAGCCATCTTTAAGGAATAGTATTGTTTTTGTTTGCCTACATAGTCCAGATATTATCAACGCTCAAATAGGTTGTGTTTACCTTAGATTTTCTCATTGTTTGTCTATGTATATATGTGTGCATTAGTATCGGCCATTAGTTCTGTGCATTTGTTAGAATGACTCCTTTGTGGAAGTGTGATCATTAAGTTATTAACGATGTCTTTTGTGGATTTCATTATTAAGAAAGTGTTCATTGATTTCATGTCAAATAGTTGTGTGTATGGAGCACCGATGGATGGGAAAGGCAAGCAAGTAAATTCCTACAGATGCCAAATGGACGAGCACCAGCACCTCTTGCAGATACTCGTGTTCAATTTCATTTAGACCAGACACATTTACTGGCTGTGCATGAAACTCAAATAGCCATATATGAGGCCCCAAAATTGGAATGCCTAAAGCAGGTGTGCTGGTTTAAACTCGAATTTGAATTTATGTATAATTTTTACTTTGATCTGGTGGAGCACATTGTTTATTTAATCACCAGCTGTATCTAATTTCTGCATCTCAATGTGATATATATTTTAAGCCATGAAACTTGCTGATTCTAGAATTTTATTTTTGTAACGATCAGTTTGTGCCGCGGGAAGCTAGTGGTCCGATCACACATGCTACATATTCATGTGATAGTCAATCAATATATGTAAGCTTTGAAGATGGAAGTGTTGGTGTTCTTACTGCCTCAACGCTCAGATTAAGATGCAGAATAAATCAAACTGCTTATCTCCATCCCAACCCAAGGTGCGTTTTGTTATCAGAGGTGTACGAAAGATCTTTTGCTGTAATTCTATTTTCTCACATCTGAAAGAACTTCTTTTTGACAGCTTGAGAGTTTATCCTCTTGTGATCGCTGCACATCCCTCCGAATCCAATCAATTTGCATTAGGACTTACAGATGGTGGAGTACATGTACTTGAACCACTAGAGTCAGAAGGAAGGTGGGGCTCTCCACCTCCAACCGAGAACGGTGCTGGTCCTAGCACTCCTTCAGGTGCCTCAGTTTCAGAGCAACCCCAAAGGTGACAGTGCATTATGCAGTACTGTTTCTAAGGACCTTTGAGTGTGTATTTGATTGCTTATGGTCCCGCCCCCAGTGCCTTCATTCCTTTCGCAAGGGGAAGCTGTGGAACTTGTGCTTATAAGCTAGGATAAATCAATTGAACCAATCACCTTGTTAGTGGCTTCCTAATCTATTTCATCTCCAATGGGGTTAGTTGAGTATGGTTACTCATTTAGGATTATTACTGAAATGCATAGTGTAAATTCGGCTGGGGCGTTGCGGAGTGGAGGGTCATTGTCATTATTTTTAGGTTTTTCATTTTAGTTGGGTCTTATTTTATTTGTGTAGATTTTTTATATATATAGTGGACTATAGTCGTTATAGGTTCTTTTTTTCCCAACTAAAGTGAGCTACTCTGATATTCAGTTGTTTATTTATTATTTCTACCTTTGATGCAAGGAATCTTTTAAATATCTTACCAGTAGGTTTAAATGTTTCTGAGGAATCGAGGCTTCACCTGTTAAATGTTTCTGATTAGTAAAAATAATCAAAATTAACTCTGAATATCAAACTACTTGTGACCTGAGTTCTAACTTCTAACTAGCTTGGGTTCTTTTAACTATCTGGGCATGAGTTTGATATTTAAAGTTTTCTTTTATTATAATTTGAGACAATCATTAAATGTTTTTGAGATCTTTTTATGACTTAGTCATCGTAATTGTGCGCTGAGTATACCATTACCAGACAAGCACACTAGATTATGTTGAAGGCTGGGCTATATTGGTATAAATGCATTTTTGGTCATTTTATTTTTTAAAAAAAGTGAATTTTTTTAATGAAGTTTTTGTTCCACTGTTTAAAACTTTTTTGATTATTTTCTTTCATTCCACCTCTTTCTCCTTTTTTTTCATTTTTTTTCCTCCGCCAGTGACTTGGTTCTGTAACCGATTGAAGAAGAAATAGATGGTAAGGAGAAATAATTAACCGAGCGCTTTTTTACTTACCGAGGTGAATAGAGACTAACAGAGTGATTATTTCTCAAAAGCTGACGTGAAAAAAATATTGATATGCCACTTTGTAAGTGTAGAACAATACCAACAGGATGTGTGGAACTTTACCTTAAATTTTGTCCACTTATTAAACGCTTTTATCAGTTATATTTAGCATAAATGTGTAACCATTTTTTTACTCACATCACATGTATCAAATTTGATAGTTATTACTTATTGTATTTAGTTTTTTTGATTCATCTAAAAAAAGGTTACTTTTGTTTCTATGTAGGGGATCTTGGTTTGTTATTAGGACTCTTGCAAAATTTTGTGGTCCCTTTTTATAGATCTCTTTAAAGCTGAAAATGCATTAATTATTTTTTTCACAAAAACATTTCTAATTAAATGAAGTCAAATAAAAGATCAATTTTTTATTTTTTTTATGGAATTAAATATTCATTATATATATATATATATATATATATATATATATATATATATGGACAAAACTTACATGCATTTCCATACATGCATTTTTATGGAATTAAATGTAATTTTTTTATTAAAAATAATTTTCTTTTATTTTTTCAAAATGAAAAAACACAAATAACCACCTCTTTGTGAGTGGAAAAGTAAGAAATGCATCTATGAAAATGTATGTAAGTTTTGTCATATATATATATATATATATATATGATAATTACACATGAACAAAAGCTCAATTATTTTGCAAAAATGTTATTGACAAATTTTATTTTATTTTTTGGTCAAGTAGCCTAGCGGTTAGAAATTTCACCATTAAGGTGGATAAGTGGAATGACCGGGGATCAAACCCCGGCCCCTTACATATATATTGCAATGTCCATCCAATTGAGTCAAGCTTACGAGACATGTTATTAACAAATTTAATACAAATATTTTAATTATAATCTTTTTGTCGACAAATCTTATATATTTCCTTACAAAAAAATAATCTTATATATTTAAAAAGACAAAAATGATACTATTAACTAACCTACAAGCGTCAAAAATAAAAAATAAAACTAACCTACAAGATCCTATAAATGGAGACGGGGAATATTTAAGTTCACCATATCTAAGCACATTTTTTACTTTAGATATGGTGTTTGGAGAGTGTTATTACAATTGAATGTGATCAGTTAAATATCTGTGTCTGAACTTCAGAATCATTTAGTTAAAGAGCGGTACTAATCTGCTAATTATCAAGAAAATTTTATTTTATTCTTTGGTTTAAATTATCACGACAATTTATCTCACGCTTATAAAAAAAATGACAACTTATCTCACCAGAATTTTCAGTTAACAAATTATAGTGAAAGTTATTGTAAAAAAAAAATATATAGTTGAAAGTTCTTTTGATTTTGAACCGTCTAGAAGTTGATGCACTAACTAAAATATGTACTACTAGCAGACATAGTAATACCTCTGTCTCAACAAAAAGTTCTATTTAGAGTATGCGCAGTTAAATTATGTTAGGAAGGTTTTGCGAGAGATTTTGTAGGATTTGAAGTTTGAAAATTAGAGTTTAGTGTTTGACATTTGACGTTTGAAGATTTGAGTTTATGTTGTAGGGTTTGAAGGTTAAAATTCAGTGTTTGATGTTTAGAGTTTACAAGTTTGGGTTTGACATTTATAGATTTTGGATTTACGATTTGGGGTTTGAAGATTAGGGTTTAAGATTTAGACTTTGAAGGCTTAAAATTTGGTGTTTGGTGTTTGGGGTTTAAAATTTAGAGTTTAATTAGAGTTTAGCGCTTGACGTTTGAATATTATGGTTTAGGATATAAGGTTTGAAGATTTAAGATTTGGTGTTTAGAGTTTAAAAGTTATGGTTTGACATTTATAGTTCACGATTTGGGGTTTGAAGATTAGGGTTTAGCGTTTGAAGATTAGGGTTTAGGATTTAGGGTTTGAAGGTTTAAGATTTGATGTTTGGGGTTTAGGGTTTATAAGTTAGGGTTTAACCAATATAGATTTTGAGTTTACAATTTGGGGTTTGAAAATTAGGGTTTAACGTTTGGCGTTTAGGGTTTTAAGATTTAGTGTTTGGTGTTTAGGGTTTAAAAGTTAGGGTTTGACATTTACAGTTTGGGGTTTAAGATTTGGGGTTTGAAGATTAGGGTTTAACGTTTGGCTTTTGAATATTAGGGTTTAAGATTTAAGGTTTGAAGGTTTAAGATTTGGTGTTTAGGGTTTAAAATTTAGGGTTTGTCATTTATTGTTTGGGGTTTAAAAATTAAAGTTTATATTGTTGTACCCAAACCCTTAACTCTAAACCCCAAATTCAATTCCACAAATTCCAAACCCTAAATTTCAAACCCCAAATGCACAACCACAAAAAATGTAACTCTAAACTCGAAACCCCAAATCTAAAACTAGACCTCTGAAATCCAAATCACAAACTCCAAATCCGCAAGCTCCAATTATGTAACCCTAAATCTCATACTCTAAACTTAAACCATACACACAACTATAAAATCAAGCCCTAAAACCTAAACTCGAAACCCTAAATCCAATACAACAAACTCCAAACCCCAAAACTCTATCTCTAAACTCCAAACCTTAAATTTCAAACCTCGCTATTTCGTACTCAAGAAATTGTATCCTTCTCTCTTCCATCTTCTTCTCTGTCTCTCTCTAAAAAATAACTTAGTTAACCTTAATTTATTTATGTTTGGTTATAAATAGAACAAACAAGCATAATTGAAAATCAAAAGTAACAACCATTTAAGTTATCCTCTTTTCTATTTGCACAATATTTATTTGAAACTGGATTTCAATCTCTGTACTTCTAAATCTTTGTTTTTGGCCTTGAATTTCACATATTGTTAAATTTTGGTTCCATTTCAAAATTTTAATCCAAAAAATGATAATTTTCATGCCTAAAAGTGATGATTTTTTTGACTTAATTTAAAATGTAAAGAGAAAATAAATAAAACAAACCATTTTGTGATTAAAAATCCTCACTCGTGTACAATGGTCATTGTTTTTTGGTAAAAAAGTGGATTAAGACGTAAATTGCAATGTAAAACTTGAAAATTAAAATAACCTAGATTTTGAAATAAGGGACTAAAATTCGGTTTTAGGCAAAATAGGAGGAAAAAACAATTTATTTATTTTTCTTTTCAATACTATGTTATATATTAGAAATTTCTAATGCAATTTAGAGTGGTAAGTAATATTCGTTAGATATCCAGTTAGACACTTCAAACTTCAAAGAACTGGTTAGATACATAAAGTAAATTATCTCTTCTTAACTGAATTTTCTCGGTTAATCAAATAATTGAAACCTAAACACTTAAGAGTTTCATTCCTTCTGTTACATTGTGTCACATCAAACAAAATAGTAACATCAAATAAAAATTTGAGATCAATTTCAATTATCGTTAACATTGGACGGATTAACAAAAAAACTCTACAAAATGACAACTTTAAAAAAAAAAAAAAAAAACAGAGAAAGTAATGAAGTACTTCCTAGTTCCTACATTTCTTTTTAAGTGTCGCTTTTAGTCGGATTTAACATTTCTATTTAACTGTCGTTTTGATCTTTTAAGGGTGTAATTTGTCAATTATACCCATTATCAATTACTCTTATCTTTTCCAATAAAACTAATTGTTGCTATATATTTGAAAAAATATACATTAAATTTTTGTTTTGTTTTGTAGATAATATATTAAGTTTATTAGAAAGAAAAAATGTGTGCAAAAAAATAAGAATTTATCGGTGAATTAAGATGAGTATAATAGGAAGATAAGATTAAAAATTCCCTTCCTTATTTTGGTGTTACTATTCAAAAAAGACACTTTATTTGAAACGGAGGGAGTAATTAAAAAGCATCGGAAAACATAGGAAAGTGATAAAAGAATTAAACTTTTTTCCAAAAAATATACACACAACAAACAGACCTTTAACTGCAACTTCAGAAAAATTCATAGCAGAGGTTCATTTACTTTTCTTCCCATACCATTCTCAATTTTACAAAGCGAACTAGTATCAATGAGCAACCCCTATACGGGATTATATATCTCTCCCATACAATGCAAACAAGTTGCAATGGGAGCTGAAATGTAAGGCAGGCTAATTTTTCTGTGGCAGCTAAGTAGGTTACCATCATAATTTCGAATATGTATTTGAACTTTTAGCAAAGTTTATCAGTGCTTTCCCTCCAAAAATTAGACAAGGCCGTAAATTCGAATAGTGTTCTAGGCTAGGTTACAACTAATGCCGCCTTCGACCAGACTTTCTGTTTCTCTTGCTGTTGCCAGGAGAAGGTTGCTCGTGAGCAACTGGTAAGACTGTTCCCTCCTTTATTCCATTTGAATCTGACATCTTATCAATTGTTTTTTGGGCTTCTAGAAAAATTGTGATATCTCTTATCTGTTTGTATAGTTACTTAACCCATCAGAGAACAATAAAATTAGAAAGCTTTTATACAAAGAATTAATGAAGAAAATTGTAATACCTGTTCCTCCAAATCAAGTACCCTCTCATTCATCGATTTCACTGATGCAGCTTCCCTGAATGACCACACATATTTAAACATGTAATGAAAACATGGTCCAATAGTAGCCAAAGAAAAAAACAACTTTACTAACATCTTAAAAAGTTACTTGAGCATCTAACTTAAGTCCAAACGAATTGGTAGCTTAAGTGGTAATACCATTACCTCTCTTCAGCTTCTTTAAGCTTCTTTCGCCACATTTCTGAATTTTGTATGAGCTTCCTATTAACCTAAGGGCAGAATGAAGTGTCTAAATGGCAGAGTTCAAGCAAACACGGTAAAGAAAATGCATGAGAGAAGTTACCTCAGCAACTGCATTTCTTTCTTCAGTACACTTTTCTAGTTCATTTTGGATATCCAGCATTCCAGAAGTTGCAGCTTTCTCCACTGCTTCAGATATGGAGCTTTCTGCTTTACTTCTTGCTTCTATCAGTAAGGATTCATAATGCTAAAACAAAAATGGTATAAAGATAATCATATTTCACAAACGCACCAAAAGATCAACCAATTAGAGTATCATAGAAATTGTCACAAAGCCTTTCATCATAAGTGAAAGCAACCTGATACTGACAACCACACTAGAAATTACATCACCTCTAGTGACATTTAAGAAAATGGTAATTTTCGGCAGAGTTAATGAAATGAATAATCTATATTTTGTAAAACCTGAATTCAGAGTTTCATGTTTACAAAATCATTTTAATCCGTCAACGCAAAAGCTTCAAGAATGACAGAGTTAACTCACTTGTCTTTGAGTCTCCAACTGAGATGTAAGAAGGCGGTTGTATTCATCCACAATCTGTTCATGTCTATCAATTAATCAGTGAAAGAGCACGTGGAAGAAAGGAAAAAAAAAATTAAATTGGGAGCACAAGATACATCCATACAATTAATAACCATGAAACGATGTTGAACAGCATGTTATTGCTTATTTGACATTTCATATCACCCCATTTTATAGAATAACTATTTGAGGCTGTCTCTATGGCTATATGACAGTACAGGTATCGAGTGACTTGTATATAAAGCCCAATGTTAGTTATGCACCAAACAAAATCATACTACAAATGCACAATTTTTTGTTTCAGACTAATCTGTCCAAACTAGTGTGAACATAAAATAAAATTAAGAGTTCAATATGTGAGAAACAGAAAGCTCCACTCAAGTGAGCCTGTCACTATATGAGCAAGTAAAGATGTATCTACCATTGATTTAAAATTAAAGTGCATTGTAATGTTAAGTCTATGAAGCACGGATGCTCCTCGGATTAGGCGTGTGTGTCCGACACCGACACAACACCCGACACTTATGATTATATTGAATTATGTCATTTTCTCAAATTACTATCAGTGTTGACATGTCAGTGTCCGTGTCGTGTCCCGTGCTTCATACATGTTAACTTGTTAAGGTTAGCGACACATGTGCCATTAACTTGTTAAAGTTGAACTTGTTACGGTTAATGACATGAGAAACATACCGCTTCAACTTTACTGTTAAAGAAGGCCCCATTAACTTCTAAATCTTCATGGCATTCACATGTGCCACAATCCCCTTCAAGTGACATACAGCGTAAATGCATCTCTGATTTGCCATCAATTTTAGATTGGTCCTGATTCAGTCGATGGACATAATTGTCACCCACATAATCCCAAATTTGTTGTGTTCTAAAGTCAAGAGAATAGCAATGCTGAGTATCTTGCCAATGTCGAATAGCATGTCCTTCTTTATATCTAGATTAAAAAAGAACCACAGTATTAAAATCTTCTCGACAAAACAAACACATAACCAATCAAGGACAATAAATTGTGATTGTTTTGTTTAACATATTAATTAGGGGCTTTTGTACCAGTGGAAATTGAAGAACTGATACTAATATATTACCTTCCACATCCGACAAATCCACAAATCATACAAACCCAGACATCATCTAATGTTCCACATATAAAACAGGCTGGCTTCTCGTCCTGTTGTTGACAGAATCGGCAGACCTATAATATAAACATCACCAAGTTCTTAATAATACTAATCTCCATCGATACAATAATATTTCGACGTGCATTGCCAATAAAACCACCGTTTCTGGTAGTCAAGCACAGGAAATTTCAGTCAATGCAGCATTAAAAAATATAACTACTAAACAAATACTGACAAAGTGTTTGCGTTACAATTCAAACAAGATCACTCTATATGTAATCATCATTGCAGAGATGACACCCTAATTTCCGTCCTTGTTTTTAGAAAATAAAAATGAGCAACGAATGCTTGGATCCCAACTAAAAAATAATAATTAGGGGGGAAAACCCAATGGATTTTAATGTCTTGAATGTGCAATGATAAGTTAGCCTTGTTTGAAGTTGTTACCTTGACCGTGAGGAGGGGGATGCCAAAGGCTGGGCTAGTGATTGGAGTGAAATAAATGCATTTTGGCTTGTTTGGTTTGACAATACTTCACACCCAACAATAAGTAAACTATGTCTAAATAAATTTTGGAGAAGATAGTCTTCTTTCGTTTCTCAACAGTGAAGTAAGACTAAAGCTCACGAGCTTAATATACTAAGTTGGAGAGAATTGATAGGAGCTATTTTTTCCCATCGTCCATCTTGCACACTTGTACCTTTTATCTTGATACAAGAGTTTGAGCTTATTATCAAATTCTATTTGCTATAAAAAAAAAAATCTGATACCTTTACACCATTCATTTCGAACTCATTCTAATCTATCTAAAAGGAGGAGAATCAATCAATATATGTTAAATGCAAATTAACCTCGAGATAGTATCATAGTTAGCCAATATGACTCCTAAACAATTTGTGCGAGATGAATGACCAAGCTTCTCATGAAGAATCATTATCACTTGCCTAATACTCATGATGCTCCAAGAGCCTAAGTATTACAGGTCAAACTAACGTGTTACTGTTAGGACAAATAGAATTGCCTATACCAACCAAAATTTGAAGTGTAATAAAATGTTGAAACAGGATTTCATGGAATGGAGAACCTACATACCTGGCAAGACAAATATGTCCACTTTGAGACACAAGGGCATTGAAATGAATGGTCACAAAGTGTTGTAAGTATTCCACTAGTATCAGGGTCCAGTCTCTCTGGCATTCAAACAAAAAAAAATAGAAGACACATATCGCCATAAGCATCAACTCACACGATCATAATCACCTTAGACAAATTGAAGGCGGAAAAAAAGAGTCGCCAAGATCCAAGCAAACAGAGGATCACAAAAAAGATAAATGGAACTCACCCAGGCAAACAGGACAAGTTGGTATTTCTGTACAACCGGCCAGAGGGGTCCCAGCAACTTCTTCACATTCCGAGTACTCCACGGAAAGCAAAAACAAAATATGACATATCTCTGCCTACATTTGATCATCATTAAAAAAAGTGGAAGAGATAAGTAATAAGCAAGACCAACAAATTTGAAAAATGAAAAAGTTATTTATTAACTATTGAGGAAATGCACATAAATATTAGTCCCTAAATGTAAGTCTTCTATGAAGAAAAAAACTGTCCCTAAATATAAACTTCATTTCAAATCATTAGATATACTATTAATACTATTTTCTTGAAGGATAAGAAGTCAAAATTGAGTCCCGTAAGTACAACTCAGATGGATAAAGGCGGTGGGGATATTTGATACGTTGAAGGATAAAAAGTATTCCATCCATCTCATAAAAAGTGTCATTTGTACCTTTTTTTCCGTCTCAAAATAATTGTTACTTTAAAATACCAATGTTTTTCTAATAGTATACCCTTATTCGTTGAATTTTACTCCACTTATCTACTCGACTAACTACAATTAATAAGGGTGTTTTATCAAATGACACTAATTTTACCATTAAAATCAACACAACTAATCATTTTCTTAAGAACCGCACAACCTAAACAGAATAGTTGTTATAAGAAGTAGGGAATATTATTACTTACCTCACCAGGAGAAAATTTCTTGCCATTGAAATTGCTATGAAATGCATCAGCAGCAAGCTGATCATCAAACCTAATCAACACGCTATATCTATCTTCCATTCCATCATTCCTGCCCAATCAAAATGAAAAATCAGTATTAACATACAAATTAGGGTTTTCTTGCCAAAAAATACAGTGCCACTACAAATGTTACAGCAACATAATATAATAGAACTTCGCAAAATGAAATTGATAAAGTACTACCTGATGAAGAGAAGGTGATGAAGATGATCGAGGTGGTGTGGACCACAGAAACGAATGAAATCATCGAAGGAGAGGTAATTAGGAACAGCGACGATGAAAAGAAGAGAGGAAAGAGAATTGGAGTTTGGAAGAGATGACTGTGAAGCTCTTCGGAAGAGATGGAGAACGCCTCTTCGTTCGGTGAATTTAGGGTTTTGGGATTGTGGAGCTGAGAAGATGATTTCGGTATCGAGAGGGTTCTCGGCATCGACTGAGTGAACTCGGAGAAAGAACATCGTGACTCGTTCTTCTGATCGGAGAATATGAAGAGTTTGTGTCTAAATTGTGAAACTGAAAGAATTGAAGGACTGAATGTGTAAAAATCAAAATGTAATGTCGGTTTGGCTTTGGCGGGTTCTTTCTAACTATACTTTGGAGGTGTTCCTCTATTTATTACCGTATTTATTATGCTTTAATTGAAACTATCAATTAACTTATTTATTACTCCCTCCGTCCTAAATTATAAGGAAAAATAAAAAAATCACACTTATTAAAAAAATATAAAATATGATAATTTGAAATATGTTTTTTGTGGGTTTTCTTTGGAATAAGTTGCACGGAGAGATGTAAAAACAATTTTTATTGATTGTTTTTTATTGATAAAAGGGAGAGAGGGAAAATTAGATGCAATTTGCATTTAATTTTATGAGAGTATGGAAAAAACATTTTTGAAAATAATTTTTCCCCTTATAATTTGGGGCAAAAAAATGGAGTTTTTCCCTTATAATAAGAGACGGAGGGGGTATGCTTTAAAATGTTTGGATGGTCTATCTGGACCCCCAAATGATATTATCATCACCGCTGGATCTCTCACAATTGATAATCTTTTTGATAAGGTGAAAATTTTCTTATGAAAATGATTTTTAGGTAAAAACTCTGATAGTCCATACTCTTTTTACGAGTGAGAGTTGCAACCTCTCTTATGCTGGTCCAATAAAGCAAGGTGAGGATGCGGTGCCAGAATGTTGCTGGTTCATGTCCGCCCCGACTACATGATCATTTTGTTCAGTTTATGCATTCCGCAGGAGGCCCTCTTTTCTGTACCATTTGGGTGTTGTGGCATGAACGTAATTATAGAATTTTTAGATGACAGTTCATCAAATGCTAGACAAAGTCAAGGCTCATTCCCTCTGATGGATGAAAGCTTATAATGTAAACCTCGGTTTAACTTCTCATATGTGGTGGTCGAGCCCTTTTGTTTGTTTGGGCATTGACTAACTAAAGTTTTATTGATGTAAACGTTTGGTGTTCTGCTTGGCACGCCTTATGCTGCGCAGGACTATTGGTTTAATGAAATCCATTTTTGCTTGTTCAAAAAAAAAAAGTTAAACAAACCGTTCAAAATGTTAAAAAGCCATTGTGCAATATAAAAGGGTGTTAACACTCAATAGACTCAACATTATCTAAGTGATTAGGCCTAACTAATTAATAAGCTGTCCTCAAAATAAATTAGTTGAAAAAATTTGAGGTCAATTTTTAGAGCATCTTCGGCAGTCGGAATTTTGCACCAGTCCGCTAGTTTGGAGTGACAATATATGGAGTAGTTTGATAATGTGATCATTGAAGTTATGCTATGTGTGCCTTCACGAAGCAGTGTTATTTTAAAGTTGTTTTCAATTAAATAATAATGTTTTCATGAGGCAGTTTGAATAATAGGATGTTTTGAAATATGGTTTCTCTTTAGTTTTTTCTTTTATGTTTTCATCTTGTCTTCTCTTAACTATCCATTTATCTTTTTCTCTCCTTTCTGCACTTTTTTTTTTTTTTTTGTGAATCAACAACTGTTGAATTAGAAAAAAGAGAGAAGGTTGGACACAAATAGCAGGAAAGAATCTAAATCCTATGTTGTATTACCTTTTTTTCTTTTCAACTTAATATGTTAATGAGGTAAAATTGTGGAGATCCAATATAAATTCTTTAGAACTGTATCATTAAAGTAAAAAAAAAAAATAAGTGAATTACTTCAAAATTATGTGGTTTTAATGGAACTCACAAAATATTTTTGTGTTGGATTGATCATTGGATGTCCTCTTAGGAGCAATATTTTTTTTGTTGTCAAATTAAAAATTTGTAAAGCACTTTAAAAAGCAAATAAAATTGAATGTTAGTGACTCTTGACTGGGCAATTTCTTTATGAAAAGAGAACTACTATTTTATTTTTATTTTTGAAAAGAAAAAGAGAACAAACTATTGATGATTGTCCACAATTCTTATTTTTAGAATAATTGTTCAAAAGATCATCATAAAAAGGTCATAATTTTAATAACTTATTTTATTACAAATAAAAAATATCATAAAGTTTAATAATACAGATTTTTTTTATAAAAATTAATTTAAAATTAAAAAGTTCCACGCTTGATATAAATTTTAATATAATTTTTTGAATAAATCATACCAATTTAAAAGTTTAATTTATATTGTCAAAAAAATAATAATTTTGATTAGCACATGCAAAAAGTTAAATACTATCACTTTTCATCACAAGAATCTTGATTTTTAGCGTAAAGAAAGGGACACTAAATTTTTTGGTTAAAAAAAGGGACACTAAATTAGTAAATTACTGTTATTATTACACAAAAATGATGTTATTGTAATCTACCAAAAAAATGATGTTATTGTAAAAAAAAATATACACAAAATAACTTTTGTCAAAAAAAGTTTAACTTTTAACTTGTGTAAAAAAAAAAAGTTTAACTTTTAACTTCACTATGAGTTCTTTTAAAATCAACATTTAACTATGCGTTTTGTTTGTAAAAAAATGATTTTGATAACATAAATAAACTATAATCAATAATTATTGAGTAAATCGTCAAATTGGTCTCTGACTTTGTAACTCACTCTCAAATAAGTCTCTGACTCTTCAATATCTCAAATTAGTCCATGTCTCTGTCAAACGTTTCTCAAATTGGTCGCTCCATTAACTTCTGTTTGTTGACTCCGTTAACTCTGTTGACGTGGACCGTCAAATTGGTAACTTATAACATTTTTTAGTTAACGGATGGACCCATTTGAAAAACATTTGACAGAGGCAGGGACTAATTTGAGATATTGAAGAGTTAGAGACCTATTTCAGAATGAGTTACAGAGTCAGAAACCAATTTGACAGTTTACTCAATAATTATTCATATTATAAACTAAACTCGAATTACAATTTGTTAAAAGTAAGCATGTGGGCAAACAATGTGAGCAAGAGAGCAATGTCATGTTACGTAGAGCCGACCGCGTCCGATGTTATGTTTAGATGATGTGTGCAATGCATTGTTCCTTCTTTTCTTTTTCTCTTTCAATTATAAAAATCAAACAAAAAATCTATCAATCTAAATTGGATTTTCCGTTCATTACGCGTTTTGCATAATCTCTTCTTTGTCTTCTTCTTTTTCTTCTTCACTTTTTCTCATTAAAAATTATCATTACAACTTATAACACACTCATCAACACTTGTTCACTTCATCTTCATCTCATCAAAACCATATCTTCACACTTTCTTTGATTTCATCATTCCAAAATCTCTCTCAATTTCAATTCAAAAACAATAAAACAAACCAAATCAAACACACCCTTTTGCTTGATTCTTCAAAATGGCATCATCAACATCAAGCACAATCCGCAAAGCAATTGGTGTAATGAAGGATCAAACGAGCATCAGCATAGCAAAAGTAGCTGGAAATTTAGCTCCTGACCTTGAAGTTTTGGTTGTTAAAGCAACAAGCCATGAAGAAGTTCCAGCTGATGATAAATACGTAAGAGAAATTCTCAATTTTACATCTTTTTCTAAAGGCTATGTTAATGCTAGTTTAATCTCAATTTCAAAAAGATTAGCGAAAACTCGTGATTGGATTGTTGCTGTTAAATCACTTATGCTTGTTCATAGACTTTTAGTTGATGGGCACCCTTCATTTGAGGATGAAATTGTTCATGCCACTCGTGGTGGAATCAGGGTTCTTAATATGGGTGATTTTAGAGATGAGGCTCATTCTAATTCTTGGGATCATGCTGGTTTTGTTAGGGTTTATGCAATGTATCTTGATGAAAAGGTTGAGTTTTTGGTTTATCAGAGGAAATTGAAAGGTGTTGGATTTGGGAATGTTGTTGAATCTGGTGATGGTGAATTGGGTTCTGTGAAGAAAAATGAGGTTACCCCTGTGAGGGAAATGAGAGATGAGAGGGTTTTGGACAGGTTGAAGCATTTGCTTCAAATTCTCGACCGTGTATTAGGTTGTAAACCGAGTGGTGCTGCTAAGAATAATCGGCTAGTGTTGGTTGCGGTTTACCAGATTGTGAGGGATAGTTTTAAGGTATATGTAGAAATTTGTGATGTGTTGGGTGTGTTGATGGATAGGTTTATGGAAATGGAGTATACACATTGTGTAAAAGCCTTTGAATTTTATGTTAGTGCTTCTAAGATGATGGATGAATTGGCTGGTTTCTATGGTTGGTGTAAGGATATGGGAATTGCAAGATCTTCTGAGTACCCTGAAGTGCAGAAAATCACTGATAACCTTTTAGGGACACTTGAGGGTTTCTTGAAGGGAATGAGTGATAGAACAAAGAGTCCTGAGATGAAGTTAGACATTAAGGTAATAACTTTGAAAGAACAAGAGCCAGAGCCAGGTTACAATGAGCTGAAGGCTCTTCCGGCACCTGAGACGAAGAATTTAACACCTCGACCACAACCACCTACTGTGGCTCCCGTGCCTAAAGAAGTTCCTCATGTTCAACAAGAGACAGGTGAATTAGTGAACTTAAGAGATGCTGCTGTTTCGGCTGATGAACAAGGCAATAAACTTGCATTAGCATTGTTTTCCGGAGTTTCAAATGTTAGGACAGAAGGTTCGTGGGAAGAGTTTAGTTCATCCGAGGTGACTTCAGCGTGGCAGACACCGGCAGCTGAAATTGGGAAAGCGGATTGGGAATTGGCATTGGTGGAAACTAGTAGTAATCTGTCAAAACAGAAGGCTGATTTGGGAGGTGGTTTTGATTCACTTGTACTGAATGGAATGTATGATCAAGGTGCAGTGAGACAACATGTGAACACAACTCAAGTGAGTGGTGGAAGTGCTAGTAGCGTGGCATTGCCGGGAACCGGTAAAAATGTGACACCAATTCTTGCTTTACCTGCTCCGGATGGAACAATGCAAGCTGTAGGAACACAAGATCCATTTGCAGCATCACTGTCTGTGCCACCTCCTTCGTACGTACAAATAGCTGAAATGGAGAGGAAGCAACATTTGCTTGTTCAAGAGCAGCAACTATGGCAGCAATATGGGAGAGATGGAATGCAAGGTCAAGTTGGTTTAACAAGGGTTGGACAACAACCTATGATGACATTGACATATGGAATGCCACAATTTGGTGGGATTGGACAACATGGAGGCTATTACAATGCACCTTTTTGAAGTGAGGGACTTAAACTTTGTTATTGTTTGGAATATCAAAGTCTTTTTTTTTTTTTGTAGCAATTGGGATACTACATACATAGTTAATGATAAAAAAATGTTTTGAGACAAACAATTCAAGACAGGAGGAGTTTGGTTTAAGAAATTTGGTTCCTCTTAAATAAGTCTTAGTTTGTGTATCATATGAATATAAAAAAATGAAGGTTGTTAGAATATAGTTTTTACGTCAACTCGTTTTAGTTAAGTGGAATCGAAACTTAGATTCAACTCGTAAACTCGTAGAGTTTACCTCATATTAAAATAAAATATATAATATATATTTTAACTTATTTAATTTTGAATATAATCTGAAATTAATAATTTTATTTTTAATTTGGAAATTTAAGTGTTATGAATATTAATTAAAGAAAATATGACAAAATCAATATATTATTTATTTTAAATATTAGATAATTCACTTGATTGATTTTCTCTCATTTTCATTAGTTAAATATAACTATAGTCTGTAACTAACAAACAAAAATATGACTATAGTCATGCATTTCAATAAGAAATAACACAACAATTTGTAAAGAAATAAATAATATCTCTCGTTTTTGTTCACGTATTAAATATGACTCATTGAATCATGTATATCATGTGAAATTGAATATTATATATAATTGAAATACAAAGCATTGTATAATATAACCCATATTATATTGTTTTATTTGATTTTTAAGAAACCCCTATTATATTATGTATCTTTTTTTACAATATTTATGTATCTGTTATTTATCAAATAACTTATTATATTTAAATGTCCACAAATATATTTAGATGTCCACCTTTAAATCAAAATTGCTAGGTCAGATGTCATTCCATCTATCTACCAAAATAAATTTATTATATTTAAATTATTGCATAAATTTTTGCATTATTATATTATCAAAATATAATAATTACTTATTTGTTTTGTTTCTCATTTGTTTTCCTCTATTTGTATTGTTTTATTTATTTATTTATTTCTTTTTTTGCACACGTGCACAAAAATATGAGACATCTCCTATTATAAGCAAATATTCTCTTTTTAATATAATTGAATAATTTATATATCTGGTGTAAAATATAGACCAAATAGTGAATTATCCATCAATGATTTTTTACTTATAAAAAAAAAAAAACAGATAGAGTATACTATTAAAAAAAGAATCACAAGTGTAAATAATTGTTACTCCTATAATTATTAACACAAACTATTATAAAAAATTTAAGTGTCTCTCTATATATGATATTATATTTATTACTAATATGATAAAATTGAATTTTTGAATTGACTAAAAAAAATTTAACTTTTGAATCGGTAGGTGAAAACACGTGAGTTTAATGATTTTACTGATTTTATTTAGAGTAAATCGTGTAAACCATTTTGATTTTTAATTTTACTCAATAATTTTAGCTCCAATTTAACATGAAAATTATACATAAAAACGTATATAGTTTACGATTTAATTGTGTAAACCATTTTGACTTTTAATTTTACTCAAAATAATTTTAGCTCCAATCTCCTAATTCTCAACTAATCAGAATTGGAAATAATAGATTGACATGATTAAATAATTAAAGTAATTGAAAACTAGTTATTATTATTGATATCCTTCCGCAAGTTGTATAATCTGGATGAGAGATGCACATTTGGAAGCCTTCAATACTTAAGTCTTACACGTCCAGACATCACCTTCAGCACCAACAAACTCGCACAGTTCATGCAAAACCCGAGAACGGGACATTGTTCTGCACTCAAACAAGTGCTTTGGCGGGCTCTTGTGACAAAGAGTCTCCTTTGACCTTTCATGCAAATTTTCATTTGATGCTTTTATAGAAAAAAATCTTTGTAAAATTTTTTTATACAAAATTCTCTAACACTACAAAATCTATTTTTAAAAAAATCCAAAACAAACGGGGCTTTAATTTGATCAAGACATGTTATATTGAATCAAAAAAAAAAATCAAGAAAAAAAATAATAATAACAATAATATTGAGAGGAAAATAAAAACGATGAATCCATCCGTAAAAACAAAAAACAATCGATCCATACTTCTACTACCATCGACTTTCACCGATCTAGGATTGGTTTAACCAATTCTCATCAATTCTAAGATTAATAAACTATTTAGCAGTAAAAAGAACCAGACATCACACCAGTTCCTAATTCAATCAATCAAATGGTCAGATATTCCAATGTAAGGAAATTACTTTGTTCCCAAGATAAAATAAACTATACAAGTTCGTAAACTTATCCAACACGACTAAACACCTGTAAACATAGATCTATGCAACCATAACCAATGTGGAGTCCTATCACAACAGATAAATACAAATTAATCGGTTTGTTGCCTACAAAATTTTATATACGATCTACAATGGGATAACTACCTATGTGATTGCAATGTCAACTTTAGAAAGTCCATGCTGCAAACCATATGCAATCAAAGAGGACTGTGTTTCATAGAAGATTTTGGCATCTTGCTACCTGAAAGATTGCACGTCACCCTATGCCATTTCATTCACAGTGCCTTTTATACTTTTGCGCGACAATTTAGGCCATGAAAGCATCTGATCCGTTGCGACTAAAGAATGCAGACGGTACTGCAACAGCGAACAGTCTACAACTTTCTTTTCAGCCAGAGTTTTCAATTAACTGAATATAAATGAATAATTTGAATATATTTCAACAAGCCCTATACTTAGTCATAAGATGGATGTGAATCCATGCATAGATGCACCAACTTTCTTTGGTATTGCACAAAGTATTCGTCAACTGCAGTAACATCTTCATTCTCAGGATTTAAAGCATGCAAGTTTCGTATCCTATCATTAACGGATGAATTTGATTCATCATCAGTAATACCTAAGTCAGAAACAATCTCTGCATGGATTTCACGGCATGCAAGGATAAACAATGCAGCTGTGTCAGGTAGCTGAGCTTCGCGAAGAGCTGCCAATGCTTCTTGTAGTGCACCAGCGGCAACATACAAAATCAGAGCCCTGCATTGGGTCATTTGAGTTAAAATGGAGTGAGTAGTGGTAGAGTTAAAATAAAAAGAAAATAAAATCAGTGCTACCTCCAGATATTATGTTCACTGTGCAGGACGTATCCAGCCCATCTTTGCAACACTCTGCAAGAATACAAAATGTAGGAAGATCTCCTGGTCAAGATGGTATACAATATAAATAACCTTTGCACTCATACAAATGCAGGGACATAATCAAGTTGGAAAGTCATTTCAAAATGTAGAATGCTAAATGGTTGAAAAAATTGCACACATGCATTATGTCGTTAACCAAAAGGGAAAACTCAGATTCTTCAAAAAAATTAGACAACATGATAGTATATTAGAAATAGATATCTGAAGTATTGGCAAGGATTTATGTTTTGTTCATTCAACCAGAGACCACAGGTTGTTCTTCAAATGGCAGATGAGATTATGACATAAAATGAATGTTACGTTCATCCCCACTCATAGATTAAAAAATTATAGTTAATATGGAGAAAAACATTTGTTATCAATAAAGAGTATGAACCTTGCATAATCCGATCCCTTTAAGTGAGTAGCAGCTAAGGTTGAAGCATCTGACCAGCATCCAGCATCTTGTAGCTGTGTAGGATATGACAATACACTTCTCTAAGAAATTCAATCATATCATATTGATGACATTTCTGTCAATTTTTTAAATTTCTGAAAACATCCAGAAAGTTTCCACTTTTGATATAATTTCCAAAAAGTTTCTGAATTGAACATGCCCTAGAAAAAAGCATTTCTAAGCGAAGTAGTAAGGAAGGCCATTTTACATAATTTCCTTGACATAACTTTAAATTCAAAATCACCAAGAGACCATCAAATATCCAGGCTCTTGTTTACAACTTTTAAAAGATAAACAACAAACTATGACCATTCAAGGGAACTTCAAAATTGTTTGGATCTGGTTGGATGTGTTTGTAAATGCAGCCTAACCTGAGAACATGCTTCTTGATATCTTCCAACTGCACAAAGAAGATGGGTGCCAGAGAGTGACCTGTCAGCTCTCACCATGTTGGCTGCAACTACCTAATAAATATATCTCATATTAATATTAATACATGAAATATTTTTTTGAACACTAAACATAATTTGTATTTTTATGTCTAAACACACATTTCCCAGTTAAACTCACCTTCACTGCAAGCTCATGAAGAGATCTTGAAACAGCAGAAGAGAGAGCTACTGCACGAAGCGCATTGACATAGAAGTAAGAACTCTCTGGAGGTGTAGAAAGCAATAAACTAACTGCAGCTTCTAGATTTCCAACTGATACAAGTCTGATAGCACCAGATTCAAAAGGAATTGCAAGTGAGTAAATAACTAGAAAAGTAATAATTCCACTCAAAGTATTAAAAGAAAACAAACTTCAAAATGTTTTGACACAGAAGTGTGAGACCTAATGCAATGCCTTGCACGTTATAATTTCAAATACAGTACAGCAATTAAAAAATCAACAGATTTGTACTAACAACTAGAGTTTGTCAACAGATTGACCTAAATATTTTCCGAGCTAAAGATGGCAAGCTAAGCCATATAATATCAACAAAATGATAGAAAAAATTATTATTTACTTACTCATGTACCCGTTTCTGCATATCCTCTTCATCTTCTAATTTGTCATGCCAAGAAATACGCTCACTTGCACTTTTCCACAACTCTTCTTGATCAAAAGCCATCAACCTTTGTTGACCTTGACTCTGCTAACCCAAAAGCAAAACTCACTAAGAAGAATTTGAAACTCAGCATTAACAGGAACTGTTTAAACAATTGGAATGTTCGACACTAAAAAGGTTGTCAAAATCGGGATCTCACCAAAGATCGTTTGGGTATAGAAAGATCGTAAATCGTAGGATCGTAAGATCCCACCAAATAGGCAAAATTATATAAATAACTTAAAAAATATAACATTTACATAATTATCCTAAATAAAAAGTAATTCTTAATGATTTAATCATAAAGATGAGAGAGAGTTTGACCTAAACATAAGTTATAATAGCAATTTTTATTATTTATTAATTCCCATCACTGAATAATAATTGCAAAGATGAGAAATTACCAAGTTAGGAAGTAATTCCCAATTAAAACCCACCCACTCAGTTTGGGAAATGATGATTTTCTTTTGAAATAATTGTGCATTTAATTTTAATTTCCTAAACCGTCCAAAAAAATCTCTCTTTGAAATGAAAAACGGATCGCTTATTCATTTATGAGTTGAAACGGTGCGATTTTGACGGGTCAAAAACGGGTCGCCCGGGTCAAAACGATGCGAATCTGGATCAAAACAGTGCGCGATAGATCGCTGATCCCACGAGTATACGATCTTCCTCTGCGCTCTCACCGCTCCGGCCTCTCCGGCGATTTTCGTTCCGCTCCGGCACGGTGGGTGAAGAAAAACTCGTGAGATCGTACGATCTCAGGAGTTAGATCGCGCGTTTAACAACCTTGCTACAAACAATGAATCTCTCACCATTCCTTCAGTTGGTTTTCCCTTTGATGATATCCTAGACAGTAAAGATCTTTCATCAGCTTCAGAGACAGCCTCTGTTGTAGGCCCTTTTGATGGTGGCTTTCTCGATGACTTGGTAATAAAATGTTTAAGCGCTTGAGGAAGCTGTAGCCAAAACAGAGCTTCTGAGGATTCACCAAATACTGTAGCTGCAAAAGCAAACCTTGCAGCACAGCCTTTATCGACAATACTAGCATACAACTTGGCTCTCTCGTCGTCAAGCATGCAACCTTAAAAATAGAAATTTTGGTAGTGTTTTAATACCAAAAGTATGTAATCTTAAGTGGAAAAATTCTCATAATAGAAACTCTGGATAACAAAATAAAACCTTCTTTTCGATATGGTTCCAATACTTTCAGAAGCATCTCTGGCACCACAGAGTCTCCAAGAGGTGGTACATTGATCATGTATGTGCGAAGATCCCCCGTTGGTGTAGGAGCTCCTGGAATTAAGTGAGGCCTTTTTTCTAAGGTCGTACTACAAGTATTAAACCAAGAGGGTTTAACGCCCAATTGCAAAATCATTTGCAGTGCCTGCAGATATTTAATGAAACACTATAAATAAATAAATAAAGAGCTGAATATAAGTATAATTTATTTATTTATTCAAGAGTAGTAATTACTCCCTCCAATTCATTATAACTGTCATGTTAAGAATATTTCTTCTTTTCAAATTATTTGTTACTTTAGAATACAAAGACAGTTTTCGTTTTTCTACTAACCCTCATTTTATTATAAGGGTCATGTTAACGTGTGTCCTAAGGGCACATGTTAAGATACCTTAAAATAGAAATTATGCATTTAATGATGCAAGAAATTTAATGTTGGAGAAATAAGATACACAAACACTTTCAATAAATACTTTCTAAATTTACTTTCTTAACATGTGCCCTTAAGGCACATGTTAACATTCTCCTTATTATAATAGTGTATCTACCAAACTAGTCTAGAGCTCCTATTTTAAATGTCTCCAATTAATGCAACGTTTTATTTTTATCATTTATGAGTATTTTAGTCTTAACACATTAATTTACCATAGAAATTAGCATCACTAGTCATTTTGTTAAAAAGTGTGATTGCCTTAAACAACACTTATAATGAAATATAGGGAATAGTAAAAAAATTCCAAGTGTTTTAGGAAAGGGAAAACAAAAGTGGATTGTAAACTAAAGAGTGAAAGCTTGTTTCATCACAAAGGAAAGGGGAAAATTCAATCCATTTCCCAGTAAAAAGCTTGTTTAAGATCAAACGAAATAGATGATAAATTCAAAACAACTCAGACTTCATAAAATCAGTCTATTTCATTTATTTAAAACTTCCGTGTTACTTGCATCTGTTACCACTTACCACACAAAATCTATTGTTACAATCGTATCAAATTGAGGCCAAGGCACAACAGGTTTTCGACAAACCTCCATATAGAGGTTATGGAATTGTGGGTTTTGAATGGCGGGACCTGACAACAGTGTTGGTAGGTTGAAAGCCAGGAAAAGGGTGCCGCCGGCCATGACCGAACCTAAAACCAACATGGCCCATAAAAATCCCTAAAGACTTACACTTTCAACCACCAGTAGCCTCATGAAAGCCTGCCTCATTCTCCTTCGGAACTCTTAAGCCTCAAACTTCCATCTCCTTCAAACTAACCTCCTCTCTCATTCTCTTCATTATCTTAAAAAATAAAAAACCGCTCTTCTGTTACTTCCTTATCTGTGTCATTCTCTTCTCTTTTTCCCTCCACTAGTCCACTTTTTATTTGAGCATTTCATTATTTTCATTCTGTTCTCATGGTGGTTCTGTTTTTGTTCAACTAGTCCACTTTTGATTTGAGTATATCAAACTTACTATCCTTTTGTTTCTCCATTTCTGTTAAATTCTTTTTTTAATCATACTCTGCAGATTTTTTGGTATATTTGTGTATGGGTGTGTGTTTATTATGGCTGCCATGCTTACGCATACACCATAGGTTGCAACACCACCATATCTTATGGTGGAATTTTGACTTTCCACCATGAACTACCATCCACCATTGATAGTCGGCAGTAGACAATGAGAAATTACAATATTTCGCTAGTTTAGTAAAATCGATAAATTTAATGTGGCATATTACCAATGCATGTGGTGAAGGGAGTAGTATGGGACAACATATAGGCATTGCACGGAATCTCTCCTTTGTTTTTCCGATGTGGTGTGCTGAACCAAGTCGTTTGTCATTTCTGCATGAAAAGAAAAGTATGACATTCATAAAGTCAGTCCGGTATAAGAAATTCCCAAAATTGGAACAACTATAATTAGCCACGTGTCATCTATATAATAAGACTTGGTGATTGATTCACCTTGAATCTCCATCGGAAGATTCAACTCTAAAATGTTAGAAAAAAATGAAATAATATCCATGGATGTTGCACTTTGTTGAGCTTAAAAAGTAACTCCACATGAAAAGGAATATTTAAAAAACATTAAACTTTCTAATCTCTTATATATTCCAGGAAGCTCCACGTCCAAGACAAAGTTCTTCCTACATACCTCTCCCTTCCCCTTTGGTATGTAACATATGTATGCATCAAGTGAGATTGAGAGGAGCAATCTTAATAATACATATATGGTCAAATATTCTCCTCTCACTTGATCCATCCTCTTGATACACACATAAAAAAATCTATAAATTAATAATGTTGGGGACCATGAAATTTTATTAATTTAGAGGGGTATTAAATAATTGTGTTGGTCGTAGATAATTGTGCATCCTATCCAAGAAATGTTGAAGGGCTGCAAAATGTTGAGAAGACCTACAGAGGCACAGGCAAGGGATGGAGGATAGTCCTATAGCTAGAGGTAAAGGATGACCAAAGAAAACTATAGGCCAGACCACTCAGAGAGATTTAAAGGTGATATCTTCAGACCTAACCTATTTCATCTGATCCCACCCAGTAGTTTTTTTTTTGGTTAAGTAGCCTAGTGGCTAGAAATTCCACCTTAAGATGAATAAGTGGAGTGTCCGGGGTTCGAACCTCGGCCTCTGCATATATAATGTGATGTCCCAACCAACTGAGCTAAGCTCACGGGGACAAAAAAAAAGAGGCTTAGTTGTTGTCAAAAGGACATAAACGAAGCAATATCAAGATGAATGTTTTCATAATTGCTAAAATCATTTCTCACCATCCAAAGTAGTCCAAGCCATAACAATACCATCTAGACCAATATATCTAGATAATAACAAAAATGAAGAAAGGAGCTGATCACTCTTGACTCTTTAGAGTAAATCGTGGCACTTACACATTAATATCAACAAGGCGAAAACTACCATCTGCTCCAGCAATGCAGAGTACCAATGGATCACTCTTATCAGTTCGCAAGGGCAACCAATCAAGTTCCAACACAAGGGTTCCAGGAAATTGAGGTTGCAAAAGTGAATTGGCCAAGGGGTCAGGTGAGTCCTGGAAAAAATATGTTTAGAATTACGATCGAATGATAAAAAATGGAAACTTGAAAAATCAGTTGCTTGCATAATATTATTCAATATCGCAGTGTTCGATCCCCAGTAGAAACCAAATTAATCAAAGTTCTGAACATGCTTATCATAAGAAGTTCAAATATTTACACAAAACGAGAAATAAAATAACTAAACTGCACTTACAATCCAGAAAATGTAAAATCATATCTTACCAAATCAAAAACAGAAAAGGTATTATCATAAAACAAAACGGCAATACGCCCCCGGCTATGGTCCCCTGGTACAAAAGGTGAGAATTTTATTCGACGAATTCCCTCTCTGTGAGTGTTGAAAGAGGAAGAATGTCCAGTTGTCACATCCCACCATCTTATGTTCCCCATTCTGTCTCCCATGACCTGAAAAACTGATTCAGTCAAAACCATCATCAATTTAAAACAAATTTGGGTTATCTCTGTGAGAGAGATGGAACCAGTTCTAAAGTAATAATGTATACCACATGGGGCAAGCGGTAGGCCATTGCAGTTATCAATCCATCTGATGATACAAAGGAAGAAGAAGGCCATTTTGGTCTGTGGACAATGCTAACTTTATCAGATAAAAGAAAAAAAACAAAGAATTGCATGGATGTGTATTGTATATTAAAGTAATATGTACATCTTAAACAAATAATTGATTATACTGATTACCATACCATGATAAAATAAAGGGTAAATATGTTTTTGTCCCATATAAAATTGGCAAAAGTTGATTTTAGTCCCTCTAAATTTTTTATTTATTTTAGTCCCTTAAGTTAACAAAAAGAGTATGCCCTTTAGTCCCTGAACTGAAGGACTAAAAGATAATAAAAATTTAGGAACTATAATCAAAATATCAAATATTATAAGAACAAAAAATATGTAACCCTAAAACAAAATAATTTCCTTGGCCTAAAATACCCTTATTGTAGTAGTTAAATAGAAAAAATTGCTTAACTAATGTATTGGTGGTTACCGATTAATAATGGGATTATGGGGGGAAAAAATAACACAGGCCTTAATATCATGAAGCGACAAATAATTTGAGACAAATCAATATTCTAAAAGAAAAAGATATACTAAGATGGAGGGAGTAAATCAGAGATTAACCCTTAATAATCGTAAAATCAATGATGATAAGGATTGAATAGCCGATAAATAGAAATTTAAATGTCAATATATCATTAAAAACCACCACTGCAGTAATGAACATTTTTCTCAATGGAAAAGAATTAACACCTGAAATCTCGAATTCTCCGACCATGCACTTCAAAAACTCCAAGTGCTCCATTCACCAAAGCAAATGCAAAACTTTCAGAAGTATCATCTTGTGATCCCTCTGCGCTTGACCCCTCTTCTAATAAATTAAAATTATTAATTAGCTTATATCTAATCTTAATAAAATGGTAAGGAACCCAATAAATTCTTAGCAACGATCACTATAATATTTAATCACTTAAAACAAATAACCCACTTGAATCTGATGGTTTAGATGCTTCATCTGAAGCCTCGGACGATTGATCCTTAGGAGGACGTGGAACTGTTGGAAGAGTCCATTCCAATACCGTAAAGGGAAGAGCTAATGATCTAAGCTACATAGAGATAGCAAGCATTATAAACATTCAGATAAAATAACAGTGTCAGCAAAAATATATAACACCTATACTACAATGTAGGACACTAAAATGTGGGACTTCAAAATAAAAAATAAAAAAGGCAAAGTCCATGCATCACTCGGGGAAAAAGAGTAGCTTGCATGAACCATATCCAACTTGCTGCAATCAAGAAGACAGATATAGAGAAAAACTAGATACGGGACCAAGTAATGGATGCCTCTATCAAGGACGTGGGAACGCTCAACTGTAATGCCGACTTAAAGGGCAAGATTTATCCTTGTTCATTTTTTAGAATACCATTAGATGATATGAAAAATGAAATTATCTTCTAATATCTCAATATTATCTTAGAATATATCTTAAGATTAGTTACCTACCTTTGAATATCTTAGAGATCTCTTTGAATTTGTTTCTTTACTTTTTAGTTACTATCATGATTTGTTTCCCTACTTGATTAGTAGTAGTATGGGAGCCAGTTCAAGTATAGTATAAATAGAGGTTAGTGATAAGTCTTTTGTTTCACCAATCGTATCAAATCATAGTAATAATTCAGAGTTTTCTTCCTTTCAAATTCATGAGACAACATCAATAAAGCATCATTCACGAGTTATTGCACTAAAGACCATATATACTTAATCCAATTATGGCACTACATAACATAACAGAAAATATTATTTAAAAATGAAAAACTTCAATAGCTGGGAGTTTCAAGTGCATCTACCATGATAGGATTCTTAGTCATTGCCCAAACCTCCACAGGTGCATCACGAAACAAAATTAGAAGATACCTGAAAATATTGTGGATATCAAACTACTGAAATCCATAATGTAATCACAACAATCTATTACAGCCAGGTGAAAGAAAAGCAAACAGCTCTGATAAACAGTGTTGGAGAGTAAAAATATGACAAATTCTGCCATAGAATAGAACCACCACCTTCAGAAAAGAAAAAAGCTTGTTTTTCCCTTGCAATCAACAAATAAGTTTTAGAATATCAGGAGGAGAGCAAATCTTCACGGCAAAATTACTAAACAATCAGAGTGGTGGATCTAAAAAGGAGATAAGATAGGTTGAGTTCCAACACACCCATCATCTGCAACTCAGATCACCAAATTCTACAAGACACCTCACCTCAGAAACATATCAACATCCTTTAAGATCCCAAAGGTTAGTATACACAACCCATAAATACTTGAACTAAAGTATGGTTAACTTCCATATAAACTCGCTTTCATTGAGCCACAAAATTCCATCTTGATAGTATAAACTTTTTATATGACTAAAGCCATGCCCATCAGGGCTTTCATGTTTTGTATGTACGCATCAGTATAGAAAAGAGAAAAACAGGCAACAAAAAAAAAAGATTCAGGAACCGAAGTAGTAATGAATTAATGATCATAACATAAATGTAGCTTTGAGATTCACCTTCCAGATGAAGATGTTCTCAACGCTCTTATTGGAGCACGTTCTGGCTTTTGCAAAACTCGGAACATCTTGTTAAGGCCACTTCGAAGGCAGGTCACAACTAGCTTGTTAATATATCCTCCAGATTTTTCATTAGCCTGAGTCCAAAAGCATATGTATAATGATGGAACAAGAAGCACAAATGCTTTCCAGAGGTATGAAATATGATGTAGGTAATAAGTGATATGCACAAATCATAAACTACAGAGAAACGAGCCCAACATAAAGAAACAAGCTGTGTAGGGACTAGGGAAATAAAATCCATAAACAAAAGTATCAAATTATATACCTGAGTATAAGAAAATGAAACCAGTCTGGAATTTCCTAGCCATCGTAGTCCCCTAACAATACCATTATGTACTGATAAACTTGATGTAACAGCATTGGCAGAAACATCAACAACATCTATTATCCCACTCTGTGTTCCCAAAGCAACCAGGGGAACAGCTGCTGCCGGATAATTTCCTCCACCTTCAAATAACATTAGCTCATTAATCAACACAGAAAACACAGTATGCATAATGACAATTTACATCTATAAAAATGTAGTACTAGATTTGAACAAATATATTAGTTGGTGGGAATGAACTAACGGGCAAGAGTAGCAGTCAGAGAAGGGGTTGGTACTGCCAGCATAGTCACTGTTGAAGAGAGAAGCTGAAGCTGTCCAACTAGGCTAATCTGCATCAGAAGGAAAAGGCAAGGATGTAAACATCGAAATTTTGAAACCGACACAGGAAATCTTAATAAGTGCTACCTAGCATTAGCATTTAGATGCAATTTTCTCGCATAGATAAACCAGGACGAAGATTAGCACAAAGATTATGAGTCAAATAATTAGAACTTGGGCTCCAAGCTCAGAATGTATGATCCTATTATCTACCTCTGAAAAAAGAACCCATTGGGGTGTTTGTTATAGTGCAAAACAAATGATAAAGAGCATGAAGGTTGTTACAATTTGGAAAATATTAAAATTTTGCTTCTTTCTTCATCTTGTTTATCATCTGGGAAGGTTGGGTAGACTGGCACTACTGCGGACATGTTTGTACAGATAAATAGCAATGCAGGCTGCATTACAATCCTTGCATGTGTAAGTGCAGATACATTTTATACGTGCATACGCACAACAGAGGATTCATACTTGAAGTATGTCCCAATTAAAATGCAAGTTGATTGTTCATCAATAAGTCAATAAGCTGAAGGTACTACACCCTTGTTTATTGATTTAATTGTAATTGCCCGTATAATGTGTTTCGACATGTTTAATATGAACTCCTGCAATTTATGTGTGTTGTTGTCTTCCTATCGGTATCCAAACCTGATGCAGAACTGATGCGGGCCGGTAGCACTATAACATATGGCATAATCTCCAGTTGGTAAAAATCTGGAGTTAACTGAAAAAATGGATATCCTTGGAAGTTGGAATGGGATTAATAACTGAAATATAAATTTACTTTTGTACATAGAGAGATCTTTCATAGGCATAATAAAACTTGATTAACCTGTGCAGTATCCTAATATATTATAATTCTCCAATATAGCCTAAACTAAGCTCAAAATTTTCAACAAGAAAACTATATTTATCATTGAACTACATTTTCCCTGCATTATGCAGCTCTCCTCCACTTGGAAAGAAAACTCAATCTTCACAGCATTTTCAGTTGATTGCAAATCTTCTATCCAAACCATGTATAAAATGCACTATAAATATTTGAAGAATTATAAAAAAAATTATGACTTGCTCTCCATATCTATCCAACGACACGAATACTTCACCAACTTGATTGACCAAACATAATGGAATTTAACTAGAACAGATATAACCTAATGAAATCAATGTATCTTGAATTGGAATCTTTTTGGCTTTATTTGACATTTACCAAGTGAGCAACCCCAATGCATTCATTTATTAGTTTCCTTAAAAGAAGTCATATCTTTCCTCCAATCCAGCTCATACAGTTTTATTAGCAGGTTCAATGACCAGAAAGGAGTTTCATCTTCTCCATCTTTAGTTTCATCTTTCAGACCACTTTTCAAAATATCCAAAGAATTGTGATCACCTTCCAGAATCTAAAAATAAGGATTGCCGCATATTCTCATTCCTTTAAAGCATGCATGCATTTTGCTTTATTTTAATACAAATTTTCTGTCATAGTGGAGTTGGAAATGGCTAGTATTTAGTTATGGGCAGGCAGACATAAATCCAATCTGCAAAGAAAATATGACAGATATTCAGCAGCTACTGAACCTACCTATCTTTCTCTTTTCCTTACTCTCCAATTTGCATCTGGTTATATTAACAAATTTGATTACAATTATTTCTCATTTTTCACATAGCAATCCCTTTTATGGGCATATTTTTACTTAACTGACACTTGGCAAATTTAATTATATGCCTGCCATAACTTCTCTAACCCGTATAGAATCTAAATAGTACTCTAGTTGTACTATCATTTAATGGTTTTCTAAGTTAGCCTTATAAAATCCCTATATATTAACTATATAAAATTTCATTAAATTATCAAGAATCAACCTATTATGGCGAACCCCTTTTATCTTGAATAAAAATACATTTAATATATTAATGTTTTGAAGCTTCCTAGCATCTGTATCAAACACCAAAAGAATAAAAAAAGGAAACAGGATATGGGGAACTTCAAAATTTGGTTTTGACTATCTGTTCTGCCTTTCCCAATTGATTGAATATCAGAAACAAAAGTTAGACAAGTAAAAACATTTTGAAGCTACATTTGATAGGAAATGTGGAACTTCAAAATTTGGTTGCAACTATTTGTTCCTTCTTAACAAATTGGTGGAATATATGAAGCAGTAGCAATTAAATATTATTCAAATACTAAGATCATGGACTACAAGCAGTGAATACAAATCAATTTTTTTATTATTAAATATTGTTAGAAAACATATTTAACATGTGTTTATTGTGTAAATAGCACTTGCTATTAATAAGGGATGTAATTAGGGATTTGACAGATGCTCCCTGCGTATTAAGAGAGATTCTTGGGATTATAAATACACTCATTGTGCAGTCATATGACACAAGACATTCCAGTGTAATATTTTATTTTTACATGGTATTTTTTTTCTTTGTTTATATAATTAAAAAATATATATCTGCAATAGCACGCTTGTCTATTTGCTAGCAAGGGCTTAAAATAAGACAAAACATGTAGGTAAACATTGAACTGCTTTTTTTTATTAATATAAAAATATAATACGCCATTAAATTTCTCTATTTTTTATTAATATGAAAATATAATATACCATTTATCCCTTCAATCTGTTATTCGTTCGCATTATCTCTCTTATTTAATTTATAGAGTGAAGATAACATATGAATAGGAACAAAAAAAACTTTTGAACTGTCAATTCGACGCAAATGGTGGGGTATAAATCAAAGCAAGTTTGTAAGTACAGTCTTACCTTCATTGAAATTTCTTCATGATTGAAGGTTGAGCTTGGCAAGTGGCTTTTATTATCATTGAGATTCTCCAGCGGCCTGCCTACATTTAGTTCCCGTCCACCAGCAAAAGATACCATAGTGTTAGAGTTGGCTCCATGTAATGCTGCTGTGGAATCATCATTGACCAAACCCAACTTCTTGTCATCCTTTTGAGTGTCAGCATTCACTTCAGCAGTCAAGAGCCAGTCCCATAATTTTCCATCATCGGATATGGAGATCAAATGTATCTTAGAAATAATGTGGGACTCGTCACAAAAGTCAAAAGGATTATCAAAATCCTCGTGAAGGTAAGGTGAACTAGGTATGCCAGAATAGTTCTTGCCAATGTTCTGGAGAGTGGTATCTGATTGGCATAAAATGACGGAAAGTATCGAAGGAGAAGGGACAGAGGTACCAACAGACGGCATTAACTCTTCCATCGAATACATAACGTGTGCTTGTTCCCCACTGTGATCAAATGCAGATAAGTATAACTCTTAGTTACAGAAACACACTTGCAAGTAAATCAGCAAGACACTGATTTCAGGAAATAAAGGGTCTAGAGAGGCAAAAAAGTGTGAGAGCAGAAATGTATGTGGCATCTACTGAGATGGATGCATAGATATTTTGGGCATTGTATACTTTATGTACATCCATGGCCCAACAGTGTTTTCAAAGGTCAAATGACATTAAAATTTAAAAATAATTAACAAAATGTTAAACAGAGCAATGCAAACCAATATTGTTACTGAAACAGCTCAAAAAAGCAAAATACACATTTAAACCATAGTTATTTATAAACAATCAAATGCTGCTAATCTGTATTAGAACTAGAGTTGCATGCGCCAAGGACTAATACCCTTCGAACACTTATAGAGAGCAAATGAAAAGTATAAAAACAATAGGAAGATGGAATCATTTACTCGTTTATCCCCTATAATACAATAAAGGAAGCAATCATCACAGAGATATGCATATACCATATCCTCCCCTAAACATTTGCTCATTTGTCCACCTCTCAGTAACATGGGGAGATAATTTCATAAAAGGATTAAGGACGATCTCACATCAAATTCCATCATCATCATACAGGTTTCTCAAACACGCGGAATTCAAGTGTGTTTGATACTTGCAACAACCAAAATTTGACATACAAAATAGCAATTATAGACTCGATAAATATAAAAAAGAAAGGTTCTAGTTCCAATCAACGGATATTGCAAGCATATAACAATCATTAAAGCATCATTATGTTACTTTCTTACAATGTGTGTGTGCACTTGAGTACTATACTAATATTGATAGGAAAAACATCCAAATACACGATAATTCAAGACAAGAAAACACTTACGGTTTCCTCCTCCATGTGCTGAGCTTGCCATCAACATGAGCACAGTAGATCCATTCATTACTCGGATCGGGCAACACGTCTAGAAACTTGCCAAAGCCACGAGGCAAAGCAGAATTAAAGATCACACGCTCATACTGCAAATCAAACACAACCAATTCCCTTGGAAATGTAACAAACAAAATATGCCTCCAATGCTGAGAAAATGCAAACCTCGCTACATAAAGAGGAAAAGCCGCAGAAGCAGGTACCATAGCAGCACCAGTCGAATCTCTTTCAAGCTTAAGCAATTCACTAGAATCAGTACGAATCTGAAGTTCCTTAATAACAACACCTTCCTCAGTATCACCGAGATGAAGCAACGACAATAGAAAACCCTTAAGACCAATCGCGCAAATGCGACGCGCATCGAATGGATCACGACGAATACAAGAGAAATACTCCGGCGAAGCATCGTATTTCCAAACACATCTTCCAGTGGTAGCGTTAAATAGAGAAAGTGTAGAAGGTCCAGTAATAGCAGCGAGGAAGAATAAATCAGATCGTGCATGAATCCAACAAAGATCCTGAATCCCTACCTTAGAATCAGTATCAAACCAAAGAATCGCGGATTTGAGACGAAAATCGAGAAGCGCAATGCGACCTTGACGATCGCCGGCAGCAAGGAGGAGATGAGAGGAGGAAGGTTCAGAGGAGAGAAGATGACGATTTAGAGGGAGAGGGATCCAGCGAATGGCAGTTACGAACGGTGCGGCGGAGGAAGGTGGAGGGGGGATAGGGAAAGATGAAACTAACTGCATAGAGCGAGTGTCGATTATGGAAATTGAACTGCCGGAAGGGAATGCGAGGAGGCCGTGAGGACTCAGATCTGAAGATCCAAAGTTGTTGCGAGTTGATGGACCTGGAAGCATTGATTCCCATGATTCTTGTGATGATGATGAAAATGGTGATTGTGGTTGTGATCTTGGTGATGCTACTGCTCTAGGAGAATTTCCTAATAACATGTTTGATTATTCAAATTCAAATCGGTTTCGATCGAGCGTTGTTGGCGTTTACCAGTTTCTATAGTCTTTACTCTTCTTCTTCAGACAAAGCACGAACAGAGCGCGGAACGTTCGTTTTGATCGATCGGTTTTGATTTTGTTACTTTTTTTTTTTGCATATTTTGATTTTGTTACTTTACCACATAAGGAAATCAATCCTGCTTAGTTAGAAAATTAAAGTGTTTAATTAGATATTAGTATATTTGTCAAAAAATTATCAAAAAAAAAAGAAGTATATTTGTCAAAAAAAACAAAATTAGATATTAGTATAGTATATTATTAAAAAAATACATTTTTTTTTACTAAAAAAAAATGTATTTTTTTTCAAAAAAAAATCATTTTTATATTTTATTATAAAAAAAATTATTTTATTTAAAAATATGTGTGCTTAAATAATTACAGTATTAAATGTTTCTCCTCCTTTTTTAATGACGGGTGAGTTGATAGATAATAATTGTTCTTGGAAGAAGTTGTCTTGGTTAATTTTAATTGTTCTTTGTTAATTTTAATGTGCTTGGAAAAAGTTGTCTTGGTTCTCTCGTTCGGTCTGCATTTGGCGGCATTCTTCAAAACACCTTCGGTTAATATCATGTTGGTTTTTGAGACTTTACTCAAGGGTCATCTAACGTTTTGTTTGCTTAACTGAATGATATCTACAAGGATCTCTTGATGGCTAAAAACATGGTATTGATGAGCTTTGTCGGCTGCTTTAATCTTACACTGTGTCAACTTCATCAAAGGTCTCTGCATTAAGTATCTTATTTATGTTGTGTTGATCCAAGACGTAAAAGTGCTATGAAATCAATGTTTCTCTTTATCACGCAATTGGAGTCTCCTCATATGTCGACCTCTTAACTCATGATTCTCCTCCAAAAGACGTTCTTGATCTTTTCAAGAACAACACAATGAGAATCTTTTTTCTTCTGAAATAATTTAAGTAGTTATTTAGTAGTGATTTTAATAACGACGGTCAAAAGAGGTGGTTGCCAACGAGCGTTTGTCGAAGTTGTCATAAGCAGTGGTAGTTAAAGTGATAGTTGACAATGGTGACATGGGGTTGTCAAAGTGATGGTTTATACTAGTTGGAGTAAGAGTCGGTGGTGGTTAAATTGGTGTTTTACGACGGTTAGGGATAGACAAAGTCGTGGTCAACGATGTTCAAAGTGGTAAACGGTAATAGTCAAATTTATATGTTGAAATGGTGATCAAACAGTGGTTACTGGTTAAAGTGATAATCGAGATTTTGACTAACAATAGTCGAAGTGATAGTCATAATGCTAGTTGGTGTTGATCTGATTAGAGTAACGGGTGTACAATTTTCAGACATATATTTAAACTTCAAATGTGGTAGGTACATGAAGGTCGTGTGTACATGTCAAGTAGATTTAATTTTCACTAAAAAAAATATAGACTAAAAAACCAATTATCAAAACTTTTAAAATGGACTTGAGGGTCAAATAAGTAAATGATCCTTATAGTTTGCCAAAATTTCGTTTTTAATTAATCTTTATAAAAAATTCTCACATTTTTTGGTCCCGAATAAATTTATTGTCATTTTTTTAGTTCCTATTGTTAAATGGAATTAACAGAGGATGACATGACATTGCCACATGTGTTCATCAAATAACATGGCTTATGATATAATACCTTTGAGCGCGTGGGTATTATCTGGAACTAATTTAAAAAAATGAAAAAGTTATACAATTAATAGTTAATTTATTAAATTAGAAATAACAAATGTTATAAAACATCATTATTCCTATAATAAAAATAAAACAAAATTCTTCCTCTTTTTTATTCGTTTGACGCACACACACAAACATGAGAGAAATTTTAAAACCATAAAACTCAATTGATGCTCCATTAATGCTCGCGTTTTTTAAACCATAACTATGGAAGAAAAAGCAGCTCATGTTTTTTAAATAGAACCATAAAAGGAACCCATATGAAACACCTTGTTGCGATTTTTCTTGTTAACATTCAAAAAAGATGAAGACATACTGCTGCATTTTTTAAGAAGATGAAGGTGAGAATATCTAGTTTAATCGTAGGTAGAGGGATAAGCGACGGATGAGAAGAAAAAGTGGAGTGAAACTAAGGATTTTCTAATTTTAATTGGAAATGGAGGTATTTTGGGTACTTACAATGTTAAAATTAGTTTCCAAAATTTAAATTCTCGTTATTCTTAATTTGTGACGTGGTTATGTGAAAGGAAAACGAAATTGTCACATACCACGTCATCCTCGGTTAGTCACATTTAACGGTAAGGATTAAAAATAGATATTCTCACATTCATCTTCTTGAAAAACGGTAAGGATTAAAAATGGTGACGGTAAATTTATATAGGACTAAAAAGTGTAAAAAAATTAGAACCAAATGCAAAATTTTGAAAAACTATAGCGATCATTTACTTATTGAACCATAGACTCAAATTGGAATTAATTATAGAGACAAATTAATTGCATTAGAAAACTCTCAAATACGGCAAAATAATTATGGGCTATTAAAATCAATTTTGTCTTCCTGAAATTGAATCAAAACGTATTTTGAACAGGATTTTGCTAATGTGTGCCATAAGGGCACCTGTTAAGAAGCTCAAAAATAAAATTTGGCTTTTGATTTTTTTTTTATAACTTTGAATGTGTAGATAACATGGACTACAAAAGAGAGAGACCAGGCCAAGTCCCAAAGAAAAAAATAACAAAATCATTAATAAGGAAGACCTCGTCTATTTATAATTGGATATTCTTTAAGTAGGCATGACAATATAACTCATATATTTGGGTACCCATATGCACTGCCCCAATTTTGACGGAGAAAAATTGATTTGACTGGGTTTGGGTTTTTCCCGAATTTCAATGACGTTGGTGGGGCGAATGATGGGGACAATGATACCCACCTGAACCCGTTCTCGAACCCGCCCCACATATATCTAATTATATTTCACCTCTATTAAATTATAAATCTTTAAATAAAGGCTTATTTTTTATTCATATTTTTTATTTATTTTTAAGTTGAGTATTAAACAAAGTTATTTTTTCTATTTAAATTCTTTGTTTAAAAAAATCATATTGTTGAAACAAAATAGTTTTCGACTTTTACCTCCTTTTTTTATAAAAAAAAGTATCAAAATTCAACGCAAGTTCACATTGAGGTGAGGCGGAATGGGGATATCCGAACCCCATAGGATATGGGTTTGAGGTTCTCCATTTCATACCCATTGAGAATTAGGACGATTTTGGGAAAACCTGAACTTTATGGGTTTGGGAAAGACAAAACTCATCCCCACTCCATTGTCGTGCCTTTAAGGCTAAAAGGAGCAGAATTCCACAAAGTAGATCCAGTCAAAGATAAATCCATAGAAGCAAACTTGTTAGCACAAAAATTACATTCTCTATAAAATTGTGATATGATTAAAGTCACAGGGGCCGAGCTAGGTTAGGGCTGGGGAGGGCCGCGGCCCGCCCAACATTTTCATTTTTAATCGGTATATATGCTAGGTATATATTTTTGTTAATTATTATTCAATATATACATATACATGTTAATATTATTCAAAACATCACGTTTGGTCGCATGGTTAAGTGGCGCGCCCTTTATGGCAAGCGTGTGTGTTCAATTCCCACGGCTGTTAGTCCTTTTTTTTTTAATTGATATTTTTGGTCTTTGGTTTTTAATTGATTTTTTTTATTTAAACAATTGCTGCCATCACTAACAATAATAATAAAATCATACATAATAATAGTTGTAGTCAATTTTTTTAAGGAGTATAAAGTTTATATTAATAGTTTCTTGTAAAATTATACATAAATTATATCAAAATAATTTTATTTTTCTTATAAATTTTTTAAATCATATGATATTTTACATAAATAAAAATCAGTTGTTTATAATTTCTCTAGTTTCTATTGATTTTGAATAGATATGTGAACTGAAAGTGCTATTTTGCTTGAATTTCTCTTTCACGTTATATGTTATTCAGACACGTCAAAATTAGAAATAAAATTTCCACTCTATTTTTCCTCAAAATTAGAAATAAAATTTCCACTATCAATTCATAAATGTATGTCTAAATAATTCAAGGATAAATATGATAACAGTAAAAAAAAAAAAAAAAAAAATAGCGGTGCAACTTATTGCTCATTTGTTTTCTATTCAAGTGTAATTGTCTTATATATATATATATATATATATATATATATATATATATATATTATATCACTAACGATTATAAAAAAAGAAGATAAATATGATAAATCAAAATAAAGTATATTTTTTTATTATCAAAATTACGATAGTTCACCTAACGATTGATCTTAAAGTGATTAAGAGACTCATTCTAAGAACAAATCATTTAAAAGAATACAAAATCACTTTTTTAACAAAATAATTTTTAACCGCACTTTATTTATCTCTTTATCAAACTTCAAATAATCATAATTCTTTTCAATAAAACCTAATTAAGATTAAAAAAATAATAACGATATCTCAATTTGACTTGGACAATTCCTTCCATGACCAATCCAAGTATTGTTGGTAATGGTGGGTTGAGAATCTTCCCTTACTTTCCTCCTCTCCTCTCCTCAAGTGATGGGAAGTTGCTTTCTATACCACATTTGTCTCTAGCCTTGGTACTATTATGGTTACACCCCCGCCATAAATGCAAATCAAAATGAATGAATGAATTGAAAGGCAACAAAAGTTAGTACAACCCTTTACTAACCACAACAAACATGGCTCTGATATGACACGCACGATGCATCTATTGCATCTGCTCTTATCCTGACCAAGTAAATCATCCAACAATATTTACAAAAGACAAACAAAAATCTCACATCTCACCTATATGCGTGATTATTGTATGTGTGGATACTAATTAATCAAAGTATAATCATGTGTTTGGATTGGTTTAACTTCTAAATTGAGTCCAAATATATTTTGACCAACACTAACCCTATTGTTTGATTGATTTTACAAACGTGTTTAATTAAGTTCAATACAAGTAAAATTTGAACAAACAACAATTTTGATCTCTCAATATGTGTGAGACGCTGTCATTGTATGGCCAATGAAAAAAATATATTGACAAAATTTTAAAATATATTTGAAAATTAAAATAACTAATAAAATTGTAGATATAGTATATTTGTAATTTCATACACTAAAGACAATGTCATACATTCAGAAAAAAAAAGGGTTATTCACCCATTAAAATTTATTGCTAATTCAGTAGTAGTTGGGTCATGAGTAAAAGGATACATAACCTTTAAGTACACTCCAAAGTGCTACTGGTTTGAGGATTGTGGTCCCAATCACCATTAATATAATATGAAATGAAAAAACAGTATGTGAAACTTAAAAGCTTAAAGTTTTTTTCAAAAAATATAAAACTATATTTATTCATTTAAATTAATGAAATACATCAAATAAACACATATTTAATATCACTAATAACATAAAGAAACATGTAGCAAGCAAAATTTAGGTAGATAATAATAATGGCCGGAAAGGGGTGGGTTTGAATCTTTTTTGACCCGAAATCACTCATGTGCATCTCATTTTTATTTGCTTTAATCTAAATAAGTGATTTTCACATAAATTAGTTTCTTTTTTTGTGTTTTTGTGTGTGATTTGGTCGTCTCAGCCTCAGTGCGACGTTGTTTGAAATACCGTCTTGGTGCGGTGTTTGTTTGTTATCCCGTCTTATTGTACTGTGTTCGTTTGATTGAATCGGCAAATCTAGGGGTGGAAATGAACCGAACAAAGTTCGAGACTCGATTTGACAATTGATTTGTTGGACTTGGTTCATGAACCAAATGAGCCGAATTTGAGCTAAATATTAAGTTCGTTAATTAAATGAGCTGAACTTGAGCTATATATAGTTCGGCTCGTTTGGTTCACAAGTTGGCTCGATTATATATATAACACTTCAGAATATATTTTTAAATAACACTTCAAGAATAATATATATATATATATATATATATATATCTTCAAAAAAAAAATTACAAAATAAAAGACACTAGCATTATTTCTCTTTGGAATCATAAGTGATACTTGTTTCTTTGATACTTCACAATTTATGCACTAACACTAAGTCTCACATCGGTTAAGTTATCTAGCATTGAGAGAAAACTTTGTTATAAATAAATAGGTGGTGTACTACATGACTTGGAAACACAACAAAATGTTTATGGTAGGTTTGTTATTGTTTCACATTTTCCTAAGTGTGATAATACTCCCAAATACTGGTGGCAATGAACCGAACCAACTCGAAAATAGTTCGAGACTCGAATCGATTCGATAATTAACTCGTTGAACTTGGTTCATGAACCAAATGAGTCGAACTTGAGTTGAAAATTAAGCTCGTTAAATAAATGAGTCGAGTCGAGCTTAAGCGAGTTCGACTCGACTCATTTCCAGCCCTAGGCAGATCAATTTCGGTCAACTACTGATTCACACGGTGATTAAGTTCGTCAACGATGCAGATCCGGAGACATAGATATTCCGGTTATTTAGATTTTATCACATCACTTATAGGCATAAAGTAAGCCGATTTATGCTATTAACTTGGATAACTCATGCTTTTACTGACTGGGAGAACTCACATCACAAAGAAACAAGGGAGGTTTGCTTATGATTACGTGGAGATTATTACAGGGATAATTACATACCTGCACCTCGAGTCGAAATCCATATAACATGCAACACATTGAAACATTCAGTCATACATGAATCGGGTCTTGGTTCAATTAACAATTGTAAAAAATTGGATATAAAAGGTTGCATATATATGGGTGTATAGATCTCTAAAATTCTATTTTTTTTTAATTGAAATCGACCGAACAATTATTAAGATTGCAATTTTATTTTTCTTGCTCTCCATCTCTCTATCTCGTATATTTTTTGTTTTTATCCATCTTTGATATAGGAGAAAAATGTATTTTATAAACTTATAATACGTTGATGAGTGAGGTGTAAAAGATATTCTAATTAATTATGAAATAAAAAAGATATTCTAATATACAATATATTATAGATTTATTTTAATTTCTATTTTTCTTATACTTTCTACTATTGTCTTTGGATCTAAAGATTTGAAACAAAGTAACTACATTTCAATGTCTTTGTTTTTTCATTTAGTTATCCGGTCCACTATTGCATTGTGTACTTGGTATTAAACTATTTGAAAGTTAGAAATTTTTTAATAATGAAGTTTAAAATGTAAACAAAATTTCAACATAACCCTTAATGATCGACTCGTTCTATCCTATGAAGCACGGACACCTCTCAAATTAGGCGTGTCGGTGTCGGACACGTGTCCGTGTCGGTGTCAGACACCGACACCGACACTTATGATTACACTAAATTATGTAATTTTTTTAAATTATTATCCGTGTCGAGGTGTCAGTGTCCGTGTCGTGTCCGGTGTCCGTGTCGGTGTCCATGCTTCATAGGTTCTATCCGCCATAAGTACGACCCCACAGCTGAACAAACAAAAAATGTAGACAATTGAAATTATGTATAAATTAAATGGTTACGATTTTTATCAGTTGAATAACTTTCGGTACGAACCACGGTAATTTACTTTTTGACTGACAATATATATAAAAAAAAATGGAATCCGTACTTAGTTTTGATAGTATAAAAAGTAGCAAACAGAAACAAAAGAGAGAACTGTGAGGTGAGGGTGATCACACATTTACACACTTACATTGGAATACTGTTTGAAACAGTAGATTTTATATTTATTAGGTTAAAGTACAGTGTACCTAAAGAAAAGAGAGAAAAAAAGTGGGATAGAAGTTGAAAGTGGGATTGTGATGAAGGGGTTTTATTTTGTTTTGATAAAAAGTGAAAAAGAAATTTGGCTTTGTACAGGCGTTGTCAAGAGTGGACATGACATGAAGGAGTGGGGAAGGCCCATACATACACAGCGTCAGTTTTGCTCCAAAGCCTGTTAATAAAGAGATTTTTTTACAGTGCTCTACCTGCAGAATGTACCCGTTTACCCATCAATGTCATCACTGCACATTCAATGCAAATATTATATACTACTACTACTAAGCTAATCAATGTAGTAAAATGTTTTTCATTTATTTAATTAGTTTAGTGACTATAAATTTCAACCTTAAAATAAATAATTGGTGTGTCTAGGGTTTAAATCACGACCACTCCATATATAATGCGATATCTCTATTAACTTAACTAAGTTTACAGGGAGAATAAATATTTTTTTATACTTGTAACATATTTTAACACAAAATTTAGGGGCACACGCATAAAATTAAATTAAAAAGATAGAATAAGAAAAAAATTAATGGTATATATTTTTAAAATAATTAAATGATATATAATTTTATTTGAGTATGTTCAAATATTTTATATTTGTAGCAATGAGTAACTAAATATTGATCTACCAAACCATATACTAGTAATGCATAAAATCTGCTCAATGCTTCTCCTACTCATCAAGATTCAAGTGTCTCGTTATTACTTGTAGTATACTCCCCCCACCAATGTCTTTATAAGAGAGTTATAAGATAACAAAAGTTTATAGTTTATATGGATCAAACATATTTATTTTCGTTGTTTGGAATTATAAGTCGATGAATATCTTTATTTTTACTTTTTACGCCTGAAAAAATAACTTAATTAATACTGATTTGATTAAAATTATAGAAAATAAAAATGTGACTCGTATGAAACCGACACCAATCATGTCATTTTTTTAGTTGCAAAGATTAGAAGAGTCGTGATTTTTTACTTTTAAAAAATATTATCCACAATAATTAAAATTCAGATAATTTTAAAGAGATGTCCACAGTGGACCACTTCTTAGCATTAGCCTGCAAATAGTACTATTATATTGCAAAATAAGTACTGTAGCACTTGACATAGTACAAAAATATCTTCAAATTTGACCTTCCAAATAATAATTTAATTACATAAACCCATATCATGCGTACTTTTAGGTAGCACAATAGTAGTAGTTTAGCATATCCGAAACAACAGTGTTGTCCGTAGAGTAATAAGAATAAATAGGAAATAAATAATTTAACCATAGGGTAAGAAAAATTTGAGCAAGAAAGGGTTATTAATTAAAATATGAAAAGAGAATTGAATAGTTTTTTTGTTTTCACCACCGATTTAATTTAGTTCGAATGTCAATTATAACATTAAATAGTTTCATCCTTCTACTCGATTGCAGTTGCGAGAATTGAACCATAATTCTCCCTGATAAATATAGCACCAATTATCACTAAATCAACTGTATAATAAGGAAAATCTGAGCAGTTTTATTAAGGAGGGGAGAATGATGTACCTGGATTCTCTTGGGTTACTTTATATCGAAGTTGATATTAGTTTAAGTTTTGTCATTTTCCTATGTGTACTGCTTCATTTTTTTTTCTTCCTATGTGTACACCAATATATGGTGGCAATATGTATTGTGCAATTTATTTTCATCATAAATTCATTTCAAATGAATTAATTCTATTTAAATTAAAGTGAGTGGGATGGGTAGGGTGAATGAATTGGAGATCCAAGGTTTAAGTTTTAACAAAAAGAAAATTAACATAACAGTGTAATATACTAAAAAAATTAATTTGCCATTAAAAAAAATATTCTATTTAAAGTGATTTGGTATATGTTTAATATAACAATACATATATAAAAATAATTCTAACATACTCAACATGATAATCAAATATACACTCAAATATTAAATACAAATATTTTTTATAATATAAATTTAAATCTTTCTTGACATCGTAAAGTCCAACCATTTTCCGTTAAATTTAACCTTGTTGTTGGTGTGCAATATTTTTGAAACTAACAATTTTTGTTAAATTTAACATATATTGGTGTGTAATAATTTTGAGTTTATAAAGAAAGTGATAAAATACCATTTAAAAACTTACACTCACAAATAAAAGAACTATAATTTCTAAAAAAACCTTATTTCAAATTTGAGTAACCACAAAAATATCAAAGTCCAACCTATTAATCTCGACATTGCTATTGAGCTACACCTTACTTGTAACACAACAATTTTTATGTATATTATGTTGAACCAAAAAGATAGACAAGGGATGAGATACATATAATAGAGTTGAAATCCTCTCTATTTCCTATATTTTTAAAACTATATAATAATTTAAGAAACAGAAATAATATGAATAATGTTGTAACAACACAATATTAAATTATGGCATAGGGAGAGGGGAGAATTTTAATAGACTTTATTATGCAGGTACTTTTTTGATAGTAACCTAACCCTCCCACTCTCCTTTTCTCAAGAAAGAGGTGTGACCAGACCCCACCCTAAACATACACTAAATATATATATATTTTTTTAACAAAACAACACATCAAATGAAAATAAAATTAAGGGTTTGGCTAATGTTGCGTGATATTAGTTAAACAACTAAAATAAATAAATTATACTTTAAAATAATATTGTTCATATTTTAAATATATTGACTACACAAGTTCTAAATTTATTATAATATACTTAGTATCATTAGCTAGTATTTCGGATATACAATTTAACATTTTTCTGAATTTAATATAAAAGGGAGATAAAATGTGGGATTGATAAGTCTAATAAACTAACTAAACATACTCCTATTAATAAAAAAATATTATATATTAAACTTTGTAGATTCAATATCTTAAAAATATTATCTTTCCAACTTTTATTTTAGTTTTCATATGTTTGTTCAGGAGGACCCAACTAAAAATTCAATAGTAATTTTAAGGTGAATATTGTGATACATGTGTTATTTGAATATGTATCGGTATAGCACTGATGTGAATAATTTTGATAGATCTACAAACAACATTTAATATATAAATACTTGTATTTATAAATTTATTAGAATTGTCCACCTCAATATATGTAAAAGTACATATTCAAATAATATGTGTTCATTTGATACACAAAATCTAAACATTGGACAAAACAATATAAGACATAACATCACATGACAAATTTGAAATATTGAATAAATTTTGTCTTGTATAATATTTTGTGAACAAAAGTTATTTTGATCTTTTAGACAACTTGGGTAGAAGACTAAAAGTTATCCCGCATTTTAATTGGAACAATTTTTTTCCAATTCTTTCACCCAAAGTTTATTTGATCCCTCATACTGTTTTAAAATGCACAACTAAAACTGTCCTATTCAATCTCTTAATTTTTTTAGCAACTCAAATGCATTATATGTACACTACCAAAGAATTCACCTAATTTTAAAGTTTAAACCCTCTAAATCATCTAAATTATTGACGAAGACAAAGCTCAAAAGAAAGAAAGCTACTACCTCATTTTTGTTTCTCTACTACTACTACACTCCCCCAAACAAAAACCGTCTCATTAGAAAATTGTAGAATAAGAATGGCAAAAACAAAGACAAGTGAAACAAATTGTAATTGACCCATCAAACAAACAAAACCCCATCCATGTAGAGTGAGAAATAGAAAGAGTAAGAGAGAGACTCTGTCGCCACCACACTGTGTTTGTTTCTGTACATACACATAAAAAAATTAAATTAAATTTAGAAAAAAAATATAAAATAATTTATGTAAGTAAATTGTAAAACTCCTCAAACACAAACATAGACACACTACTCAATTATTTCTGTCCATTCCTTCTTCCCATATTGTTCTTGTGTGTGTTGTCTCAGTGTTAGTGTTTTGAACTTGTTGAAGATGCCGCGGCCAGGTCCAAGGCCATATGAGTGTGTCAGAAGAGCTTGGCACAGTGAGCGTCACCAACCAGTAAGAGGTTCTATCATTCAACAGATTTTCAGGTTCTTACTTGATCTTTTTTTTTTCCTCTCTTGTTTCTTCATCTATGTTTTCTCTTCTACATTCTGATTGCACACCATGTGTTTGATTAGGGTTGTCACTGAAGCTCACACTTCCGCTACTAAAAAAAACAAAGAATGGCAAGAGAAACTTCCCGTTGTTGTTCTCAAAGCTGAAGAAATCATGTATTCCAAAGCTAATTCAGAGGTTTTTTATGAAAAAATTTAATTTTTTTTAAAGATTTTTTTTGGGTGTAATGTGGATTTTTGTATAAACCCTTTTGTTGATTTTTTCTTGATTTGGTTGGTTGGTTGGTTGGTTTCTTAGGCTGAGTATGTGAACCCTGAAACACTATGGGACCGTCTCAATGATGCTGTTAACACAATTATACGGAGAGATGAGACAACTGAAACTGGTGACCTCTTGCCCCCATGTGTTGAAGGTACTTGATTTTTGAACTTTTCTTTGGATCCATTGAAATGGGTTTGTGTAAAAATCATATTTTTATGTCTCATTTGGAGTATTAGAGTGATTTTGAAGTGGTAGTGATGTGTTTTTTAATTTTTGGTTTTCTGGGTCATTTTCTTGTGTTGATCAGCTGCACTTAATCTTGGCTGCAAACCTGTTAGAACTTCGAGAAGTGATCGGCATAATAACCCTAGGACATACCTTGGTCCAAGACCTCAACAACCTCCTTCAGGGTCTCCAAGACCTCAACAACCTCCTTCTGCTGCTCTTGCACCGAATCCCGTATCGGATTCTAACCAGCATGCTCACCAAAATAGTAAGCTGAGTGGCTCTTGTAACTATCCTTATAATTTTCCATCTGGTCATCATCAGCCATTGACAATGGAAGCTAAACCCTCATTGAACACGGGTTCAGTTTACCCTTTGTACTACGGTGGTGAAGCCAGAGAGCCTCAAGTAAGGACTACTGTAATAGATAATACTTCTTCCAACACAATCTTTGTTGGAAGACCGGTCACTGCTCCAGTTTCTGAGCCTTCTGGAATTGGTCTATTGGAAAACTCCTCATATGGTAGATTTCAACATGTTGCTAACAGAACTGTACAAGAAATTGGTTTAAGCACTCATGAGTCGCAAGGTGGGGAATGTGATTTGTCTTTGAGGTTGGGTCAGTGTCTGCATCCTTCTTCGAGCGGAAAAAGTAGTTCAGCATTTGAAATAGATGGTGTTGGTTTAGGTCTTTCTCCGGAGGGAAACAATTATAGTCATGTGTCTTTCCAGAGAAATAGAGAGTTATTATTTTACCCTAGAGGAGCTGGTTATGGTACCATGGACTCCAATTCTAGAGGCAATGTAGAGGGTGAAGATCAGAATTCAGAGGCAATGTTTCGGAAACGCAAAGCACCTTTAGCTAACAGTGAAGAGGATGGACAATTTTGCCGGCATCTAGGGGTCCCATCCAATCGTTTTACTGGTAGGCCAGGTTCAGGTTCGTAGTTAGTCTTTCATTGTGTCATATATGCTTTTGCAATTCAAGATGATCCAAAATGTTGTTGAATCCTCTTATGTAGACTATGTAGCTCTACTTGTGAAAAAATTTAGAAGCTCGCGATGAGTTACTAGTTGCATTGCTGCAAACGTGAACTGTATATAAAAATCTTAGCTTGCTTTCTTTGATTTCTGTTTTGGCTCTTAATAGACTAAAAAAGAAAAGTATGAAATTTGAACTTTTGAAATTGAGTGTCTATAAGCAATCATATCCCCTTCCGAAGATAAAAGAAGCGGTCTAGTTTAAATTTGATAAGAAGCAGTTTAATTTAAATTTGATGCATGGCAAAGACACAACCCATTTGTATATTGTTTGCATGCTATCTGCACCAGACTGATTAATTGTGGTCGAGACTTTGATCTGCTAGCTTAAATATCTATTTCACAGTCAAGATTAGCTTCCCGACTCAAGTATATCGGCCTTGGATAGTGTGTTTTGCATTATAGCAAATCATCGGTGTCAAAATTAACTAAAGAACAGGCTGGTGACATTAATAGTACTAAACACAACAAACTTTAGATGCACATAATCTGATTCATAAGACATGGAAATACAGTGAAATGTTGACATTTAATGATAGTGACCTCAAAATGCTAGAGGGGTGGTTGCATTGCACTGATTGTTTGATAGGATATTAGCTGGAAATGAAGTGATTGGGGCCTAACCAAATCTCAAACATGATTGTCGAACTTTTCTTAGAGATGAAGTGAGAAATTCCTAGCTGGGCATATTGCTGCCTACCATAGACAACCCATTTTACACTAAACATCAAAAACATGTAATGCTGCCTGAATAATGTGAGAGATGTAATGTTTTACACGTGTCTGATTATAAACTGCCTAACTAGAGAATTTTTCAAGATCTTATATGTTTATGTATACTTGGATGTGGACAGAGAATCTGTTTAACTGTTTTCACTTTTCATTAGATGTTAGTTTCAAGACTATGTTTTGTAACTTTTGTTCAAATGATAACAAGCTGAGAGTTGCACAAAGCATGGATTGCAAGTTTTTTTTTTTTTTTACATTAGGATTTCAGGCCCCAACATATGGGGAACTGACATCTAAGCCCGTAGTAGGCTTCTACTTCAAAATAAAGCACAATTACTCTGAATTACTGAGGCTCTATTTTCCTGAAAATCGGAAGGTTAACGTAAAAAAAACATGATTACTCTTATTGTTTTGAATGCTTGGCTTATATTTTGAAGCATGGATACACACGAACATCACACTCGACAAGGATACAAACATCTCTACACTGCTTATGTTCAAAGCATAGGACACTCACACACACACACTCATATATTACAATGACGCAAAATTAAATATCAAATTTGTAAAATGTGTCAATTGAGAATGAAGACGACAATCAAATAGGGTAGTCCCAAAGGTGAAATAACAGGGAAAGCGTTACGAGATTGTATTGTATTGACGAGATTGTTTATTGGAAAGTATTTATACTCTTTGCATTAAGAGTTGTAAAATAATGATGATAAAAATATATTTCGATGAAGATATATCAACCAATTTTATTTTATATTCCAATCACTTTTTTAAAAAAACAAATTTTGTATACAAAACAAATAAAGCACCAATGTTTTGAAATGGAAAGAGTATAAAATAGCATGTGAGAAGAAAAAATAAAAATATCTTCATAGCATGAAAAATGTTACACCTTTATAAAGCAAAACAATTTAATAAATATCTTATGATTTTATTCGGCATATATAATACCTTCGTTTCTTACTTGATAGTCATCTCATGAGTTTAACCAACCAAATTAAGGTTTGTCAACATCATGCGTTTGAATTGTTACGCAGTCTCGTATGTATAGTTCGTTTTCATGAGCCCATAAGCTATATAGTAAACGAGGGTGTCATTATTACTATTAGTCGCTCTCAAAAACAGAGCATTTATCAAAATCATAAGGTCCCATCGAGGGGTAACGGGTGGTGAGGGGCAGGGCTTGAGGTGTCAACGGAGTAATACGTCCTCCATCCGTCCCCCACAATCAACCAATCACGTACTTGTCTATTTTACATATATTAAGGAAATTTCACATTACATAGAAGAAAGGAAAATAATACTCCCTCCGTCCTAAAATAAGTGACCTGTTTTTTACTTTGAGTACTATTCATATGATCTACTTTGATTATATTTTTCTACTAATATATATAGGCAAATATTAGCATATGAGATGTTTGATTTGTCTCGATGAGTATTTTCAAAATATATAATTTTTATAATTTTTAATAAAATATAATTTAAGATATTAACAATTAAAATTGTACATTGACAAACGTGACAGTGGTCAACTAGGTCATTTATTTTGGGACGGAGAGAGTAATTGGACAAATTAACCTCATCAAATACTGATGTGTTGACTTTATCATGAGATTTATTTTCATCTTGTAAGTGTAAAAAGTTCTACATTATCAACGAATTACAACCACTCATGTGTTTTTTTTTTTTTGATAAGCAAAAATGGAATTAGTAAGGAGTACAAGAGGTACTCAAACCCTTACAATTCACAAAGGTACCCTTAAATGCTATAGAGACACTTTAAGGGATTGTTACACCAATCAGAAAAGACAAAATTACAGTACCGACCTGCTCTACCTAAAAACCAAAACCAAGAAATAGATTTGATACGATCAAATAGACCTTGAAAGTCGGCTACTTCACCTCTAAAGATAATGTTGTTCCTCATGCTCCAAGTACACCACGTTGTTGCTAACCAAATCAGGTGACAAATTTTCATTCCCTTTTTCAATTTCACCATTTTACCAAACTGCAGAAAATGTAAAAAACCAACATATTGGTTGTTATTAACCTTACCCAGCCAATCATGAATCCTCCTCCAAAGATATTTCATGTGGATACGATTAAAAAACAAATGGTTGGAATCTTCCCTCACACGAGAACAGAAAACACAAAGTAATTCATCATCAGTATTTAAAATGTTCCTATGCGCTAAAGCTGCTCGAGTCGGTAGTTTCTCTAACAGTAATCTCCACCTAAAAATTCCAACCTTGGAAGGCAAATCATTCTTCCAAAGTTTTCTAATTGCCACCAGCAAGTGTGGGGATAAGACAACAGTATTACCCACATGAATAAGCACATTATAACAAGATTTTACCGTGAAATCGCCGACGGAGTCTGGGATCCACTTCCATCTATCACAACAGGTCGGATTCAATGAAAAACCAGTCAGCAACACTTGTAACTCGGCTAAATCAAGTTCTTCCGCTTCAGTTAACCGTCCACGCCATTCCCATCTCCATATAGTTCCATCGTTATTATTAATAACCCTATCAGCTACCTTTGCATCTTTGAAAGCTTCTTTATCAAACAGATTAGGGAATAAATCGGATAGAACATTGTTACCCAACCACCTATTCGTCCAGAAAGCTATGTTATTACCATTACCAACGATAATACGGGTATTTGATTGAAACCAATCATACCCAAATGTCTCACCAATATTCACCATGTCCTTCCACCAAATAGACGTTTTAAAGTTACTAATATCGGTACACCATTCAAAATAAAAGAAGATAAGTGACCATACCTGTGTCTTAATACTTCCTTCCAAACCGCTTCACTATCATTAACACACCGCCACTTCCATTTGCTTAGTAACGCTATGTTGAAGAGTTTTAAATTTTTCACCCCTAATCCTCCAAGGTCTCTAGGCAAACAGACATGATCCCACTTCACCCAACACATTTTCTTCTCCTCCAAACCTCCTCCCCATAAAAAATTACGTTGGATACTAACCAATTGATTCAGTACACAGATCGGTGCTTTGAAAAAAGAGAAAAAATAAAGCGGAAGACTAGCCAAAACTGAATTAATCAATGTGATTCTACCCCCGTAGGTTAAATGACTTCCACTCCATCTACTAAACCTTGTAGACATAGCTTCTACCACCGGTCTCCAAGTTTCTTTCCTCCTTGGATTTGCCCCCACCGGAATACCGAGAAATTTAAAGGGTATAACATCAGAACGACAAGAGAGAAACGTAGAACCTGCCTCCAAAAAATCTTCCTCCACATTAATACCGTATAACTTACTCTTGTTAAAATTAATTTTAAGGCCCGACACCATTTCAAAACCGCGAAGCACTGTTTTAATAGTCCATAAGTTATCCCAAGAGTTTTCATCCATCAAGATCATATCATCAGCAAATTGAAGGATTTGGAATTGAATAGATTCACTGACCTTATATCCCTTAAATTTGCCTAACTCTACCGCACGTCGGACCATACCTGTTAAGCCTTCAGCCACAATTAGAAAGAGAAAGGGTGAGAGAGGATCACCCTGACGGAGACCTTTGAAAACATTGAAGTCTTTAGTTGAGCTACCATTAACTAGAACAGACATAGAACTTTGACAGATACAAGTGCGCATCCATTTCAGCCACCCTTCTGCAAAACCCATTTTGATCATCATACGTTCCAAGAAACTCCAATTAATAGTATCGTAAGCTCTCTCGAAATCTACCTTGAATAATATACATTTATCCTTCCTCTTTTTGGCTAAATCCATTTCAACCACTCATATGTGACTTAAACATATATTGTTAAACTGTTTTTGCTTTTTTTTATTTTTATTCTAACTTTTACTGGGTTAAGTTTATATACTCCAAATTTTTCGTTTTTCTTTTTATTTTTTGAATTTTTGAATAAATTTCTACCTTGTAAAAAAAAAATAGGACAAAACTTACGTGCATTGCTTTAGGTGTATTTTTTACTTTTCGACTCACAAAGTGGTGGTTAGTAGTGTTTTTTAATTTTAAAAAAAATAAATAACTGTTTTTTAATTTAAAAAACTACCTCTTTGTGAGAGGAAAAGTAAGAAATGCACCTAAAGCAATGCATGTAAGTTTTGTCCAAAAAAATATTTTTCAATAATTTGATGGTTATGAATTATGATTGATCATCTATAAAATATTATATATAAATTTAAATGTTATCATAAATAAATACAAAGTAGGAGATATTAATTTGAGTGATGCACATAATATTAATTAGAAATTAGAATGCACGACTGAAAAATAAATAATAATTACATTTATTAATCAATAATTAATATTAATTACATTGAAAATGAAAAGTGCCACTAATATGTGTGTATGCGCACGCAAGCGTGAGACACAAGTTGAATCACGCCCTTACTCCATAAATTGTATCATAGACACATCGTTTTTGAAGATTTCTCTTCCTCCCCCCTAATCTCTTTTATCCATTCGGATTTCCATTTTTGCCTTAAATAACAATTTTGAAACACGTTTTTTGAAATTTTTTTGCCTTGAATAAAAACTTTGGAACGTGTTTTACGAATATTTTTTAAATTTGAACTTTGAAAACTTTGGAAAATGCGTTTTGAAATTTTTATTCAAGAGCAAAATCGAAACTTCGGGTGATAGAAAAGAGTCACGGTAATTTTTTTTTCTTCTTATGTATTGTATTGGGCTTTAGAGTTGTTGTGCACTCTAGAAAAATACCAGATCAACACTATCTATTTGAAAAGAGGTGATTGTTATCCCCCCCCCCCCACCACACACACCACACACACAAAAAGATACACTACTGTATGATATCTCTTATATTATAAGCTTGTTCCGTTTTGCTATTCTTAACCCTAATTTTTTTCCCGCTCTTTTTTCCTCTCATTTTACCCTAAAATATTAAAATAAAATGTTTAAAAAAGGCCTTACCGAGAATCGAACCTGCAACATTTAAGATCTATTTTGTGTTTTATGCCACTACACTACATCAATCAAATTGTTATTATTTTGCAATCAACATCTAATAAATATGGAATATCTCACCATGTTAAATATTTATTTATAAATTATTATTATTATTAGCTTTCTACTAATATTATTATATATATTATATTATTATTATTATTATTATTATTATTATGTTATTATTTTGCAATCAACATCTAATAAATATGGAATCTCTCACCATGTTAAATATTTATTTATTATTATTATTATTATCATTATTATTAGCTTTCTACAAATATTATTATATTAACTTTCTACTATTATTATTATATATTATATTATATATTATTATTATTATCTATTATTATTATATATTATAATATATATTATTATTATTATTATATATTATTATTATATAATACTTGAATACGGGTAATATGTCTAATGTCTACGGAAAAAAAAAACTTTAAATATATCCCATATATTATTATTAATATATATATAACATAACAAACTCTCAAAAATTTACGATCACTTATTTGATATACATACGCAACATAACCAACTCTTTTGAAATATATCCCATATTATTATATTATATATACAACATAACAAACTTTCAAAAATTTATGATCACTTATTTGATATACATACACCACATAACCAACTCTTTTGAAATATATCCCATATTATTATATTATGTATACACCATAACAAACTCTCAAAAATTTATGATCACTTATTTGATATACATACACGTTGATGATTCACGTTGATTTTTTTAGAAGTCAAACAATGTTTGTTTGAGAGAAAGTTCAGTTTTTTGTCTTTGAAAGTGTCTATGTTTGTTTGAAAGTTTTTTTATATTTGTATTTTTATATATGTCAATGCTGGTTATTAACGGTATATTTCACAAGTTTGCAATTGTCGTTGTTTGCAGTCTAATCGGCTCCTTTGTTGTTTCCTCACAAATTTCATCTATTATCTCCTTCATCCCTCAAACTCACATCTATTATTTTGGTTCTGTGGACAGGTTCTCCTTCACTGCTACAATAAAAATGGTTAATCTTAATCCTTTTACTAATCTTTCTCTAAATTTATTGAGAGGTTTGAAAATATTTTTATAAGTGTTAGTTGTTTATCTTTATAATTACATTTTTATATTTTTCCTTACTTTTTTTTATTCATACAATAATAGGTCCTTTAAATCATAATCCTGCAACGGGTCGAGAGAAGTTGATCGATGCTTTTTAGCTGCTGATGTTACTTCTGGCATGTTGGTATCATTTGTATATTGATATTTTTTGTATACTGATATTTAATTTTATTTGTTTTTGTTGTAAAAAGTTCCAATTTTTTTTGTATACAGAAGTTGATCAATGTTTTTCATGACAGAACCATACTTCATTCCTAATACTTAAACTTTATGCTTAATGTTGTTCTTTTGAGTTGGGAACCTTATCAATTTTTATTTTTTTTTAGTTTTTGTATTTTAATTTTTCAATTAATCTGATTATTATAATGAAATATGATTTTGAAGAAATGCAAAAGTTTCTAGCCATTTGAAATCCATTGTCTCTTATGTTGACTTGAATATATTTATTGTTTTTATGCTTTCTTATATTTAGGATAACAAATTTCAAATAAATTAATATATTCGATCAACAAATTGAACATATTGGTTATCAATTTTGATATTTTACTTTTATTCAACAAAATTGCGTCCAACTAAAAATATAAAATCTTGCCTTGGCAAAAAAAAGAAAAACTTGCCTTACAAATACAAATAGAACCCATTGTTATGGCTTATATGATAATTATGCAACATTTTTTGTTTTTTATTTTTCGATTTACTTTTTGTTTTTAAATATATCCTACTTTATCAACAACAAATGTTCTGTCTCGCAAAAATAAATCATAACAAATAAAATATAAAAGTTGCCTTAAATATATCCCCTTTTTTCGATTGTTATTTTATTTTATAATCTTAGACTATTTTATGTGATTTCTATATGTGATTTTTTTATAATCTTAGACTAATTTAAATCGTATAACTGACACTCCACAAAACCCGTGCAACGCACGGGTTGGAGTCTAGTATATATATATATTGAGACTTCCCTTCTTTATGTGTTTATTGTATGAGTTCTTTATTTGTCGAGGCTTTTTTTTGTGCTCCAGAGAAGAATCAGGATTTTACAGTTTCAAAGAGAACAATTTTTATAGAGATCATTAGAAGGAATGTTAAGGTTAGGGATTTGGTTTCAAGTAGTGAACCAGTATTTCTCCTATAGACGATATAAAATACATTCTTCAAATTTTCTATTGTGGTAGTAGTTTTTGCACATGAACCCAATATATTAGGCAGTGGCAGTCGGGCAGTGAAGGTCATAACGTTGCTGGCTATGAGAGGCAAATGGTGGTCGACGACTACGATAGTAGGACTAGGATGGCTCATCTCGGGATGTGCAAACTTTATATGTGGTGGAGAGGAATGTGAGATCAAGAAACGAGAAAGAGAGAGGAATTAGATTATGTGCTTCATGTCAAATAACCGATTATCCCAAAAGCTTAAGCTGTTAGGAAATGCTACATCAATGGTTTTATATTATTTCTAACACGCCCCCTCACGCAAGAGCCCACTTGGGCTTGAAGCGTGGATAATGCATTGGCCCACCTACCATATGCTTAAATTCCACTTTTAATTAGAAAGTGAGGGAAACGGGGATCGAACTCTAGACCACTTAGTCATAGAGGCTCTGATACCATGTCAAATAACCGATTATCCCAAAAGCTTAAGCTGTTAGGAAAGGCTACATCATTGGTTTTATATTATTTCTAACACTTCACTTTATCATGCAGTTTTGAATTTCAATCGTCCAATTTTAAATGAACAAATGAGATTATTTATAAAATATTTTGTTATTGTGTGATATGAGCCTTTGATCTAAAACCAACGATCAAGATCATTTACATCGTGAAACTACGTAAAACCACTATGACAATTAATCAATTATTTTTGGTCCAGATAGAGCAGTAAATTGATATTGTGATTGCAATCCATAATAATTATAAGATCATGGGTAACACCACTTACAAACCACAAACACCACTTCCAAGTGACAATATTCAACCAACAATATCTTCATTGCCAATTGAGTTAGATCTTATGAACAATTTACAGAAATTGAGAACCTTATATGTACAAACTACTAGGGTTGTGAATAGGAATTTTGAGTAGGGATAACAGGAAAAGGAAAACTCAAACCCATGAAACCCACCCGAACCCAAACTCAAGTCAACGGGTGAAACCCGAGTTGACTGATTTGGGTGACACCCGAAACTATGTGTGTGAGTTTGGGATCACTCAAACACACACACCCACCCGAATATATGTAAAATTACCTAATTAACCCTAAGTATATACAAAATTACTAATGTCATCAAACAATGTTAATTACTTATGTTGAACTATGTAATTTAATAACTATGCTACATTTTGCATTTTATCAAATAGAATTTGGGCCGAGTCTGGGCAGTTTTAGGGGATTGAACCATGGTCCTCCATACCAAGTTCAGCACCAATCATCACTAAACCAACTAACGATTGGTTTCAATATTGTAATGTTGTTGATCTCATATATTCAAGCAATTTTAATTTAAAAAATTTAATTCAACCGTAAAATTTATTATAGGTACTTTTAAAAATAAATAAAAAACATATACTATTTTTTTCCCCTTCATACTATCTTGAGACATGATCCAACGTTTAATACTCCCTCCGGTTCTTTTATAAGACGCATCTTATAAATTTTTAAATTCATTGAATAATTAATGCATCTGATCTAGATCAGATATATTAATCATTCAATAAATCAAGAAATATGAAGTATCTTTTATAAAAATGACCGAATGGAGTAATACACATCCTACCCACCAAGTTCACCACCACTAATGTTATTACTTAGACATACAATATAACCCATACTCGTGGGTACCCGCCCAACCTCAATTTTGACGGGGAAAATCGAATTGACTGAGTTTGAGTTTTTCTCGATTTTAAAAGATGAGGTGGAGCTGGTAATGAAGAAATTGATACCCACTCTGAAACTGTTCTCGAACATGTCCCGCTTATCAAATTATATTTTATCTCCCTTAAAATATAAACCCTTAAACAAAGTCTTGAATTATATTCATATGTTTATTTTTATTTTTGAATTGAATATTAAACAAGTTGTTTTTTTCTATTTATATTTCTTGTATAAAAAAATCAAATTGTTGAAACAAAATATATATTTTTCGACTTTTATCCCTTTATTAATAAAAGAAATTACCAAAATTCAACCTAAGTTCATATGGAGGTGAGACGGAATGAAGATACCCAAACCCCATTGAGTATGACTTATGAGTGTTAGATTCAGAGATACAAAGTAAGAGAAAAAGAAGGTGACTAGGGTTTCAGTAATATCAAAATATCATTGCCTAACAAAATAAGGATTACACAGAGAATATATATAAAAAACCTAAACTGACTAAACTACTAACTTACAAGCATAAGCCCAATATCATAAGCCCACTAATACTATTATCTAACACCTCCCCTCAAACTCACGATGCATCAACAAGAAACATTATGAGTTTGCCAAACAAAATACGAAAAACATTACTAAAAAATATAAACTCCTAACACTACCCCTCAACTTCGGATTCAGACTTCGAATTATGAGTATTCCCTCACCGGATTCGGATGTGAGCATTCCCCCACCGGATTCATATGTGAGTATTCCCTCACCGAATTCATATTTTCAGAATGTGAGCATTCCTCCACCGGATTCATATGTGAGTATTCCCTCACCAGATTCGTATTTTCAGATTGTGAGGATTCCCTCACTCGGATTCAGATGTGAGTATTCCCTCACCGGATTCAGATTTTCAGATTGTGAGTATTCCCTCACCGGATTCAGATGTGAGTATTCTCTCACCGGATTCAGATGTGAGTATTCTCTCACCGGATTCAGATTTTCAGATTGTGAGTATTCCCTCACTCGGATTCAGATTTTCAGATTGTGAGTTTTCCCTCACCGGATTCAAATGTGAGTATTCCCTCACCGGAGTCGGCTGTTCAGATTGTGAGTATTCCCTTACCGGATTCAAATAAATATAACCAAACATAACAAAACAAATCAAACCAAACAAATCAGATCAAACTAAACAAAAGTAAAAATTCAAATAAACCAATTTTGTTTTCACGCATGGCACACACGGTTTCCCTCAATTGCATACTTGCAATTTTAATTCACACAGCCACCATTCTTTAAAGAACAAACAAACAACACAACTACCACATTGCACCGTATCCAACACAACAACAATCTATCTTCATAATTCAATTCCAATGTTGTGAACCGTAAAATAAAAAAAGAATGCAAAAACCTTTAGATTCCAGTCAAATACTCAGCAACAATACTATTAATATCAATCTTTCCTTCTCTTTTTAGCAGCAGACCACAACAATCACGAGCAAAACATATATACATTCCCAAACACTTTTGGGAATTCGACGGCGGAAGCAATAAGTGATTCAAGGTGGATCAAACCATGCTCTTGATACCATGTTAGATTCAGAGATACAAAGTAAGAGAAAGAGAAGGTGGCTAGGGTTTCAGTAATATCAGAATATCATTGTCTAACAAAATAAGGATTACACAGAAAATATATATAGAAAACCTAAATTGACTAAACTACTAACTTACAAGCATAAGCCCAATATCATAAGCCCACTAATACTATTATCTAACAATGAGTTTGAGGTTTTACATTTTATCTCCGTTAAAAATTAAGACGAGTTTGGAGAAGGCAAAATCTGTCTTTGCCTTATTGTCATGCCTACAAATTTCAACTACAGAAATATATAGTTTTTTTTAGGTAAAAAATAAATAGAATTTTTTTAAAAAAAACTTGAAAAGATTATTGGGCCTAAGGCTAAGGTCTGATGGCCTTGCACTACACTTGCGAGCAATTTATTTATGCATAAATAATTAAACCAGGATATTTGCATTCAAGTTCAATATTAATAAAAAAATATTGTACTTCTTTCAAGTTTTCCAACTATGCTCATTCAACCATGATTTTTTTTATTCTTCTTGTTTTCCAACTATGCTCTTTGAATCCCCTATACACTTTTAGATTTTACACTGATAGGGCTGCACATGTCTACTAAATTAGTTAATAAAAAATGAAATGAGGCACATTTAGTCACAAAGATGAATCCCAATAATTAGAGTTAGAATAAATATAATTCCACAAAGACAAGTCAGATGCATCCAGAATTTTATGTTACCACAATAATTTTCTTTCTACGTGTCTGCACGTTGCATACCATCATAAATTGAATATCTAGTATTCATTGACTTCTTATACTTATACTAGTACTCTTTTTTGTTACATAAATCAAAAAATAACTTTAATTAGTAAATAAAATTTAAACTTACATTTCTTTAGTTCATTCACCTATTTACTTTATCTCTTCTTTTTAAATGTAACATAATTGGCAAACTAGGAGTATAATTGAAAATAAAAAAAGTATAATCTTACAATTTTAGTACTTTAGAGAGTTAGAGAGATTGAATTGATAGTAATTAGTAAAATTTAATCGCTTAATTAGATAGTAGCTAAATATCGGTATCAACTTGACATTTTAATAGAGTCTCATAATATTTTGAGATATTTACAAACTTAAGGACTTATTTAAGAGCATCTTTTAAATTAAGAGATTATTAGCTTGTTGGATTACTCGTTTGTTTATATTACAAAAAATGTAGAATATATATGAGAGCAAAATATTACTACGTCATTGTTGCTGGGTCATAGATAGAGTTCACAATCACATGATCACCACATTAAATTAAGAACAACCACTTAAAAGAGAATTTGACGCCACATCTTAATTTCGAACACGGAATACTCTATAATAAATAGTAGCATCTACCGTACCAACTAATGATAATTTGTAACAAAATGTCACATGGATGATTCAATTTACACATTCAAAAATAACCGAATTAGTTAGAAATATATATGCGTACGTTGATTAAATATTTTTCGTTGCTTTGAATCTTTGACCCTCCAAAAAAGAGAGACAAAGAGAGGACATTCTTAGTGACACAAAAACAAACTCCCAAATTCCACTAACAGCTGCTTCATTTTGACTTTGTACATATATGAACAATATATAAAACAAACGACCATTGACAAAAAAATAGGAGTACACTTATGTACATTTAATTTGATGCTTTTTTTTTGGCTTTTGATGCATCTAGAACACGATAAATCAACCATTCGATTTTATGTTTAAGTGAATCATTAAGATTTTATTGGTGGTAAGTTGTTTACAAAGTTTGAACAAGTACACACTAATTTAGATTCGACTATCACTATTGTATATCGACAAAATTTCATGTCTCTAAATATAAGTTCATTTTTTATTCTGTATTTAAAAATACGGATACAAAAACTGTAAACGTGTGAAAATAGAGATCAAATTTCAAGTTGCATTCCGCTTGTTTGGCTCTCTTGTACTCAAATTCCAAATTTCCAATTATAATTTTGACTGTCCAAATAACATATGAACTCAATTTAATTTAGCAATTATTTTCTTGATCATTTGGTCACGATATTAAAGACTTTCATCCTAAATTTATTACTAGTTTGAACATGGTACACTTGCCCTTTAAACTGAACCTAAAGTTGTTTGGTTTAAAGAAAGACATTTTTAGTAATCAATTCATTGGTTTTACATGTTGATGCACCGTTTTTGTAGACGGTATAATAAGACGGTGACGATGATGTAGATGTAGATGATTAACGTTCAATGTCCAAAATTAGAATGCTCATAAATATTGAAATATCTTCTTATTGAAATTATTCCTACAAAATAAACTTCAAACGGCAACTTTTGTACTATATAGCTTTTTCCTTTACAAAATTTTGTCTCCATAGACTATAGCTGTCACACATACAATATATCCTATAGGAGCTCAACATCAAGAATGAAAATTTTGTAATAATAAATTGATTAGGGAGAAATAATGTATTACCTATCAAGAGGGAGTGGGACATCATGCATATGTAGAGATTTGAATTCTCTCTTTTGACAGCAAAAATATGGTAACTATAAAAAATTGTGATAAAATAAGAGTGTTGCTTTAATATTTGTTTGGTATTAGTATTACATAAGTTTTTTTTGACAGAATCACGGCAAACTACTACGATTTGATCAAGTCATCATACTATCAAATATGCACTTAAAATCTAAAGAGAAATTAAAGCAACTTTGTATATAAAATAAAATTAAGAGGGATATAAAATAAAATAAAGATTTCAAAATTAGAGAATCATTCTTTCGCATAACTCCGTATATAGTAATTTGACTAAAAAAATTATGAATTAGATGATTTTTCTTTACTCAAACATTTAAAATCACTATCAAACCAACTTATTGTGAGTTAAATTATACAAGGTTAATTATGCTAAATTGTTCAAATTTTAACAACCAAACAATTATAGTTTTAAATTTTTAATATTCCATTTAAAGTGTACTTTCTTAGAAAGGATACAAAATGGTCTTTACAGATCATTAATTCACAATGACATAAATATTCTAGTCGTTTGAATTAGGGAATAGGGACCACAAGCAAAAACATATTACTATTATACTAGTATTGTTAAACTAAGCTAAATGTTTTGAAACCCGTGACCACAACGGTATGGACTTTTCTGCTCAATGAAAAGGAAGGCAAGTAAAGCAACTTCCAAATGTCACCACTTCTTTTGTCACAACACTATTCTTCAATAAACAATAAGACTTTTCTCCAATTAAAAATTAGTACTAAGCACTTTTCATAATTCAAAGATGTTAAGTTATCAACCCTAATCCTAATTCAAATTTCAAACCCAAAACGTGATTGTCATCTTCTAAATTCATTAATTTAACCCACTAATATGCATTTTCTATTACAACTCAAACAACAATCTCATCTAGCTTTTTTTTAAACCATATATCCTTGTTGGATTTGGATTTGTAAGTAAGAATTGAATTATAAGGAGTACAAGAAATACCTGACCCTTACATTTCAAGACCAATCACCTTAGTACAATCATCTTATAAACAATGAAAACAAGTTAAAGGATTATTACACCAATTAGAGAAAACTAAATCAGCATTACTATCTCGACCTATGAACCAAAACCATGAAATGTAAATAATTTGGTCCACTAGATTAGAAACATTAACATGAACTCCTCTAAACAATATATTATTTCGTATACGTCATATGCTCCACGTCGTTGTCAACCAAATTAAATATCGGAAACGATTGCTACTGTTACCTGGTTGAGGTTTCCAAACATGGTGAAATGTTGAGTGGTGTTTACAAATTGCATACAGGTCTGTGCATCCAATAAAAAATTCCATGCCATACTTGTTGAGTAACAGGACATTGAAAGAAAATGTATTTTGCATCCTCTTGCTCCCTGGTACAAAAAATGCAACATCTCTCTAAATTGTTGTTGATGATACCTTTGCGAAAAAGAGCCTTCCTAGTAGTTGGTATCTTATCTAATAACAACTTCCAACCAAAAATGATAACTTTCGGCGGAGAATTATTAATCCAAAGACTCTTTAAAGCTGTCAAAGTATTTGACTCGATCGCCGCCAAGTTACATCTGTTCAGTAAAGTAGCATATGCCAACTGGACAGAAAAAATGTCAACCTTATTCCGCATCCATCTACGTCTATCTTCACTTCCCTGCATAGCTGTACCTGTTCCAAAAGTAATCGCATTTTTACTGCTTCTGCCGTCTCCATTTCAGTAAGCGGAACTGTCTAAGTAAGCCTCCACGAACAAGAATTATTATCTTTCGATCTTTAATCTACGTTCTAGATTGTGCATAGTTTATTTTGTCTGTATTAATCTAAGCCGTCCAATTTTAAAATCAATGACTGAGATTAAAAACGGTGTCTTACTATCTTTTTTGTCTCCTACAGAGAATCAACATACATCCTTCTTCTAAGTATGGAAATTAATCTCTTAAATTTCCAGTAGTATTAAAATAAACAATATTCTTAAAAAAAGTTAACACTACCGTCTTTTTCAAAAGAAGTTTACACTACTGCATTCTGAAAGCTGATTTTGGATTCGATATTGGTAGATAAACTACATTTTTATAAAATTAAAAAAACAATATCAACTTTAAATAACTATAGAAGTATATATTTTCCAAAAAAGAGTATTTATTTATTTATTTATTAGCATATTAACACAGCCATACACCACCTACTATATTCCATCAAAAAGGAAAAAAGTAATGAAACCAAAAATGTAGTAGATGAACAGAAACCTAACATTATTGTAAAATGTCCTCAAAATAACACAATGACATAAGAAAAACAAAAAAGAATCACACAAACAAATCAAGAACCAATAATCCTCCTAATGACTAGGATCTCATCTCATATCATTGCTCTAACAGAAAAACGCTGCAGCAACTGATAGGAAGGTCACAAATAATCCAGCAACTCCAAGAGACGCGGCACCGGAGGTCCCTTGAGGGGGGTTGGCAGAAGCACCTGGAGACTGAGATGAAGGGACGCTGGTAGAACCAGATGGAGAATCGGCGGAGGGTGGAGTGGCACCGGCGGAAGGAGAAGGAGATGTGGCAGGGCTGCTGCTGCTACCACCACCAACTTTGATGGTAAGTTTTTGACCTAAAGAGCAGTGTCCAGTAACACCACAGATGTAGTAATGAGTACCAGTTTTGTTAAGTGTTACTCTCACTGGTGGGGTGCTGAAAGTTGCAATTGGAGAAGCTGAGTTGCAAGAATCATACTTTTCCTTTGTCACTTCTTCCACGTTGTGTGCTTTCAATGGGAAATTGAAAACTGCATAATCATACATTCAAGGTTTTCATTAGTTTACATCACAAAATTATTATAAAAAAATAACACTATTTCAACAACAATTTCAACAACTTGATTATGGTAGTTGACATATTAATGCAATTCAACCAGATTATTGATCATAAAGTTGAACAATTTCAGTGTTTATGTTTTAACTACTATACATACTATCTGTGAACATCTCAAAATTGTTTTTGATCACAGTTAAATTAGTGGCTTATGAAATTTATTAAAATATTAATAAATTGCAACATTAGATCCGGTAATCAAATTTAATTATACAGTTTAATAATGGCAACTAGATTAATGTGAACTGTATTAACCATTAAAAAAACTGTCCAATTTAGTTGTCCTAAATATTGGAATAAAAAATTAGAGATCTCCAATTTTTGCATCTACAAATCATGGTATTTAATTATAAATAAATTCCTTAACAATAATCACTTACCAAGAACATCTCCAACTTTGAAAGATTTGCGAGAAGCCCAAGTTGTATAAGCAGCAGCACCATTACTAGGAATAGTCCAACCTATGGAGTCACCAACGGTATAAGTAACAGCTCCGGTAGCTGGAGCAGGTGAATCAGCGGTGGTTGGTGCGGGTGCCGGTGAAACAGTTGTGGCTGGTGTAGGTGCTGCAACAGGGGTAACACTAGCCTTTGGTGGAGTAGCACTTGGTTTAGGAGCAGAAACAGGTGAAGTAGAAGCTTTAACAACGTTAATTGAAAGTTTCTGACCAGCTGAACAGTGACCAGGAAAGCTACATAGGAAATATTGTTGTCCTGTCTCGTTAAGGGTAACGCTAGCTGGACTGTTTGTTACCTTTAAAAGTGTGCTCGCTCCATTACAACCATCATAAGCTGTTTTTGTTACCTTAGACACATCGTGTTGTCCACTGGCAAAATTGAACACTGTAAAAGCAACGAAAATCAAAGTCAAAACAAGTTTACACCATTTAAAAACGACAAAAAATTGATGAGATAATTAAAATAAATTAAGTCAAAACAAGTTTACACGATTTGAAGATACAAGAACAACAATGGAATGTAACAGATCGATTGGTTTCTTACCGAGAGTGTCGCCGACGGTGAAGGTTTTCTTGGAAGCCCAGTTGGAATAAAATTGAGCACCACCGGAAGCTATGGTCCAGCCAGTGGTATCACCAACCACGTGTTTTGTTTGAGCTAAAGATCCATGGAGAAGGTTAGCTACGGTAAGTAGAACAAAAACAAGAGCGATTAGGTTCTTTTCCATGGTTGTTTGTGTAGTGTTCTTTGAGGTTTGGGTCGCCCCTGTTTTTTAGGAATGTGTTTGTTTGGTTTTTGGTTTGTTGATGGAAAAAACTTAATTGTGAGGGTAATGTGTATTGTTGGTATATTTATAGGAAAAAAGATAAGAAGACTTAAGAGTCGTTGGCGATTATACGGAACTTTTAATTTGATACGTCCCGAAATTATGGGCAACAAATTAAAAGCTACTAGAAACTAACTTTTTTTATTAGAGAAAAAGAAAAGAAAAAAAAAATAACAGAAAAAAGAAACTAACTTTTTTGAATGGTGAAACGACTTCGTTGAAAATATTTATTTGGTCACGATCACGACCAAGTTAACGAAAATACTAATATCAATAGTATATAGATAAAATAAGACATTTTATGTCACTATTTTTATGTTCAATTTCCTTTGTTAATTTTCTATCTTTTTAAATGATAATTTAGTTTTTTTCTTACAACAAATTTTCAACAAATATGTTTTTTTTTCTTTCAAATAGATATCTCATACTTTCTATTTAGCATATATTTCTTTCAACAAACTATTGTTATAGTACTTTTCATTAAATATTTTATTTCATTCTAATTAATTTATAATTTTTTATACTTAATTAAAGTATAATTTAATTTTATCATAACTTATTTCAATAATTTTAATACGAGTATTTTTTCTTTCAAATTTAATATTTCACATTTATTTTGAATATTTTTTATTATCAATAATATTTATTTTAATTTGACATAATATGTTGTTTAATTTAATTCTATTATTTTTCAAACTTTCAAATATTTTATTTATTATTTTTATGTAGTATAAATATCTCAACAAAATTATAAAACAACAAACTAATCTTTTTTTGTTTGTTATATGTTATCTTTAAAACTTAATTTTTAGAATTGCTTAACTTATTTGTTTTTTTTATGGAGCTTAAATTATTTGTTACTCAATTTATCTTTTGGTGTCATTTTTGATTTTTTGTTTTTTCGTGAATTATCTCTTTGTGTTGTATACTCGTATTCAAATTCCCTTTAACTATAAAATAAAACAACATATATTTTGTTTTTATTATTTCTACATTTTTTATCTATCATAATTTTTTTTTTTTGCTTCAACATAAAAAATTTAATTTTATCATAACCATCTCAACAAACTATTTTTTTTTGTAGGGTTTTGTTACATCTTATCTTTAATTTTAAAAACTAACTTAAATTATGTGTTACTCCCTCCGTTATTTTTTAAGTGTCTGTTTAGAATAGTAACACCAAATTAAGAAATTAGATTTTTGCACTTTATCTTCCTATTATATCCTCATCAATAGATTTATTGTTATACAAAAAAAATATTTTCAGATTATTGTTATCAATAGAATATAACAATAAACAAATTTTTTTGTTTTTTTTTATAAAAAAAAGCCTTTAATTTTTCAAATATATATAAAAAAATATTTATTGAAAAAGATAAGTGCAATTAAAAAAGGGTACAATTGACAAATTGTACACTTAAAACACAAAATGGACAGTTAAATAGAAACGCTAAATCCGACAAAATCAGACACTTAAAAAAAAACGGAGGGAGTACTTCCAATTCAAACTGTATTTATAAATAAAAGAATTTTTGCTTAACAACTACTCACATATCTTTTTCTGTCAAAAAAAAACTACTCACATATCTTTTATCAGTGTGACATTAAAAGTAAACAAAAAAAAAAAAACTCTTTTATAACCACAAAAAAGAACCAATAGTTTAAACTATTTATTTATTATTATAAAAAATATATATTATCATCTAACTCAAGCAACATCGGCTCTCTACGTTGTTGTGTTATAAGTTTACAAAATTATACACTAAATATACATTAGTTATGTGACCCGAGGCTCAGCTGACACATCACTTCATATGTTGGATAAGATCAAGACTTTTTTCTATAGGTGATTGAGAGCGAATAGTAATATTTTACCTTTAAACTGTAATAGTTGGTGGTCTAGTCTTATGCTTTGTTTGGGCCTTGTTTAGTCTCTATTTTGGATTGTATTGTGACTCTCTTGTAACTGATTGATTCTTCCTTAATACGTCTTGTGCTGACGGAGTTCTCGTTTGTATGTATATATGTATATATATATATATATCATTTTGCCTTGTTCAAAAAAAATTATTTATTTGAAATTCCTGCATTTAATTTCTCAAAAATTGATGTATTGTTTTTTGAACATAATTTTAAATTTTATAAAAACTTAAAATGCGTGTTTAAAATACAATTATCAGAACCTTTTCAGAAATACAGTACATACTATCATATAATTACTTTTTCTTTATTTTCCAAATCTAATATGGTGTTGTGTTTTAGGGCGGTGGAGGTGTGTGTATTTTCACTAATTTGTTAGTTAGGTCAACGAAATTAGTGTGTTTAGACTTGCAGAGAATTGAGACTTTGAAGATTATTGAAAATAGATGCCGCGTGAGATGAGACTAAAAAAGATAGTTTAATTAAGCTTACCAAATCAATTTGACTTCTTTTGTTTTTACACCACACCCATGGACACGGAGTCAATCATTCACCATGTTTATATTACTACTTTATTTGTTTTCTTCTTCTTTACTATTATTGCTTCAAAATGATGAAATTCTTGCGTAATTTTTTTCCACATCTTTGTTTTTTTATTTTGTTATTCAAGCATTTTAGTTGTTATAATTATATATTTAAAGTGAATAACGGGAATATTAGGAGTTTAAAATTCAATATTTGCATATATCATGTGATATTTTTACTAACCAAGCTAAATTCACAAAAAGTTTCCACATATTTACTAAAAGAATATTTAGTGTATATATTTTTTTTTGGAAAATGCTTATTTGCAAGAAAGTGTAAAAACAACAAAGACAAGAATAAATCTCAACCATTCATTAATATCACTACCCCATAATTTCTATTAAAAAAGAAATTAAATTTATAATAAATTAAAAATTATCATCTAAAATAATGACATGTGTTCATTATTGCATTTTTTTCTCAAATTTTTTCATAACAAATAGCAAGGCTCTATTTTTTTAAAACAGGCGCTGCATTCTCAAAGAACATAGGAGTATTTAATCTCACCACAAAAAGAAAAAGACATCTCTAACCTTATATTATTATCAATTTGTGGCCCATTTGAAAAAAATGTTTGATTTATTCTTTTTGCGTCTCCTGAGTCTAATACGCACCCTATGCCCTTTCAATTCTACATCCCCCGCGATGAAGAATGTGAGTGTATAAATAGTAAAAACTTGATAAAAACATTTCGTATCTTATAATGCAAACTTAATTGACATCCTAAAATGCGAACTTTATAAAATTTAATATCTTTGTATCCCTTCCCATTCCTTCGCTCCATATTTTATAAGGTTGACATTATAGAATGCAAACTGTTTTTTTCTCTCTCCAGATTATGCGTCTCATAAGTTCGCTATTTAAGCAGTAAGGGGGTAATTTTAAAATTTAGGGGCGAAGAGGACTTCCAAGAGGCGCGAAAAAAGAAGAAATCAAAATATTTTTAGAAACAATTTTTATTTAATAAATAAAAGGGGTCTTATTTTTGGTAACATCATAAAAGGGTCTTGTGGTTAGGGTTTGAACCTCTCGCCAACATCCATTTTTATATTTCTTTTGTAATTTATGGTAATATTTTTCAAAATAATAATAATTGTGGGTTATTTTTCAAAATATTAATTAAAATATCTTTTTTGTTATGAATAATTATAAGTTAGTGGATGTCCATATCTTGATCTTCCATGTTCCTATAACTCCCACTAGTGAATGGACCATAATTGTATTTGTTCTTTCACTTCCTTAGTTGTGTCCTATAAATAGGACTCTTGCTATGATGTAAATACACACACATATGAAGAGAATAATACAAGCTTTTCAATCTCTATTCTCTATATTCTATAGCTCTAGAAGTTTATTTCTAACATTTTTATGTTATTCATATTTATAAGCTAGTTCAATAACTAATTTTATAAAATACTACAAATTCAAATAAGTTATTATATCCCCTATAAACTAGCTCATAAGCTATACACTATGAATTCATCCGCTAACTAAATTATCCGCTATCCACAACCATTGAAACATCTCTTCTTTACATTTTTTTTTTTTCAAAAAAAATCCTCCAAATAATCCTCAATTTACAAATATAAGATAATTATAGATGAAGAAAGAAATAAGGAAGTTTGTGCGGTAGGAATGTATAAATGTTCCACTTTTATTGTAAAGAAATCTGAACAATTCATTAAATTGTTTTTTTTTTGCTCCACCGACGACCCATATAATTGCTTCCTCACATTTGATGTCACCAATATTTAGCTACATTATTTAAAAATAAATCTCTTTTATTATAAAAATAAAAATCTCTTTTCTTAGCATAAAAAAATAAATCCCTTTATCCACAAGAGTTGTTTTTAAAGTGTTTAGCCCAATTTATCCTTTTTAAGAGAAGTGATGCCAAAAGTGAGTTGTTGGACCAAACAATCCCTTAATCATATAGTATAATACTATTAAAATTATCCGTTCATGTCCTCTTTGTTTATTCAAATTCCATTTGATTAAATGAACCATCACTAGAAATCTATTTCTCTCTATTTAAATAGTACTAGTGTTTAACAAAATTAAGGAGAGCAGAGCACGTTGGAACCTGTTTTAATTCAAGTGTTATTTTTCTATAATCTAACAAAATTTGAAGTTTTTTTTTTTTTTTTGAAGAAGCCAAATAATATATTAACTAAAATACTCTCAATCAAGTACAAGATGTACTTAACTGGAACAAAAACAAAGGTTTGAAGAAGAGACTACACATCCCCCTTCAATTTGAAGTTAAGAGAATTGAAAACATAGTTGTATTATTTAAAGACGACTTATAATCATTTCATGATGAAGTCCAATTTATAGGAGAGTGAGGTGATTGGTCCGTTCCAAAGATAAAATATCACATGAAACTTGCACGAGAAATATATGTTCGAATCTAGAGCACTGCAGATAATTAATCTAATAATTCCGATATTTGTCAGTTGAGATAAGACACATAAATGGTCGACTTTCTAATGTAGTATCAATCAATTTCCTTTTCTTTTTTTTTTAAAAAAATAAAATAATGCTACTACAGCAAAATAATTTGAAGTTATAGTATACTCTTAGCCCTTAGATCATACACCAAATCACAACCAAATATTTATGCATTTGTTTGGAAGTTATTATAGCAAGCTCAAAGTCAAAATAACATACATGTACATGTGAACATGCAATGTTCAGATGTTCCATTTTTTCACCTAAAACACAGTTGTTCAATGCAACTTAGATTTAAATTTTCATTAGCAAAGTCAAACTTTAGTGGAAACATAATTTATATATTGAAAAATTGAACTTGAATTAGTCCACAATAGGACAATAATTGTTTATTCATATCACTCTCATACACCAAACACAATTACAAATACCATCAATGAAGCCTTATGTAGACATATACAACAAATCAAATCTCAACATTGAAATTTCCAAAAACACTGTAATTGCATATATTAGTATAAATCACAACATAATACTGGCTAATCTATTTTAAAAAAAGTCTGCTGCTAATGACACGCCGGCGAAATTTTACATCTTTATTTTCTGTCATTTTTTTCGCACCTCCTTAAATTTGAGACAAAAAATTGAAGGCGATAGTAATGAGGAGAAGAGAGGAGGTAGCAGCCATCGATGCGGCCGAGCTCTGTGGTGGAAGAGTAGTGGCACCTGGTCCGGTAGAAGAAGGAGCTTCAGCTGGTGGTATAGAAGAATAAGAGGCAGTGTCTGTGACTTTAACACTTAGCTTTTGGCCACTAGTACAATGACCTGATAAGGTGCAGCTAAAGTAGAAATCACCAATTCCATCCAAGGTTATTTTGGTTGGTCCTATGTTAAAGGTTTGAATATTTTTGTCATTGATATTACACTTTTCATAGTTAGCTTTGTTAAGTATAGCAACACTGTGGCTTCCAGATTCATAGTTGAACACTGCAAAAACAGGATACTAATATCACATCAATTATACATATAAATTGCTCAAATGATGTTATAATACAATTTATGTGATGTACATAAGATCTAACTCAACTAGAAATACCAAAATTATTAGGCTGGACATCTTCACCTAAATTATAACGTGGAACCTTACAATTGTGTGTGTGAGTTTCAGGTGGCATTTGTCACTACGTCTACGGACAAAAAATAAATAAAAATGAATTTGTGATTAATTACCTAGATTGTCGTTTAATTTGAATGTAAAATTTGCAGCCCATTTAGAATAGAAAGAATCACCACCAGGTGGAAAACTAGTCCAACCTATGACATCTCCTCCTACTATATAATCTTCAGCTTCTGAGGTTTGTAGTAACATTGTTGCAACCACAATGAGAATTGTCATGTTTCTTATTTGAGACATGTTTTTATTGGTGTTTTTGTGTATCCTATGTGTGTGTATTAGAAGAGAAAGACTACTTAGAAGCATATAAAAGCATTGTTAACCCAAAATAAGCATTGTTAAGGCAAGCAAGCAACCTTTGACACTTGACTGATACAATTTGTTGTAAAAAAAATTGTTGTATTCTGCCTGCAGAAAATGTCAACTCATGGAAATGGTCCCTTGACATAACATATCTCTAAAATAATTACACACTTGTGTTGTGCCTATAGGCTATACGCTCCAATTTTTATTTTTTATCATTCCTATCATATGGTGTATATGTTGTTTGTAGGTTGGGTTAAATCGGTTTTGACCAAACTCATTATTTGATCCAGTCAAGCTTAATTGGTTTGAGGTGGTTAAAAAATCTGTATTTTTTATGTCAAAACGGAAAATACTTACTTAGACACAATTATAAATTTGAGGTGTTAGACACACACATAAGCAAAAAACAATTAAAAAAATAATTAAAATTATATCAGTTGATGTGACTATTTTATTTTTAATTTTTTGATTAATATGTGTGTGCCTAAATCTTGTACGTAGGCAAGAATGGCTCCCGAACCGATCCAAATATAAGTGAGTTGGTTTGGGTTTGGTGATTTTTTTTTTAAAATAGCTCAAATAATACTCCGTGAATGTTACTAGAATTATACTAGTATTGCAAACCATGACAATGCCATGAATATTTATTCATAGTTATTTTTTAGCAAATAAATATTTTGAAAAAGATAGCAAATAAATATTTATCCATAGATTATAGTTGCATCAATTTAATTATGAGACCAAATGAAATAAGAAGAGATAATATACTTATCTCATGAATTCAATCATGAAAGAACACACCCTATTATTTGATTCAATTATTATTAAGTGCTTTCTTTGAAGAGACACTTTATAAAATGCTTGCTTTAATTCAATTATTTTGGAAATCTGTCACTAAATTGGTTGAACAAGAAGACAAAAAGTAATAGTATTAAAAAAGAAGTAATAATACAATATGTAGATTAAGGTAATAGTTTAAACTCAAAGAGCTCTTATACTAGAGGACATGCTACAAAGTAATATAAAGCTATATTATCTGTCCAACTTATAGTAAGTACTTTTTGGGAAGAATGCTAAACATTGGGTTTAAGGCCTAAATCCAAGTCAAAGCATGATAAATCCATAACAATAAGCAGTGTTGGGGGGGGGTACATTTAACAATTCCCATAGCACAAATATACAAGTCCAAGCTTCACAATGCCTTAATTTTCCTTTGTGAAAGCCGATTCTTAAATCGATCTAAAATTAGCAAATTTATAATGAACATAAACAAAATGTAAGAGTAAAATTGATGAACTTTTAAGTGTTTGAAAATATAGAATCTATTTAAAACTGAAAAAAGTTCTATATCTTATAGAAGTAAAGAAGGGGAAATGCTTTATGAGGAGAAATAATTATAATTACGAATTTTTCTAAATATGGGAAAAATACATCAAAATTTCCAGATATTGCTTTATGAAATATGGCAATCAATGGCATAATTTTGGTCTATACTGAGAGCAAGTAAAGCCAAGGCAAACCCCCTTCATTGCTAAGGAAACTATCTCTAGAAAATCATCAGTATAAGAGCTGATAGGCACAGTATTAAGGTGATGGTGTAGGACCGCGACATACCATGAGTATTTATATCCTGCAAAGTGAAATCAAGTAAACACAAGATAAGAATACATAACATGAGTATTTTAGCAATTAAATTCACAAGTATTAATGCAAGTGGCAAAGCAACTTAGCGATTTGAGTTAAATACGAGGAAAAGGGTCATCATCCCTAATCAGACATTTTCCATCTCAAGCAATATACACCAATTAATAAAACATCTTCACTAAACTAGTACTACCAAGATAATCTATCAAGGTGAATCCGTTTCTAATTAACGATATCCTGAATTTCTTAAGGTCTAATATATCCATGCATCGACCATCAGGGTCTAGTATGTGAGAGTGCTGTAAACTCTAGAGTACTGAGTTCAATTCCTACTCATAAAATAAAGCTTATCCATGCATTCGATCCGACCTCATAAATATCTTCTGAGTTCCCCTTAGGTTTATGCTATGTACTAATGAGTGATTTTGATATTGGATTTGGATGGAAACTTTACATGGTTGTCTAAGGGAGGGGAATGCATGATCGGACAGAAATCATAGCAATTACAGATATCCAGTGCAAGTTACAAAGTCACGGTAGTAAAACATATCATAAATTAGGTTCACAATTGATATCTTTGCTCTGGCATTATAAAACAAATAAGAAAGAAAATAGCAAAATAACTTGTGTGTCAAATTTCTTTATATTTTAGTTGTTTCTTCTGTTATCAATAACTTCTGTTTTAGCTTTCTTTAACTGCACTTTTGAGAACCACAAGCTTCCACTGAATTCCCTAAACCATATGGTCCTATTACTTAGGAACTAGGATACATAGTTTGTCTTAGAATTGAGAGTTGGACCTAACTCAACCCTACAAAACCGGCTTGTAAAGGAGAGGATTGTCTCTTACTTATAAACTCATGTTCAGGCCAACTCACGTCCGATGTGAGACTTCTTAACAGTTTGCAATAAGGTAGTCTCCTTTAAGTTATAGTAAAAGTTGATGCAATGTCTATGCTATAAAACTTACAAATGAGTTTAAAATTAAACAATAGACAAATGAAATTTATGATACCTTAATAGACAAATGAGATGAATCTCCAGCATTAAGTCCATGAAACCCAATATTGTATGATATGCTCCCATCAGCCTTGAACAGTCCATAATTTCTCTCAGAGGTTAGACCATCTTTTGAATCCTCGTTGAAAATTGCAAAAATGTATGCCTTCAGAACATTTTTAGGCCTATGGGGGGTTCCTTTTTTCTTCGCAAGCCTCTTACGAAGGTTATAATTATAAGTCCTGGCATTAGTAATATTTGCTCCAACTTCACTTGGATCTCCTGCAGAGGCCCACCCTGTCTCGGTAACTATGATTTCCATTTTGTGAAATCCAGCATCCTCCAAAGCAGCATAAGCTGCATCAATCTGAGCGTCGAGCAGGTTGTCGTAATGCAGTTTAAACTTTGGATCATAAACTCCTTTATTTGGTTGAAAAAGAGCATAATTTATATTAATATGCTCTGGATCACCCGCATAAGTTAGGGAAGGGTAAGCATTCAAACAGAAAGGAGAGCCAATTTGTTGGAAGAACTCTAATAGCGGCTTCATATACTGTTTAACATTATCAGTAAATTTACAAGAGGAGGGAGGGTAGGAATCTTGAAAAACGGCATACGAGTTTGAGGTAGTAATCTGAATTAGCTTATCTATATGAAGTTTCTTGGTAGCATTATAAATATTTTTCGCAGCATCCAAAAGAACTCCCCACAAAGCATTGTTAGACCCGCCCAAAACTTCGTTTCCAATAGCAATTCCACGAATGCGTGTCTCGGGAAGAAACGGCTGCACATTTTCTTTCACCCAGTTCAAAGCATTATCTGCACTCGAACTCATGTTTTGCAGTTGTCCATTAGTAACTCCAATTACAATTTCAAGACCAGTCCCACTAAAAGCCTTAAGAACACTGTGATCAGCATCATAGATTCTAACATTCCTTATCTTTGCAGCTCTGAGAAGAGTAACAACTTCATCCGGTGAGGGAATGTTATCTGCAAGTCTCCCATAATTTATACCATAGGTTCCGGTAAATGCTTGCAGCGAAGCTGAAAGCCAAAAAAGAACAGTAGAGCTCCATTAAACATTACTTAGTTGACATAAAATAAAATACAAGCTAGCAACTTCTCAACTGTCATCAAGACTAACATGAAATTTGGCCATCTTACTCACACTGAGATGAACAACAAAAACTGGTAACCCCTATTCGGTGTTGTCAATCGCGGATCACAAAAAACAGCGGTTTATTCAATTTAATTTAACACTTTGCATTAAACCGCATATCACAAAACAATAACAATATGTCCAAATTCTGCTACCCTAGGGCACTATAGTACCTCCATAGCCTCTATTTGACAACACTGAATCCATCCACAATCACAATTCAAAACTACCATTTAATAGAACTTGAATAATAATAAATAATGAATATAAGATGAATTCAAGAAACATTGGTCCCATCCCATCTAATCCCAGGTGAAATCAGGCACAGGTACTAAAAAAGGACACTCCTGAATTTCAATGTTATCATAATGGTAGCATAAAAGGAACGCAATATACATAAATAGTATTTATAAATAAACAAAATGAAAATCTCAACTTCAAAGCTAAGTAAGCAAGAAAATCAAGTCTTATGAAGATGAAAAACAACCCAAAAACAATACTACAAATCAATAATATGAGCAAGAACATGGTCTGAATTGAACACAGATTAATGATGAAGCAATAAAAATGATGAAATACAGTAAAATAGTAAGATATAAAGAGAGAAAGAAAGTACCAAATCTGATGAAGAAAAGCAAGAAGAGAAGAAAGAAAGAGTCAAAGAAGCGGAAAACCATGATGATCATGAAAGTTTGGAAATGGGTAATTGATGGGGTGGTCCAAAAGAGAATAAGAAGAAAAGCTTTGTTGAAATTGGAAGCAGAATTTGTAGTTATTGTTGTTGTTGGTGTTATTGTTCCAACTGGGGCATGCCATAAGATGAAAAAGAAACGTTTTTTATTTTTGTTTTGTAGCGTTGAATTGAACAACAGCTACTACATCATCATCTTCTGCAACGTTTGAAATTGAATTAATGTATTTGTTTAGTTTTGTTGTTGTTGTTGTGAGTGTCACTCTCAACTCAGTGTATGATGGAAAAGTAAAGTAAAGAAAAGGATTTGATTTTGAGGAGTGAGTGAAAAAGGGAAGGAAAAAAAGGAAGAATTAAGAGTGAGATTTGAGGGGTTTTATAATTTGAGAAAAGAAGAAAGAACGCGGAAGAAGAAACAATTACTTACGGGTGAGTGAGTGTTGGTTCAACTGAAGTAGCTTTTTCTATTGGTCAATTCGTTTCTAGGTTCGTCTTTCGTGGGTTTCTGTTTGGTTTCTTTCTTCAGAAAAAATAAATAAATAAAAAAAAGTGAAAAATCAATTTTATTAGAGCAATTTTCTTTGGTCCAATTTAGTCTCAATGAAAAATAAAACAAAAATATTAGAGGTTTTAAGTTTCACCTTTGTAATAATATGGTTTTAATTTTTTTTAAGTAATAAATAAGTCTTTTTAAATTTGTAATTTATTGCGCTATTACTCTTTCAGTTATTCTACGTTTACATAAATGCTGCCGTTAATTCTGATGTTAACCATGATGAATTTGAGACTCAATCCGATGTGAACCATAGGCTGAGACACTTGTGGCTTAACAAGAAGGAGGATAAATGGAAGAAGTGTAATGGTGCAACAAGTTAGAAACTTAAATGACTCTTTTGTTAGCTAAAAAAATTTAAAGGACCTATTTATTACTTAAAAAACTTAAATGATCTAACCATTATAAGCACGAAATTTAAAGGACTTATTGACACGTTTGGCCAAAAAAAAAAATGTCAAACAATGTCCATATGGCACTAGTTAAACATACCAATATAGAAATTCTATTTTGAAACTTGTGCATGTAACATATTACGCATGTAAAAAAATCATCTTCTTATCATTAATTTTGTCTTTTTATTTTCTTTTTTGGTATGCTTAACTAGTGTCCCAATGACACTGTTTAGCATAGCCCAAAAAATAATACTCAAACTAAACAATTTTATATTGGTGACACATTAGTCTCTCTGATAAATTACAGATTAATTTGTCATCTCTGTATAAAATTGTGAGGGGACAATGTTGAGATTACTTTTATTTTATTTTATCATGGATTAAATTAAACAAAAAAAAAAACGATGAATTGATTTAAGTGGTAAGATTCTTGCCCTTTAAGCGAGTTATTAGAAGTTTAATTTTTGACTTTTACATATAGAAAGAATTTGGGTGAGAGGAATAACATGTTTTATGTGCCCACATATTCCCTGATGAAAATTAGTTATAGCTAACATCAGAGATATCAAAATGAGCCAAACTACTACCAGTCCAGGCATCTGAGTATCTAACCCTATATTTTAACATGAATTGGACCATTAAAAAGCACAGAAAACCAACTGTGTCTTTTTGGGCCGGCCCACTAGGCCTATATTTTCACGGGTTAGGCTGGGTTGACCCACTAAAAAAACTAGTTTTTATTTTATCTTGAAAGTAGTTTTTTTTGGGCTAGTCAATTTTCAAAAGAAAGTCCAACAAATTCAAGTAACTCGACTAACCTTAAGTAATTCCTTCAAAGATAGAAAAACATGTGAGCAACTTTCCCTAAGTCACTCTTAAGATCTCTCTTACCCCAGGTCACTTCTTCAAAGAAGATTGCGAGCAACTTTCACTTCTTCGAAGATAGACACACGACTTCCTTTGTTCGGAGATAGAGTTGTGATTACAATCAATGGGTGAAGGGTTAATATTGATGTTTTTTCATTCTAATTTTTCCTCTTGGAAATGTTTGATGTTTGGTTTATGAATTTTCTTTTAGCATCAGAGGTTGTATCTTGACAAGTATAGAAATTGTTTACTCTCTAGCAGTGTGCAAGCTCTCATTTGTACACGTAATTGGTCACTATCTAATTTAAAATTTTCTTTTACAATTTTTGGCTAAACAAACACTCTTAACTACAAGTTTGCACAGGAAAATTAAAAACCATCTCATAAAACACTACTTGAGCCCTAATACACAAAAAATTAGAGTTGTTGCGGTTACTTTTAATCTAGTCTGATTATCTATCCCAAGGTTTTAGGCTCCCTCAAAAGTTGCAATAGTGTGAAACTCTTAGCAACCTTATCCAACAAACAGAAATCAGGAACCACATCCGCTCATCCACCACGTCGAACTAGACTTTGATATCAGTACCAACGTTAGAATTTTTAGGGGAGCTTAAAACGTTATAGTGAGATTATCAAATTGAACTAAAAACAACCACACAAACGTGTCTGAACATTACATATTCACCAAAAATCTTAAGACATTAAATATATAAGCCATTTTACTCATATATTACTCGAAATCTATTTCAAGTTCATTGACACATACATCGACACTAGTGGCAAACAAAGTGCAACACTGTTCAGGTTCCATCATTGGTTTCAAGCTCTATCCCTCTTGATAACGACTTAACTTCTTTGCAACATCAAATCTTTAACAAATTTAATATATGCACCTAAATTATATCTCTGTTTTTTTTTTCTTTCCTTTTTCCCACTCCACAAAATTATGTCAAACTCCAGTTTTTGAAGTTTTTTTATAGATATATGCAATAATAATAATTGGGTATTTAAACACCCAAATGTTTTTGGCATTTGAACGCTAATTGTAAAAAATTATGCAGCCAATAGAAGATCAGTGCTCATTGCTTAATAATTATCACACAATGTCACAACCAAAACCTAGTTCTATAAGTTTGTTCTATAGCACTTTTTGCTTTTAGAGAAAGTAACTAATCATAAAAGCCTTAAAAAAATTTATTCAATATAAGACCCTACATCTGTACATATTTGTTTATTCAATTCATTCATTGAAACAATTTGATTACGGCATTGAGGGACCATGTAGTTAATAATTGGAGAAATTTCTTTGTAAACCATAAATTAATTTTGTTGGAGAAATTAATTTTGACTTGTTTGATTTCTCAAAATCAACTTTTACGGTTGTAACTTCAACTCTATAATTGATTTTTATATTTAAATTTTTTGTTCAACTCATTTTTACATGAATATACTTAAATATAAATCATTCTATTTTCAACTCAATTTTGGTCAAAATCAATTTTATCAAAATTAAATTTTCTCACTACAGAACCAAACTTACGCTAAGATAAAAATATGAGCTTTTCATTAAAAAAAAAAAAGAAAAAGGAAAAAAGACAAAAATTTGAGACTAGGTGGAAGCACTTTAAAAATCTAAAATAATGCAGCCAATGATAATCAATATTAAAAAAAAGTTTAGAATGAAATAACATTATTGATATATACACGGTTATATGCCTCCCTTTTGTTTCATTCCTAAACTCTTAATCAGTAAGGAGAGTGTGAAAGCAGTGTGATCATAATCTCATCAAGAATGAGTTCCTTTAGAGCTGGCTAGTGTTTTTCTGATTTAATAGCACAAAATTTGTATAGAAAAAGTGGCTTTTAGATCAACCATTGTTTACTTCCCACGTAAGGGAATCTGCTTTTTGCGTCTTCATTTCACTTTTTAATGTGTGTATGTGGACCAATGTTTCTGATTAAGGGCTTCAATGTTCGTGTGTACACATAAAAATTATAAAAACCTTATGATCATGAATCAGCATAACACCTAGAAATTACTTACTACCATAGCCTATAGTGTTGAGTATGACAAATTTAGAAGATATAAGACTCGGACTCCATAAACTTGGAAGATAAAGGGACTTAGGAATAATCATCCCGCATTCACACACATAGAGTTTATACTTTATATTATGGACACGGTTCAATTTTGCAACAATCAATGTGCATTTATTTATAAATAAATCCATTTTAAATCTTTTCTGTATTTAATGTGAGACTTTAGTTTAATCAATAAGCAATGCAAACATTAAAGTAAATATTAAATTTAAAATTCTATCTTTTAGCACGAGTAATCCTATTTTGATCAAACGGTCTAAATTACTTGATTGTGGCAACCACATCGTTATTTAATTGTGGGGAGTCTTAAAGTGAGTGGCAGTACAATTAATGGATAATTTTAATATTGATTTTCAAGAGTTCCTACGCAGAAGATTTGATGTTCGTGATAAACAAATTCATCGACAGCTTCAACAAGACTTGATAGAACATATATGGGAACGTTTTGGACACGAGAATAATAACAATTGAAAATCATTTTAAATCTATCATTTTCATGTATTTTCTACTAGTAATTTATTTTAATGTTTATGAATTTATTTTCATGTATTGTGTTATTTAATATATTGTTATCTGTTTTAATTTTACTTTGATTTATTTTAAATATATGTTGTATTCTTTTTATTGTATTTTGATATATTTGAATTATTTTGTTTCAATTATACATTTATATATATAATTGTAAAATATAAATGTGTAAAAACGTGTGGGACCCTGTGGGACCCATTTAAGAGTTTTTGAAGAGTTGTATGAATATTTGAGAAATGTGGTTGAGTTGTTTAAATAATTGGGAAGTGTAAAATAATATAAAGAATAAAGTGGGACCCATTTAATGCACCCATATGGGTTCATGGGATAATGATGCTCTTAATGGACTTGGATCACTTGTTACGGAGAGCACAACTGTGGTTTTGTGAGTGTTAAAAGAGAAAGAAAAAAATTAAAATGTGATGATGCTATAGATAAAAAGATGCATGAAGTATCCACAATTAACCAGATATATAATTTTTTGTAAAATAAATTAAGTTAAATTAACAACGGCGATATATGGACATCCCAGTTTTTCCAACACGCATTCCACGCCTTCAATTTAGGTCCATTCAAAGTCAAATCGAGGGGAGGGGTATGATGAATACATTGATTATCTGGGTCGTCTAATCTGGATAAGGGCTCCTTTGTTGCCTTAAATAGAATCACTACTAAAAGACCGAAGGCGGGCTAGTACATGTTAGGTGATGATGACGTTGTAGTACTTCGATCTGGAATGACCAATTTCCGACAATAAGACTCCTCTAATTGGAGTCCTTGAGTTACCCGTTTAACTCCTGAATTCTAAACCTACCAACGATTCCAACTTTCCTCAAACTTTAGGAAAAAACCTCTTTTGAATCACCCATCCGACAACCCCACCGCCAAAGAAATGAATAGATAGTAAGCCAGAAAGAAAAATATTTTACGAAAGTTTCATTCGGTGTCTCAAAAGACATGTAAAGATTTTCTCTCTATTTCTATTTTTATGATATCATTAACTTATCACATCTATCATATCACTCTTTGTATCTCTTTATCTCTTGATATATACACTCAATCCAATGACGTGTCCATGTAATATTTTCTTAAATTAAATACAAATGAATTTAATGGTCATATTTGAATATAGGGATAAATATGTTTCTGGCCCCTATAAATATTTCAAGTTTTGTTTTTAGTCCTTCTAAAAATTTTCTTCTACTATCAAAAATTTTCAATTAACATTTTTAGTCCCTACTTTTAAATCAAGTCATGTGTAGACTTCATATTTTTTAATGAAATTTTCAAGAAACGTGTAGAACATTTTAACAATCACTCACAAAAAAAATTAGATTTTCTTAACAAAACATGAATTAAATATGAATTTTTAAGCACCAAAAATATAAAAATTTATATTTAAGTTATGTTTTGTTAAAAAAATCAAAAAAAAAATTGGGAGAGAGATTCTTATAATATTTTAAACATGCATAAAAAAATTCAATAAAAAAATATGAAGTTTATACATGAGTTGATTTAGAAGTAGGGACTAAAAATGTTAATTGAAAACTTTTGAGGGACTAAAAGTAGAAGAAAAAATTTAAAGGGACTAAAAACAAAACGTGAAATATTTATAGGGACCAGAAATATATTTATCCGTTGAATATATGGTAATAAATTAATAATTGAAGAACAAAAGTCTTGCTACATGGGCCATGGATTAAAAATCAACATGCCATGGCCAATTTGCATCCTTTAACTGAAAAAAAACTAGAATTTGGAAGACTGGAATAGAATTGACTATGTGTATGCCACCATGTTGGTCAATTTTGAATGACTATAATACCCTTGAGGATCTAAAAAATGACTGGATCAGATTACAGAATCCAACAACAACCTTATCCTCCAAATGTTCCAAATTGCCAATGTCTTCTAAATTTTCATGCGCCAAAAAATAAACAAAACAAAAAAGAGAGAAAAAAGAAAGAAAAAGAACATGGCAACAAATTTTCTCTCAACAGCAAACCTCTTTCATCTTGCATCTTCATCACAATCCTCAGTATCTTCTATATCAACACATGTTTACAATAATCCAATCAAATGCAATGTGAAAAGACAATTAACTCTTTGTAAAGTAGTTAATCCAAGTGTGACAAAAAGAGGCATATCTATAAGTTTTGTTACTAGTTTGGTTCTTTCATTGACTGGTAAAGGTTTGTTTGATGCTAATGCAGCAATACTTGAAGCAGATGATGATGTTGAACTTTTGGAAAAAGTAAAGAAAGATAGAAAAAAGAGACTTGAGAAACAAGGTGTCATCAGTTCTTCTACCAAAGAAACAGGTAATGTGTGTGCATTGTTGATTTATCCTATTATATGTTTCTAGAAAATGTGAAATTTTATTTTCATTTTAGTCCCTAAACTATTTGCAATCCATCAAATTAGTCTCTCAGATACTTTTAGTATAGGAGAAATAGTGATAGTTTTAGGATTATTTATTACATTTCTATAGTTCAATTGAAAGTTTACTCTAAAGTGGAGTGTCTGCAGAATTTAGCAATAAGTAATTGAGCACAATTCTTGAGGGTTACTATATAATAATGTGGTTGCTACACTTGCATGACAACAACTCTAGATGCTAAGTTTAAAAAAATTTATACTACCAATATCCACTTCATTACAAGTATGATATATTTGACATCATCCCTTGTTTTGATTGCAATGTGAATAATTTTTTTTTATGTATAGTAAGAAATTGAACAGCACATTACATTTCAAAATCAAGTTGTTTGGTCACTGCATATTGGAGGGTATTAATTTGTATGCAGTTTCAGCTTAAGTGATACTAGTTAAGAATTAAGATTTGAAATGGTCACGAAGAGGTCAGTTTTCTCCTCCCAATCTTGGTTATCTCATTTATGAGATATAGAACTCTTGTTTTCGATATAGAAAATCTCGAAACCAGTTATTCTTTGCAGTAGACCGAGAAAATTTTCAGGCTACATTATTTTTCATTGAGTTTTCAAATTCTGCAGGGATAGTTTTTTCTTTCCTTTTTTGTACTAAAGAGTGAAAATATTTGCAGGGTATCTTCAGGATTTGGTGTACAAATTGAGTGAAGTTGGTCAAGCAATTGAAAAAAATGATCTAACTTCAGCTGGTTCTGTCTTAGGGAAAGGCAAGGATACTGATTGGGTCCAAAAAGCAAATATAGCTTTGAATAAGGTAAATCTTTTTTCTTAAATGATGCATTCATATGAACACTTGTGTTATGAAATCGTTCATAACATTTCACAGCAAATGTAGACCAAAAAGAAAGTTCGATGTTATTAGTGAGTACCAAATGATATTGATTACATCAGTCATCTAATCTCTTACTAATCAATAAACATTAATTTGCATTAAATTTTGAGCTTCATATATGTAAATGCTCCTATGGTTGCATTAGATTTCTGAGTTTCAAAGTGGGAGGAAACTGGTGCCTTTAATATCAATTACAAGTGGTAAATTCAAATCCAAAACTTATGCCTGAGATACAATCGGCGTTGAAAACAGTCTTCAATCTTTGTTGGTCTATTTCTTAATTAGATATCTCACTGTTTCTGGATGATCTTTTTTAACAGCTGAGTTCCAGTCCTGAAGAGCAATCTGAGGTGGACACATTCAATTCTTCACTTGCTTCATTGGTTTCATCAGGTGTGTTGCATTCAATTAGGCATTAAGTTTCATTCATGACAGAAAATATGCGAACACTATAGAATAGTCTATATGTAACCTTGTAAATAGTCTATCCTCATAAACCTTTATAAGTGTGTGTGCGAGCACATATTTGTGCATGTAGCATGAGCACACAAGTTTTAGGCACATAAAACTGTGTACTGTCTTCCTCAAAATGCAGGCTCTAAGACTCCTTCAAGTATACACTAATGCTTAATATTGATTATTTTTGCAGTTTCTCAGAATGATGTGGAGTCCTCGAAAATTGCCTTTGTGTCTTCAGCTGCTGCATTTGAGAAGTGGACCTCCTTGACAGGGATTGTTGGTAAACTTAAAGGACTTTGAACATTGAGTGGAGAAGCTAAAAGAAATTTTATTTCATCTTACATATAGAGAATTCCATTAATTTTCCATTCTGAGTCACCAAATTGTGGTGTCTTGGAGCAGTCTCATCACAGTTTTATCTAGGAAAGACCAACAAGCTCATCTTTCACAGCTCATGGAGTTTGAGTTCGGGTGTATATTGTCTCGCACAAAATTGTAATTTTAATGTACTGAGAATTTGACTACATGTCTTATTGTTGTTCACAGAACAGTGCAGATGGAAAGATGTTCATCCAAACTTTGGTCATTTATGATTAAAACTATTGTTATCGTCGTTATGAATTGAAATATACAGCCATAATTCCAAAAACACGGAAATAGACTCAGGCATATGTTTGCAACTACGTTGGAAATAACATAAATATGTTACTCGATATAACCTGAGATGATTGTTGAAATAAACACATACTCCACAATGTTATAGGTTCATATCACATTACAGGTATCATACAACACAATGTTACATGGGAACTAGAAGCTACATGTCTCTCCAGCACATACATAGATGGTACATTATACGGCTACTCTATGATTGTTTATAGTCATTTCAATGAACAATCGGATAAATCACATTAATTTAACAACAAAAACTACAGTCATCCTCAGACAGATCTAAAGCGTCAGAGTGACAGAAGACATAAGCCATGAGTTTATTCTGTTCCCTATTCGAAAGCTTTCACCTCAACAATTCAGCTTCCGTTCACGGTCACCTCTGATTCAGCCTTGTTAATATCATGAACCTTGTAATTTTCTTCTTCGTGCACTTTTGTAGCTTCTTTCTCCTTGGTTTCTCCTTCAGCCTCATGGGTGCTTCTGTTTTCTTCCTCTTTATTTTCTCCTTCCACTTCAGCTGTTTTCTCAGCAGCAGGGGCAGCTTCTGATTTCTCCGGCTCAGATCCACCATCTTGCTTTGTCTCCTCAAGTGGTTGTTCAATCTTCTCTTCATCCTTATTCTGAACAACTTCAGATGCTTCAGCTCCTTTGTCACCAATTTTCTCTTTTGATGCTTGAAACTCTCCATCAGCAGTGTTGGATTTCCCCTCATCATTTGCTATATCAGTATTTTCTCCAGGTTGAGTGGACTCTTCAGGTTGAATGGACTCTTTGACATCTGCATCCTCAGCTCCCTTCCCATCTTGATTTTCGCTAACAACTTTCTTTTCCTCCTCTAAATCTTTATCATCCTTAGTTTCATCAGCTTCATGCATTTCCACATCTTTTGGTTCCTCTTCTTCTTCCTCCCCGGAAGCTTCTTTCTTTGAAGCTGGTGACTTTTTGCCACGTTTCTTAGGGGGCTCACTTTTTGTTTCTGGTGGAGATGCCTTGACCTTCTCACTGATTCTAGAAGATCTTCTTGGAGTCTCGCCAGTGCCCCAATCAAATTCTGAGATGTTTGGGCCACCAGGGTTTGCTTTCAAATACTTCTCCAGCTGCCTCTTGGTATGGATCTCCTCTCCTGTTGGTGCAGTGAACACTATCTCATTTTTCTTTGGAGTTCCAGACCTTTTTGGAAAGAACTGCAAAGGAAATATAATTTATGAATACTCATGCCATAACATGCAACAAATCAACAACTGCAACACAAGAGAGAAGCAAGCGAGAAGCAACTAGCATGGCACCAAATTAACTTTGTTCAATCCGAAGGCTTTTCTGTGCCTCTTTAATCCTTCTATTCAGGCTATACCTGGGAAAGGTGTAGGACTGAGGACAATAATTCATGGCTCATCATGACCAAGAAACACAAAAATGGACACATATGGACTGTATACAAACCATTTCCAATCTAAAACTGCAGTAATAGAGAATATATAGACAACATCATTCAGTATGATAACCAACTGTTTGTCTCAGAAAATAAAGTAAACAATACTTCTCATCCAAAGCCAACATAGATGCCCCTCTAATTTTGTACTATACAATAACCCATAGGGCTTATGTACCTAAAAAAAAGAGTGAGTCTGTATGGAGCGTGAAAAAACTCAAGATCCAGGTTAGTTATAATCACTATAGAGATATGCAAGCAATAAATTATTATTTAAACATATGTTCTCTCCATAGACTCAACTTAGAAAATTTACAGAGGGGTCATGTTTTTCATAAAAACAAAACAAAATATAATTGGTGATTGCATAGGTTTTGCAAAACTAATGGCAAATCAATGTAATTTACTTCAAGATATATGAAAAAGGGATGTTACAAAATGGGTTTATCCCGTGCACAATATCAGAAAATATTATAGAATAAATTGGTTACAAATATGAAAGAAAATATTATGATAGTTATTACACATTTACATGATAAGAAACATGGTTTATTTCCTCCCTACTGACTTATACGCGGGCACCATTTACATGACTGATTGCGTGGGTTTAATATACCATGTGGCTCATGCTCTAGTCAGTATTGGGATTGCTAACCAACAGTATGTCTGATGTTTGAAAGAAAGAAAAAACTTGAGCCAGTAAAGATGATCTATTGAATGATTTCACAATCTAATATCTCGAGATCAGTGCTAAGTGAAAATATAATAGTGTGATCCCTGTCTTAAGAGCAAACTGATTATACTTTAGAAACAAAACAGAAAAAGAAAAAAAAGACAACTGAACAGCAAATTGTATGGGATCTCAAACATGAAAATATTAACCGTTCCCTTCATTTTACAATCTTTGAGGGAAAGAGTGTTTGTTAAGAACAGGATATAAGAATAAAGCTATTCATGTTTCCCCAAAAATGACTACTGGTAAAAGATACATTGACAAATGAAGAATGATAACTTCACTCACAATCCTTAGAGTTAAACATCATCTACTGTAACATATACAGCACCAAATATTTATAATCTAACCAATTATACAAAAATACAAGAATCGAAGACAAAGAAAATCATTTGTTAAAAGATTTGATGCCTTGTGATTTATTGTGAGAGCAGTGGGAAAAAGGAGGTTATTTGTCAATTTCTGCACATAGAATTATCCCTAGAACAAACAAATAAACACAACAAGACAACAACACTAAGAAATCATTATCACCCCGTGGTAAAACCCAGAGCTGCTATGAATGCACAAAAGTCATACTTCAACGAGTTTCCAATTCCAATTGAAAAAAAAAAAGAACAATGATACAAACACCTAGATCAGGAAAAATTCAAATCCAATTAAACAGTACCCATTTTCCACAATGTACACTTAAGCAAAATTCTCATACACAATATAGCATGCTTATATGTGCAACAAACTTCTTTTGTACCAAGTACAACTTAGAAAGAACAAACATTAAATGTAACAAAGAAATACCCTCAAAGCAGCATATAAACAATTAGAATTATGCAACAACTTTCCACACAGTGCTAGAATTGTAAGCAGAAATTTCAATGAAAATACATCACACTGACTTGACACAGCAAGAATCTTAAAAATCTCTAGTAGACAACTCAACAACCAGCAGCTAGACAATTCTCCGAATTCATAGGACAAAATACCTAAATCTTAGCCATGAATCTAGAAAATGCTAGAAAACCAAAAACCAAATCCCTAGCTATGAAAACTAACAAAACAGCATCTTAACAACACAAATCACAAAATTAAACAAAACCCACATGGAAACTAAACAAGAAATTACAAAAACACAAAATTGAAAATTCAAATTGCCCTAAAATTGAATAGTCAAAGAAGGGGGAAAATGAAAAATCAAACCTTTTTCGTCCAACCAGATGGAGCAGGCAGCTCAAGAGACACAGGTTCTTCTCCTGCACCTGCAGCTGCACCGACAGCAGCAGAACTCTCCTTCTCAACTGAGCTCGCCATTTTCACCTGCGAATTTTCCCCCAAATTTTTTCACAATACTGTTGAGAACGAGAATACCAGAAATTTAAATAATAATTAATAACAATAAATAAATAAATATTAATAATAATAAACTTTAGAATTTTGTATACATGAACATAAATTTATAAATTAATTGAAAAATAAAATTGAAGAAAAAAGAGGGATAAAGGAGAAAATACTTAGGTTTTTGTTTTTTCGGTTTGTTTCGATTTTTCTTTTTGTTTGAGTGAAATTGTGTGTGTTTTAAGTGTAAGGTGGAGAAAGAAGAAGAGACAATAAATATTTAATATTTATTTTTTATTATTTTGAAATTGAAATTTTAAGCACGCAAGAGACACGTGTGGAATCTGATGAAAATATGCTTCTACTTCTACTACTAAACTAAACTTGATTGATTTCTGTGTTGGGTACTTCTATTCGTCACAGTCACACTATCCTTATGCCATCTGTCCTGTTTCCTCTTTTTTGTTTCTCTCACAGGCTTAAAAACAAAAATGTGAAAATTTTGAAATTGAGTGCTTTTGTCTTCTTCGACCAACTCAATATTTAAATCAAATTATCCATTTGAAAAAAAGTTGTTGATTATTTTATTTTATCCACTACTTTTACTATTATACTTCATCCGATTCTATACCTGAGTAAAATTTAACTTTTAGATACATTGAAAAATGAATGTATCTAATCTATATTATTGTCTAGATACATTATTTTTTCAATGAATTTAGAAAGTCAAATTTTGCTTATATACAAAATCAGAAGAGTAGTTAAAAGTCTCTTATTAGTTGTGAGATAAACTAAACATCAATTTATACATAAAAATAATTATTCTCTTGGGTCTTATATATATGAAAAAAATTAGTTTTTAGTTTCTAGTTTCATTGTAAAATTGATGTATTTAGACGATATTATAGTTTAGATATATCATTTCTATAATGAATCTAAAAAGTAGTAAAAAAATTCTTATATATAAAATTAGAGGGAGTATTATTTATAGGTCAATTTTTTAACATTGAGTTAGATCTAACTCGTAATTCATATTAGAGTCTTTTATCAAATATGAAATGCTCTATGAACATGAACTTATAATTGGAGACAATTTGTAAACCCTCATTATTGAATATTCTATAGACAAAATTTAATGCTACATTAATTTGTACTACTCACCTAGAAAATATGTTACTCCATAGCAAGAAGAAGTAATTGTAATTTGCTACATTAATATATGTATTGATATAGTACTATTTGTTTCAGTTTTTTTTCATGTTGGTGGTACTTTTATAAGGTGAGCAAAGATAAGAATGTGAAGCAATCAAAGTTCGGAATTCAGGAGATGTATTATGACCATTTCATGACATGTAATAATATAACTTTTTTCATCTTATGTACAAAAGATATTTTTTTGGTCAAGATATGTAATATACTCTGTTTTAAAATTAGACCAATATCCATTATTGTTGTTTTTTATATTCATTTTCTTGACTGTATTGTTTATGCACAAATAGATTATGTTTAACTGTTTATGCATAATCCCTCCAAGTAATTTGTTTATAGTTTATGCAAATTTATACAAGCACTTTGCCTATACTTCAACTTTTTGGCCTAGCCCAAAAGTACAAGGTCGTCAGAATCGAGTTTTTACTTTAACTCATTTTGTCTAGGTAAAATCGAAACGTAAAATCGAATCGTAAAATTGTCGATTTTACCTCATATTAAAATAATATTATATTATATTTAAAACATATATATACTTATATAATATTATAACTGCATCAATCATTTAAAGTTTCAACTTAATTTAAAAGCTAAAATATATTAAATCATCATAATAAGATTAGTATTCGTAAACTTAGATCAAACTACACAAATTACCCACCAAATCATCAAGTAACATCCAAAAAATTATCCAAAAACAAGAAGGTAAAATCTTCTGAAAGAGTTGAAACCTACGATTTTACACGATTTCGGTGATTTTAGAGCGATTTAAATCATGTAAAATCGTTCCAGACTATGATTTTACCCAAAAAGGAATCTACTAGTGATTTAACTCGAAATGATGACCTAGAAACGTAAAATCTATAATTTGTAGGTTTTAAATCGGGATTTTAACAACCTTGAAAACCACATTAATTGCAAATTACTTACCACAGGTAAGAATATGGTAGGTATTGTTGTTCCCATGTGAATTTGGTGTTTAGCCAACCAACTATTCATTTAAGTAATTGATTATTTAATTTATGATTTTTTTACCTCATAATAAGTTAATATGTTGGCTAACTTGCATTTCTTACTAGAAAATTATGCTAAGAAAAAGAAACTCAATTTGCTAGATGCAGATTCTTAGAGTACTTAGTGTAGAAGGTCGCACAATTTTCTAAAAAGTCTATATACCAAAAATAGTTCCTAATTCTTATATCACCTAAAACACTAATTATTAAGGAAATGAGATGCAAGTCCTAAACTTCTTTGACTCACATTTTAGCTAAGACAATTGAATTGCATTGCAATTAATCTCTCACTGTCTAGCCATATTTTTTACATCCCTATTTTTAAGAAAATGAATGTTCATCTTCTTTTTTTTCTTTCTTTTTCATAGCTTTATCTTCATTTTCTCTATTGGTATCCCTTCAATTTCATCCAAAAAATTTAGAAAGCTGTTATAAAATATTTTGAATTAGTAAGCTGTGTTATGTTCTTTTAGACTCTCATTCAACATTAATGCTAACTTAATAAGTCTCAACGGGATTTGACATTAATACTAACTTAATAAGTCTCAATAGGATTTGAATTCTCTCCTCCTGTTTGTGTCCAGCCTTTCCTAAGTTTTCTAATCCAACAATTGTTGATTCATAAAGGAAAAAACAATAGTGCGGAAGAGAGAGAAAGATAAATGAATGGTTGAGATGATGGTAGGATGAAAACATGAGAGAAATAGTTGGATAGAATACGGATCCGTCTCAATAACATAACAATCTCCAAGTTCATCCGGACTTAATAGCTACATTCAATCTTCAGCCAATTTTGCACCAATTCTCATCAATTATGCATCACATGATTCAATTGACAAGAGAACACTTCCACTTCAGCCGAATAATCAATACATAATCCAACCAACTAAGTTTTATGTTAACATGTATATTTAAAATTCTAACAATTATCATAGGACAAAAATTGTGGTGGGTTTCCTTATTTTCTATAACCTTGTTTAAGGCACTCAAATCCCTTTTTTCAATCATATATCTAAAAATGCTAATGATTAATCATTACTACTAAAAAAAGTATATAATTTTAAAATTTAAATATATAAAAATGACATTTGTCTCTAATTCACATTAGTGGTAGGGTTGAAAAAAGAGGTAGGGTTGGCCCATATCAAAGGCCCAAGGGAAATGAATTGTTAAAGTCTAGGATTAACATATCGACTACTACAATGGTAGTTGTTATTAGCCACTTTGTAAAGACAAATTATTGTAACACAGATATGATATAATGTTTCTACTACTTTGTTTCTACTTGTCCTATTGAACAAAACCACTGGAATTCTAATTTAGTTTAGTACTGTACGTACCTTGATGTTTGTCACATGGTCGTGTAGTCACTATACCATGCATCTTGAATATCTACAACTTGATTGCAAATATTAATTGATCAACCATCAACCATGATACATAACTTTACATCATCAGGATCCAGGAACCTCTTGAAGATCATCATTGGCCTTCATGATTAATTGATTGATCACTAGTATATGATGATTCATAGGATTCACAGTGACGGCATTTAAATTTAGGGTTGTTAAATTGGGGCTTGGTCCATATCTTGATCCATATGAGGTGGGATTTTAGGAGAAAATATATTTTGGGCCGTAGTGGTTATGTCTATTGTGAATTACTTTTGCCACCTGCTAAACTTCTTGCGCACCCCCTGAATTTTCTAAGATGCTTGAGTTCTAGAACTCGAAAGCCCCCTATAAATATATGAAATTTTAACATTTTACACGTTGAAGATCTAAATTGAAATTTCAAGATTTTACACGTTCAAATTCTATAACTCAAGCAATATGTTCATGTTCTAGTTTGTTTAAAAAACAATGTTCATGTTCTCGAACTTGAGCAGCCTATTTTGGATTATAGAATTTTAAACATATTTTCACATTTCATGTAGACAATTTTTTGGTTTCTTAAGTTGTTTATGTTATTTAAGATATTGATGTTCTGAATGATTCTTCTACTAATGTTGAAGTCAGATATTGCACCTAAAGTTGTCGATGCTCCCGCTGATGTGAAACTAGACATTACATCTAAAGTTGTAGATGCTCCCACAATTAAACTGTAACTAAGCTCGTGAACTGAACCTATTTAGTTTGGTTTACTTTAATTCGTCAACTATCATTTCGATTTTGCTTAACAATTCATTTTTTTATATAGTCCTAATATTCAATTTAGTTTAAATTTTTTTCAACAATTGTAATTATTATCAGTTAATAATAGTTATTTGGTACACTTCGGTTAAAAAAAATCAATTTCATGAAAAAGTACATTTTGATTTTTATAAAGGTAATTCTGGTTCAAATATAAGAATCAATGCATAGAACCTCTATTACAATTTGATTCATTAATAAACGATTCGATTAAGTTTTTTCTGAAATACGGGAATGATTCACTTGGTGGTTTCAATCTTAAACCAAACTATAAAAAATCATATTTACTTGACTTTTTACCTGTGCATTCGCATGAACACAATCATTCAATTATATAATATTTTTATTGATATATAATCAGTGGCGGAGCCAGGAATAATAGTAAGCCTGGACACAATTTTGACCGTAAATGCACAAATATTTATTGGTTTAAGGTTTTCGAAACGAGGTTTAACTGGATCAAACCATTTTTAACTAATAATATATATTCTTTTATATAATGAAATTATAATAAAATTAATTAATTTTAAGGATTTAATCTAAATATTTGATTCATAATATGAAAGAAATTATAATTACAACATATTTTTACTATATATAAAAAAGAAATAAAGTTGATATTTTTAGTATATTTGATAAAGAAAACAAAGAAATATATATTTTTGGAATTTTTAGATATTTTTAATAAGGTATATTATAAATAGATAAAAGGAAATGAAATAAAAAAACAAAAGAATGAAATAAAAAAGATAAAAGAAAATGAAATAAAAAAACAAAAGAATGAAATAAAAAAGGGGATCAGTGGGAGTTTCAGGCCCTTTACATACCAAACTCGGATACACACCACTGTGCCAACGGGCACTTAATGGCATTGAACAACTTAATACATATAAGTATTAGTAAAAAGTTTTATTGTTCATCATCTTCAACCTCTTGAAGACCAAAACCTCAAAAATCGTTTTTTTATTCTTGCATCAAATTGGACATGTAAATATACCATTTTGCTCAGAATTTCATGATGATTACGAATATACACTTAAATTTTATTAATTCTTGCTCAAACATTCGAATTTAAAGATTAAAGTATGAACCCTAAAAAAAAAATATATACGCCGAGCCTGGGCACGTGCCCAGACATGCTGGGCGGTGGATTCGCCCCTGTATATAATGTGTTATTAATTATATGATATTAAAATATCATAAAATAATACAATTATATCATCCCCGTGAGCTTGACTCAGTTGGTAGGGATATCGCAATATATTTGCAAGAGCCCGGGTTCGAATCCGGGACACTCGATTTATGCACCTTTAAGGTGGATTTTCTAGCCACTAGACTACTAGACCAAGAAAAAAAATAATACAATTATATCAAAATATATTTGAAGTGTTATTTGCTATTTAATGTGCTTATAATTAAAGAAATAGGCAACAAATAGACACAAAAGGAGAAGAACAATATCAATAAGACATATGCACTTCGGAATAAGATTGGCAAAAACTCAATCCCTGAACTATTTTAAGACATATGACAAAAAATATCATAATAGTGCATATGAATATAAGATTGGAGCAAAACAATATCAATAACCTCCTAGATGACAAATGCAAGTACCAAAGTTTAAATGTATAAATATTCAAATAATATCAATTATTCTCAAAAGACGTGCATTTATATTCTTGATTTACATCAAAACTATAGTAATTGCATTTGTCATTTCTTTGAAGAAATGAAGAGGATTCCAACTCTCCTAGATGTCATACCACAAATAAGAAAAACATAAAAATATAAAAATAATATCTTACATGTCAATTAAGCTAGCTTCACATTGGTTCTTTTGTTGCACAACAAATTTCTATTCGAAGAATATAATATTCCCTAATTAATAAAGTGACATGACATGATAAATAATAAGAGTGTAGTTCATGAATAAAACTTTTTGATATTTATACTTTTGTAAATAACACTTGGATTATATTGCTTTGATTTATTATACCAATCATAAATTAAGTTTAACTAACTTATTTTTGAGTTATTTTTGAGAGAGAGAGAGACACACAAAAGGAAATGGGAGAGAGAAGATATACAATTTTTTGAGTAGGAAATAAAGGGGTTTGAAATTTAGGTTTGGAGTTTAGGGATTGAGTTTTGGGATAAGTGTTTACAATTTGAAGTTTGGAAATTGTAGTTACAGGTTTAGGGTTTGGAGTTTGTTGTAATTGATTTAGGGTTTCGAGTTTAGGTTTTAGGGCTTGATTTTATAGTTTAATGTATGTGGTTTAAAGTTTAGAGTATGAGATTTAGGGTTGCATCATTGGAGTTTGCGGATTTGGAGTTTGTGATTTGGATTTCAGAGGTTTAGATTTAGATTTGGGGTTTGGAGTTTAGGGTTGTATTTTTTGTAGTTATGGATTTAGGGTTTGGAATTTGTGGAATTGGATTTGGGGTTTGGAGTTTATGGTTGTGGATTTGAGATTTGAAATTTAGGGTTTCAAATTTGTGGAATTGGATTTGGAGATTAAAGTTTAGGGTTGCATTTTTTGTGGTTTGAAATTTGTGGAATTGGATTTGGGGTTTGGAGTTTAGGGTTGCATTTTTTGTGGAAGGATTTGAGGTTTGGAGTTTAGGGTTGCATTTTTTGGGGTTTGAAATTTGTGAAATTGGATTTAGGGTTTGAAGTTTGGGGTTGCATTTTTTGTGGTTGTGGATTTGGGGTTTGAAATTTAGGGTATGCAATTTGTGGAATTGAATTTGGGTTTTGGAGTTTAGGGTTGCATTTTTTGTGCTTGTAGATTTGGGGTTTGAAATTTAGGGTTAGAAATTTGTGGAATTGGATTTAGGGTTTGGAGTTAATGGTGTACAAAATAAACTCCAAACGCCAAACCCAAATCTTACTAAATATAAAATTGTCAAACCCTAACTTTTAAACCATAAACACTAAATATCAAACCTTAAACCCTAATATTTGAATACCAAACACTAAACCCTAATCTTCAAACCCTAAACACCAAACACCAAATCTTAAACCTTCAAACCCTAACTTTTAAACCCTAAACACCAAATCTTAAACCTTCAAACCATAAATCCGAAACTCTTATCTTCAGATGTCAAACACTAAACCCTAATCTTTAGACCCCAAATCGTAAACCACAAACTATATATGTCAAATCCTAACATTTAAACCCCAAAAAACAAATGTAATACCTTCAAACCCGAAATTCTAAACCCTAATTTTTTAATGCCAAAAGCTAAACCCTAATCTTCAATCCCCAAAATTCTAAACCACAAACAATAAATTTCAAACTCTAACTTTTAAACCATAAACACCAAACACCAACTCTTAAACCTTCAAAGCCTAAATCCTAAACCCTAATCTTCAAACGCCAAATGCTAAACCCTAATCTTTCAACCCCAAATCGTAAACCGTAAACTATAAATTTCAAACCCTAACTTTTAAACCCTAAAAAACACCAAATGTTAAACCTTCAAACCATAAATCCTAAACCCTAATCTTCAAACGCCAAATGCTAAACCCTAATCTTTAAACCCCAAATCGTAAACCGTAAACTATAAATGTCAAACCCTAACTTTTAAACCCTAAAACAAAACACCAAATGTTAAACCTCCAAACCATAAATCCTAAACTATAATTTTCAAACGCTGAACCCTAAACCCTACTCTTCAAAACCTAAATCGTAAACCGCAAACTATAAATGCCAAACCTTGACTTTTAAACCCTAAACACTGATCTTCAAACCCAAAATCTAGAAATGTCAAACCTTAACTTTTAAACCCTAAGCACCAAATCTTAAACCTTCAAACCCTAAATCCTAAACTCTAATCTTCAAATGCCAGACGCTAAACCCTAATCTTCAAACCCCAAATCGTAAACCGCAAACTATAAATGTCAAACACTAACTTTTAAGCCCTAAACACCAAATCTTAAACCTTCAAACCTTAAATCTTAAAGCACAGACTTCAAATGCTTGATCTTAATCCACAAACTCCAAACCCTAACTCTGAAACCCTAAAACCCAAAACCCCTAAACTTTAAATCCTTAATCAGAAACTCCAAACTCTAAATCCCAAATCCTAAAGTGAAGAGTACGAGAGAGAGAGAGAGAGAGAGAGAGAGAGAGAGAGAGAGAGAGAGAGAGAGAGAGAGAGAGAGAGAGAGAGAGAGAGAGAGAGAGAGAGAGAGAGAGAGAGAGAGAGAGAGAGAGAGAGAGAGAGAGAGAGAGAGAGAGAGAGAGAGAGAGAGAGAGAGAGAGAGAGAGAGAGAGAGAGAGAGAGAGAGAGAGAGAGAGAGAGAGAGAGAGAGAGAGAGAGAGAGAGAGAGATGTATTTGAGGGGTATGAGAGTTGGGGTATGTTTTTGGTGAAAAACAACTCTGTAATGTATTCTCAACTTTCAATGGTATTGGAAAAGATTTTCATAGAGAATAAAGAATGAAGGAGGAAGATTAAAATGATTGCTCAATAATTGGCCAAAGGTTGCACGCAAATATCAAGAGAGTAACACACTTGGTTTGTTTAGTGAAATTAATGCAGCCTCCTAATTGATTTCATATATTGGTAATATATAATGTGTAGTTAAATGATAGTAATTACAAAATAAAAAAAGAATTTGCGACATTAATTATTTTTTTTATTACAAAAAAATACTTTTATAGGAGTTGAGATTTTACATAAAAAGAAAGAAAATACATGAAAAAAAAGTTGTGAAAATTTGCTCAAAATTCACATGTCCGTTATATATAAATATTTGAAGGTAATCTTAATGACAATTGATGCGCATGACTTAGTGGTTGAATGCTTTATTGCCTAAGCAAGGGATGTGTGTTTGATTCTCATGCCAGCCAAATTTTTAATTTTTTTAGTAAAGCTGCGCACTAAAAAGGTTGCGGGTTTGATTCTCATGTTAGCCAAAAAAAATTAATTTTTTTTTAATAAACTTGCACGTGAAACCATTAGGAATGATTAATGGTACAAATGATAATTTAACAGTGTAAATTTTCGCTTTAAATGCAAATGTTAAGTAGGGTTTAGTAAGCTGCAAATTACAACCATTAGAAATAAGAAAGATTTATATGTGTGTGATTTTAATCAATATTGTGTTCCATTCATATCAATACTCTATGTAATTAAACTATAACCGTAGTGTTTTTTTTATTTCATTCGCTTCTTTAAATATTATTTTGACCCAAAAATCTTTAATGATAATCGTTTAAATTTCTTCCAATTCAACTAAAAGTTTCACTTAATGGATTAGTTTATGCAGTTACACTCAGAATCCGTTCGATTTTCATCCAATTTACCCACTTAAAAGTGAAATTTCTAGCCACTAGATACTTGACAAAAAGAAAACGATGGTTTAAATAAATTCAACTAAAAGTTCCACCGTATAGATTAGTTTGTGCAATTATACTCATAATTCGTTGGATTTTTACCCAATTTTATTTTGTCGTCATCATTTAAAATAAGTCATTATCAAAAAAGGAGTTTTGCCATTTTAAGGTCCTAGTCATTTTCAAAATAAACTCATGTATCTAGATATATTTGTAGTTCTACCCAAACATGATCCATCAACTCGAAGCATCCAATCCACAGACAAAAATCTTCACTTACGCACCCATGTCTCTCTCTTTATACGCTAAATTATTCACACACGGATAATGTTTTAACTTTTATGCATGCACTCTTGGAATTGGAATTAACACATGTATATGTATAGCTAGTAGATGAATATACATTATTATATGATTAGCAGTTATATAGTTCCATAATTTGCATGTTTAATTTCAAAGGTTGAAAAAGAAGAATCCATGTTTGATGTGATTTTTCTATAAAAAAAAATGCTATATCTATGATTTTGTTGCATGATTTTTTATGTGTTAAGCTCTTACACAAGTTTTGATGAATCATTCGTGTTCATCGTGATATTGAAGTAATTCCAAATGCTATATCTATAGGGTACTATATAGCAAGTAGTTCACATTCAGCAGGCATTATATTAAAAGAAATTATCACTTTTTGAAAGTTGTTAATAATTTCAGGAATACTATTCTGATTCCTCTAAAATATGATTTAGCTTAGAGATTCCAAAATAAGATATATGATAATGTGGCCTAGCTTTGTTTGCCATATTGGTACCTTGTAAGCTTTAATGATACACAATAAATCTTTCCAGCAGGGTACACAATTATAAGGTCAATGGGGGTAAATAGATAGGTGAATGCTATTTAAATAACTAATTTTGATAACTTTTGGAAGAACTTGGTTTTTCTCTTTTTTTATTGGCCAAAAAAATAGAGAGAGAAAAAAGGGAGAGAGAATAACAATAATGCGAGTAAGAGAAAGAAAGTTGTCAAAAATAATTGTTCAAATAACATTTTTCAAATAGATATGAGTATGTTGTGTTATAGAGTATATGACTTCAAACTATTTTTTTATAACATATGTTAAAAAAAAGTGCAACGGTTAAAAATCTGACGAAGTTTGTCAATCATAGTTCAATTGATAGAAATGTCAAAATTGTTATCAGACGTTATGATTGGAGTTCGAACTCAGGGTCTCCACTTTATATGTGTGCACAATGATTTGTCATTTCGTTTATGTAAAAAAGAAAGTGTTAGAGTATAAGAACTCCAACTGTTTTTACTACATGTTAAAAAAAAAGTTTGTCATGGCTAAAAGTGTGACAAAGTATGTCCATAAATCCTAATTCAACTAAACGAAATGTTGAAATTGTTAGGTTAGACATCATGATTGGGTTCGAACCCAACCCTCCATTTTGTGTGTGTAAATTTTTAATATTTTGTCATTCCGTCTATGTACCCAAAAGAAAATGTGACAAAGTTTCAATTAAGCCATTGTTTGTTATGGCTTAACTATGACTAATTGATCAATAGTTATATTAACGTTATCAAATTTTGCGACGTTCGAATAAGCCACCCTCAAAATTAATGTGGTGAACTTTATTAGTCACGTTCTATGATACATTTAACCACGACTTTTTGACCGTGGCTAAAGAGCAAATTTTTTGTAGTACATCAACAATAGACTAGATTTATCTTTCTACATGATTTGTTGAACAAAAATTATAGATGTAAAACTTAAAAAATCATATATAAATATGAATGAAAGACAAACATAATGCGAAGGAAAAATAAATAACCAAATTATCATCTGAAATTAACTTGATGAGCTACAGGAGCAATTTGACCTTAAAAATAATATCATGAAAAACATTTGGAGGAATTGGAGCTGACCAATATAGACAACAACACCTTCTAATCTGCGGAATCATTAAAAATATGTTTATCCTTTTGGTATAAACTGTTAGGTATATAATATGGCCAACAAATCGAACAATTGAGATAACAACTCAACTGACAAAAATGCTGAAATTGTTAGACCGGACGTCGTGACTCGGGTTCGAATCCGGAATCTCACAATTATTTGTGAGTTTAATTTCAGTGGATTACCACTTCTTCTAAGACAAAAAAAAAGAGATAACACTTTTATTATAATTTTGTTTTTTTAATTATTATACCAATAACTCTCACCATGAATCAAATAAAACAAGTCTTTTTTTTTTGTTGATAATGAAACAAGTCTTTTATCATACACAAGAGTGATATAACATACCGATCAAATGGTAAGACTTATTCATTTAATAATAAATACAAACCTGTACATAGTGAAAAGTTTATCTATCTTATACATGTTAGATAAAATCGGTACATAAATACATGAAATTGAGCAATTACTTTCCTCCTTTTAATTTGCCCAACTGGCGGGGTATTTCTCCATACGTGAAAGTGAGGAGAAATTGAAACAATTTGGTTGCAATATGTAACTAACTATTTCCTGCTCCTAACTTTAATTTGTACAGTAATTTTTAGATTGCAACTATTTTGGTTTTATTTGGTTTGAGTAATCACTTTCCATCTGCAGTGACAAACGGGCCTTATAAAGTGGGCGGTTTTCTCTTGGCCCCTTTGGAGGAACAATAACATTTAATAATTGATCAAACTATTATATTATAAATAGTACGATATAAATGATAGATGATTGAATCTCTTAAATGTTTAGTTTAGTGTTTAAATTTTAACCAATTTGTATAAAAAAGAATATACTTTGAAGAAGTTCGACTCTTTAAACGAATCTTAGTTAATTATTTTGGAGAATTATGATTTCCATAATTGTGCGCAAAGACGATTAAATTTATGGATTATTCTTACATGGTCACATGACCAAATACAACTCTCTTAGTCACAGTCTTAAAATATTAATATTTTATTTTATTTTATTTTATTAATAATCAAAAAAATAATTTTATATTTTACTTTATGCGAATGTATCTGAAATTAGTGTCTATATTCTTGTGACTATGAGAGTCTTGCTCTAGATTTATATGAAAGTTGATAATACAATGCACGATTGACTTCCTTTATTTAGGATTCCAACCTAAGAAACAAGTTTAGTTCTAATTCTATAGATTGAATGGAATGATTTGCAAAAGGTCAAAAGAAGTAGTACTTCGTAGTTTATTGACAAATAGAACCCACCAATTGTAGGGTTAAAATCTCTCTAAACATGTTATTGACTTAAAAAGGGGGCCATATTAATACTAAGCATTATCCACTTAATTGATTTAGACAGATCATAACACATATCCTCTCACTTTAATTAGAACTTCATAAATTATAATCCCTACATTGGTTATTCTTCAAAGCAACCACTATATGAATTGTTAAGCAAAATTATATGAGGAACTGTCCAACTCATGCTCGTACAAAACAAAACACAACAAAATTAAAACTTCATAAAAATACAAAAGAAATTAAGAAGGAATATTTAATAATTATTTTAAAGCTATTACCAGTTATGTGTGTTCCTCTTGATAGGGGAGAAATTCAAGTGTAGTCTAGATGTGTGCTACACATACACCTTGGTGTTAGATAACGACAGCTACCCTCCCCTAGACCTCATAAAAAGAAGTAAATGAGTAGAGTAACCCCTCTCTTCTTCATTTGGTGCAACTAAGTACAGTAAATAGCACTGAATAAATAATTATTTTAATAAATTAAAAAAATCTTGCAACTATACAGTTAATATAAGTATATGAGACATTTTGATCAAAAGAGTTAATGATTTGGGTAAAATGTTTGATCCGGAATATGTACATTGGAAGGAATCAGATTTACTGTAGTTAAAGTAGAGTGTTGTAACTGATTTTAACTGTCTGATCTCTGATTAACGGTTGAGATTATTTTGCTTTATAAAACTGTATTTTAAATCTAAACCGTTCGATATCAAATCAATGGTCAAGATTGACAGCAGAAAATCCAGACCCACATTCACATAAGCATGCAATCAATAATACAATGTGTTTGTCCGATTTTAATATCAGAATTTTATATTAAGTAGATAAAGATTATATATTAACATCATTAGAAACACATCTAATCCGAAAAAGTATATATGAAAAAGTAGCTGTTCGTTCATTTCAAATCTTAAATATCATTTCAATATAGTAGTTTTTAATGGAAACTAAAACCTCTCATTATAAAAAAAAAAAATTGAAACTAAAATGTCTTTAATAAATAAAGAATAAGAACTAATTTGACACATATTTGAGATTTATGAGGATGAAATTGACACCATGGAGAATGTGCTTTAAAATCAAATGTTTTTGAGGTTCGAACATGTTGATTTGAATCATGGATTTTTGGGATCTTGTTTTCTTGTTTGTTCATCTGGTGGCTTGAGAGAAGGAAGACATAGAAGTACAAATTAAGATTTGTTTAACTTGAACTTTTGAAGCTAATCATTTTATAATTTCTTTGTATCTATTGTAAAAATTTATTTATAATAGATCAAAAAGGTTCTTTCTTCTCCAAATATAGGTTAATTTTGGGCCTAATTAACTATAGATAAACAATTGTGTTTTGTTCATTTTTACTCTTATCCTGTTGTTTTGGTTGATATTGCTAGATTATTATTATATTATTATACTTTGACGGTTTAGGTTTAGTTTTAATTGTCATTAACTTTATTCTTTATGTGATTTTGAGTTAGACAAATTTCACAAGAACACATATATATACTTTATATTTTTATAGATAGATAGATCATATATTTGGAGATCAATCTTTATACACTAATGGTGTAAAATTATTGTATACACTATACATATATAATACCACTTATATAGGTCAGTATTTATACAGGTCATGGTGAGATACATGTATAAATTTTACCTCGTCAATGTAAATAAGTTAACTTCATATTCTCTAATTGAGATATTTTTAAAAATCACAACGAATATGCTGAAAGAGGAAAGAGAGGAGACAAAGTACTGTTGAAACACGTCATTTGGTATCGGTTATGTGGAATTGATGGATGAACAAAATCATTTGTGGGGGATGGATGGGTAGGGCTGATTGCAATGAAGTTGTGTCAAATATTAAGACGTTATCATGGTTTTGGTTTATGTTTAGGAGGGTGGCATTTAGGTCTAAAATTAATATTCTGATTGGTGTTTCAATCCCCTTAAATGTTTATGGATTGAATGATAATGTTGATTAATTAAGTTTGTTTTGATGTCACGGGGTACCCTAGTAACATATCTATAGGGACGTGGATTTTTTTTGTGGTATATTGGAAAGGCCATATAGTCATATATAGTTATATACCGTATAAACATATCTCAATTATTAGATAAAATTGACTCCTCATTCTAAATTTAATGAAAATCTTTTTAAAATACAAACCTTAGGTGTTCATATCAAGGTGATTCGTTCATTCCGGTGAATTAAACCAATCTAATTTATATTTCATTTGAATATGCTTAAGTTCGAGTCCAACTTAACTAGCTTGTTTAAATTTGAGGTGGTTTGCTTCAAGTAAATATGCGGATCTAGCTGGTTCAAAACATTTTTAACTATATAATTTTTAACAAATATATTTAGTTTAAGTTGTCTAAAAAAATATAGTTTAAAATTTTTATGTATTACTCTTACAATGTTTCAAATAAATTTAATTATTCACATTTTAAATAGCAGTAATATTAAAGTTTTCATCGAATAAAATATCATTCAATTATATATATATTTTTTATTTTTTATATAAAAAAGAATGTATTTAATGACTCGCTCACCCAACTCAAACTAATTAATTCATTCATCTTCAGATGAGTTGATTGAAGTGTGACATAAAAAATATAGATTTTTTGTCCAACACAAATGAATTATAAGTTATTGAGTGAGATGATATATTTAGTAAAAAATTGACTCAATCTAACCCATAAACACCTCTACTTAAAAGGTAGATTGTTTCAAGGACAATATTTGTGGATGCCAAGAATCTAGTGGTGTGTTTTGTTGAGTGGTGGAGGATTTCTGACCTGGGTTTGTAGCTTCCCCACCTTAATTTTTATAAATTATCCACCCGCTTCTTTTTAATTATCATATTTGCAAAAATGTTTTGTTTCTATTTATTTGTTTTTTTTAAAATTTAATACAATATTAATTATTATTTTATCATTATTATCATTCAATATTTATTGCAGAGAAAAATAGATAAATAATTATGAGTATTATATACAAAACATAAATAGTTTCATAAAAAAAAAATACTAATCATCCTGATATATATGTAAAAACTCTAAAACGACAACTAAAAAGAAAAACACATAGTATCTATATTTAATATCATAATTGATTTGACAAAATCACAACGAGTCATTGTAATATTATAAATAAAAATTTATTTTTTAAGTTCATTGAATAACAAATATATCTTATCGCCATAAATCTGATACGTCAGTTATATATCCAAATGGAGTATTTTTCAAACACACATTGGATTGGATTAAAAGAGGAGGAAATTAACTCCAATAATTACTCCATGGATCAATTAAGAATTCCAGATAAAAAATACGCAGATTGGTTAAAATAATGATTTTGTTGTTATTGTAAAAAATAGTAAAAGACGATCGATGACATGAGAATTTGAGGAAAAGGAGGCGATGAAGGATGAAGCAGAGAGCAAGTCCCACCCACGGCCAAAACATAAAAGACAGAAATACACAGTCCGTCCTTTAAAGCTGAGAGGTACTGTATTTAATGCCTTTCTTCTGATCTCAACACTGTCCTCTGCCATTTCCTCTACACCTCATATATTGTGAGTATTTGACACTGCGTCCATATACAAATTAATTAATTTTTGCCAAATAATTTAAGTGTAAATGATTTTAAGTAAAATGTTTTTTTTAACAACTTAGTAAAATGTTACAAATAATACTTTTGAATTAGTAAGTAATATCAATTATAGAGGTTAATTTTACTGACAAAGATGTAAATATGTTAAGATCAATTATATACTACTACATTTTTTTTTCTCTTGATCCACCGGAGATTGGTGATTTAGGTCAAATTAAGCCTAAAATCATCCTTCAATTTTTTTTAAAAAATTAAATAAGTATGATTTTCACATATATTTAGTGTTTATTTTATTTATTTTTCTTCGTGATTTTGTCGTCTTAATGCGATATTGTTTGTTTTGATTTTTTGTCTTAGGGTGGTGTATTTTGTTTTCTTGTCTCAGTGCGGAGTATTGTTTTTCCATCTTGGTGCAGTGTTTATTTATTTCAGTTTGAAGGATTAAGTTTGATCTAGTACAAATTCTTTTAATGATTTTTGTGTCATCATCACTATAGATATGGAGACATGAATATTTCAATATAGTCAAATGTGTAGGAGTAAGCTATTAACATAAATGTTATGAGTTTGTTCAGAGATTTATCCTCTTTGATTTTAGTGATTTTGAATTTGTCTTGCATTGATATACTCTATCAATTTAAATGAATATCGTTTATTTACTATAAAAAAATGCTAACCTTAAATATACATAATAAACAACTTAATATAAAAATATTTTTTAAAATGTTGTGCATTCAACTTTTTAAAGGTCAAAACTGTTATATTTACAAAATCTTTAATTTTACATTAGCTAAATCAATTTTGGTATTTCCAAACTTGGACTCATTTTTAACGAGTTTGTCCAAATCACAATGAACAACTCTAATTTTGGGCAGCTAGCTAGTGACACATTTTCCAACATCCACACACCCTCTTTCTTTCTTTCCAACTCTAATTTTTTCTTTTGAAGCAATTTTATTAATAATTGGAGAAAATGCAATTAATTTACTCAATTTGATCCACCTACCAATTTAAAAAAGTCAATCATAGAATACCACATATTGCTCCCATTGCCCCCTGCATGTTTCAATTCTTCCGTACATTTTTTACTTTCACTTTATTTCATACTACACATAAATCTATCTCTTGTACTTTGTTTACTTTCACGCATGCTAGGTTGGCTGCTAGTTATCAGTGATCTGTTTTTGTAGTAAAGAAAATAGAGATTCATAGAGATGCAGCTACTCACTGCCCCATTAACTTGCTACTCTGAATTTCCTTCACCTCCCGTGACACACATAGAGATCCTCCCTACCATTTCCACAGCTTTATTTATTCCATTCCAAAAAATGCAAATATATATTAGTATAATTAAGTCGGGAACCTACCATTTTGGTGTCTGAATGTACACCTTGCTGTCATAGTAGTCCCATAACTCAGATCAAAACACATAACAGTCTTCGACTCTTTAATCTGTTAGTCATATTAGTCTTTGACGCTAATTATAACCCTTAACCCTACAAAAAATTTGAAGTGTTAGGTTTTTTTGTATTTTTTTATTGTTAAAAAACTCAATTTCATCTTTATCTTTTTGTTCATCATTATCGTCAAGATATTCATTCATAGAAATTAAAACGAACGCTCTAAAATTCAAAACACACACAAATCAAGATCAGAGAAAATGTGTTTGTTTTGGAGAAAATGTTGAATGGGATTTCATGGAGTGCATTCATGGTTGGAAAAATTGATTATAAGACTATCAATTTTGAGGTTGGGAATGAAACATGACAAGTTTGTGGCAATAAAATCATGTTTGCAAAACTCAAAAGTAATTTAAAAAGCTCCAACCATAAATAATACAGAAATGTTATTCAAACATCACATTTGTAACATCTCTACAACATAAAAGGAAGTCGTGTGTATATAACCGGGAAGTTCTTCAATAGACTTTTATTTTATTTACATTCTTTAGTGCTTCAGTGGTACTATTTAGCATTTTTCATTAAAAAAAAATCACTTCCACTAAATGAACTTCAAGTCCAACAACGTGTTTAGTATTAAATTTGCTATACGGGTGTATAGTTTTGTTGGGAAGGATTTTGGGTAGTCTACTAGTCTCATGCTTTTTGTCTTGTTTTTGGTGGTTCAACCATACATTTGGTATAGCATTATGTATGTTGAATTTAGGTCATGGTATTTGGTTGCTGTTGTCTCATTTTCTTTTTGTCTTGTGCTTTTCAATCTAGGTGATCACCACCGTTGTTTATCTTCTTTTCATTTAATTAAGTGTCATTTGTACTTTGGCACCGATTATTGTGAGTTTTTACACCAAGTTTAGTACAAGGTTTTAATTGGTTCGGATGAGAATAGTTGACCATGTAGTGTGACTTATTTAGTGTTTTTCAGTCTTCGTTTAAATATTATTTGACTATGGTTTGACATAGTATGGTTGAACCGGAAGTCGCAAAATAATGTCATTTTTTCTAATAAGAAGGTTAATGTCGAAACAATCGGTGGATTGTATTCTTAGAAGTTGTTAATTTGAGGAATATCAACGTCTTTGTTAATTTGAGGTACAATTTTTAGGAGAAAAATGTCGGGCACCGTTTAAGGAAGTAAATATAGTAACATTTTTGCTTTCTTAACCAGTGTCTGATGCACCGATTAACATAACCCTTTTTAGGATTCGTTTGATCTTCTATTGAATTTTTGTTATATGTTTGTTTTTCGGTTTAATTTTCATTCCATTTTCATTGCATTTTTCACTTTTTAACCTTATAATGTGTTTAAATACCAGAAATAAAACAGCAGTTATATATATATATATATATATATATATATATATATATATATATATATATATATATATATATATATATATATATATATATATGTGTGTGTGTGTGAAAATAGATTATTTTGCTGACAAGATCTATGGTAGCATCCAGCAAGTATGAAAACTACATATTAACATGAGATGATCCAAAGAGAAAACTGAGTGGGGATAAAAACTAAAAAGCTTTAAAAATAATAAAAAGATATCGATAGCATCTATCAATAAAACCAAAAGGAGGGTTATGAGCAAAGCAAGTTATGTAGAATTTATTGCATCAGACACCGAAAGGGACTAAAGCTAAATGGGCAATGTAACAGTGATTATGTGGCTAAGTCGACAAAAAAGAAAAAATCTCTTCAATACTCAAAAGTTTTGCATCATACGTAATTGTAGACACTATTTAATTCAAAATTTAAAATAATTAAAACATAAATATGATCTTACTCGATTACAATAGCGTAGTCGGTAACGTCTCTTTAGTATGATTGTGGTGAAGGTGGAGATGCATTTGCAAAATACTTTGACGCTCAAATCAGTATTTGTGTGAAGAAATGTTAGAGAAAAAAGAATATTAAATACATGATCCTTTTGCATGTGAAAAATGCATATACCTCTCAACGCCGGAAGTTCGATGCTAAGTTGTCAACGTGCAATTGGGCCGCACTCAACATCTAAGTGGGCCAAACTCGGCGCTGACTTGGGCTTAACCCAGTAAAGACCAAAATATATAACATGACATTTGATCTTACATGATCAGAGTCGACCAATCCACGACGGTGTTAGCCTGTTTTAGTCCTTTGCTCCTCTCCGGTGGAACCGCAGGGGGTTGTTTACTTACAGATGCTCCGACGCTCAAGTCAGTTGATGTGAAGCAAAAGTTTTCTCTGATATAGAATATACACCTTGTAGAGTTGTGGAAATGCTCTATATATATATATATATATATATATATATATATATATATATATATATTATATAGCCCCCAACGCTGGGCCAAGACTGCTGATAGGCAGTAATGGCCATCAATGGCTGTCGGAAAACGGCTGAGGAGCCGTGATGTGCATTTAATGCCCATCATTCCGTTGTCGTGCGTTACGTTCCGTAGGGGAAGTGACGAGTTTGACTGTTAGTCATGTATCCGTTGGGTCGTTCCTCATATGGGCCTGCTCGACGATCCATCAGGCGTTCCTCTGCATATTGGGCCTCAGGCCCAGTCTAGAGCAACATTTAATATTAGATGATTGCTAAAAAATTCAATCAAAATATTGAAATCAAATTGTTAATGAATTCTCCTAAGACAAATCGTTCAAAAGAACTCGAGTTTAATTCATTATAAAACAATTCTTTCCATTTTTGGAGTTGACAATAATAATAATTTTTTCTTACGAACCATAGAATTAACACACACAAAAATATCCAAAATGACAAGAAACGAAAGAAAAACATATAGAACACACAAACATAGAGTAAAACAATAAAAAAACACTTCACCACACGACCCTTTGACTTAAAAAAAAAACAAGGGCAAAATAATTCAATTACACCCCATAGAAGATAGAAGAGTAGAGTCTAAAAAGAAACGAAAACACATGGAAAGAAATCAACAACAGGAGCTCAACCAACCTAAACTATACATCTAATTTACATAGTCAAAATCATACAACTAAGTGAGATCATATCATATCTTGTCTATAAAAGAAACTAAGATAAATCAATAATTAATTTAGCACTGCTGTATTAATTTAACTGAGATGATACAAAATTAATTGTGTTATGTGGCGCTCGTGCATGTGTTGGGCTTATGGCTCTCGTGCAATATAGCACTGCTGTTTATTTTTTTAACGGCAAAAGCAATTATTATATAGATAAAAGGATAAAGTATAAGAGGTACTCTATCCATAACAGTATGAGAAGTACAAATAGTACTCTACCTAAATAAAAGTTGACCCAATCAAATACATATCGTTTAAATGAGAAAAATCACAAATACCCGCCCAAAAAAGAACTATCGAACAATACAATCAAAAGGTTCAACACATCATTTATAGAATAAGCAAGGCGATGTAGCCTTCTTGGAGAGTAGCCATTTCCATGAGACAACTTGAATTCTCTCAAAAATCTCATCCGGCCCCACAACAACATGTTGGGGTTGATTGCAATGTAAGTCTCACATTGTTAATGAAGGAAAAAAGGTCAAGAAAAATATATTGGAGAAGTCCCACATCGCTTAGAGAAGTGAAAGGTGGATGAGCTCAATGCTATATATAGAGACCTCAATTTCCTTGTTTCAACACACCAAACAGTAGCACTTGTAAACACTTTAAGTTTATATTTGTGTTTGTTTCCTTTTCTCTTATGCTCTTGTTTTAGAGTATTTGAGATGTAGTTCAAATATATACTTTGGAGAGTGTGGGTGTACTGGGGTCATGGGGTGGTTGAGAGTGAAGTCTATGTGTTGTAACAATTTTCACATAGTGTTTATTCTCTGGTTGTCGGTTTTGACAACGGCCGTGGTTTTTTCTCCGGTTTTGGAGTTTCCACGTTATATTCTTCTGTTGTGATTGTGTTCTTTTATTTTCTCTATGCCGGTTATTTCCCAACACAACAGCCTGATGACAATTTAGCAAGTGTACTAAAGTCGTCGTTAAGTAATAAAATTTATCGATCCACAGGGATTGTTTTTAACTTGACAAAACAATTGAATTATATCTAGTAACTAAAAGCAATAAAAAGGGAGTTTTGTTTGTTTGGATTTGTTGCCTAAATAAAAGATTTAGACAAAATATTTAGAAAAGATTCAAATAAAATATTTGAGTTGAATTAGGGTTTTTAAAGAGAAACAAGCGATTGGACCATTTGGTTCATCTAATCCTAATTCATCTCGGTGATTCCATGTTTATTAACGAACTACAAATTTAGTTTCACGATCGATTAAATTAAGTAACTATGCCCAATGTCTTGGTAACATAATTCTCTCCCTTGATCATGAATCCCAAATCTCTAAGGTATTTTATGATCAAGTGAGGAATTCGCGCTTTAATCTTTGATCTCAATTAGTAAACCAAAATCTCTTAAGTGAAAACCAATTTTACAATAATTCCTAGATCAATAATCTATTTCTATTCTCATAGTAAAACAAATTATTAATATCATCACACAAGTCGTCACATCATGTAAAGCATTAAGCACATGGAAAAATTGATGAAACTAACTTCGTAATTAATTCATAAACATAAAAGAAATCACATGATTCGAGATAATTCGGGATTAGAATCCCCTAAGGCCAATCATAAGGATTTAGCCGGACATAGCTAAACACAAATTAACAATAATAAAAGTGAAAGAAAGCATTACAATAAGTTCTCTGATCGCCTTCAAAAGTCTGCCGTTTCGCCGTAAAATTTTGTACCCTAATTCTGCTTCAGAACTTCAAATATATAGGCCAAGGTTACGCGCCCGCGCCCCGCGCCAAACAACAGAAGGGGGAAGGGTTGGCTTCTGGTAGTTGGCGCATGTTTCCACAAATTTTCTGCTTTTTCTTGTGCTTTCAGCAGCCTTGTACTCGATGTAACTTCCACTTATTATGGTGAAAAAACATAACAAAAGCGTACTAAAACCTTGTAAATAGGTCTTGAATTAAGTAGAAATATAGTAATGACGTGGAGTCATCACAACCCTAAAAATTCTTTCGTTTCTAGTCCGCCAAATTACCCGCATAACGGCATGCCATACCAAAATAATTCCCTTTAAATCATGTTTTCGACTTCGAGCGCAATACAAGGTAGATTGAATGTAAAATACTCCTATCCTATCGCTAGTGTTTTGATAAAAGTTTGTGTTTAGTATTAAGTCATCATCTGAACCGTAAAAGATAAATTGTGAATAAACTCATGACATTCAAGTTTTTTTTTTTGTACAAACTCACAACATTCAATTTAATAACATAAAATGAAAAAAGAAATCTATAAAATAGACAATATCAAAGTGACTGCAATATCCATATTGTTTTTTAATGGCAAACACCGCAAGAAGGAAAAAGATTTTTTTTTTTTGAAGAAGCTAAATTAGAACACTCAAATTGACAAAAGAGGGAATCAAACTTGAGACCTCAAGGAGGAGCACACTTGTAGGTCTCAAACCAATAACACCAGACCAACGTAAGTGGATTAGAAGGAAAGAGAAGTTAATTAAACTTGAGGAGAGTTTCTCCAATGACAAATTCATCCTTGAAAATATTTGTTTGATATTTATCATTAATTTTGGTCAATTATTTATCATTATTTTACTTTATGTAAATTATTTTTGAAATCAGATTAGTACATTTTAATAAAGCCCTCATCATTTATCCCTTGAAATAATAGAAAACCGTTACTGAATCTGGAGTTATAGCATTGATGAAAGTTGTATGAATGAATCTTCTTCTCTGTAATAAATTTTCACCCCCCCTAGTCCGCTGCGGAGTTGCAGGTATCTCTGATGATGGAGTCGTCACTCTCAATCCGTAGAAATAATATTAATCATCTTTTTTAATTATTATGTTAATTGTACAGTATATATTTGATAATGCAGCCAAAACATTTACTGTTTTGGCGTTTTCTGTACTTGGTTTATTTAATTAACTTTGTTACATTCATCATTTATAAAATAAAAAATAACAATTACATATTGAAAAAAATTAAATCCATTTTCATACATGCAATTTTTACTTTTTCTCTCACAAAGAGATAGTTTTTTTTAATTAAAAATCAATTTTCTGGATGGATCAGGGTTCCATCAATTTTAGCCAGTGCGTGTATCTTAATTAAATTTGGTCTTATAAAATTAAATTTGGTTTTATAAATTCATACATGAATGAAATTCAAACGGACAATAAATTGTGTCACTAATTCTTATTAAAATTTAAAATTATTTATGTATTTCTATAAAAAAAAATCTTTTTTTTGGTAGAACAAAAAAAAATTCTTTATTTAATAATATATAGTCTAATTTTTTAATTAAGAGCACTGAAACATTTAAGTCACTAATAGATATTAAAGTGATCTTTAATAGTACTAATCTTCTGCCTTTTTTTTTTAGCCTTTTTATACATATGAAAAAGAAAAAACAACATTATCTATACCAATATATAAAGAGGGTAGAGGAGTTTGAGGTGACTTTTTATTTGGACAAATTTATCCCTCTCTTGAAATTCAAATATGGCATAAGACATGTTTTTTTTAATATAAGTTAGACACAGGCAGACGCGCTGTCTAGCCCGCTAGTACTATATAATAAGGAAGATCAGATTTACCCCAAAAAAACAAAGAAAAAGACATCCCGTGAGCTTAGCTCAGTTTGTAGGGATATCGCACTATATGTGCAGGAGCCCGGGTTCGAACCCGGGATACTCCACTTATTCACCCTTAAGGTGGATTTTCTAGCCACTAGGCTACTTGACCAAAAAAAAAACAAAGAGAAAGACAAAAAAGTAAAAACAAATGGAAAACAAAACAAAGAAGGGTTACCATTCTTGACAATTTCACAAAATGTATGGACTAAAAACATATTTAACATAACAAAGAAAGTCTAAAAATAGAGGAAACTACAAACCCTAATCAAACCTAACAAATTAGCACGAATATGTAAACATTTATGAGTACCAACTAGAGTTTTATTAACTGACGAACAACACAAAAACAAATCCACCTACAATCAAGTCCCTGCAACGAACGACATCAAGCATTGACAATTATATTGAGTCAACTAGTCCAACTAACATCAAATAGGAGAATGTCGAGATATAAAAAACAGTTTAAAATCAATATATATTGATACATATATTAAGCGACACCGACACATTGAACACAAACCCGAAACTTTAGAACCTGCATATCTCGACAGATATGGAGAACTATAAGAGAATATAGGAACAAGAATGTCAGCCGCCAATCTAAACTACACGAACCCACAAAGCTCAAATTCGACACAACATAGAACAACTTTCTTTAGCAGCATGTCGAAGCAAAAACCATCGAAGGAAGAGGGCGACACGCGAAGGAAAATATTTATGTAAAAATTACTTTTATTTCCTATAACTCTTTTCTTCAACTTTTTCAGTCTTGCAAACATAATTTTTTGTATTTGATGAACTTTATTTTGTAAAAAGATAATCCTATTGGTATATTGCTGGTTAGTTTTTGTATGTTGTAATTTATTCATTGAATTTGGATATCCTTCCTCGTGCATTTAATCCCTTACGTTTATTTTATGTTTAAATTTGGTCCCTTACATTTAAAAAGTTTCAATCTGGTCCCTTATGTTTCCATTAGGTTTCAATTTAGTCATTTCCGTCAGTTTTGTCACGTGTGGCAGCCAGTTTGTATATGTGGACAGACATGTGAACACTTGGACACACTGACACGTGTATAGTTCAAACGTTGTTAGTGACAAAACTAACGGAAAAGACTAAATTGAAACCTAATGAAAATGTAAGGGATCAAATTGGTATTTTTTAAACATAAAAGACCAAATTGAAACCTAAAATAAACGTAAGAACCAAATGTTTAGTTAAACCTATAAATAAATAAATAAGATTTTATGTTAATTCATAATAAAATTCTCGCTAGTACTTTTTTTCTATCTTTTTTTTTTATATTTAAAATTTGAATTACAAGAGTACAAGGGGTACTCGACCCTTACAATTCTAGATCAAACCCTTTAGATACAAAGAAAACAATTTAAAGGATTGTTACACCATGTAGAGAAAGCTAAATCTAAACAACAAGTTCTCGCTAGTACTTAATAATAGAATTGATTTGCCTGACAATAATTCTTGAGGTGGGGCCTTCTTTCAGGTCACGTGGAGTTTAGTGTAGTGGTTCTTGGTGGTGCGTTGGTCTGGTTGGTTTGCTTGCCCTAATTGTTCGGATTTGCTTTGTTGTTTTGCTCCCTCCTCTTTTTTATTTTCATCTGTTTTTTTAAGAGTATTTCTTAGGACAAAATTTACATGTATTTCCATACATGCAATTTTTGCTGTTCCACTCACAAAGAGTTGGTTTTTGGTGTTTTTTCATTTTGAAAAAATAAATGAAAACTGTTTTTTAACTAAAAAAAACTACTTCTTTGTAAGAGGAAAAATAAAAACTGCATGTATGAAAATACATGTAAGTTTTGTCCTATTTCTTATACTCTTTTTATTTTTCTGTATTGTATTAATTAGACAATGTTTCTTCTCTTATATATATATATATATATATCGACTCTGGCATTAAAAAAAAATTGAACTTGTTTGAATAATTTTACTCTAAAATCAATTTGATTGTATAATTTAGTTTGAATTTTAACCAAAAAATTGTAAGATTATATGTAGATGAGGCGATTTGTGTCTTTTTGAGAACAAAATTGTAATGGCATAAATAACACATTGAAGGGGAGAAATCTATACTATGGTGACTATCCATTATTAAAGCAAATTGGATCATCTACTTCTCTTTTCTCTCATTCCCTCTCCTAACTCTCTATCTCTCTCTTAATCATATTCTCTCTTGATTATATTATCAATTTTTTAATGATGAGAGATAATGAAATTAAGAGAGAGATAGAAAGTTAGGAGAGTGAAGGAGAAAAAAGAGAAGACGATAATCCAAGTCTTTATTAAAGTCCAAAGAGCAGAAAAAGCCGCTCTAAACAAGAAAAAGCAAAAAAAAAAATATAATATATTAATTAGACTTACATGAAACAGAAAGAAACAAGTAAAACTAATTAGAAAGAGAACAATAACATAAAAAATACCTCTGCTTATGAAAAACTACATCCAAAATACAAGAAAAGCAAGAGAGAAAAAAACCCTAAAATTAGGACGCTCCTACAGAGAAAGTCAGACTTGAGGCCTAATTAATCGAGCATAAGGAATATTCCACAATTTTATTTTTAAAACAGAAAAATATATTAATACTTCTATACTTTACCCTTATGTTCGTAAAAAGTGCAAGACGACGCATAAAACATCCATTAGAACATTTTGAGAGGTGAATTTAATTCTATCTACCAATTGCACACTAAATTTTACTGGCGAAGATCACATCATTAGAGACTTCTAAATACCGAATGCCACGGCATGCTAAATTAGCGCAACATAACCTAATCTTTTGTAGAAACAGAACGTTAAGGATTTTCTTACCCACTACGATCATACTTGTCTTAAGATATTAGTCTCTGGTAGCACGAAAATTAAAATTATTTATATTTAAAATTGAAAGTAATAATGTTTGTGAAATTATTGTCCACTGAAATCTGGTGTTCCATCCAATATGAACTAAAAATCACTTTAATTTCCATTCCCGGTCCCAGCATTCCCCTACTGTGCTGTAGGCACTTTTAAAATAAAACTACTTTTTTTCATATCACATTGCCTTAAACCTATTAATTCTCTCTTCTCTTCCTCTTTCTAATACAACTGTTCCTTTTGATTCCAAACAAACCCCTTCATCAAGTTCTTTCTAGTTTCTACCCTAATTTTCTATACATACACCCTTCACTCATCTATTATTTACTGTTCTCATATCCAACCTACTTTATAAATATACACAAACCAACTTGAGGTTTTGAAAGAAAGATAGATAGATATTTGTTTTCAATTATCTTATCTCTTTCTTCTATCTTCTCTTTTCTTCTTACCTCTTTCACATCTTTTAGTTTTTGTAATAGAATCTTCTTTGTTACTAGCTAGAGACATGTCAAGCTGCAGCATCGATGTTGCACCTGCTGAACAACTCTGCTATATCCCTTGCAACTTTTGCAATATTGTTCTTGCGGTATATATATTATATTATCTTTCATTTACTTGGATCTGCTTTTTTCATCTCTTGCATGCTACTACTATATATTTATTAATTAATCTCTTTTTTTCTTTGGTTGTTTGTTTTCTTTGTCCTAAAGTATAAAGGAATGAATTCATTCAATTCAGATCCTGAAAAAGAAAGCATGATATGTTGTATTTGTGTTTGCACTTTTGATGTATCATAATATATATTTTTATAATTCTTCACTTTCTGGGCTTGTTAATTTTTTCTTACAGTCAAGTCTCAATCTCCATGGACTTTTCTTTTTTTCTTCTTTTACAGTCAAAGAAAAAAGTCATAATAATACTCTCTTCAAGGTTCTCAACAATTAAGGTCACACAATCACATAGTCACATGTGTTTTATTTTTTTCTTTCTCTTTCTTAGCTTAACAAGGTATGGAATGAAAGAAAGGGCAAAGTGAAGGTGTTGGTTGATTGTACTTACCACTGTGATAGATCATAGTGGTGTGTAGTGTTTTGTGTCATCTTCATAATGCCAAAACAAAACACTAAATGATAAAATATTCAACACTGTTAGATATGACAACTCCTCTTCTCTTCTCTACCCTTTATTTTCTAACCTAAATTATATCTTGCTTAATTTCTTAAGTTCCATGTTTTTTAACAATTAATTAAGAAAGAAAACCGTGATCAGTGCATCTTTTAATTTTCTTCCTAAAGAAAAACCTCATTTTTCTTAAATTGATCTTATTATTATTTTTTTTTTCAAGATCAGGTCATAACAAGCATGAAAACATTATGAAATCTTGGTTTTTTATTATACTAGTATGCATGTACTATAATTATAATTAATGAAATGGGAAATAATTATTGATACTATAATTTTTTTATTTTATTTTCACCAACAATTTAATCTAATTCGAAGTTCGTTTCTAACATCAAGTGACTATAATTAATTAACACAGGGTAGGGTATGTTGACCGTTATGACAAAAACAGTCCGAACTCAGCATCATAGCTAAATGAATATTTACCTTTGTATGAAAAGATGAATCTAACACATAAATAATGATTTGACTTGATATAATATGATGCAGGTGAGTGTTCCATGCAGTAGCTTGTTTGATATAGTGACCGTTCGATGTGGTCACTGCACAAATCTATGGTCTGTGAACATGGCCGCCGCGTTTCAGTCACTGTCATGGCAAGATGTTCAGGTGAAAATATTACTCCATAAATGATCTTCATCTTCTATACTACAGTAATTAACACACATTAATAACTAACTCAAAAGTAAAAAAATTAAATACTCTATAGAGCTATCACTAGGCTTCTTTGATTTCTGGATCCTATACTCTCTTAGGCCCTAGCTAGGGTTTGTGGGAAATTTATTCTTTTTTGAGAAAATCGAAACATCTTTGGTTTGGCTTTTGGGAGCTAGAAGCTAATTACTAGGTTTATGCAGAATCGATTATTTCAAAGCATGTTTGTTTATTTTTTTAACCTGATGAACCCTAAGTAGGTAGCTACATCTGCAACTGCAAGCCGCCATAAACATAAAACCTATTACCACTTTTCCATAGACTCGTCAGGAAGTGTCTTAACTCAAAATGTTTTTCAAGAAAATACTTTTGGGTATTACCTTCAAGATTGATTGATTTGATTTGATGTGTTACAAAGTTTATTTTAGTTTAATGATTTCTTTTCAGAAACAGCCCCTACCTAGTGTGAGGTGAGAGATTATTTTATTTTATTTTATAGTAATTATAATAATTTTAAAAAAAAAAAGTGGTATTTTTGTTTGGTGTAGATCCCTAAAATAAAAGACCTTCAATTGATTTTCAACAGGTTTTGTGTACTTTGATTCATTCATTCAGATTATTAGTTGTTGTATTCTTGTCATACAATGCTCAGTGATTTTAAAGCTGTTGCTTTAATTTTCCTTTCTCTCTCCCTCAACATAGCATTGATGAAGAGCAAGAAATAAATAAAGAACACTAGCTCATCTAGTATTTCCACTTATCAAGAAATAAATGTTTATCAATGGAGTCTTTTACTTCTGTCAAAAAAAAAATGTTTACTTTATTATCTACTGTACTCTCTTGGGTCTTTTTATTATAAGTTGCTTTGGAAAAAAATTATTAATATTATTTTTCTTAGTATATACTCCATTTAATTATTTACTTCCTTCGATATTTAATATATATGAGAAAATTTAATTTTTAAATTCATTGAGAATTTCATGTATCTAGTTTATATTATGGACTATATACATAAGATTATCAATGAATCTAAAAATAAATTTTCTCTTATATTTAAAATCGAAAGGAGTATTATTATATCTTCTTATAATATGTAACTTATAATTTCTTTTTTCCATACAAAATTAATTATCTTACTTAATTTGTGTGAAGTAATCAAAAGAACTTACTCTTTTTATCCCAAAATATAAGCAAAAATGGGTTATATATTTGTTATAAATTTTACAACAAGTTTTATATTAATTAACCATTTTTTACTTATATTTTAGGAAGGATGGAGTATAATGGAGTATATCAACTTTCATTAATTCATATCTTTTATAAAAAATATTCGAGAAAGTATATTAATTTTATAAATTATTTTGTTGTTGTGTATTTTCCTTATTATAGTGTAGGTTCAAACATAGAATTATTTACTACTCCACATTTAGTCTATTTACTAGTCCACACTCAGTAGCTTATGCAAAATCACGTTAAGTCCATGATTCTGGTATATTCACCGTGATACCAAACATACTTTGTGAAATTTTCATCACTCACTAGTTTATTTATCCAACAAAATAAATAATGAATATTTTGATTGATGATTTGAATATGCAGGCACCTAGCCAGCAGGGCATGAATATTAATCCAGAGTATAGGATTAGAACTGCAGCAGGATCAGGTTCCAAATACAGCAACGATAGGATTGCAATGCGTACTACTGCACCACCACCAACCACTCAAGAAAGGGTTGTTAACCGCCGTGAGTAGTATTTTACTATACAATCCCTATATCACATTAATGGAACCTATCTATCTAGCTAGCTACTAGCTTACACTATTGAACTTATAAATGACTTGTTATTTTCTTTTTCCAGCTCCCGAGAAGAGGCAGCGAGTACCTTCTGCTTATAACCAGTTCATAAAGTAAATAAATAATATTGCACTTCATTTTACTACTTGATAATAATTCAATTGCCAACTTCAAATTTATTAAACCATTTTTATTATTATGATATATACAGGGAAGAGATTCAGAGGATTAAGGCTAATAATCCTGATATTAGTCACAGAGAAGCTTTCAGTACTGCTGCCAAGAACGTACGTAATTAATATATTCAAATTATTAATTATATTAATTAATTTAGAAAATATATTTATAATAACTGGAAATTATTTCTTTAATTTTTTAGTGGGCACATTTTCCTCATATTCATTTTGGGCTCATGTTGGAGACCAACAATCAAGCTAAGATGGAGAATGTAAGTATCTCTATAAACCAATTTTTTTTCCCATCTTTTTATATTTTAAGAGGAGGATGTCTAATATAAATCCAGTCAATTGATTATTATTTTTAGTAAATTTTAATAAAATATTATATTTAAACTCTATTTTTTATTGTTAAAATTTTATTCTTTATTAAAAAAAATGTTAAGGGTCCATCTTTGGACAATTTTTTTTAAAGGTCCATATTAATATCGACCCTTTTAAGAAATTACTTAATTTACCAATATACTCCCTCTAGTCTTATATATAAGTAAAAGTTCAAAAAAACACACCTTTTAAGAAAGTATGTTAAGTGCATTGATTACAGATAAAAAATACTACTTTATTTTCAATTATACCCTTTTTGGAAAGTTAGAACATTGCATTTATTGGTTGAATTAATATTTAATTTATGGGTAAAATTGGAATAATCGCATAAAACATAATGATTGAAGTAAACTTTTGCTTATATTTGAGACTTTTAATTTTTTTGTTTTATTGCTTATATTTGAGACCGGATGGAGTAGTCAATATTTATTTTGATTTTGATTTTACACATGTTATTTTATTATATTTGTATGGATTTCATCTAATGAGATGTTATTTGATTGATTGATCAGGTGTCTGAGAAGCGTTTGATGTCAAGGGCTGCACTAATGAACAAATGAAGAAAGCTATATTAATCATAATGTGTTAGGGACGACTTCATCAATTTCAATTAAGTGTGTCATGTAAACATTGTCCTAACTTTTCATGAGTTTTAAGGACAATTGACTATTTTTCTTTGTTTCTTTTTCTTTCTTTTCTCTATTTATATGTTATAGCAGTTTGTCACTGCTTACTACTACTTGTTTTAATTGATCTTTGTCATCATAATCTTTTGTTTTTTGGGTACAACCCTTGTCATCATAATCTACCGATCTGTCTATCTATATATAGTGGTGTTAAAGAATTTACATAAATTTTTGGAACAAAAAATGAAGAATACTAATGTTTAATATAAGAAAGATAAACCTTAACATATAATAACTAATTGGCAAATATGTGCCGTTCAAAAAAAAAAAAATTGGCAAATATTATATGCAATGGACTAACAATAATGTCATTCCATAACAATGTCCAAGGAGTAAATTAAAGCATAACAATCAAACATTCAATTTCTGATCGGGTGGGATGAGTAGATCAATTGGTTGAATTAGTTGAGCTAAGGGTTAAAGGAGTTGGAGGTTCAGAGTTCAAATTCTAAAAACATTCAATTTCTGATTTCTGTGTATGTAAAAAATTCGCAATAATCCACCATATATGTATGTCGAATAGATTTTCGAACTGTGATTCATCACAAATAAAGTCATTGAAAATTTTATACCTATATATATATAACATTGTAAAAAAATAAAATTAATGTCATTTGGTGTAAAAAAATAAAACATGTTAGTACCATTAAAAACTCCAAAAGAGCCTAACTTAGAGAACTATGTAGGGCCAACTTATATGTTGTTCCAAAACTCGATTAGGTGGTCTTTAAGCTTGTAACCACATTGTCATGTGATTCTGGGGTTAAGATCTATGGTTGATGAACCAAAGATATTCCTTTCAGTGAAATGGAGGCAGCAACACTTTGGTGGATAGGGAGATCTATTGGAGGGGAACTTGCAAGAAAGATATGAGGTTGTTTGTATTGTCCCCTTCCCAGTAGGATCAAGATTTCATTATTTTTCTACTTTATATGAGAGGATAAATAAGTTATAGAATCAAATAATTGAGTCATGAGTGGATTGGTTGGTTGGGGGCTTTGGGGAGGAAGGTGGGCAATGGAACATGTCTTGTTAATTAGGGGTTTAGGGCCTTTCCCTCATGTGGAAGACATTACTTAAACTTTACTACACCAAGCAAAATGATAATTTGGTTTCTCTAAGCTATGTGTTTTCTCTTAAAAATTGTCATCGGATACTTTGTTAAAAAGTCTCATATCGGATATGAGATGACATGTGTACGAGTTTATAAAGAAGATGCAATCTTCACTTTACAAGTCAGTTTTGTAGGTTGAATTATGCTCAACTCTCAATTATATATAAGATATTATCAGTCTTTTCTAGATCAATTGGGTCACCTGTCATCAGATTTCTGCTATCGGACCACTCACCATTTATATCCATGCACAAAGTCCGATAATGTTGGGGTAAGGGGTGTACTAAGAAGTTCCATTGAATTAGACTCAACTTTCAATTTTAAGAGACTTCCGTCAGGAATAATTTAATTCATATAAAAAATTGATTGATATGAAATCTTTGTTATCTCTTTTGTTCTTTGGGGGAGCTCATATCGAATATGATCTCCATCTCTTTAATTTATGTGAATTTTACCTTTGATGTGTGCTATGAGGTTTGTGTCTGGCTTGAGATATATTATAACAAATAATGTTTTTAAGGAGTAATATTAATACCTCTCATCTTTTCTTTGATGATTTGTATTTTTAGGGCTCGAAGTAAAGAGAATTGGGGTTACTATGTTTTGGCACTAAGTTATCCTAAACAATGTGTGACCATATAGAAATGGGTGCTTCTGTTCTAACATGGTACACATCATATATACTACTACTAGTGTGTGTGGATAAGATTAAGAACCAAAGTGCACAATGCAGAAATCATGGAAATGGAAACCAATGCACAGGGGCGGAGCCCTTCATGGGCTGGATAGGGTCATGGTCCGTCCCAGAATTTTTAATTTTTTTTCCATATGTATGTTATTTAGCGGCGGTTGTAAATCCCCGCAAAACAGTTTGTGTAGTTTGTTATTTTTAGGTGTGCGGGGGTTTCTTGGTTGGACGACTCACAATTCTTTAATTGGTTTCCAGTTTGCGGGGGTTTCAAAGCCCCTCTATTTAGACACTCAGAATTCTTAATAATTCAAATATCCTTCTTAATTTATTTTTTGAAGGATCTCTTCTAATGTTTTATTGTTTAATAATTTATAGATGTTTTAAAATGTGTTATTTATTTTGTCAAAGTATTTAAATATATTTTTTTGGAGAAAAAAGTACTCAAATTTTTATTTAAAATAGAGTTTGTGTATAAAAATTCATGTTTCATCAATCTTTTGTTAAAAAAATTTAAATTTTTGTTAGAGATTCGTATAATATTATAAACATAAGTACAAGAACCAATTAAAAAGTATGAAGTTTATGCATAAATTGGGATAAAATTTATTTTTAATATTTATTTATTAAAAATAGTAATGGTCGACCTTTTGACTATTTTTTGAGATATCCATATTAAATATTCCTTTAATATGATATGTCTTTTTTCAGTAATATTTTTTGCATATTCATTTTATATTTGTAACGGCCCGCCCTAATTATTTGAGCTAGCTCCGCCACTGCCAAAGCATGAGAGAGAGAAACTAATTTAGTCAAATGAAAAAAATCATTCAACAGTATTCACCAATTTGTTAATTGTGGTACAATTGGTGTTCGTACTTACAAACATTTTCCTTACAGCTACTCTTCGGTAAAAAAAAGAAAAGACACTAAGTTTATTCGTTTTACCAATTGATCAACACAAATTATTGGATCATTAATTTAACATTAGTCTTATATATGTGAACGATGTATCGTAAACGGCCACTTTAAATTAAGCACAATTAAAAGTAATCCAATAAGGTTTCCCTGATGTGGACTATGTGGACTATTACATGAAACTTTAAAGAGGAGCATATTATTTCCAGGTTTCAAACCAATACCATTAACGAAGTGGGTTATTGATATCTAATACTAGAGTGCAAGTTTTTAATATGTGTATAGCCTAAAAGGTAATTTTATTTTTTGTGATGGCATAAATAGGATAGTTATCATCCCAAGTTACATTGAGTTTCTAACGGACTTTGTTGAGATCTCTGGACTAGGATTTGCTACAGTTGTATTTTCACACGGTTATACGCAGTTTTTAATTTCATCCGTTAAAGTTTGATCGGATGACTTAGATTAAAAATTGTGTTTTTTTATCAAAACGATCTCGACTGTTAAAATTAAATCGGATGGTTCACATCGAAAACAATGTGTTACTGTGTGCATTTAATTGTATCCTGAGGACTAGCAATTTAATTGTATATGTTGATCATGCAAGAGGTTTTTTTTTATACCATATGTAGTACAAAGGGGAGTCAAAACATGGCTTTTTTACTTTTGAAAATAAAATATCTATAAGATTTGGTTCTGTATAAGGAGACTCCAACTTATAAATTGACGAAGGTCTTTTCAGAAAGGAATTCATGGACCACAATTTTGCCATCATGGATTCCCTCTCAATGTACAGGAATCTCCATGAAAGCACTAAATTGAAGATGTTACTTTTGCAGGTTGTTTCAAAAATTGGACAAACTGAATGGAGTCAAAGTTGGTTCAACTCATCATAGGGTCCATTGTAGTTCTTTGAGATGCAAACTATAAGAGAAGATGATCAATGGTTATTTTAATGTGGGACTTCAATCTTAAATTAGATTAATGTCTTTAAGTGTAAAAAAATAAATTTCAGGGTCCAAATATTAAACAATAAAATAACATTTAAAATAATTTTATTATTAAGTTGAATTTAAAGTGATTTATGTTTGGATATATTGATTTAAAAGTGAGCTAAACAAAAAAAAATGTAAAAATTAATTTTAGAATTACAAGCTACAATTTTTAGTTTCAAGTGTCGGGTCAATTTGGAAAGCAAAATTAATTCTACACTTCTAAAATCAATTTTTATCCTCTAACAATACAATTAAATATACACTTCCCAATATTCAAAAGAGTTTGTTGTAAAACTTAAAAGTTAGTGGATGAATCAAACTATAATTATAAAAGCTCTCAAGTGTCAACACTTGAATCATGATAAACAAATTTTTTTTTTTTGGCACAAAACAAATTTTATTTTTATAAAATAGTTTTAGAAAACATTTAACCAAACAATTTTTTTGGGTTTTGAAATTTTTAAAAATCAAGAAATAATTCTCGAGCAAAAAAAGAAAAATTAAACAGACCTTACAATCATGGTAGGATGTAAAAATTATATATACATTAAAAATGTCAATTTACATCGGTTAAGGAGGATCTCCGTAAGAATTATTTGTTTGGAACTTCAATTAGAATAGGGATTTTTTTTGCCATTATCATTCCATCTATTCTCACTCTCGTAGTCTCCTCTCATTCAATCCTCCTTGTTCTATATTCATCACAACAGTCACCTTCCTATATTAATATTATTATGGTAATTGGGACTTTACATATTTATATTGTTTTGAAGCAAGATGATTTCAAAATCAAAATACTTGTCATATATTTTATCAAAAAAATAGAAATTTTGTTATTTTTCTATGTTCATGGATCTCATTTTTTCACCGATACCGTGGAGATCCATCGGAATAGGGATAGGAAAAAAATTCTCCACATAGTAAAGAACGGAGACGGAGAACAAGAAGTGGGGATCGGAAGAAATGTCCTCCGACCATTCTCTACTTGTTGGCATTCATATACACATTTATGGATTAATTACGATATCTTTGTAGAGTTGTCAAAATTGACTAGCCCAAATGAGCAGGCCCGCAAAGTGCAAATTTTTTCTGGCTTGGGCCTTAAAATTCTAGCCCGAATTTCTTTAGGACTTTTTAGCCTGACCCATTAAAGTCCGATTAAAATATGGACTAATCCGAATGGGTCTCGGGTAGCCCGAGCCCGAATAAATTATAATAAAAAAATAAATATGAGTAAATTATTTGGAATGATTTGAAATTAGTTTGTATTATGAGAGTTTTTTTTTGCAGTCCTACGAGTATCTCAAACACTATCTACTACTTAAGTAGTGGACGGTGTTTTTTCCTCAAATTCCTCATTTTTACTCATCCACTACTTAAGTAGTGGATGAGTAAAAATAGGACACGCAGAAACTCGTAGGCTTAGTTCAATATTTGTCGTGAAAACAGGACAATATAGGGCGCGTGAAAACAAAGATCCCTGTTAGTCATGTAGAAAATGCAATATAGATTTAGTATAAATGTATGTTTTTTTAATACTTTTTTTGCCAAAAATCTTACTAAACAACAGAATTTTAAACAATTTTTTTTTGCAATTTTCAATTTTTTTTGGAAAAACTAAAAAAAAAATGCGAGCTATCTTGAAGACCATATAAGGTTGGGATCGAACCATATATTTCTAGGTCCATTTTTCATCCGGACTTTTTAGCCTGGTCCAATATAGCCGAAACTCACTCGGGCCGACCCAAAATGGGCTGGCTGGGTAACAACTCTATATCCTTATGTGTAGAGTGGTAGAAACTATATTTTGATATAATTGAGACTCACTTATAATGTTTGACCAAAGACTAAAATCCACTAATCCGTGATCAATAAGTCAAATATATCCTAATGCATCACATAATACTGGTATAATTATATATTTGTATATACACATTAATTTCTTCTGTCAAAAAAAATATATACACATTAATTTCTAAAAAAATTACATAACGATTGGTACAGTATTTTGTTTTATATTATGTCAATTGAGCTAATATTTGTAGAGGTATCGGTTGCTATTTATTGGTGAATTGTTTATGACGATGAGAATCTGAAACGTCAAAATCATGTCAGTTATGCATTCATTTCAATATTTGAATGTCATTTCATCAATCTCTGACTTTCGAAGCAGCCAACCACGCACACTGACTGCTGCTGAAAGAAGCGCGCACACACACACACCCCCCTCCCTTCTATTTCACACTCTCCCTCTTACTACTATCAAATAGTTTAATAGAGATATCTAATATCAATACAATTACCGTATCATAATCCATCTTACTACTATCAAATATCAATACAATTAATTGGTGTTTCATCCATTTAATAGTTTAATAGAGATATCTAAAAGAGTTTTATCGGCTAACGATCTGTATCTTATACTTCCTCCGTCTCAATTTATAAGAACTACTTTGACTAAATGACATTATTCACTTATCTTGTTTTGGCCATATTTTTTTAATAATATATATATAGATCAAAATTGTACATTAACATACGTGTAGTAGTCATAGTTCTTATGTTTTGGGACGGATTTTGTAACATTGGAGTAACCATGTGATAGAATTATCTAAAACTTTACTCAATTTCATACTATAGTGAATCCTTTCTCCTATCCATTTTTTCTCCTATACCCTTACCAGTTAGTTGCCACCAGCACCTTGTACAATGACACCAATAATTTCCACCATGCTTAATTTACAATCATTAACCAAGGTCATGCTCAATTTGAAGCTTATTCCAATAGGGCGCAATATAACATGAGCAAAGCTGGACCCTTTTCATGCAAATTGATTATATTTATTAGTGGGGTCCAAAGGAATGGAAAATTTGATTGAGTGGTAGTAACATGTGATTCCTATCTATGTATGGGGTATGGCATCCCGTTCTTGTTGCTTGCTTTAATCCAAAATGCTTAACTTTGTGATACACACACTAACGCGTGGCAACTCAATTTCTATTCCACCTTGTGCTGTTTTTAAGGACCACACAAGTACAAATAAATTCACAGTATCATTCCTTCCTCTGTCTGTCAAATTGTTAGTCATCAGCATCACCCCAACATGGAAGCCGGAATGTGATTGCTTTGCCACTAAACATGGCCGTTTAATGTTCATTGATGAATATCAATCAATACATCAAAATCAAAAAACGTTTTTAGTTCTTTTTTCAGAAGTTATAGTTAGGCTTGATTAGGTAATATGAGATGCAGGGTGGTAACATGTAAGATCCTACGACCTAGTCTACATTGATTCAGGTCATGTCAGATTATTTGTTTAGAGTCTCTTTTTTTGTGCTTCTGGAGTTTCTCAATATTGTCTGCTACCAAGCCACTGAAGTTGAAATTGGAAAGAAAAGGTCTGTGGGAACGGATCTAGTGAAGTAGGTTTGCGGTGAGCCCCGCCCAGCGAAGACGACCAAGGTTATGGTAGCGCCGGTTCTTTGACATGCAGAGGTGATCCCTTCTAACTAAGTGATGAAAGCTTGAACTCGAGTGAAATCTTGTCTGAGATGCGCGAGAAATACATAGGCACCAAAAGAAGCTCACATTTTTTTATAACTAGAGCAGGTCAAAACTTTTTTATAAGTCTATTTAATTAACTAAAAAAAGATTAGGCTACATGCCACAAAAAGTCTTAAATACCAATAATATGTGTATTAATATATATATATATATATATATATATATATATATATATATATATATATATATATATTGTAGTTTGATTAAATTATAAATTCATTAATCTTTTTAGTAGTGTAAGTTTATTAATCTACATGAATTTTACACATATAAATGTATTGTTATAAACAAGAATTGAAATACGATGTCATATATAGTTAAATATAATGTTAAATATCAAAAGGAAATATAATCTCATTGGTTTATTGGTTCGTTAGTATATTTAAACATAAATATAATTACTTATGTAATTATGTTTATGTTCATATAAAATACGTTTTTAAGCAGACTAATCTTTCATAGCATACTTCCAAAATATCTGATTCAAACCTAAAAAATAAGCCTATGACAAGCTACAAGCCAAATTCAAATTCTCAATTTTTTAACGCAAACCTTAATTCAGTAGAACTTTTTCTCATCCCTAGTGAGATGGAAATAATTAATCAATAAGGAAGAAAAAAAAACATTTACTATATAGTTTATACAATATTTATTTATTTTGACAAGAAACCGATATATTCATTAATATATTGTTTAATCAGAATGTGGCAACAAAACCGCATTAATACAAGGAGGTATCTCCAATCCAAGCAATTTTTTTGGTTACAATCCAAACAAGTTTAGATGAACTAGAAAACACTTCAAATGAATACAAAAAATGCATTTCAAATGCTAAACTTTCAAAGGAACAGGTACAACAACAAAAACTTAAGTGTCAATCGCTTTAAATGTTGTACCCTCGGCCCAATAACAAACTTGAGTTAGAAGACTCGTACAAGCATGTAAAAAACCTAAGTGTCAATACTACACCCCACCTTAAATGTTGTGAAAAATTTAAATATAAAAATGCTTATATTGGGCCATATTTTAATTGACAAAAAAATATCTAATTATCTTATTGTTCAGGAGTTAATATACATGAGGTAAAAACACATTTGAACTTTACGGGACCCAACTCAATTAGACTCGATAAGATTAGACTCATTTGTCACTGTCTCATTTTCGGATCTGCAGCAAGCTTTCTATTCCTTCCTACATCAACATTTCTCTTCCTTACCTTACCTTCAAGGTTCTCTTTCATACCTTATGTTGTTTATGTTTTCTTGTGAATGTTAATGTTTTCTTGTTTGTTATGCTTTAGAAAACAGTATAACAAGAAAAAATAAACTATTCTTTGTTGTTTGCTGTGCTAATTTTGTTCCACTTGCGATAACAGATTCTGTTTGCATTGATTTTTCTGTTTTGCTGTGAGTTCATTTATAGGTTGTTGTTAATGTACTTCTTGTACATGCTGGTGAAAATTAATAAAATTTCTTTTAATGATAAAAAAAAAAAAACTTTTCCTAAAAAACTAAACAAAGAGTTTAAAAAAGTTGTTCCTGAAAAGAGTTTAAAGAGTTTTTTTTTAAAAGAGTTTAAAGCTCAGTTTTCAAGAGTTCCTGAAAAGAGCTTATTTGTTTGATTGTTTAGTGGAGTTTTTTTCTTCTTGAAAAGAGTTTTTAGAAATTGATTTTCAAAACAATATTTGAGAACTAAAAAACTAAAACGTATTCAAAGAAGCCCTAAGGTTTTTTTTTTTGGTAATGGGGTGATATCTATTTTGGTTGCTTGTTTTTTCTTTAATTTTTCAATAAAACTTCTTTTGTTGACTGCAGGAAAGAATTTGCATACGTGTACAACAATGTCTAATTTGGGTAAGCATATTTCATTTACATATATTTACTTTACTTAATTTATACTGATTTTTTGACTTGTTAAATGTTGTAAAGAACGAGCACAAGCGTTTATGAGAGAAGCAAAAGAGAATTATCTAAAAGGAAAACCAGAGGAAAAAGGAAGAATAGTGCCGGATTGCATAAAGAAAATAGCAGAAGCGATCCAATTACTGGAAGTGGAAGTAAGAAAAGTTGTTTGTTTAATTATATTAGACTCTAACCCCTGCGCGATGTATGGGTTTTTGTTTTTTTTATCAATGCAAGAGTTTATGTTCACTTCATATATATGTGATATCAATGGGTTCACATGTCGAATTGATTTTTTTTTTAATGGCAAATATATTATATATAAATAAAAATGAAAACGGTACAAGAGAAGGTTCAAACATATGAAGAGGTACCAAAAGTACACTCTACCTGAAGCTAACAATTTATAAGGGAAGATAGGGAAACAAAGAACAAAATAAAAATAAAAACAATGAGACACACCACCACCAAACTAAGCCTATCAAGGGCACCGCCACGAGAACAAGAGAACCCCTCAGGAAAAGAGAGACAAGGATCAACCACATGAAAAACAACAAGAGGGCCTTCAATCCTCCTGGCCCATCGAGACCCAACATGAAATAGGGTGGATACCACACTCATAAAAGGAACAGGGAGGGTCAGCATTTTTACCTAGAAATCACTTCCAAGATAAAAGTTTCACCCTATCTACCAAACACTCGACAGAAAGGGCTTCTTCCGAAAAGAGTACGTCATTTCGAGATTTCCAGATAGTCCACACAATAGTATGCTAAATTAACAACCACCATAATCTATCTTTTCTCCCCATGCCATTTGCCATTCAAAATATTAATTTGTCCATTAGAAATCAAACAAATAAATTTATTCCAAAAGTCCTGAAATTGTTGAATAAAATAAAAAGAATACGTATTTGAACACTTGAGTGTATAATTGATCAATACATAACATAGTCAACAACAAAAACACAAAAAAATATATAATTACCTAATCCAGATTCATAGTCATGTCTAATTTAGACGGTCTAAATCCATAGAAAAACTATCACTACAATCTTAAGAAAAAGAAGTCAAAATACTTATTTTTTGTTTACTGGCCGATTGAAAACACGTGTATAAAATAATTAGAAAGAATAAACAATATGTAAAAAATAAAAATAAAATGGTGTCACAAATATTAAAGTAAAAAGACACTCCTCTCGTTAACACAACATGTGCATAATGAAGAGGTGATGAAATGTTACCGTGCCTTTAAGAGAAGCATTTCATATTGTCCCTAAACAAATTAACTGGTTTGTTTCTAACATTTTAAAAGTACTATCAAATATCTTGAGTTTTGATTTAAGCCACCATCATAAGGAGATCTTAAGGAGATCACGAACACCTTTTGGAGAACAAGCATGCGTCAAGAAGTCGGCATTTGAGGAGGCTCCAAGTTTAGCGAATATAAAATGCAGTAATCTAAAACTCGACGCTTAAAAAAGAACAGAAAGTATATAAAAACAAATTAACCAAAATATTTAGTCATGAATTATAAACAAACAAGATTAAAAAATCTTACAACACAATATTAACTATATAGAAAATCTAAAAAAATATTTTTAAGCGCAAGATTAGATACAAACATTCTCAATACATAGAGGAAATATAGTGAAACTCGATCTAAATTATATTTTATAAATTTTTAGCGGCCCAACCAAATAAGCTATTATCAACAATATTCAAAGTTGTTATTATTTTCTCTCCCCCTTTTATCTAAAATCCCACAACTTCCAACAATTATCAATGTGATCCTATATAGATGATGGAATGGTGGTATCAGTCTGCTGAGGAAAGAATGTCAGCTCCAACTGTATATCCTCCTCCCCCTCCTCCTCCTCCACCGAAGGTAAAGAGACAAATTTTAAGCATTTTTCCACCTCTCGCATCACTACTCTCACTTCACCATTTTGGTCATGATAATAGAATTAAGAATTTCAATATTCACTGTAAAAGCTTGTTTTCACTAACATAGTATACATCGCTAGACTTGCATCCGCTCTATGATCTAGTGCATCTAATTAAAAATTTCCAAATAATTCAAAAGATTGGATAAAGAGTTCCAAAGGGAACATAATCAATTGATATCACCTCTTCTCCTGCTTTCTTTCCCATATAGTAATTCTTAGTTTACTGTGTATTTTTGCCCATTACAATATAAGCGCTGCCGAGCAACGATGATGCCTGCAACAGTTGATCAGATAAGGAGACTCTTTCATGATGTATAGTCGCAGTTGGACCTGTTATAATTATAGTCACAAGTAGATGCATAAATGATTATCAATGGTTGTTGTACTGATCTACAATGCAATGCACCTACTCTTGTTTCATTTGTACAAAGTTCTAACAATAATCTTATGGCTTCAACACATCATTTCGGGTATTATCCTTTGATATAGTACACAGAGAATTCTCGTCAAGGGAGGCTAGTAGGTTGCATTGAAAATTGGTGGGAAGTATACTTAACTTGATAGTTAATATGCATTTTTCATTTATAATGTGAATTGTGGGTCCCATGGTGACTCTTGCCACAAATAACAATAAGAATCTTTATCTACAATGCATTTTGCCTCATTGAGCCGTCAGCCATGACTCTAGATAAGCAATTACCTTAAATAAATTAAACTAGATTGAGAGGAAATAACAAAAGGATAGATTATTTCATGAAGGTATATTCTTCTTCCCTGACCTAGTAAAAAATCAACATAATTTCAGAACTAGTATAAAATAATAGTATAATTTTGTTTGAGGCATTATCAATATCATGAATAAAATGTGGTTTAGTTGTGTACTCACAAACATAGTAGAAAGAAAAGAAGAAAATAAGAAAATAATCAAACGCAGAAAGCACCTTTGCAATCACATCATATATGGGGGTTACAACTTTCCTTAAGAAAGCCTCCTCTTCACCTCCATAGGCTGGCTTGATATTCTCTCCTGTCAATGGACTAACATTGCCAGCAAGCATACCATACAATTCAAAAGCCATCTACAAGAAGCACCATGAAAAAGATCGCAAAGCATGTCAATACTAATTCAAGTTCAACAAAGGAGTAGGCTGCCTTCAAAGAAATCACTCAATACCTACAACGTTGTCAAATGACAAAAACCACATGGGCAAACAGACTTAAATTAAATTATTCTTGGGAAAGTTGGTCTTAAAAAATATCAAAACACCGGGTCTTTCAGGATCTCCGTATCCATGAGTCTTAACTTATAACTTATGACAATACCATTAGGAAACAAAATGACAGCAAAAAATGGAGTTTATTTACATTAATTTATAGTGCAAGATGATTCAAGCAGCTTGTGCCTCTCGGCAAAAATCACACAGGGGTTATCCAAAATAGAGAAATCCCAACTTAACAAACAAGCAATAGGCCCAAGTCAAACCCAGGGGACAATCCTATCAAAATATTGGAATTAAAGGTGCAGGAATTTAGAAACAAAGATAATGAAGAGACACCGAGGGATAGTAACTGAACAGTAAACATTGTAGTAAGGATGAAATTGGTAAGTACCATAGAATGGTGCATGCACCCATACCAACATAGAAACTATCTCTAATACACATACCCGATTGATGTCTATAAATCTAAAACCAACTCATAGCCGTATATGTTTTCCCTTTGATGTATTTTTTTATAAATCAATAAAAAAATGGCATTTCACTATGAAAACTAATTATAACAAAAGTCGACAAAAACATTGATTAGGTCAACATTCAAAGTATATATAAGAATTATCTTAAAATATTTCAAACCTTAATTATAATTAAATTAAATAAAACCCATATAACACGTTAAAACCCTATCCTTGAAAAATATGATCTGAAAGAACAATTGTCATCCATAATCATGGGCTGGTTTAAATTACAAAGCTTACATGGTGATAGATATAGCAAAGGCATTCCGGCATGAATCTTAGGTTGGCCGCTTCACCCCATATTAGAAGATAAAGGCTCATGTATAGTAATTTATGTTGCTGCACTTCTTGTTGTATTGTTGGCAACCTGCAAGTGTACATCGATGAGATATACTGCACGAGAAACTGACATATACATATAGTTCTTGGGAGAGCTAGAAAGAATGAGTTTAAACAAGCTGTGAGTAAGAAATCAAAATCAAAATTGAAAATTGCAAATAAATTAAGTCCATAAGACTATATAACATTACAGCATAAAATGTATAACGAAAATAGAAAAACAAGTTTAAAATCTATCTTGTCATTAACTCCTTATATGTAACTAAACAAATAGCTCCTAGTTTGCAAAACAACAATATAGATATCTTTCCAAATTATGAGAACATAACTCTCACCAGAGGCTACTCTTTCGACCCAAATACTTGCACCACTTCTTGTAATTTTTGAAAAGCTTCTTCATCACTTCAGTCAGTGCACGCTCATCCAACTAAGCAAATAACACGCACAAGTCACAAGCATATTGATGCAAATTCATATATGAATATTCTTATGGATAATGGAGAGAAAAAAATATTACACTAGAAATTGAAACATCAAGTGTTAAATATCTCCCCTGAAAATCAGTAAGAGAGTGCACTCATATAGAATTTTTGAAGAGGCATTCAAATATATGACTATACTGAGCATTGCGTTTATTTATGAAACAAACACACACACACACACTCTCAAATTTAAAGAGTTAGAGGCTACATGATAACTAAAAGAAAAGCAAGGAAGCACCTTCAATATTAAAAGGGGGGACTTGTTCAAAAAAATATTAAAACGGGGGACAAAATGTTCTGTGGAGAATTTAAAATCGAAAATAGAGAGGAAAAACATTGTAGAAACTATCCAATTAAACCTCACCTTTGGTTGTTGATCAGGCTTAGGAAATTGTCTTATGTGTACATTTGCAAGCAATAAGATCAAATGTTCTCTCTGATTTGCCACATTGTGCTTCTGTATTATGTAAAAGAGGTGGCAAACAAGTCGAAATGAATGTGTTAGTAACACATAAGTCATTATGTGTGTAAGCAAATTACTGGTTCCAGATTGTAATTTACCTGAAACCCATACATTGCTCCAAGCCAATCTAGAATGTCTTCGTCTTTTTTTTTCTTTTCTTGTAGTCCTTTGGCCAGGCAAGACCCCTCGTGTTACGAAGAGCAAATACAGCCGCTTGGATCTGAAAAGAGCGGTGAATAATTACTTTCACTAAAAGTTTAAGGAAAAATACGGGGGTCAGAATTATGTTCATATAATCTCAGATAGAAATACATTCAAACACGAATCACAGTGTTTACATGTTAAAGGGGGAAATGTACAAATACAAAAAACTAAGCTTGAAGAAAATAATACTAAAATTACTAGTGATATCTATCATTGCGATAGTAGTGAATTTAATATTGAATGATACTACTAAAACTAATTCAACTCCAATCAAGTTAACAAATGAGAAACACCGAAGAGGCAGAAGGTGCATGCAAAGGCAGTGTGCAGAAAAAGCAGAATGAAAAAGAACTTACATAAATAAGCAACTCTAGGATGAGTCTTTTCAACCTCATTTGGGAGCAATTTCAACGAGAGAAGAAGGTTACCAGCTGTTTGCGTCCGCGTTATACGCCTCTGCAACGGCGGTCCTTGAGACTCCGACGGTCCCGCTCTGGATGACATTATCTTCTCTCACCGATCTAACTTCATTCCGATTCACCAAAATAAAAAACGAAAATACAATTTCAGAATCAATGAAATCGGAAACCCTAGAATGAGAATGTTTTGTTTCGCAGCAGAAACGCAGAAGCACACGCAGCTGGTAAATGGAGAGAGTAGTGTCTATATTCGTCAATCCAAGTCACCAAGTGGGTCCGTTTCTTCTTTACTTTTCGTTAGCTTAGTTCAAAATAAGGTTTTTTCTAGAGGTGGGAACTTGCCTACCCATTCCTTAAAAATGGGTCAGCCTACCCATCCTAGGTGTTTTAAAATTAGTGGTACACTAAAACATTATTTATAATATTATTAAAATATAATTAATTTTTAATTGTAACAACACAACTTTATAAAATTGTAGATAGACCCATATTCCAATTCATATTTTTTGATTTTTCCATCATTCTATTTCAAGTTTTTTTTTAGGAATCTTTCATCTATTCTCTTCCATCTTCTTCCTCTTGATATGCACCAACACCATTAGTATTCTCAAAATTCTCTTTTTACTAATTCTTCTTTTCTAAATGCATCTCTTTCTTTTTACCCAAATTCTCCTCTTGCATCATGGTAACATGGTTTCGGTATCAAATCTGAGTATTTTCTTCAACTAACAAATCTGGGTATTAGTTCTTCATATTTTGTTTGATTATGATTTTAGTATTTGATTCAACACATTTTTAATTGAAATTAAGATCAAAATATATTAAAAATGATTTGTATGATGTTTCAGAGTTATTAATTGTGGTTTTTTATGTTAAAATTGGACGAAATCGCGCGAGATCTATATGGCGGCGGATCAGAATTCGGGTCAGAGTGACCCGCTAGAGGTTGAAGACGAACTCCCTCTTGTTTTTTGTTTCTGTTGTTTCCTGTTCGTATGTATACATTAGGAAACTAATTCGAAGCAGAAGCAGCATGGATGGCGCGTTGGTTACTGATATGTGTACATTTAATCTCCACCCACAGGTTATGGGTTCAAGCCTTGCTAAAGGCTTTTTTTGTTCATTTTTTATACATAAACTAGTTATGCTAAGGTCTTTTTTTATGGCTACTTTTTTTTTTTTTTTTTAAACTATTAGTTGTGACTTGTGAGTTCAGATCTTAAATCAATTTTTTGTTCAAATTTTTAAAAATTAATTATTAGATTTGTTCTTTTTTTATACATAAATCAAAAAACTCACTTGGTCTAACTAATAATTATAAATTTAAATTAACAAAATTGAAATGTCTCATTGAGTCATTGTCGAAATTCAACGATTTAATTATAAAATAAATAAATTCAAAGGTTTAATCGATTGTTAATCCGTTTAGGTAATATATTAAACGGTCCGAATCGTCTAAAGACGATTTAGACCGTTTAATATATTACCTAAATGGTCTGAATCGTCTAATAAAAAAAAATGATTTTCCTTATAAAAAAAATTGATTTTTTATTATCATAGTATAGTTAATTTAATTTGTGCATAAAACTTAGAACAATACAAAAACAATAAACAAAAATTTAAAAAGTTTAGTCAATAAATTTTGTGTGACTAAAATAGGGGAAAATAAAAGAAGAATAAAATCTTTATACAATTATAGGAAAACGCAATGACAAGATTATATATGAATCTATGCTTAAAATAAAAATAAAATTATTAAAAGAGATATCGCATTATATGTGTAGGAGCCCGGGTTCGAACTCGGGAGTCGGGACACTCCACTTATTCATCTTTAAGGTGAATTCTCTAGCTACTTATTTTTAACCACGTTGCAAGTTTTATATCCTTCATTGTAATTTCACTAAAAAAAATAAAAATATATATAAAAAGACTATAAGATAAATACAAAAAAAAAAAGAAGATTATATGCTTAAAAATATAAACAAAACAGATTATAGATTGGAACAAAACAGAACAATCTATACTCATAAAAATAGCAATAAAATAGATTAATACAATCAACTCAATAATCTATTAAAAGAAGAAGAAAAAGAATAAAATAATTAACAAATAAAATTATATAAAAAGAGTTTAATGGATACACTGACTGTGATCCATTTAAGGGATTGACATCTCCCAACAAATATTTCTCTATACGCACTGGTTGGGGATCGAAATTCAAGACCAAATGATTAAGAAACTCAAGTATCTATCATTCGTGTCACACTATGTTGGTATAGTAAAGTTTGTTTAGTCCATTCATAGTAAAAAAAAAGTTTAGTCCATTCATAATACCTAGATTTATTTATTTTATTTTAACAAAAAATCTAGATTTATTATTCATATACTAGCATGTCAGGCAGGCGCGTTCCGCGCCTACCTATGTCTATCTTATGTCAAAGAAAAAAAGACATGTCTTATGAAACATTATTTTATTTCATCCCGCTCCGCTTCATTCCATTATATTTCATCAATCCAAACGGAACCTAAAACAAGATAGAGAACAATAAAAAAAGATTATATGCTTAAAAATAGAAACTAAATAGAGAACAATAAAAAAGAGATGAATATGATCGCCTAAATACAATAACAAATTTATACGCTTTTTGTTATAATAAAAAAAATATTATATGCTTAAAGCCTTAAAGAATAAAATATATCATAGTAATATAGAAATAGGAATAAAATAGTAAACTTAATCAACAAAAAAAAAATCAATAAAAAAATTATAGAAAAAAATAAGATGAATAAGCATAAAAATAGGAATATAAAAATATAAACTTAAACAATATTTTTCATAAAAAAATTATATAAATAATATACTACTCCACTAACTAATAATAATAATAATAATATAATACAATAAAGTTAATTACTATAATTTCCAAAGGTTTGGTCTGGTGGTAAAAAGACATATCTTAAATTCGAGAGGTCCCGGATTCGAGCTTCGCTGGTGTCTTTGAAGAGAGGTAAATATAAATATATTTGTAAGTGCTCTTTGATTCCTAAGACATTCTCTGCATTGAATTGGTGCAGCATTTCTTCACCCTAAATTTTTATTATAAAAAAATAATTAATTACTATTAAATTTACAAAATTATCCTAAATATTCCTAATCAAATTCGATTTTACAAAAAATAACACAATAGTTTCGCTTATATTTACAAAAAATCTCATTGAGAATTATGACCAAATTTATTCATTTAATAAGCTTTACAAAAAATAGCACAATAGTTTCGCTTATATTTTAACAATATTATATAACAAATTTTTAAATATTTTATTCTAAATATTTTTTTTACCATAATATAAAAAAATAGCACAATACTTAAATTTTGAATAAAAGACGGTGACCCGTGTGAATGCACGGGTCATGCACGGGTCTTTAAACTAGTGATGCATAAAAAATTGGATAATTTGTCATTCATATTTCATCCGTTCTAAAATAATTATCGCAATTTGACCGTGTGTACTATTTATTCAAGCTACTTTTCTCGATGAGTACTATCAAATTTTCATAATTTTTAATAATATACAACTAAAGATATTAATAATTAAAATTGTGCATCGGCAAGCATGCACTAGTCAAATGTGTTTTTGCACCGTATCTTCCTATTATACCATAATTTTAATCCACGAATACATTTTTTTTTTCACACACTTTTTCTTTACAAAAAATTTAATCTCTTATATTATAAGCTTGTTCCATTTTGCTATTTTAACCCGATTTTTTTTCCCGCCAATTTTCCCTCTCCTTTTACCCTAAATTAATTCAAATAATTTTTTTTTACGCAATTCAAATTAAATGTTAAAAAACACGTCACCGAGAATCGAACCCACACCCTTTAAGATTTATTTTGGGCATTTTGCCACTACATTATGTCAATCAATTTGATTTAATTTCGTAATCAACATATAATAAATATGAAATTCTATATATCTCTCACCATGTTAAATAATAATAATAATAATTATTATTATTAGCTTCCTATTATTATTAATATTATTATTATTATTATTATTATTATTATTATTGTTGTTGTTGTATCTCTTATATTTTAAACTTGCTCCGAAATGTTAACCCCAAACCTATTTTCCCCCTCTCATTTTCCTTCTCTTTTTCATGTGATTCATTATATTAAAAAAATACAAATTTGTCTAGCACGTGAATCGAATCTGCATCCCTTTAATTTTTTTCTTTTGCGATGACTATATTAATAAGTGTTACGGACTATGAAGTCCGGATACGTGACACGATACGAATACGGGAAAATTTTCAAAATCCCCGATACGATACTGCCGCGATACGTTATTTAAAAATTAAATTTAAAATTAAATTTATAAATGCACAAAATATAAACATAACAAAAATCGATAATGATAATAATATAATTATAACAAAAATATAATTTTAAATTATTAAAACGATAAATAATTTGAAACAAAGGTTTAATTGTTAGCCCAAGTTAGTTTTTTATTGGGTAGATAGACAAAATGATCAATCATTGAAAACTCACACACATAAAGTGGATGGACCAAAGTTTGAACCCTGATCATAATGTCCGACACTAGCAATGTCGAAATTTTTACCAATTGAGTTAGGATTTGTGGAAAATCTAAGTTAAATTTTTTTTCAAAAAAAAGGAACAAACTTAATTAGTTTCTAAAATAGAAATTAACAAAATTGGTTTAACCAAGGAATAAACTCAAAGTCAATAGCTTAAAAAAAATTAAAGTTATAGTGAAAAAAAATTGCCTTTTCCAAGGCTTGAACCCACAACCCTTGGGTTGCATAATCAAACAATTAGCCACTGCACCACTTTACTCCTTACGACTATAACTTGGTTCCTAATATATATATACGTTAAAAGCTACAACAGAAAAAAAAACTGTTCATCTTCAACCTCTAGCCACCGCAGATCTCGCCCAAGATGTAGATCTGGAAGTTGCAGGCCAATTTTACGCCACACGCACGTGAACAGTGTCACCTTCAACCTCTGGCGGGTCGACCCAGACCAGAAACCGGGTCAAAACGCGGGTTGTTGCTCCAGCACCACTTTCTTCGATTTTTCATCTCTGTTTCGTCCGATTTTTTGTGGGTTTCGATTGCAATTCAATCTCTAACGATCTTAACACAAAATTATCAAGTTTTAAACAACAAAACATGAGATTTAAAGCAAAATTTGCGAAATTTGTGAAACTCATAGAAAGAAAAGGTTTTTCTTAGATTACTCCCTCTATGATTGTTGAAAAAACACAAAATTTGTGGCATTAGATCCGAAAAATCGTCACCTACAAAAGCCTTGTAATATTTCACTGCAATTTGCTGGATACCAAGTTTCGAAATTTTGAAAAAAAAACGAAAATTAGCTGGAAATTAAGAAAAGAAGAGTTTAGAGATGAAAAAAATAAAAAGGTTTATTTGCAAACTTGAAGCAGGTGAAACGAAAATTGTCAGTGTTAAATTTTTGTGGGTGGTTTTGCAATTAGATAATTTTAACTTACTAGTCTTGCAAAGTTTGTAATTGCAAATGGATTAAAATAATAGAAGATAGATGGACGGTCTAGATTTTGCCAACTCAAATGGGTACCTCAGCCCATTTTAAAGGGATGGGTAGATAAGAATTTGCCTTTTCTAGATTGCCTTCACATAGAGAGGTGTGCAAACTGCACACCATAACGCGTACCAATTAAAAAGTGACAGCTGTAATTCACTATTTCTCATATTTATTATTTCTAATTTACATATTCTTATACATACTTTTTTTATTTTCACAATTGCCCCTTGCTATTAATGACACTTGAACAAGGGGATTGTCCATTTTTTTTCTCCATCACTTACGAGAAAGAATTAATGATGATGCTCCATCTTCATTTTAGTTATTTTTTGTTCCTACTTCCTATATGAACTTCATACCCATTTCCGCAATGCTTAGTTTTTTATTTTTCTTAAATTTTAATATTCTCACATATTTTTTCTATCACGTAGTATTAGTCTAAACGTTTATGCAATTACATTCTCCGGTCTTTGTATAAGAAATAATTAACATTCTAGATTTATTAAATAATTTATGTATTTAGTCTACAATAAAGACCAAATACATTAATTATTTAATGAACATAAAATGTCAACTAATTTTTATAAAAAAGATCGGAAGTATTAATATATTTAGAAACTTTTTTTTACCCATTACATTTAAAATCTAAAATTCCCGAAATCAAATCAAGACATTGGGTTAATGAGTTCCTCTTAGGACGAATCGTTCGGAATAACTCAAGTTTAATTTTTAATGAAAACAATTTTTGGCTAGACTTTATTTAACAACAACTGAACTCTATATTAATTACCGGACTCTATTTCCTAAAAATTAGAGGGTTAGTATAATTTTTTTTTGCCAAAATCATAACTTTCTTATATGAACTTCCAATAATATAGTACTCCCTCCGTCCCAATTTATTAATAAAAAAATCACTTTTTCTTGTCCCAAATTATAAAAAAAAATCCACTTTTATTATTTTTACTTATTATCTTAAACTAAATATAAAATTTGTACCAAAAAAAAAACTAAATATAAATTGCATTTAATTTTCTCCGTGAGTTTAGTTGTTGGTATGGACATCGCATTATATATGCAGGATTCGGAGTTCGAACCCCATACATTCCACTTATTCACTTTTAAAGTGGATTTTCTTTTCCTTTTTTTTGACTAAAATAAAAGATATTCATTCATTCAAATCGGTAGAGTACATCAGATTCAAGTACAAATTCAATACCGCTAAAAACAAAAAGGATGAATCTGCAAACAAACTCACAACATTCAAGTTAATAGCATAAATCGGCTTACTCATGCCTACACATAACGTGATAAAATCAAAGTAACCGGAATACCTATGTCTCCATATCTGCATCGTTGACGAACTTAATCACTGTGTGAATCGGTAGTTGACCAAAGTTGATCTGCCGATTCAATCAAACAAACACCGTAAAACAAGATGGGATAACATTTAAGCATTTTTTTTGTATTTAATTATCTTCTATTCTTTCTATAACTTCAACCGATGTATAACCGTTAGTCAAAGACTAGGTTAATAGTGTTTTAGTCGAACCGACGTATAATCTTAAGTTAAATTATACTTTATTTTTAAAGTTAAATTTATTTTTATAACCCTCAATCAAATACTACTGTTAATAATATTTCAGTTGAACCGAAATATAATGCTCAATCAAAGTCTAGAGTTAAAAATGTTTCATTTGAACCGATGTATAATTTTAAGTCAAAATATATTTTATTTTTAAATTTTAATTAAATATAATAATTCAACAAAATATAACTTTCAATCAAAAATTTGGTTGATCAGTGTATTTTTTTTTTTGGGTTTTCACCGCCAGTTTAATCTGGTTTGGGGGTCAATTCTGGTATCATGTGGTTTCAGCCCCCTCCGATCACAGTTGTGGGGATCGAACCGTGGTCCTTCCTACCAAGTTAAGCGCCAATGACCACCGAACCAACTAACGATCGGTTGAATTATTGGTGCTTTAGTTGACGGATAGTTTAATTTATCTTCTCATAGACATACTACTACTACAGCTACAATTCCTAACCCGACAAGGATAAACAGAAAACAAATTACATGTCATTATTTTGTAATTAAATTAATTAATTATATTTATTTGTAACAAAAAATAAAAGAATAAATTATAATTTTAAATAAAAATAAATTAATAAATTAAATATTATATACAAACAATTTAATATATTAAAAGTTTAAGATTTAGAGTTCATCATCTTTCTCTACCAAAAAAAAAAACGAGTTCATCATCTTCAACAACATGAACTAGAACCCAGCAAGGCAACAAATCTGAATACTTAGTTTGACAAATCGAAACCACAAATCAAAGTGGGCAATGACTGAAATGATAAAATTACACAAACAAGACATCTGAACTTAGTTTGGCGCATTCCAAAATCAAAATTTCAATAAGTATACAAAATTCAATTTCAATTTATTAGAAAAAAACAAAATTTGTTTCCTTTTTTTCTTATCAAGGAAAACAAAATCATAAACAACCATGTAAGTACGGAAAAAAAAATGAAAATCATCAACAAATCAAACATCACCACAACCACCACCGTTCAAACTATCACCAACCGAGAAAACACATTCCTTCTATATTCTTAATCAACCACCATCACCACAAACAACACACAAATTCAAACCTAAAAAGTATCAGTTTCATATTTGTATTCGCTGAATATCTCTTCACCTTTATCGTTTTTTGGATTTTTAAATCGGGTGTTTTAGATTTGGGATTTCATTTTAATTTAATTTTTTAGAGAAGGGGAAAAGGGAAAACAGAAAAGTGGGTTGTGGTTTAATGATGATGGTGATGGTTTAAGTAATAGTAGTTGCATATTTGGTTGAACTGAGATGAGATTATGCCATTTTTTGGAATTGATTGAAGAACAAAGAACTCTAATTGCAGATTTTGGAATCTGATACTTTTCATTTTCTTTCAAAGATAAAATTAATTTTATTTTATTTAGTATGAAATATTATTAATTGAGAGTGGAGAGATTATGCAAATAGTGTAACATAGTTAGTAAAATCCACATAGTCAATTTTAAGTGGTGCCACGTCAGCATAAGGTAATTAGCACACCTAAATAAGAAGGCAACCTAGTACATACCTCAAAATAATAACGTCTCTGCCATCACCTTCTAATTTCAAATTTTAAACTAACGGCGTTTTCTTCAAAACTTACTAAATTTACTGTTTTTTTAATTATTTATGGAATTTTTCATTTTTAATAGTAAAAAGAAAGAAGGAAATAGTCAAAAAAACAAAAAAGAATGAAGAACTTTCTTTGTAGTATTAAAAAAATTATTCAGCTATATAGAGTTGTGTAATTTTGCAATGTAAATTTAAAATAATATATAATATGTACAAATAATGTAAAAAATTTAATGAGCATTTTGTATTATGCTATCATCAATGAGCATCGATAATAAGAAAATTTAATGAACATCTTATTTTATACCAAATCTCACAATGTTATTTTTAAATTCACTATATGATAGTTTAGAAAAAACCAAAATTTATATCGAAAAAAGTAATATTTTTCCTTTACAAAGTTGAATGCACAGAGTTTTAGGCGGATATTTTGTCGTTTACAAAGTTGAATGCACCGAGTTTTAGGTAGATATTTTTAATTACTCCCCATGTGGTCCTTTTTAAATGAAACACTTTGGAAAATAATTATTGTCTTTTTTATAAAAAACACTCTTTAAATTTATTCTTTATTAAATATACAATTACATTTGTGCCCTTATTGAATAAAACTATATAACTTATTTCAATGATAGTGTATTAATTAGAGAGACTTATTTCTCACACTACTTCCGGGTTAGTTGTGAAATAAACCATAAACTTTAAATTTATTAATGAGAAAAATTAGTTTTTTTCATCTGTGTGTTTTTTTTTTTTTGATAAGCAAAGATTTGAATTATAAGGAGTACAAGGGGTATTCATCTGTGTGATTTTTTAAAAGTGTTAATCTTTATAAAAAAAGATTCGAGGGAGTATAATAGTAATAATGTAAATAATACTTCCTCCGATCATTTTTATAAAAAACGGTAAAAAAATTAAGTTCATTCAATAAGTAATATATTTAGTTTATAATATAAATTTGGTACATCAATTAATCAATAAACCTAAAATGTCAAATATTTCTTATAAAATAACTTGGGGAGTATATGATTTTCTATTTATTTATAATTATGGTTTATAATATCTATTTTATTTAAAAGAGGGCCAAAAGCCCAAATTACATACTAAAAAGCTAAAGTGAAAAGACACTTACAATTTATGTTATAAAATGAACAACTTTTTTTTACCATGATATCGAAATGAAGTTTTCATCAGCATTAATAATGACTAATCTTCGTCGGGAATCTATTGGACGCACAAGGTGAGTTCTTCCCTCCCAACGAAATTTTTTTCATACGCATTAGTCAGAGATCGAACCCTAACCACGTGTTTAATGAGACAAAGACATTTACCATTTTGACAAATCCATTGTTGGTTAAAATGAACAACTTTAAAATCACATTTAAATAAGAGTAGTGTTATGAGAACACAATTATTTAACACAATTTCCAACACACATATTGTGCACTATTACATCATACCATTATTGTATTTTTTGCCTGTCTTTTTTCACTTACTTGGAGTCAATGTGAAGCAATGAGATTCTACCTTAACTACAAATTTGCTGGATGATCAAACAACGTCAAAAATTCTTCAAACTCCTCTTTTTGAGTCCATTCCCCAAGATAAAAACAACTGGAGGTTTGAAAAGAACGGGAAATATTCGGTGAAAAGTGTTTATCACTACTGTATTGAGGATACCCTTGATCTTTCTCACCTTAAAGTACAAGGCAACTGGAACCTGATTTGGCAAATTAAAACACCTCCAAAAATCAAGAATTTTATTTGGAGATTGTGTCGTAATTGTATTCGTACCAGAACCCGTTTACTCCAAAAAGGTGTTAATTGTCCAAGTGAGTGTGTTTCTTATAATGCAGCCTTAGAAGACAAACATGCATGTGTTTAAACATTGTGATACCGGCACGTGTGGCTTAGAACACCACTTTGGAACATGATCCAACAACGGTTAACAGGTAGTAACAATATGGCAAAGCTGGTTTTCTCTATTTTACAGGTGATGATAGCAGTACAAAGCTCTTTATTTGCAACAGTACTGTGGAGTTTGTGGCAATATCGTAATAACAATTTGTGGCGCAATCAGTTCGAGACAACGTCAACAATTTATGATAAAGCTTGCATGGTTCTTTCAGAATGGCAGACAACTCAAGCAGAATATAACAAAAGTACCAACAAACAACAACAACGAGCAGATGTGAGATGGACTAAACCGAGTCCGGGACGTTATAAGTGCAATATTAATGCTTCTTTCTCCCCTGGTCTCAATAAAGTTGGCTCAGGTACTTGCATCAGAGATGATCAAGACAGTTTTCTTCTTGCCAAAACGGAATGGTTCTCTCCTATTTGTGAGGTGGATGTGGGCGAAGCGCAAGGTTTGTTACGCGCCCTCAAACAGGTTTGTGACTTACAACTAGAAAATGTTGGCTTTGAGCTCGATGCAAAAACTGTTGTTATGAAGTTTCTTAGCAAAAATGATGATATTTCTGAGTTTGGAGAAATCATCAAAGATTGTCAATAGTTGCATAATACTTTTTTTAGAAACCATAAGGTCGAATTTACTAGGAGACAAGTCAATGTGGCTGCTCATGCCTTAGCACGAGCAACCTCTTCTCTAGCTAGTTTTCATATTTTTACAAATACACTTATTTGTATTGACAACATTATTATTAATGAAATGCTTTAAGCGACTTTCCGTCACTAATAAAATAAAATATAATCTCATGCGATTTTTTTAATTAAAAAAACGAAAACATTAATGGGAAGGTCCAATTAATAATTTGATTATTATAATAAATCAATATTAAATATCACTGTGAGAAAAAAATAAAAAATAGAAGGATAAATGAGAATCGAGCTTTAAGCAGCGAATGACGTGTGTTGATAGCGCATCTAAAATCGAAACCGTCCATTTATTAGATGAAAATCTAGCCGTCCACTATATTCCTAAGGCAATATATAAGTCTCTTGGGTTCGCACGGCACGAGCGCGCATGAAGAAACAAACAAGATCTTCTTCTCCTTTAACGATAACCAACCACACAATCTTTTCAATCAATAATAGTAAATCACAAATAATCAAAATCAGGGTTTCTAAATCTTATTCCCTTTGTGAAATCGCTCGCAAAACGGTTTCACCCTTACTACCTTAATTTCTTCAAAAATTAATTCCCAAAAAACACGATTTAGGGTTTCGAATCGGATCGATCTGCCGATCAACGATTTTCTGATCGGCGATATTTTTTTTTTATTCTGCTAACTATTCATCGAAATTTCAAGAAATCTTTCGTTAGTTTTTATCGTGCGTAGGGTTTTGTAACGATGAACGATCAATCGAAGATGATGATGAATATGAACCAGATGAATCAGCCTGAATCAAGTTCCGATGATGAATTCAGGTAATTAACCAGTCTCAGCCTCAGTTACTCTCCCACACACACAATCAAGGAATGAATCAGCAATCTCAGCCGCCACAGATGAAGATGATGAACCAGAATCAGCCTCCTATGATGAATCGTGGTGGATATAACAAGGTTTGGTCTCAACAGCTTCCTCTGGACCCTAACATGAAATTTCAGAACCCTATTATGAAACCTAATTTCCCTCCTTTGAAGCCTGGACGAAGTAATAATAATAATAATAATAACAACTGGAAGGGAAAGAAGCTTAGCGATAAGCGCAAAGACATTAGGAGAATGGAAAAACCTAATCAAAGTATTTCCATCGGTATTCCACCAAACAACAGTGGTGGTTACCAACCACCTACTCTTCATGAGTTGCAATCTCAGAATCGTTTAAAAGCACGTAAGTTTTACCCTAAGAAGAAGTTTAATGCTAGATTTGCTCCTTATGCGCCTAGGAATACAACTTCGTTTATTATTCGTGCCAAGAAATCTGGTGGTATTGCGTCGCTTGTGTCGCCTTGTCCTGTCACTCCAGCTGTGCTTCCCACGCCTATTTTGTCTCCTTCGAGGGAGATGTTGGGAGACATGGCAAAGGAAGAGTGGGGTGTTGATGGTTATGGGTCGATGAAGGGTTTGATTAGGCTTCGAGATAATCATGATGATGAAGATGAAGAGGATGGTGGTGGTGGGTCGAGTGAGAGTGATGTGGAGGAACATGTGGAGGTGGAAAGGAGGTTGGACCATGATTTGAGCAGGTTTGAGATGATATACCCGAATTATGGAGGTGGTGATTATAATAATGTCTTAGAGAATAGGGTAGATGATCAGGATTCTCACATAGCACAATTGGAGGAAGAGAATTTGACATTGAGGGAGCGCCTTTTCTTAATGGAGAGGGAGTTAGGTGACTTACGAAGGAGGATGCTGTTTCTTGAGAGGCAGAACCAGGCTGTGGAAGATGTCAATGAAGAAGTGGTGGAAAATGGGTCTGAAAATGAAAGTGACGGGGGATCTGATGTCCCTGTTATGGGAATTGACAACAATGTTGAGATGGTTGATTCAATGCTGGAAAGTGGGAGAAATGGAAGCATTGAGGCCAATGCTGCTGTTAAGTTAGACAATGATGGGGTTTCAGAAGATGTAGATGATGTTTTTATGGAAGAGCCTGTTCCGAGTGAGGTGGTTTCAAATCTGGATGAGATCAAAGGTAATGAAATGGGAGGTAGCTTTGTGTTTAATGAAGTGAAGGACGAACAGAAGGATGAATTAGCTACACAACAGTGTTTAACAGATGAAGGGTTTACCAAAGAATTTAATGTTGTCGATAAAAAAGAGTGATGAGAATGAAATGATCGATGGAATTGATGAACTGAAAACCCATGAAGCAACAGATGAAATTACAAATGGCTTAGTGAGTGAGAAGGATGAATGCAAGAATCAGATAGTTGGGACAAGTTCAGAGACTGCCGGAGATGATGATTTGTCTGTTGCTCAGTAGCTGAAGCTGTTACTCAAGTAGGCTTTTGAAGGGAATGCTAGTGAGCAAATGCTACTACTTTTTAATGCATACATTGTTGGTATTTGCAGACCCGTAGATTGGTAGTTTACTTTTATTTTGTCTCTTTTTTCTAATTGTATGGTTGTAAAATGAAAGATTAGGGAAGGGTTACCTTCACAGTGACATCTTTTAGTTTGAAATATGTGACTGTAGTCGAGTTTCCTTTATTTGTCTTTCTTTTCTTTTTCCTTCAGGGGGCGGTGGGGGTTTGGTTGGCTAGATCTGTAGAAAATAGTAGGAGAGGTCCCTAAGTTTGCAGGTTTCTTTGTGTACAAGGGATTAAAGTGTATGTTAAAATATATAACTCAATGGCATGTAAAGAACCTGTGAATTTGTAAGGAGAACTAATGATCACCATGTACTTTTTCTAATTTTAGTTAATTCATGAAATTGGTTTTCTCTATTTTATTTGTTGTAGTTCACTATATGATTGAATTTTGTCAGACTGCTGAACAGTCCTTTCTAGTGAGGACTGAGGAAAACTAGCACAATATTAATTATATCTTTTGTCTAGTTATTTTAAATATGTAGTATTTGTTAACTTAATTAAGTGGTATCTGATTATGCCATGTCCTTTTTTCCTTGCAAGTGCAAGTGAATGGAAGTCTTAGCATAACCATGGTACACAAATATGGGAAGCTGCTATATTGAACTTCAACTTTGATTTAAAGCAGTATTTCTACCAGATTTTCAAAGGAGTATCCAATTTCACAGTTTGACGTGGCAATTTTGTTGAGTTAAGCTGAATGATATACATGGGTTTGCACAGAAAAGGACGCTGGAAAACTACCTCAGATGAGAAAATGAAAGTGATTATGATTGGTAACTGTTTTTCTTTTTCTCTTTTCTCATAGGATTTCAAATGCGATTACAATGCAGTGTTGTGAATTTGAAGAGAAGCCGTGTGTCATTTTATCTTTCGAATAGGTTGAACAGATGGGTCTTTTGATCTTTGTCTCAAGTCCGTTACACTTCTACTAGTATTTTGCATCTACTCTAGCTTATACATACCATTGTTTCCTATGTTTGCAGATGTTATTCGAGCTACTACTAGGTCAAGGGTGAAAAATACACCATTGTATAATATGTGGTTAACATATTCCTCAGTTGATCTTTGAATTTTTGAACTGATTGTGGAATCCATAATAGTTTGAACTGATTGTGGAATCCATAATAGCTGCTACAGACGCAGTTAGAATGGGATCTCTATAGGCTTTTATTTTTGAGTCCAATGTAATATGACACCATCCTATCAGGGAGATGCTTGTAACTCGAAAGGCTCACAAGCTTTTACTTCTGTGTAAAAAACATCAGTTAATTTGAATGCTTTGCTATAAACTTCGTGCTTTTAATCATGTTTCTTTTAATCGTGTTGTTAAAAAAAAAATATTTTAATTTATTTTATTTATGTTGCGAATGAATGGCGCATAAGACTAAATAAAAATTTAATTGACATTCACCGATAGTGAAATGTAAAGATCTTTTATATTGTTATAACAATCTTAATCGTTAACATTTCTATCTTAAAATCTTACAAATTATGTATTGTTAGTGATTTATAGTGTACAATCAGAATTAATCCCAATTTGAATGAAAAATAAGTAAAAGCACAAAAGTATTCCATATGGATATAATGTGTGATGAATGAATGGTACAGCAAAAGGTGGTGATGTGTGTGGATGCTGAAGCTTGAAAGTGGGGCAGACAATATCTTTGGTATTTCTTCCTGTTTTGCCACGTATTCAATTTGATCTTGGCGCCATCCACACCACACACAAGAGAAAAATAGAACTTGTTCTCTTTCGATCTCTCTTCATGTAACAATGGCTCTCACTCTCAGAGTTGTGAATGTAAATAATAATATAGGGTTTCACTCATCAACTTTTGTTTCTCCCAATCTCTCAAAATATGGTAGTAGAGAATATAACAGCTTTGTGTTTCGGTGTTCTCAAGTTGAGCAACTATCAATTACTGAATCTGAGAACTCACTCATCGAAGCACTTATCGGTATCCAAGGACGAGGACGTTCTACTTCTCCTCAGCAACTCAATGTCTCTCTCTCTCTCTTTCTCTTCCTTTCTCACTGTCTCATTTCATGCCAGTCATCTCAATTTGTTTCATTTCCTTTTCAGGCTATTGAGCGTGCTATTCAAGTCCTCGAAAGTTTAGGAGGGGGTGTTCTTGATCCGGTTCGTCTCTCTCTATCTCTCTGTAAACAACTTAATATTATTATTTGGGCATTGGCATTAAGAATTAGGTACTTAACCTTTTCTGTCAACATCATCAATAATTATTACTAGTATTTTTCTAGTAGTTGGAACCAACCAAGCTAGTTTAGTTAGAGTCCTAGACAAGTAACTTTATTTGGTACCATGTTGTTTTCTAAGTAGATAAATCAATTAATGTGTTTGGTTTTGTGCTGGCCAAAACTGATATTCTAAATGAATTTCACTCTAGTTAAAGTGGTTTAAGTTTACATATTCATAAAAGTGAGTTGAATAGCAAAATTGTGTGTAAAAATCACGCCTAAAGTCAAAAACTACAAAATTCTCCATTAAAATCATGTTAGAATCAATTTTAAAAGCAAAATCAATTATATTGAAAAACATCCAAACATGTTAAAATCAATTCTACATCTGCAGACAAACTCAAGTTTAATTGAGGGTCGCTGGCAGCTCATTTTCACTACAAGACCTGGAACAGCATCGCCCATTCAGGTTGTTAAACACATTTCCAAATGGTTTATTGACTTTCATTTATAATATTTTAGTTATTGCCTAAATTTTACAATGAGCCTTTAAAAAATACACTAGTTTGGAATTTTGCTTCCAAAAGAATATTCTAATTGGGTGGAGTTCTAATCGCCACACCGTGATATCAGCAAATTGAGACCTACTTTTCCTTTGCCACGAGTTGCTTGTCATTTGGACCCAATTCTGTAAATAAGTGTTAATGTGACTAATTTGGAAAAAACAAATGTAGTAATTATGACAAATTGACAACCATTAAGGTTGTCTCTTGAATGGCAGAGGACAAATTGTTAGTCTTCATGATAATTCTGATATAATATTTTCTTAAATTCCTAATGGAAAGCTGTATATATTATTATTATTTATTTTTTGAAGACTCGGTATCCGGCCCAAGGACCGACTAAAAGCTGCATATATATTATGTTTCTAAGTCAAGTCCGTTCTGTAAATTTAGGCATGCTGAACTGAAATTTATTTCAAACTGATATTGGCTCCCTACCAGAACAAGTGTCGCTGACCTGTTCAAGACATACCCCATAAATTGCTTAATGATATGACTCAATGTGGTATTCTATATTGCTCTTTCAGAGAACATTTGTTGGGGTTGATTTTTTTAGTGTATTTCAAGAGGTTTATCTTCGAACGAATGATCCACGCGTAAGCAATATTGTGTCATTTTCTGATGCCATTGGTGAGCTCAAAGTGGAGGTAATACTAAATATGTTCAACTGAAGATATCATAAATTTAATACACATTTCTGCGTTCAATTCAACTTTTTTTCGTAGTACTAGCTGAGATAGACTGAAACTCGATCAGTTGAAACTTTTTAGTTTAAGAGGCTTTGTCAATAATCAATATTGTGAAATTAATTATCCCACGTAGATTTTAAGGCTGGCTCTCTCTTCTCAATTACTCTCAATGTGCTTCTAAAGAATCAGGAGTAAATATGGATAAATTTCAGGCTTTCTTTTGTATCTTTGCGTCACGTATAGCATGTTAGTTGAATTTACTTTGTTTTTGTGCCTATCATACAAAAAACATGATAATTTGGTTTCTGAAAGAGTCGAGCGACGTTTGATTTATTTGCTGAACCAATCTAGCGAGGGACAAAGACTTGGCTGTTGCTCTTGCTCTTGTTCTTATATTCATGTCTTTCAATTTGACAGGCAGCAGCATCCATTGGAGATGGAAAAAGAATCCTTTTTAGGTTTGACAGAGCTGCCTTTTCATTTAAGTTTCTTCCATTTAAAGTTCCGTATCCTGTTCCATTTAAGCTACTTGGAGATGAAGCAAAGGGTTGGTTAGACACCACATACTTGTCACATTCAGGAAACCTTCGCATTTCAAGAGGAAATAAGGTGATTAGGCATTTCCAATATAAACATCATCTCGATAGTCTTTTGTTCCTTCCCTGGCAGAAAATGCTAGATCATCTAGCACATGAAAGTATTTTTATAAAAACTTTCCAAGACTTATCAGCAACATATTTATAGTGCAGGGAACCACATTTGTGCTACAAAAGCAAACTCAACCGAGACAAAAGTTATTAACAGCAATTTCATCGGGGGTGGGCGTTAGAGAGGTAAGGGTGCTGTTTTTCTTTTCAATAAACTTAACTGGAATATTTCCACTGTCACTATTTTTCACATCCTTAATTTCAAACAGGAAATAGATAAACTCATTTCCTTAAATAAGAATTCCGGGGCAGAACCTGAACTTGAAGAGGGCGAGTGGCAGATGATATGGAATTCACAGGTAGATTTTGAAATACAAACGAGGAATTCCACCTAATGTTATTTTGATTCATTTGAAGTTAACTGTTTTGGGAAATAAACGTAAACACCTTATTCTCTACAGACTGTGACGGATAGTTGGTTAGAGAATGCTGCCAATGGTCTGATGGGAAAGCAGGTATCAGGTTCATCTTGTACATTATTCTAATTGCCAATTTGCAACAAATGTTGCCTTACTTTTTCAGTTTGTGCATTACAATAATTGTTACAGATTGTTGGGAAGAATGGAGGAATAAAGTACGTGGTTGATATCTTGCTTGGGCTGAAGTTCTCCATGACTGGAACATTCGTGTAAGTTTCCATCGTTTAAAGTTCACCAATGTTTAAGGGAGGTTCCTTTACGAACATAATAAATGCGTATGCATTCCTCCAATCTCTGTCGGAAATATATATCAACTGGATTTGATGTTTCGTTTTTTCCAAAAATTGACAGAAAAAGTGCCCCTAAAGTGTACGAGGTTACAATGGACGATGCAGCTATAATTGGTGGCCCATTTGGATATCCCCTAGAATTTGGCAAGAAGTTCATCTTGGAGATTCTGTAAGATGACATATCTTCTAGGAAATCATGTTCTCTCTTAATATATCCAGTATATATGTAGTATTGCATTTGCTGCTCAATATAGTACATTTTGTATGCTTAAGGTCTTTCTCTTTCTTATATCCTTTACTAAATAGTTGAACCTTCTTCCTTTTCAGATTCAGTGACGATAAGGTTAGAATTAGCCGGGGAGACAACGGAATTATTTTCGTACATAGTCGCACGAATGCATTGCGGTGAACTAGTAGTGATTTATTTGGTTTTGTGGGTGAAGATTTGATATCAATTGTGTATTTAACCATCCTTGTCTGCTATATGAAATACAACATGGAAGATGTTAGCTTTTTCCTGAAATAAAATTAAAATTACTATATAAAGTAACTTTTAAAATAAAATTACTATATAAAGTAACTTAAAATGGCACATGTTAACTTTTTCCTGAAATAAATTCCATTGAAAGAAAATAGATTCTCCAACTAAAATTAGAAGTGAAACTGAAAACACGGTGCATGTAATAATAGAAAGCCTGGTTGGACTTTTAAAAATATTCATTACCAAGTGTCCCAATATAATTGTCAAATAATAAAAGGGAATTACTTTTGCGGCCCTACTGATTCTAGAATGTGCCCTATGAAATTACCAAAATACTCCGTTCACTACTTAAGTAGTGGACATTCCTCAAAACACTCTACCTTTATAACACCTGTTACTTAAGTAGTGGACGACTTTTTCTAAAAAAAATCATTTTTATGCCTGACGTCCGCTATTTAAGTAACGGAATGATAAAATGGGAAGAGTGGAGCGCGCCCCAAAATCAATAGGCGGCAAAATTAATACCCAAAATAAAATATACCAACATAATGTTGGTGGCAAAAAACATAAGAAATTCTATTAAGTTGTTTTATCTTATAAGATCAATTAACTTTGTTTAAGACTAAAGAGCAATCTCATACACATATAGATAGGTACCATAATTCAGCTACTATATCTAATAAGGCCATTTCCCTCTTGCTCCTCAAACTCATTTATTGCTCCTGAAACCGTCTGGGGAAGTAAAGAGAAATATTGATTGCTACTATCTTGTTTCCACCTCATCCTCATCCTGTACTTTAAGGCCATTTCCCTCTGGTTGCAGTTTAGTTTGGCCAGACTGATACTGCAATGTAGCTTCCAGCATAGATTCTGCCATGACTGCTCTCTTCTCCATTTCTGCAAGTGCAACAGTTGCTTCTTCATACTTTTCCTGCAAGGCAATAATATTTGATGTATGATAGTCAGATGTTACAGTTCGAAAATTCACCATCGTGATGGTTGAAATATAATTTAGCGGTACAAGGCAGCATGAAGTATTATCAGGGAAATGACGTAATGTGGATAACTGGATAAGCATATAGATTTATAAATACTAGTATTTAGAACAAGGCAACTCAGGTGATATTAAAGGAAGCTAATTAGGTATGTCAAATATGAGGCATCCACCAACACAACAAAGAAAAGTGTGATTCAAATTATTGTTACAAAAGTCACATCAATTTGGCTCAAAATTTTACCCTTAATGTAGGGATTCAAGTACAACATATGGCCGAATATTCGTGAAATTGATGCCATGCCACTACAATACAATGACGCCCAAAGAAATGAATGGCTTTTTGAGAAATAATGATGCTACAAGACACAGCATCTAACAACTTTTTGAAACCTGACAAAACCAGTTTGATAAGGATCGTAGGAACAAGTAGAACTCATACACCCCTAACGTATACCAACTCGATGTTAAATGTACAAAATGAACGACAAAACCAATGTATATTATCCAAACCATGGTTCAAGTGTAACAAATAAAGAGAGGAATGATAAGGGTATGACAGGAATTGGAGTGGAGGAATCTGTTAGGGAAGAACCTAATAGATTGGACAGCAACCAATTAGGCAAGAAGAAAATATGGAAACCATGCGGAGTCCAGGGAATATGAAGGAAGGAATAGGACCATAAGAGGGATGAATTTGTAAGGGATACGGTAAATAAGTCAATACTATCGGGCAGTCATGTGTTTTCCTTATGCATTTGAGACATCATACTTTGTATGATTTATTGGTTTTGCATTAGTTACCAAATCAGATTCCTTATATATTTTTTTCCCGTGACTTGCAAAATAGATAACCATGTCTGCTGTCAGGGAGTGGGCGGCTTCCCGGGATAGTAAGCTTTTAGAGGTTTGTTTCATCTCATGTGCAGTTGAATAAACTAGCTGTTATTAGCACAACGTTCCAAGCTTACTTCATGAAACTTGATATAATAGGCTGTTGCTGTAAATAACTTGGGGAAGTGGAAAACAGCCACGCAGATGACTGCTCTAGCCATCCTCCTTGCGACCCGGGACTCGAGGTATCCTTTTTCTTTGTAATTTGAGGATATATGTAGTTATTAATGGATTTGTGATGAAAAGAATAATTATGTGAGAACTATTTTGTAAATGAGCTAATAACTTGGTCTAAACTTCAGGTATGCAATGCTTAATCTTATTTATATAGGAACTATTTTCTTTCTTTTGGGTGTGAATTTATCAGAAGTTGTATCTTAAAATGTTAAGCATTCATTTGGCTCCCCTCAAAATTGTGTTTTAAGCACTGTCATTGACTGATAGGATTTTCTGTCTTTTCTCATTAATCTTTTCAGTCATGGAGTAGCTGCCTTTGCAGCGGGGTCTGGTTTGCTTTGCTTTTTATACTTCAGCAGGGCTAGCCTTATGGTCATTGGTTGTATATATGAGAAAGATTTGGAAGGTGTTGTTGAGGTAGCATGCTTGATGCTCCATGTATTTGACATATATATTCCATTTTTGTGTGGCTCCGGTTCTCCAATATTTACTGACATACGAAAGGGAGCTGCATTTTTAGTGGCATGTAAATGTAAATGTATTTATTCTGCGCAATGTCTAACTAGACAGCACCATTTTTCCTATTCCTGAAAATTATCTGCACACATTTTTGCCCTCAGTCACTCTAGGAAATAAAAAGAAGGCAACTAGATTTTGGAGTCTTTGAAGCTTTGCCACCAGAGAAAATTCAAAACAGGAATTATTGTAGGACCATAGTTTTCTTTTCAATTACCTTTCTTCTTGTATGTTATTATTCATCGTTATGTATAAGCACACCAGTTAAATTGCAATTTATACGTATGGTTAATATCTATTACTGTTTTTCTTGTGCTCTTGAAACTACATATGCATAGAAAAGTGTTGATCATATGAGTAGATAAGTTTTATTTGAACAAACAATAACTCAAAAACTTTCTGGTATCATGTATACTAGATAATGTGGATGTCATGAAGTTTAACTTATTTTTATACTATTAGACTCTAGTTGGACAATCAACTTAATTACGTATTTATAATATAAACCCTTATCATTTGTGTTTATGTACAAGTTATTTTCTTTAATTTAACAAAAGATAAAATAAAGTCCAAGTGTTTTTTTTATAAGCTATTCATTGTTTCATAAGTTATGAAAATAATTTAGAAAATATTTTATCGACGTACTATAAGTTGTTCTTATAAATTCTTTCAAACTGTCTCATAAGTTTTATGTTTAGTAGGTAAGTTCAAATAAATAATCTAGACAAACCTTTAGTTATTCGGTGGACTTTACTATTACAAATGCCCCAACAATTTACTTGGCGACTGCCTCAATACCAACTTGATAATATAAATTTAGGTTCAAGATAATAATGATCATGTATAAGTCGCACAATCATCTTCGCACATTCTAATCACTGGTTCTCTATGTGGCATTTTCCGGATGACATAGTCCATCCAGTGATGGGCGCTTGGAACATTATTCCTGGATATAGTGCACTTGACACTTATTTTCTGATCAATCTTGTCACTCTTGACCTGTGCCATGATGGCAAACATTGGATTCATGGATTGGCCTACAAATAAGAATTGATCAGGATGATAACACAGCAATTGAGTATCATTTTGAATTCAAACAATGCATTTAGTTCAGCAAAGTAACTGATGTTCAATCTTATGATACCAGGAAGCGCTTCTTGTAACTTTCAACGAGCTCCTTGGGATCAGAACGGGTTATTTTGTAGCCTTCAATGTTGTTTATTCCCTGCAGTAAGAGTACAATTTTATTCAATGTTGAACCTGTGACCTATCCATGTGAGTAGAACACATGGATTTACACTTGACAAGTATTTATAGGTCCAAGGGTTCTGCTAGGACACAAGGTCATATCCTAGGTTCAATCATTATTGGTCCTGGTTCTGGAAGCTATGAAATTGTTAAATTGCAGCTTGTATTTCTAGTGTATGGTTGGATTCACGATGAGTTTGACGAAATCAATGTGGCATAATTCTGCGAAACTTACCATAAATACAACCATACACTAACTTCTAGAACCACTACACTTGAGGCGTTAACTCAGTGATAAGAGTTTAGCCTTGTAATTTGAAGGTACTGTGTTCATGACAAGTAGATTTCCGATATTGTGAAATATTTTCCCAATAACCACTATAAGCATACAAAAATAAATAAGATTTTACAGTATTCTCTACCTCAATCCATGCTGCCAGTTTAGGTCTGCCTATTGTAATGTCATAATTTTTCACATCCATTAAAAACGGTTGAAATCTTTCTATGAAAGGAGCATATGCTATATCCACCTGAAATTAATACAAAACTTTAACAAGTTCAACTCAATGTGAAAATGCACAAGAAGTGCCATTGCTATGATTCAAGACAAATATACTCACCAGACTGAATAGGCCAAGGAAGAAAGGTCCATTATCATATTTGGAGAGAGCAGTCTCAAGGTAATCAAATGCAGTGCCTAATGAACCAATGTAAGGTGAGTGATGATGCTTTTACACAAAACAGAACTCATATTCATTCTATTATTTCTTCTCCGGATTTAACATTTTTCTTAGATGACAAATGTTTGTGTGTCTGTATGTAACAAAACAACATCAACAAAGAAAGTTTCATTTTACCAGCGTCGGTCACATCTCCTCCTTTAAACGAAGAAGTAGCGGTCTTGTAGAATGTATCCGTGTAAGATAGCAACTCTTCAGCAAACTCCTTATCATCGGTACCCTGATTATTAAACAGGAATGTTTCGGTTTAAATTTTGGACCAGAAAATAAATAGTATAAAAAATTAAAGTATCTTACATTAGGGAAAAGTGAGGGGCCTTCAAAGTGAGTGTCAATATATTTAATCAGATCAAGACTCTCTCCTTTAACTTCATTGTTGTGTTCCAGAGATGGAACCTGAGCTTGGAAACACATCAAAACATCATCATTTCCACAACAAAACATTCATGGGTTTGGAACAAAGAAAGATGGATAAATAACCTTGTTGGGCGGGTAGACTTTGTCCTTATACCAGGAAGGCCTGTCTTGTAGATCAATGGGAACCAACTCTATCTTCTCCTGCAATCCCTGCTTCCAACAAATAGAGATTTTGTTACTATCATATCAAATAAATTGTGAAAACCACACACCATTAAGATGGTGTTCGGATATACAACTTAATTAAGTGTTTGTTCAATAAGCACTTATCGTATAATGATTATGATTTGCTGACAGTATATCAAAATTAAACTAATAAACTATGCTGGAGCTTATGATTATGAAAAATGAATAATAACCTTAGAGTTTCGGGCGATCCATACACGTTGAGCATAGGGACATTTGTAGGAGATATACAACCTTCAGTTCATTGAATTCATGTAATTTGTATTTATTTGTTTGTTAGGTGAAAAAGAAGATAAGAAAGAAAGAAACCTGGTAGTTCCATCAAATAAGGAAGGTGGGGGTGAAGTTGAAGTAAGAGGTGGTGGAAGAACTTCTTGCACCCTTCAGAGTTCACAATATATAATAGAGAAACAAAGATAGATATCAAAAACAAAACAAGTTTAGTTAGAGAGAAGCATAATGAAAAAGAGATACAAACAAACACTACTGAGCTCAGCAGGCAAACAAAGAAACAAACATACTCTGTTATTGTCATGGCTATCGTTGGCGCGGGAACTCCACTCAATTTTCTAACAGAATTAAGCCGCCGCCGAAGGTGAAGCTTATTATGAAGTGAATATTTATGGAAATGGGTGGCAGTTGTGGAAATAAAAGGAAGAGAAGAAGAAGAAGTAACCAAAAGGTGTGGCCTTGCTGAGACTGAGAACAAGCTATTATTATTGGTTGGTAATGATGATGATGATGATGATATAGCCATTATTCTTATATGATGAGGTTGAATATTCATCACTGTCTCTATGGTGATGCAGCTTAGATCTTCCTCACTCTAATTCAGGTTTCACACACAAACTCTATTTATGTTCACATCACATCCTTTTTTTAACGAACGTGTGGCCATGGCACTATCTATAAATTAATTTTGGCTTAAATAATTTTGGAACACCTATTACATCAACACTAAGCAACAATTTTTTTATTAGTATATACAAAAGTGAATTTTAAGGAGACAATTTAACTCTTACAAGATTCGAGAGATTAGTCTCTGCAATTGCGCACAGACGATACTCAATTTTTTAAGAAAGAAAGTGAGAGTGAATATTAATAGTAAAATGATAAAATCCATTAAAATGCGAAAGAGAACATTATCATGTTTTCATAACACCTAGATTCATATCTACCATTTTCTTCTGAAGCATTATTAATTCAGTGTAAAGAGCTCATTCTTTGTTTAAGTTTACCATTATCTATCACAATGCTTGATAAGGGAAATTGAAATACAAGTGGAATCATTTTTTGAACTCTCGTGACAAATATTACCATCCTCTATCACAACTCTTGGTTCTTCATGTGTCAAATAAGCTGATAGAATATATGTAAATATATATTTCTCAAACAAAACTTAGGAAAAACTCATGTATCTGTTATTCTGTGAGAACCAGTCTCAAGTGTAATAATGTCTTAAATGAATGAATAATGTAGGGAAAAAATAATTAAACATTACATAAAAAACTTGATGGAAAAGAAAATAAGTCAGAGAGAGATAGAGAGAGAGGGAGGAAACTTGTTCTTGAAAGTTGAAACTATTATATCCCAGGAATGGTATGGGACTGAGAAGAAAATTTACACTTGGAATACAAATTTAAGAAATGATGGAGAACTTCAATCGATATATTATGTGGAAAAACTCTCAAACTAGCCATTTACAATACCGATACCAAAATCACCACCTCCTTTAATTGAAACGACGGGAGCACGTGGATTATATGAATCCAGATGCAAAACTATAACTGTGATGTCATCATGGAAATGTCTCCGTATTCCACGATCAATCTTTTTCAAGTCCGAGTATCTCATTTCTCTTTTCTTTGCAGCTTCACAAACTGCTGTTTTTATCAGTTTCTTCGCTACTCCCTGCATAATAATACACATTGCAGTGAACATTGAGTATAGCAGATAAGAAGAGGCTTTTCTGAGAACTGACAAAAAAAGAAAAGAAAAAAAAAACCAACGAAATTAGAGTCATACATTTCGTGGACTGCTTTGGACAATGTCAACGACTTCTTGATTGCTCAAATGCTCCCATAATCCATCTGATGCAAATATAACAAATTGATCACTAGGTTGTAGTTTCTGTACTTGTACTGTTGGTTCGGCTTTAAGGATTGGCTTCTCAAAGGGTTCTGGGAGCCGAAACTTTGCCAACAATGGTGCTTGGTTAAACTCTTTCTTCTTTAGATAAGCGTCGCCGATGGATCTTGAAATCTACAATGGAAATAAACAATCTGAACAACACAACTCTATGATTTTCAAAGACATTCATGAACAATTGAACCCAGACCTCCAACATGTGCATGTGTCTTACATGAAAAGAGAAAACTGAAACATGAGATAAAGCTTCTCAAATCATCACCTGAATGAGACCCTTCACGCGCCAGACCGTGTGCTTCATCAGTACGATCTGTGGATCATCAGGATGCAATGAGCGTAGCTCCTCTCTGACAGATTCTCGACTAGCATTGTGCTCATAGGATAGTTGTACCGCTTTAATCTCTTTTGTAGCCTCGTCCAGTCTACCCAACACTGCTCGAGAGTCTCCTGCATTTGCAGTATAGAGCTCTCCGTTATATATTACGCCTACCAAACAGCAAGCTCCAACCGACGCTAGCTGTGGTTTGTGTTGCCATTGTTTCTTTACCACAGCAAGAAATTCTTCTTCTGTTGCCAAAAATGCTTTAGTGATAACGTCTGCAGACATTCCCTGATTTTCTAAAGTGAACTCTGCATTTAGATCAGCTAAGAATTCAGAAAACATATCAACCAAGTAAAGGAATAAAATAAAAAATAATCTGAAATTTATCAATCATTTACATCACTATACATGCGCTAATATTTGAGCGAGCAGGTTTAATAGATAAAATAAATGTTCTGTAAAGTCATGGTCTATCAGTCACCGAGAGCAAATGCCACGCAGTGACGGTTTGAGAATAAATTTTATAACCTAGGATCAAATTATTTGATCACAAAATCAGTTCATCCCATTGAAATTAGTTACCATTGGATGCCATCCACATATAATTCAATAAAGATAAAAATCAAAACACCCAATTATCTGTTTTACATGGCACCCGGCATTTTGCAAAAACAATAATTAAACCTATGTGAGTTACATAAGTTGAACAACTCTAACAAAAATAAAAATTCTGTCCTCGAACAACCAAATAGCAAATTTAAATGTATGCAAATGCCATGTGATTTCAAAAGTTAATTCCAAAAATATAAAATAAAGTGGCAGGGTGAAGACAGAAGAAAAACATACTCTTGATATGTTTGAATAGGCGTTCATTGACAAATCGGGCAGTTTCTGGACCTCCATGGCCATCATATACACCAACAAAAGTACCTCGAGTACCTCCATCAATCAAGCTCATGGGTCCTGATTCAACTTGACTATGATCCTCCAACAAATTGTTTGCTTGAACAACAGCCATTGAGAATTCACCATTTGCATGTCTTCCGGAATCTTTATACCACAACAAACCATCGGTGCGTCCACTTGTATCGCCATATCTACCAGAATTTTCGCCCACAATAGATGGCCTCCAACAGGGTGACACAATTCGCCTAAATGCCGATACCATGCCTTACATAACCTTACCACCCACACAACTGAGCAACAAATATATCATCAAATAAAAGTCAATTACAAATACAAAAAATGACCTAGTTAATTTTTTTTTCTTTCGTTCTTTTTCTATCTACACCATCTACGTTACTGATCCCAAGTCACTATCACTAGCTCCAGAAATCAAATGGCTACTAATGAATATTGACACCATAATAATATGTAAAAGTGGAAACCATCAAAGACCTTGTTGTTATTTGCAACAATGTCCAAAACCTGCACAAGGATTTCAGATCAAAATCAAATACAATACATATACACACACCCCATCATTAATTATCAATCAAATAATTCCAAATTGAGGGTTTCATTAATCAACAAAAAAAGTAACATCAACATTTATTATCACAAATATCCCAAAACAATCATATTCAAAAAAAGGCACAAACAAGAAAACAATAGGACATGTAAAAAGAAAAACCCAATATTAAAAAACTGAAAAGATTGAATTTTTTCCATCATACCTTAGATAGAAGATGTTGAAAAGATGATTAAGGTTTGGACAGAGAGTTTTGATGGAAAAGTGATGAGAAAGATTGAAAACTTGATTTGTAGATTTGAAAGGGTTGTGGTGATTTTCTCTTTCCTAATTCTTTGTGAGTTTTGTGCCCTAAAAAGAAATTAACAAAAACACAAAAAAATTACTCGGTTCGGTTCGGTTCGGTTTGGTGGTGGAATTTACCAAAGGGCTTTTGGGTTTGATCGGTTTTTTTCTTTCTATTTTTTAATGCCTTTGTGGGGTTTTGACTTTGACCTTTAACCAACCACCATTTTTTCTCCTCTTTCTATTCTCTACTTATCTTAATTTAGTAATATTGAAACCTTCTTCTATTCATACAACGTAACTAACTAACTAACCCTATCTATTTTTCAAACATCTCAATCTCATCTACACTTTCTATTTTTGAAGATGTCTTGGACCATAATAACACTCCATGACATTTGTGTATGTATGTCAATTTGTTTATTATGGAAGCATAATAATTGAACGTTAAAAATTTATCATTGAATTGAAGTATAAGCCAATTGGAATAATTATTTGTATTACTTTTTATTTTTAAAAGTACTGTATTAAATTTATTGAGAAAAAAAAGAATTGGAATATATTATTATTTTTTTGTAATATCATAAAATTATTACTCATAGAATAAAAAGAGAATGAATCAGACAAAAACATGAGGAAATAATGTGGTATCTTTGGCCATTGATTTGTAGATATGAGGAAATTATTCTTTTGAACGATATATGTATGGAGAAAGTCTATTTTTCTATTTTTTTTTTGTCTAGTATTTATTATTATTAGTGGAGTTTTTTTCTTTTTATAATAGAGATAGTAGCATGTAATAACATATCATAACCGAAATTGTATCCTCTCATGTTTTTTTATGTGATGTCATCTTTCCATTTTTGATCTAACGGTTGATATTCTCACAAGAAAATAAACAAAGAGGTCAGAAGAGAGAAAATGTATGACATCCAAAGGCTGAAATTAGTGCAGCACCAAAACAGAAGAGAATGTGTTGGAGAGGATCTGGATCCATCACGACAATATTGTTAAAAACTTGAGGTAAAAAAGGGTTTAGTTCGAGTGCTCGAAAATAGTATTCCAAAACTTTTGTATGTTCTCCGTTACTTGTGTGTATAAGGCCTATGTTCTAAAGTGTATAACTTTGATCATAGGGATTGATTTCCAGTCGCATAGCCTCATAATAATTCTATAAAGCTTTTGCATAATTTCCTTCAAATTGAGCGGACAGCCGTTACAGTCGTCATTTAGTTCAAAGAATCTCCATTCCGGAACTATATGTGATATTTTCATCGCATACAACTCATCCTTTATGTGTATAATGAAATGATAAACATCCACGTAATAAAATAAAAAATTGTAATATTTTCATTATCAACTAAGTGGGACTAGTGTTTTTACACGAAACCTCTAGCCAACCTTCCTGTAGAAGATCGTTTATTAATCAAGTATGTTATTATTGGATAATAAATAGTAAGTTCAACAATGACTTTGTTCTCAACGCCACTTAATTTCTTGGAGTTAGTCACTTCAACAGTCTTTGATGGTTCTATGAGTATCCAAAATACATACGAGATTAATGTTTATTGTCCCAACCATTCTAGTTAGTCATAATCCCAATCAAAAAGGAAGAAACTTTTTACAAAGTTTTCTCGTGTTGTTGATTGATGAACGTAGTGCTTCTTCCTCCATGTGGCCTATTGGTACTAGTGGCTTAGGATTAACCTAACCCCATAGGTGTATAAGTATAAACTTTCGCTTAATACTAAAAACCTAAATTGAAGCATATGAGGTTGCATTAATCGAAAATACACGACAAAAATTATTAATTACTTTACTTTCCAATTTCACCTTCAACAAGCGTATGTTTTTTTTTCAATTGTTTTTGCTTTCTCTCCGAAGAATGTTTCTTTATCCTAAGAATGAGATCGAAAAAAAAGAATCAAATCACACCATCTTTGGAATTAGTGAATGCCTGATTTTCTTTAGAAGTTGTCGGAATTATTCGTAATAAGATGTTGGCTATAAAGACAAAGTTTTTTTTTTTTTTTTTTTAACAGCAAGTACTCGCCGCATTAAAATAAAAACGGTACATTTAGTACTTAACACAAAAATATCTAAACAAACTACCATGGTAAAAGTCTTATCAATAAAATTTTCCATTTATCCAAGATCTAATCATAGGTAGCAATTCATTTGGCTTATGCTTCAAGTCGGTTAAATTCAATTTTAAGCAGTTAGGACGGGGTCGCGTGTTGTCTCTTCTTATTATTAATTAACTAGTTTAGAGATCGTACATTCGCGCTCAGATCATTAATGTTTATTCGATATTTAAGTTTATTATTATATTGATTTAAAAAAATTATTTAAAATAAAATATTTAAAAATTTATTAAAAAATATTGTTAGAATAGAGTTTAATTGTTGTGCACCGTCGGTGTAAAGTTTTTTTGCACATGCATCCAATGATGTGTTGCCACATCATTTAATGAATGTGACACATCATGTATTTTTAATTACCATACATGATGTGTCGATATATTATTGGACGCATGTGTAAAATAACTTTACACTGACGGTGCATATAAATTAAATTCTTAAGGTTATTATTATATTAAGTTAGAAAATTTATTTAAAATAAAATATTTAAAAATTTGTTAAAAAATATTGTTAGAATATAAGTGAAATTATTGTTCTATCGTAAAATTTGTTAAATTAATAAATTTAATTTATTAAAGTCAATGTCCCTGTATATTTTTAAATAAATTATATTATTATGTTGGGTCAAGTAATCTAATTTTACCTTTTTCAAGATAAAAAATTATGTGTTCAAGATTTGAGCCCGATTCTACTAATTTATGCATAAATTTGCTCATCTTTTTTTATGTTATTGGTAACTTGGATCGTGGTTAAACCTACTGAGGATAAATTAGTAATTTTGATAGTAATCAAATTTTTTTTGGTACAAGATAGTAATCAATTTTATTATAATAGAAGTAGATTTATGCGTACAGATTGCTCTGTTTTTATGTATTAGTATTGGTCAACACTTATCTCGTAATGTTTTAGGACCATTAAATTAACTATTTGATTGATAAAATATTTAGGATAATTCATTTTATTATTATTATTTTTTATAATCATTTTATTTATTTTTTTATAATAGGGCAATTCATTAAATTTGATAGTCATTAACTTTATTATATTATTAAGAGTGAGTGGAACAAAAAGACGATTATGATCATTAGATGACAAATTTTATTAGGATTGTTTACGGTAATTTAGTAAATTTGAAAGTGATTAACTTTATTATATTTTTACTTGTTCATTACTTAATTATATTATTAGTAGTAATATATTGTTTATGTTTCTATATGTTTATATTTTTATAAGTATGTATTTTATTATTCTATATTATATTTCTATATTTTACATTTTCAATGTGTACGGATTGTTCTATTTCGTTCATATCTATAATTTGTTTTCTTCCTATTTTTAAGCATATCATATTTTATTGTATTTATCTTCTTCTTTTTTTTGTATTCCTATTTTTAAGCATATAATCTTTGTTTTTGGTATCTTTCTATATTTATTTTTAGTGAAATTACAATGAAAGATATAAATCGTGGAACGTGGTTAAACATACTGAGGATGAATTCGTAAATTTGGCGATAATTAATTTTTATATATTAGTATAGATTATCATGCTCTCGTAAAATTAATAAATTTAATTTATTAAAGTCATAGTCCCGTGTGTATTTTTAAATAAATCATATTATTATTTTGGGTCAAGTAATCTAATTTAACATTTTTCAAGATAAAAAAATTATGTGTTCAAGATTCGAGTCCAAATTCCACTTTATGCATAGATTTGCTCAACTTTATTGATATTATTAGTAACTTGGAACGTGGTTAAACCTACTGAGTGGAACAAAAAGACAATTATGATCATTAGATGATAAATTTTGTTAGAATTATTTACGGTAATTTAGTAAATTCAAAAGTAATTAATTTTAATATATTTTTACTTGTTCATTACTTAATTATATTATTAGTAGTAATATTGTTTATGTTTCTATATGTTTATATTTTTATGTGTATGTACTTTATTTTTCTATGTTCTATTTCTATATTGTACGTTTTCAATGTTTACAGATTGTTCTATTTTGTTCCTATCTATAATTTACTTTTTTTCCTATTTTGAAGCATATCATATTTTTATTATATTTATCTTTTTTTTATTCCTATCTTTAAGCATATAATATTTTTTGTATTTTTTTTGGTGAAATTACAATGAAGAATATAAATCGTGGAACGTGATTAAACATACTGAAGATAAATTCATAACTTTGGTGGTAATCGATTTCTATATATTACTCTGTAGTATAGATTGTTCAACTTCAAATATGTTAAAAAAAATATTTAATTTTACGATTGTGAAAAGTAGAGATTAAAAAAACTAAAATATGAGAATATTAAAATATAAATTACAGTATTAATATATGAATAGAAATATGTTACCACTAATCATTAGTTGGTTCCCTTACCAAAAAAATAATAATCATTAGTTGGTTTAGTGGTCGTTGGTGCTTAACTTAGTAAGGAGGACACAATTCAATCCCCCACAACTGCAATCGGGAGGGGATTGGAACCTGTCGCTGATGATAAAAGTAAAACTTATGAATTTTATTATAGAATTGTCTTATAGAATTGTCTTGATTCTTGAGTTGATAGATAAATATATTGATGTGTTATACACAATCATATACTATATAATATAACTATATCATGTATTTGCCAACAAAAACATTCCTATATCATGTAATTAAGAAATATTTTTTTGTATTAGTTAATTGTATATGTTTTGGTCATTATCTTCTTGTCCTAAAAAAATCACACCAACTAAAAATAACTTACTAGCAGAAAAGTCATTATAATTGAGCTTAGTAATGAGATTTTGATAGTTATCAATCAACTCAAGAATCAAGACAATTCTATAATAAAATTCTAAATGTACTATATATCATCAACAAAAAGTAGCAAGTTCCAGTGTCAAACAAAAAAAAGTAGCAATTCCTGCCTCCTCAATTTTAACCGGTTCATATTTTTTTTCCTAAATCTCCAAACATTAAGCTCAAAAAGTCGAACCTCTCAGTAGGGCAGTTCCAATTTTAGCGGAAGTGAATGTTTCTACTACAAGGTTCTCAACCGTCTCCATAGCTAGATTAGGATCCTCCCACTTGGCATAACAAGCTTGTTTGGAACAAGCTTAATCTTCATTACCCTACTCTCTAATGTTGTCAAATTTTGAGGGTCGGAAACATATTTGAAAACGGGATTCGCATGGTGGAGCATATCAATAGACTGTATACGGCCAAGTTGTGCACATCCCTCAACCTCCTTGTCAATTCCATCCCTACAAAAATATTTCCTGGTCTGTCCATCATTTCAAGCACATCTTCAGAGATAAAAATCGAAGTTCCAGCATCCGTTGTTCTATTAGGTTCATCAATAGGTGGTACAAGGTGATAAATTAAACAATGGTTCTCATGGAAAAATGTCATGATACGTGCTTCCGGATACATGTCCTCTTTTTCAAGCCCCTCATCACTGCTGGCAAGGCCGGCCCAACATATTATGTGGCCTAAAGCGAACATAAAAATGAGGCCTTTACTTTTTTTTAATTTTATAAAGTTATTGATTATCTATATTTATTTAAATAAATTATAGTGTTAATTGTTTTTAGATGATTAAACATTTAAACATAATACTAATAATATAACTAAAACAAGAACTAGCAAAAAAACTAAAATAAACACGATTGCACTTACTTTATGTATGTTTTATTGCATAAGTTTAACTCTAATTTAATTTTGTCATTTTTTTCCTTCAAATTATCTATATTAATCTTTTTAATTTAAGATTCAACATTCATATTATATAATATTAAATTTAAGTCAAAATACAACTTTATTTTTAATAACAAATTTAAACAAAAAATTATACATTTGACCAAAATCGAAAAAAAATACACCAAATAGATTATCTACATGATTTAGGCCTAAGAACTCCTTAGTAAAGCATAATGCCCAAAAGCCAACTGAGCTACGAAAGAATTTTATAATGTTTCTACGCGAGACCTATATATAATAAGTGTAAAATTATTTTGAGCCCTAATGGGCTTTAGAAAAATTCAATTTTTTGTGAGGCCTCAAGCCCTAGCTTGGGCTGCCTATAGCTTGGGCCGGCCCTGACAACCGGATTTAAAGAAACCTCTTTACGTATCCATTTGCCAACACGCTTCACACAGTTAGTAACAATTGTCTTTATTGTGGTATCGCTGTTTATTCTCACGTTGTTGATAGCTACAGTGGGTGACTTTCCGAGCACAACAGTGTTAACAACGCCTACCGGTGTTTCCTCTTCTTCTACTTCTGGCAGCGCTTGTTTTAAATCTAGTACTTCCGTGGACCACTTCAGCTCAAAGTTCATTAGCTTCTTAGGGGCTACAAGCTCTAAAATCTCTAAAACAGACTCTCCTATCTGCATTTGTGGTTCCTCATCCACTATTGCCTCGCCCTTTTCCAATGCTCGTCAGATTATAGCCTCAACCCTGGCCTTATCATCAACAGATGTTTCTATTACTTCCACTGCCTTTTCCTTGTCCTTGGCCAGACTTTGATTTTCTGCCTCAATCCCCTTTGTTGCTACACCATTTTTGTCAGATTTATCTACCACTAGTGCCACCTGCACCTGAGAAGTCCCGGAGGTCTTGCCCATGTTCCGTTTTTGCCTGATTAATGCAGTCCCTTCTTCTTCATATGAATCAACCACCATCGGCGCCGCCTTTGCCCTTCTATCTTCGGTTTGCTTTTGGGTACTACCACAGCTTTACTTGTAGTGGAGGAAACTCTTGATTCAGGGAACTCAATCTGGATCTTCATTCTCAATCAAAGCTTTAATATTTTGTCCGCACATTCCAGCACCTACTCCTGAAAGAACATTTAAAAAAGCTTAGCATAATCTATATATCTATTAGTGTGTAGAAATGATCTCTATTTCTCAGCAAATGAAAATGTAACAGCCTCATTACCAATGTAGTCAGGTTCTCGCACCGGGTCTTAGGTTCTTGCGATCCTACGAGCTCGTGAAGGCCAAACGAGCTTAGAACCCATGTAGGTTCTTTTTTTGACCTGTATGTAGTCAGGTTTTCGCACCGGGTCATAAGTTCTTACGATCCTAGAGGGTTTTTGACTTGAGCTCTAGACGGCGTCGTCGCCTTCATAAACCTCGCCAGCGGTTAGTGTATGTTTGTTCTCACTCCTTTCTCACTTTCGTTCACTCCTCACTCACTTTCAACCATCTCTTTCACTGAAACCTTTGTCCTCACTGAAACCTTCTGAACTCGTCTTTTTCACTCTCAAGTTTCAACCCTCAGTTTTCATTTTGTTTTTTTTAACCTTAATGTTGCTTATTCTAACCCTCTGTTATGAACTTATGAACATTTGGAATGATGTCTATGAAATATTAATTAATTAAGTTTATGTATTATATTTTTTTTGTGTTTATGTGTATATGTATATATGTGAAATTACAATTTTACTCTTGAGTAGAATCGCGAACCTGACTACATTACTCGTTACTAATGAAGCACCAACACAACACAGGAATAGTATGAGAAATTGAATTCCTTAAATGCAATACTGACACATCATACAATGGACACGTGGCACACACCATCGATCTAAAGTGCCGGGTGCTACAAAACTCATTACTATAATTTTTAGTCTATAAATTATAATGGCCTAATCATGTCACTGATCCTAAAAGTTTGTGTTTTATACACCTAAACTATAACAATATTTCTCTAGTTTTTTTTGTTAAAATATGCTATGCATTTAAATTTTAAATCAACATACTTTAGGGCCAAGTCTGGCAAGTGCTATGGGATGCGCTATGTCCTCATACTTTGAAGGAAATGCAATTTGGGAAGCAGCCAGAAAAGCAGCCGATGCAATTTGCTTATGAGCCTCAACTTCAAAGTTTCGCACAAAACTCAATTTTGATCAATAATTCACCAAGCTGGTACTAAAATGACCGTAATCGAGTTAGCTTTCCACATAATCAAACTCCACTAAATTTGGAGTTACAGAGAGAGATTAATTACCGTTTTAGTGAAATAGGGGGGCAAAATTCCGAATTTTTGAAAACAAGGGGAGTAAAACTGCATTTAAGCCTTATTATTTATGGAGAATGATACCACAGTTACCATCCATTATTCAAACTTTAGTCGACTTCCTAATCTTCCTAGTTACTAATTGTATTGTTTTAAAAAAAAATGATATTGATATCGTACAATTATTACGTGTACAATAGTAAACCACCATGAACCATGAAGTCAATCAACAACATAATTTTCCTTTATCACTTTGTTACAATTTTTTGCTCATATTTAAAATTGGAGGGAGTATTAGCGTGGATAATGGATAAACGCAAATCATTCATTTGTCAACAAACGAAGATTCTGCAAGATCAATTTCTCTTTGCTCATCAGCTGGATCACTGTCGGCCACAATTCCCGCTCCTGCCTGGAGATGGCCAATCCATTCTCTGCGTTTGTTAACATCCTTATAGGAGGAGTACATTGTATCAAAGCGAGTATCAGTAGGAAAGAAAACTATTGTCCTCAAAGCACAGCTAATGAGAACTATTTATAAACAAAGAAGTTAAATGATAGGAATCAGTATGATTTGTAATAGATTAACAAGGAATTTGTATAAAATGGAGAAATATTATTATTAATGGGAATGAAAAGAGTACAATCAACTGTAAACAAAGGCTGACAAAACGTAGAATTGATAGTGACACTATCAATTCCCCAAAGAGTACTAGACTCTTCCAAATCACCAAATGATTGGTGACCCCACAAAAATCTAAACAGAAATCTAGGCTGAATTATTCTCTATGCCAAGTACTGCTTATATAACTAAAAGAGCATGCTTTTCCCATGTGCCATCCTATCCTCTCTTCCTTCAGTCTTGCTGATTTATCCACGTGTCCTAACCTTCTCTCCCTTCCAACGTTGCCTAGTGTAGACTTTCCACATTTTCTGCTGAGGCCCAATATCTATTCCCACATCCATATTCTCATCAATACTGCCCTCTGCAAATCTAGCCTTGTCCTCGAGGCTAACTTCTGGAAACTGCCCAGTGAGAAAAGAATTATCCTCCCAAGTCACATCATCTACTAACTTATGCCTCCATTGCACTAAACTCTGAGGCGTAGCTATGCCGTTTTGCATGATGAAACGAGAACCCAGAATTTTCGCAGGATAAATATCTTCCCCTTCAGTAATTTCTAATTCCTTAGGAAGATCACCCTGCACCTGATACTCTCCAATGGCCTTCTTTAATAAGGACACATGAAAAATAGGATGAATCTTGGACTGAGCAGGTAACTTCAACTTGTAAGCAACTTCACCAACCTTACTCACTATTTCAAATGGCCCATAAAAGCGTGCAACTAGCTTTTGATTAATTCTTCTAGCTACAGACTGTTGCCGGTGAGGCCTCAATTTCAAAAACACCCAATCTCCCACCTGAAATTGTATGTCCCTTCTATGTTTGTCAGCAAACATCTTCATCTGTTGTTGAGCTTTGATCAAATGCAATTTCAATTGGTTTAAGGCTTCATCCCTGTCAGACAATTCCAATGCTACTGCAGCAACCTTAGTCTCGTTGCTAAGGAACCTGATCAAGGTAGGAGGAGGTCTGCCATACACAACCTCAAAAGGAGTCCTATCAATAGATATATGATAGGTGGTGTTGTACCAAAATTCAGCCCAAGGGATCCAAACAGCCCAATTTTTTGGTTGATCAGAAGCAAAACATCTAAGATAACTTTCCAAACATCTATTGATAACCTCAGTCTGTCCATCTGTTTCAGGATGGTATGCAGAACTCATTTTAAGCTGAGTGCCCTGCAATTTAAATAACTCTCTCCAAAAATGACTCACAAAGAGAGGGTCCCTGTCACCGATAATAGAAGAAGGAATTCCATGCAGCCTTACTACCTCCTTAACAAACAACTCAGCCACAGACTTCGCTGTATAAGGGTGCTTAAGTAATATGAAATGACTATATTTAGATAGCCTATCCACTACTACCAACACAGCCTCAAAACCTTTGGATTTGGGTAAGCCAGTTATGAAATCCATTGATAACTCATCCCAAATGGCATTTGGAATAGGCAAAGGTTGTAACAGTCCCCCAGGAGAAGTATTAGCATGTTTTTGCCTCTGACAGATATCACAAGCTTGAACAAAATCTCTTACTCTTTTCTGCATGCCAACCCAATATAGATTTGCTGCCAATCTCCTATAAGTCCTTAAAAACCCAGAATGGCCACCCATTGGTGTGCTATGAAACTCAGTCAGAAGAGTAGGAATAGTGGGGGAAGTGGCAGGAATAACCAACCTGCCCTGATACAGTAAAATTCCCTGCTGGACTGAAAACCCAGGTCTGCTATCAGGTTTTTCAGTCAACTCAGAGATCAACTTCTGGATTTGAACATCTTGTGAAATCTCTTTCAATAGCTTCTGCCCTTCCAGCCATTGAGGAGATGACATTAAGACCTTCACATCCAGTTCAGCATCTTGTAACTCCTTATGAAAAACCTGCTGCCCTCCCAGTTTTTCATTAGAAGCTACTAAGACTTGCAAATCACCATGACACCTAGATAAAGCATCAGCTGCTTTATTCTCAGGTCCAGGTTTATAAAGCACTTCAAATTGATAACCCAGCAACTTTGCTAACCAACACTGTTGATCAGGAGAAGAAATTTTTTGTTGCAGAAAATGCTTAAGGCTCTTGTGATCAGTGTAAACCACAAAGGATTTTCCCAGTAAATAATGCCTCCAATGTTGTATAGATAGGACAAGGGCCATCAATTCTTTCTCATATACTGACTTTGCCAAATTGCCATCTGATAGAGCCTTACTAAAATAAGCTATGGGTTGCCTATTTTGCATAAGGACAGCTCCAATACCCTTCCCTGAAGCATCACATTCCACTTCAAAAGGAATGTTAAAATTTGGAAGGATTAAAACAGGAGCAGAAGTCATGATGATTTTAAGTTTTTCAAAAGCTAAGGTAGCCTCAGTGTCCCACATAAAATTATCCTTTTTTGTCAAAACAGTTAAGGGCTTAGCTATTTTACCATAGTCCTTGATGAATTTTCTATAATATCCAGTCAACCCCAAAAATCCTCTTACACCTTTGACATTCTTTGGAATAGGCCAATCCATGACACACTTAACCTTTTCTGGATCCACTGCTACTCCTTTTCCAGAAATAATGTGGCCAAGGTAGTCCACACTCTAACACCCAAACTTACATTTCTTTTGATTAGCAATAAAACAGTTTTCCAATAGAACCTTTAATACTACTTCTAGGTGATAAACATGTTCAGACAGATTCTTACTATATATCAAGATATCATCAAAAAAGACTAAGACAAATTTCCTCAAATAAGGCCTAAACAGATCATTCATAGTGGCTTGGAAAGTAGCTGGAGCATTCATCAGCCCAAAGGGCATAACTAAAAACTCATAATGTCCATTGTGTGTTCTAAAAGCAGTTTTATGGATATCATTATCATTTACTCTAATCTGGTGGTAACCAGATTTGAGGTCAATCTTAGAAAAAATAGCAGCTCCAAATAATTCATCAAGCAGTTCATCAACAATTGGGATTGGATACTTATCTGGGATAGTGGCTTTATTCAAAGCCCTGTAATCTACACACATTCTCCAGCTCTGATCCTTCTTCTTAACCAAAATGACAGGACTAGAGAAAGCACTCATGCTTTGTCTAATTACTCCAGCTTCTAATAACTCATTAACTTGTCTTTCAATTTCTTCTTTATGGTGGTGAGGGTATCTATAAGGCCTAGCCGTCACAGCTCCCTGATCTGAGTATAAATTGATTTGGTGTGATTGAGCTCTTTTAGGAGGTAGTCTGATAGAATCATGAAACACCTCAGAAAATTTTGACAAAATCTCTTGTAACCCTGCATCCATTACTCTTGATTCACCTAGTGTATGCATCTGTGGTTTAAACCACCAATCTTCATTGACACCTTGCCTATCTTCCAAAAAAGAATTCAGAAATGTTTGTTGTTTATGCTGCTCTTCACCTCCTTTCAACACAATTTGTTTCCCTTGATAAGTGAACTGCATTGTTAGAAACTTCCAATCCATCATCACTTTCCCCAACGTACTCAGCCATGAAACACCCAAAATCACATCCAACCCACCTAGGTCCAGCACCAAAGCATCCACAGCTATCTCTATTTCACCCACCAGTATGACCATGCCTTCACATACCCCTTTTGAAGCAATCTTGTGACCATCTCCCAACCTAATTTTGCGTTCAACAGTGGGGGTTATTGATAACCCCAAAGCAGAAGCAAGCTTAGTGGATACAAAGTTATGGCTAGCTCCACTGTCAATGAGAATCACCACATCCACCCCTTCCAACTTTCCTCCAATCTTCATGGTTCTGTACTCCCCTAAACTGCCCAACACTCCCAAAATTTTACACTCAGCGTCAACCTCTTCTTCTACCTCACAGCCTTCTTCAACTTCTACTGCCACAATCTCCCCTTCATCATTCAATCTCTCTCCATCTCCCAAAATTAACACACGCATCGAACTCTCCGGACATTTGTGAAGTGTGGGATGAAACCTTCCTCCACACTTAAAACACAGTCCTTTAGCTCTGCGTTCTGCCATTTCATCGCTGTGCAAGCTTCTCACTCCTTTCCATCGATCCGTCGCACCTCCTTGTCGATCAGATTCGTTTTTTCGAGCTGTTGAAGTTAACGAGTGCGTAGAGTTTTGATTCACACTTGAGGAACCCGTTTTAGTGTTTGGGCTGGACCAACCCGGCTTAGTGAACCGGTTATTACTAAACCCAGATCCACTACGAGTTTTGGACCCTGACCCGGCCCAATCCCCTTTACCCGATCCAACTCTCTTCATAACTCGTCCATCACCGTCATCGTCTTCCTCCTTAAGCTCTTCCTCCACATCTTTCGTGATCCTCATCATCTGCATCCTCGATTTAGGGTTCAAAGTTCGAACCCGTCGTCGAATTTGTGGTTTAAGCCCACTCATGAAATACCCTAGGTATTGTTCTTCTGGTAACTTCCCCACCTGAGATGAAAGCAGTTCAAATGCTTCCACAAAGTCTTCTACGCTTCCGGTCTGACGTAACGTGGATAGTTCTTCAAATGGGTTTTCCAAACGGCGGCCTCCATATCGAGCGATTAACGCCGTTTTCAGTTTCTCCCAAGACAAATCGTCTTCCGTCTCCAACAAGAGGTTAAACCAGTGTATGGTTGGACCCTCCATACTCAGACGCGCGAGCTTCACTCGCATCTCATCCAGAGTGTTTTGAACCTCAAAGTAAATCTCAGCACGAGTGATCCATGCGACTGGATCTTCTCCTTCAAAAATTGGCAACTTCACCTTCTTGCCAGCGAGGCGAGATTCAGCTTGTGCCGAAACTGCAGTGGATTCGTCGCCAACGGATTCAGAAACCTTCTTCCCCAATTGCTTACTGATCTCTCCAACAGAAGTATGAGTGGTATGTATCTTTTCAATCAACGTTTTTAGCATTGATTTCACATCATTCATTTGACCCTCTAGATCTGTGATACGAGTCTCAACTGGAACACGATTCTCCATCTCAAATTATCCGGCAGGTCGGACCAATTTGATAGGAATCAGTATGATTTGTAATAGATTAACAAGGAATTTGTATAAAATGGAGAAATATTATTATTAATGGGAATGAAAAGAGTACAATCAACTGTAAACAAAGGCTGACAAAACGTAGAATTGATAGTGACACTATCAATTCCCCAAAGAGTACTAGACTCTTCCAAATCACCAAATGATTGGTGACCCCACAAAAATCTAAACAGAAATCTAGGCTGAATTATTCTCTATGCCAAGTACTGCTTATATAACTAAAAGAGCATGTTTTTCCCATGTGCCATCCTATCCTCTCTTCCTTCAGTCTTGCTGATTTATCCACGTGTCCTAACCTTCTCTCCCTTCCAACGTTGCCTAGTGTAGACTTTCCACATTTTCTGCTGAGGCCCAATATCTATTCCCACATCCATATTCTCATCAATAAACAAAGACTGAATCGCAGTTCTCAGAATGCTTGCGGACAAGTGAAATTGAACCCCTACCCGCCACCTTCTTTGTTAACAATCCCCAGTCATCCAACACAATAGATTTCAGAACTGAAGGGAAGTGCTGATGATTCCTTGTGTAGTTTCTTTCTGATGGATTTCATAAATCCTGCACATGTGCCCAGGATCAGAACACAGACAAGTAACCTCTTAAAAGCGACCATTTAAGGAATTTGTTACCATCCATGTAAGATCCAATGGTCAAGAAATGTTATTCTCACCTCTCAGTCTCACAGTAAAACACTCCACTTACATAATATGCCACCAATATGTATCTGTACGGGTAAACTCTTTTTTGGCAGTGTTTGTGAGCAGAAACGAGTTTTAAGAGTCTAGAAAGTACTGTCAATTATTATTCGTGAGGTAGTCTTTCTTTTTCATCTCTATTCATGACATTTTTGTTTGGATTTAGATCAAGTGTTTCCAACGAACCTTTATAAAGCAACACTTTTCTACAGATAAAAAAGATAATAAGCCTGGAATTGAAAACAATCTACCTTTCCAACATCATTTCTCCCCAAATCAACCAGCATTCTGTGCATTATTTTTCATCATTCAAAAGATCTTTCTCCAACATGATATCTTCTTTTGGTCTTTTCCTTCTTCTAACAGTCCCAGCAAGGGGACGATTGGTGATTTTTCTCTGCCAACAAAGATATGAAATGCCTATTAAAATTTGTTGGATCTAGAATGAAGTTCATAGTGTTAATGAGATGCCTAGTAAAATGGAAGATATTTTAAAAAGGGGCAATGAACAAGAACAAGGCCAACTATAATCATCTATGAAAGTTATTGATATGGCCTGTTCTTTGATTAATTGTTGCACAAGGTTACCTTCTTCACCCGTGTAAGTATTTCTGGACTTGAAGCAACCAATATACATATACTCCCTCTGGCCTGATACCAGTATGTATTTCAATAGGTTAAACTTTGAATGCATACTTGTGAAAAAAATTATACCAGGCAAAATTGGCAAACCTGCAAATAAGTCATGTATGGACTAGGATTAATAATTCTCAGAGCTCTGTAGACTTCAAAAGGGTCTGCAAAAGTTCGGCGCTCAAACCGTTGACTTAGGACAATTTGAAAAATATCACCAGCAAGTATGTGCTCTTTAGCCTACAATACCGCATTCTTGTATTCCTCATTTGTCATGTTTGACAGCTTCAGTTTAGGACCAAAGAGACGAGTGAATAACTCTATCGAACCTGCAGGCAGGCAGCCTTGGGCTGAAATTGAAAACTATAATTGTAGATACAGAAATGAAACTGAAAATACATTGATTTGAAATGTCAAACCAATAGAAAATGGGAAAAAACAGTTTACTCGCGTAATTATATCATGCACCCTAGATACTAGTGTTTCCAGCCTGTCCATTCCATCATTGAGGGCTTCCTCAGCAGAATATCGATCTAACCGAACCCAATGAATCACATATGCTTTCTGGGTTAAACAAAATCAAATAAAAAAATTGAAATATTCTTCAGGACCAAAATGGTAAATGCTCTCAGATAGTATAATCAGTATTAATATCTCCTCTCCCAATTGTTTGAGATCAATCATGACTTTCATATTCAACATCTTTTTTAGGGAATTCATACTAAACATGTTGATAGCAATAGTTAACATTTGAAATGTGTTAATTTATATCAGTTCACAAGTTTAAATAAATTGTCTTGTTTTCAGCTCCTTGTGTAGTGCTTTCACACACAGTAGGAAAGAATGAGACATGCCACTCAACTGTCTACCAACAATTATTATTATCCTGAATATGTGAATTAAGTCATATATCGAAGTAGAACTTTCTTGAATATAAAACAAGTAATCAAACTCGTTTGGATAGCATATAAATATAAAAGTACCTTTTTAACATGATCAAACACAATCACATTATCATAGAGGCCCAAATGAACATCAGGAAGGCCTCTGTCATCAAAGGGGGCATTAGCAAAGGGAAGTTTCTTCTTTTCTACATAGCGCATTGTATCATACGAGAAATAACCTACCCAACTACCTGCAAAAAGAAAACAGCACCCAATCAAAAACAAAAATCTGGCATGTGTAGGTAATATGGAACATTTCATTTTTAATTTGGCATGTGCAGGTACACTTAGAAGTTGAAAAAAAAAATCAAATATAACCACTAACACTTGTATTCACTTTGTGAAGGTACAATCCACCCATTACACTCAACATTAAATCACAAAAAAGGAAAGAAAAGAAGTGAGCATAGCATGACCAGTAAATCAGGCTTTTCATACACTACAAAACTTTAAGGTCAAATTCTACTTAGGATCACTGTTGATAGGTAGTCCACCGTAGACCAGTATTTGAAACTCCAATGACATCAGACACCGTCTTCTGAAATTAGAAGTTCACAATTCCATTCGTCACAACTAAGATAGAACTTGATTGGTGACTGTTTGTCAAAAACAAGGGAAATCAAATACGTGTACCTCCAAACTCAACCTATATTCAGTTTTCTTTATTTTTATCGAACTAGCATCGATCAAATCACTGTCTAAAGTCTCAACTATATATTAAAATGAGAAGGATTGTGAGCTTCTACATCTAGGATGTGTCATTAATCATCATTAGTGTTTGAGGTGATTTTCAAGTACCAGTCCACCAATAGCATATAGTGCCCGTCAACTTTAAGACGTGCTCGCATACACACGCGCGCACAACAAACAGAAATATCATGGCATTGTAAGATTATACAATAAATATCAACTAGGAGTTCATTTCAAATACCGCAAAACGCTTCGGGAAGTTCCTCGATAAGTTGGGCCGTCCATTGCTCCATAATCCTACAAGGAATCACCAAAGGATCCACCGCAATTTCCTCTGTTTTACATCCTTCCTCGTGGTCCATTATAGTAACCAAATTCTCTTTTGCCACAGTTTCCATACACGGTTGAGCTCCCACCACACTATACCGATTCAAAAATCAACCAAAAAAAGAAACTGTGAATGAGGTGAGAGAGTAATAACCTAGAGGAAGAGATTGAGCAGAGCATTTGATCAGACGGTAGTTGGACTTCGATCCGGAAACTGAGATTGTTGGGAAAACAACAGTTGACAGGGATAGAGCTTCCGTCATCACCGTTCAGCGCCGCAAGTGTACGGTTACAGCATTCGCAGTGAATGAATTTTCGAATTTGAAACTGAATGAATATTTTGTTTTGTCCTAAAATGGAAAGCATATTTTAGAGTTGAGCAATTGAATTGACACACTCTTTTTGGGAATTTTTTACAGACCCTCATTCAATTTTTAAACCTTCAAACCAGCTATATGTTGTTTACCTCTTAACACTTTTTTTTTCGTCGATTAGTGTAATGGCTATAAATTTCACCTTAAGTCCAATTATATTTGGTTGTATACATATTACATATTAGCACAATTAAAGGTCTGTGAAGATTAATTTCCTAAAAAGTAGTAGATCCAGTTAAATTTGAAAATTCTTATATTCGATTTAACTTCAAACGAAAAATGTTATACCATCATCAAATCATGTAACATCAAGATGATAATATAGAAATAACATAAACTAAATTATAAAGTCAGTCACTTGCCTAACACAAAAAGCTATGAAATGTGAAAAATGATAGTAAATAAATTTTAACTAAAATCTCTTGCTTAGTTGGTTTGCCTTCGCGACCCGAGTAAGATGCAATTCACAATGGCCGTTAACATATAAGAAATATGCAACATTGAGGCAAACAATAAACAATATCAAAATTGATCTTTCCATTTCCGACCAGTGTACTTGGTATCTAAAGGAACAACAAATTTCCTCTGCTCCTTCTTCCTTTTTATCCATTCCTTTCCCTTTCTACTCTTATTATATTTCTGTTTCAACACCTCACCAATCTTTTAACTCAGAAGTGATGCTTTCCTGAACAAGATGATATTGTGTATGCATGTATCTCCTAGCTTTCTCAGAACCGGGCTGCCCGAGCCACTTGTTATATAAACCTTTAATAATGGGATTGTCAAATGGATCAAGTGGAACAATAAATTTGATCAATTGCTATTTTCAAACATATATAATACTCCCTCCGTCCCAATTTGAGTGAGTCGGTTCGACTAAGTGTACTTATATCTATATTCACATATTTTGTTTTGATCTTATTTTTCTACTAATAAATAAAAATAAATATTAGCATTGACAAAAGTGGAGTGAGGGGCAAGTAAGTAAGTAACCTGCATGCCAAACAATCCTTGAGCGAAATTTGAACAGGTTCGGGTTCGGACTTCACTTGCCTGACCTTCAATTAACAAACAAGTTTAATTGGGATTCACAAGAAGCATGGAGTAAAGTAAAATTGATTTTGTTAGGTAACTGATAAATACCTGGACTTTTTTCAACCGGGAAACTGTGCATGCTTGTGACGGCCGAATGAAATCGTTCAAATCTCCAATTCGAAGCGCTGGAGAGAATCTATCAGACATCTCTGGACAAATTTCTTTACCTGTATAGATACTATCAACAGTAATATGTATTTTATTCTCAATAAATAATTCTTTCTAACAACTTGTTTTCTTTCTATTACCCAGGAGTAGTAAAGTAATCTGGTAGCTATCTAATTTATTAGATTATACGCTTAAATACAGTTTTGGTTGCCCTATTTTACAAAATGCACAATTTTAATCCCTTTATTTTGTATTGTGCAATTTTGGTCCCCCTATTTTATAAAATGCACAGTTTTGGTTCTCTATTTTGTTATGCACAATTTTGGATATGTACAGTGTACTTGTTTAGATTTCATTTCAAAAATCGATTCTACTTGAAGCTACTTGTTCTTGCATGTGATAAATTCGTGGATACTTGGTAAAAAATTATATGTGGAAAGTCATGATTTTTGCCTAATGGCACTACGGTCCTATAATAGGACCCTAGCCAACGGATACACGGTTATTCCACTTAATAGGCGAGGAGCGGTTAGCTCCACTTCACCTCCTTGACATGTCTCTATGTGGTCTATTATTCTAGCACTATCCTCTTCTACGTGACTCGGTCCCTGATATCCGATTAACCCGTATTAGATGTTGCTTGGGCCAATCATTTAGGTGTATTGGGCTTCTCTCGTATGAGGACGAATCTAGCCCAACCAATTTTCTAAGTCTCGCCCAGTCCACAGCCCCCAAAAGCACTAGACTCATGTTGAGCCGTGGTGCTTTTGGTGAGGTGAGCTAACAATTGTTCCATGATGCCGTGACTTTTTCGACTTCCATGATTCTCACCTTTGGTGTTATGGACATAAACGTTTGGTCTTCGACGAGCAACTATCTTTTACTCGTAATGTGTGTTAATGCCACTTGTCTTCCGGTGTTGGATCTGCATGATAGCTGGAAAAGTAATCTTTCACGAGCTTGCTGACACCCAATTCCTTGCCCTTGGTTATACTTCAAATATGTATATCGGCAACTTAATAGGCACCCACAATGGAAGGACTCTGCCCATATGTCATGCCATCCTCAACAAAAATATTATAGTACTGTCAAACCAATAAGATAGAACCTAGAAAGCATGGGTTGCCTTGACTATAAGCTTTCACTAGGAAAACATTTTTCACAAAATATCGAACAATATGACATTTAATTGGGTGCTTTTTCCTATGGCCTAATATTATCCACACACTAAGATAAAATCCTCAAGGAAATTTTTGAGGAAAAACCTCAATAAAACACTAAATCATATCATGATAAATAATCTTACATAAAATTCGGCTCATTCAATCATCGCCGAAGGCAGAAAATTTAAAATACACAATAAAATACATAGGCAGAATGTGGTTATACAGACAACATTTGTCCCTAAACATGGTCAGCTCTACCATCGTCCTCACTGCTTCCATCACCACCTGCGTGTCTGCACGATAATCAAAGAACGACTATTGTTAATGTTTTGAATTCAATCTAAACAAACTACTGAGATGGTGACAAAATAACGCCAGAATTGAATGAAAACAAACCGCCACGATGATGTTAGATTCCGAGCTTTTCTGTCCAGTTGAAGATTTTCCAAAGCATTTGAAGCTTGAATTACATCTTCGGGAAGTTCATCACTGTCATATCGCCAATTGTACTCATCCTTCCTGTATGCAGATGCAGAAGGCCCTCCTCTTCTATCTGGATGTTTTTACTATAAATTAAAGGAAATTCCCAAGCATAAAAGTATATTAATATAAAAGTTAGTCATAGGAAATACCCACCAGATGCTTGAGATGAAGGAACAGCCCTGCAACAAAAGTACACGTTTTACTTCATAATTTTCGACTTAGAAAGAAATAGATAAGTTGTAATAACACAGAAATAAATTTAAAATAACAATAAGGTATATCAGACCAACTTGCCGAGAAATAAGAGCATGTTTTTATAACAACAATTTTCATGAAAAAAGCACTTCATACAAAAAAAAAAAAACATCTAAGCTTTTGAAAAAAGATATATCATACTTATATACAACATTAAATACTTTTTTTCAACTTAAACAAATGGTCCTTTAAGGTCAGCCATGCACCTTCCTAGTGGAGGTAAGCCACCGGCAACAGATGATGAAGAATGCCTTCGCGTGTTCCGTGATTCTGAGTTTGGCAAAGGCTCAGTTTCTGAAGTAGTAAACCTCCTACCACCAGCCCTTGCTTGGGATAAGTTCTATCAAATCATTATCACCATGCAATCATTAGTCAGTGTACACATTTGCAACTATTCTAATATCTGTGGCATTCAAATCATAAACCACAAGTCAAATGACAAAAATCCTAAATATACTATCATCAACAGAAAGTAGCAACTCATGTATAGTAGTTTCTAAGCAAAAACCAGATTTCTCACTTTTCTTTATATTTTATTTTTGTAGTCACGTGGGGGTGCATACTGCATATACACATTCACAGTATGACTCGGTCAATGATCTCTAAATCACCATAAAAATCGAGCTGCTGTAGCATAATGGTCATTCAATCAATGCAACCTTAATTTCATGTCCCATATACTCTAAAATTTCAAGATCATTTTCCACATTTGGATAAAATATCACTTCACCCAGTTCAATATATCACTGCCTCCTCAACCTTAACTATAGTTCATATTTTTCCTTCCTAAATCTCCAAATATGAAGTTCAATAAATTTCAAAATACAACATTTGACCTCTCAATTCTAAAAATCATAATTAACCCAACCTAAAGACCCAACAACATTTTGACATAACATCCGCTGTAATAGGATTTAAAGCTAGCCAAACTTGAGTTATCACACTACATGCAACATAGAACACAGATGCAAAGAGAACAGTTCACAAACTATGACAATACACAAGGCAATTGCTTTCTAGCTTAATCAGAAGAACGTTAGAATGTCAACAAAAATGTTTTGGTAAGGTTCAACCTAACAAAACCAAATAAAACTGCAGCATATGCAATCCTTGATTGATTCCATTACTATAGGATCCAAAACTAAACACAATGCAGTACAACCTAGAAATCCCGGATAAAAAACAGCACATCAAAGAATGACATCATAAGTGCATAAAAAACCTCAAATTTCAAGAATCCTTCAAGCACATCCAGGAGTACAGGGCTGTCTCCATTTCTATTGAGATCATATCCATTTTTGCTACTAAATTCTTTCAACTCAGACTTCCAAGAATCTTTTTCCTGCAATAAAGTATGTCAAGTCAAAAGCAGCATAATGGGAATTAACAAAAAGCAACAAGCTAATAAAATAAATACAACGGCAAAATACAAATGAATTGATTACCAAATTACACTCTGGAAGATAAACTTTTAGCGAGTGATTGAGCTGTGCCCAGTCAAGGTATTCGCATACCAGTGCAGTAAGGAGTCTACCTGCATGGTGAATACCAAAAAGGAAATAAGTTACATTACATAATAGATTGAAAATGAGCATCACAAAACACAACCATCGCAAAAATACAATTTTTATCCTTAAAACTTAAAAAGGAAATATAAAAAGGGTTTGAGAATAGGTGATTGAGAAAAAGGGGGCAAAAACTGACCAGAAGGAGAAGCGTGAAGCTGTTTAGCACGATCGTTGCAGCTACCTAACAATGCAGGAGGCAAAGCTTGATCCTTTTCAATGACACGATCTTCCTCTTCAATAGCTTCGAAGACACTGGCTCTGAGTTCAGCCTGAAATGAAGAAGAAACCCTAATAATAATAAGTTTGGGAATTGGATCTAAGAAGAGAAGAGAATGAGAAAACCCTAATTGGAAGCGTACGCACGCGGATCCTAGCGAGAACGCCTTTCTTCTCGAGAGTGCGAGTGACGAGTGTTTTGAGGTCCATCATCTCTCTCGTGTAGTCATCCATCTCTTCAGATTTCCAGTTACCAAACCTCTCTCTCTGTTTCAATTCTATGCTTCTTCTTCTTCTCTTCTTTCCTTTACGCCAATTTACATTTTTTTTGTTTTTTTAATCATCATATACTGTATTTGTATATTTATTATTATTTTAAATGAGATAACTAATCTTTTTGTAACCAAAAAAATATAAGGAATCTTTCCTTTTTAGAGTAAGAAAAATCAATATTAGTGAATATAAATTTTGCTTTTAACGTGGATAAGTGGAATTACTCGTTCAAATCTCTGCCTCTAAATATAATATATGATGTCCCTTATCAATCGAGTTAATCTCATGAAGACATATGTGGATGCGTTTCTATTCAAATGATAGTGTTAATTAATTTATTTATTTTTGTTAAGTTGTCTCATGGCTAAAACTTCATTTTTAAGAGTGGATAAGTGGAATGACCGGAGTTCGAATTTCAATCTCCTACATATACAATGCAACGTCCTGCCAAATGAGTTAAGCTCACGAGACTAGTGTTAATTAGTATTATTATTAGGTTTCGATATCTGGAATCAAGGTTTTTAGAACCGGACCGATCATCGAACCGACGAGCTCACCTGTTCAACGTTTAACCGGTCGGACCGTTTTTAATTAAATATATATTTTAATTAATATATAAATAAAAATATATAAATAATGACTCAATATTCCTTAATTTCACACATTAAAAAAATAAAATGTCATAAAATGAACATCAAATAAAAATACATATTTTAGCACTAAACTCATACTTCGATAAAAAAATATACAATTTTACTTTATACTAACTCACATTTTAAAGAAACTATAAGATCTTATGAAACATTAAACTTTACAGCTTTGAAAATAAAATTCTTTCACATAACTTGCATTTTTCTAATTTTGGGTATCCTCTTTTCTTTGTTCATGACCGGTTCGATCGGTTTTCCACCGGTTCTTCTGCACACCGGTTTTCAAGCCTGACCGAACCGGATACAAGTCTGGTTCTCGGTTCGACCGATCCGATCGTCTGATCCGGTCCTCTTGTAACAACCTTGTCTGGAATTACACTTGTTCCCTATTTTTTAAACACTCTTTAAATATTATATTTAAAATGTTGTTATTTATTTAAAAGTTAAACATTTTATCATAAAAAAATAAACATTTTAACTTAAATACATCAACTTAACGCATTTTTTATAAAAATTAATTGTCTCCTCCGAAAGTACCCCCTTCCGTGTTAAATACAAGAGAAAATCTACTTTTTAAATACATTGAAAATATAATAGATCTAATTTATAATGTACATCAAATACATTAGATTATCAATAAATCTAAAAAATAGAATTTTTTATATTTAACACTATATTGGAGAGTATATTTTTATTCACGTTATACAATATTGTCTGTTTGATTCTATGGAGAGAATGTGACAAGAAAGAAAATTACGCAAACTATTAAATGAATTTGGCCTACTTTACAATCTAAATTCGTTAATTGATTCCCATAATTTTTTTCTTCTCACTTTTTTTCATCATAACAAACGGACCTTAAAAGTGTCTTGTATGCACTTCTTAGCATTTTCCTATAGCTGAAATGTTATTCAAACATCACATATTTGCGACTCCCATGTTGCAAATGTGATGTTTGAATAACATTTCTGCCACAAGAGGAGCACACAAAATCATAGATTTTCAGATGATCAAACACACAAAACCACATATTCAAACACAAAATCAACAACATCATATAAACTCACAAAATCACAGATTCCAAAGAAAGAAAGAGGGGTGCATTATTTACCTAATAGTCAAATTCTGCCACAAGAGGAGCACACAAAATCACAGATTTTCATATGATCAAACACACAAAACCACATATTCAAACACAAAATCACCAACATCATGCAAACTCACAAAATCACAGATTCTAAATAAAGAAAGAGGGGTGTTATTATTACCTTGGTCATTCTTAGAGGAGGATTGATACGACGACCCCTAATATAACGCTCCCTCTTCTTCAAGGCTGATTTTTTACATTCCACAACATTATTAGTAACCTCAGGGATTCTTTGATTCTCATATGATGTTTCAAAGATATTAATTTTTCTTCCAACCCTTTGACTCATCTCAGCCAAGGTTTCATTTTCTGTTCCATAATTAACAATGAATAATAATGAAATTAAAAACCTAAATCAAACAATGAATCCATTGACAACATGATTTAAAAAGATAAATGATGAAAAAACATCAAATTAAAACCTAAATCAAACAATGGATAATAATGAAATGAAAACCTAAATCAAACAATGAATCCATTATCAAAAATTAAAATGACCCATCAAATAAAAACACAAACTTTACTGAAAATTACATTGAAATTGATTTGTTTGAGACATGTTGTAATATCACTCATTAGTCCTTCATCAATGGTGTTCTGGGTCTCCATCCTTATCCGTTTGCTTGATCCCTCGTCACTTGAAAACTCTGCAGAAGAATCTTCATCTTCATCGTGGTCTCGTCGTTTAACCATGTTTGTCAGAGAGAGAGTGAGTGAGAGTTGAGAGTTGAGAGAGAGAGAGTGTGAGCAAGTGAGTGAGTAAGAGAGTGAAGAACAATTTTTAGAATTTGAAAATTGTGAGAGTGTTTTATTCTATATTACTGTTAACGGTCAGAAAAAAGGTTAATTTCAATCTCTTTTTAACTTTGACTTAGGACAGAGCAGTAGCAACCTAAGTTTTGTTTCTCAATTTATTTATTTATTTATTTTCTCAATTTTTTTTCTAAATAAGTAAAATAAATTAAGTTAATAAAAACAAAGAGATTCAGATGATTGTATTTGAATTACTTTCATTTTCAAATGTGTGTGTCTTGATATAGTAACAGGAAATTTAATTATTAATATTTTGGACCAGTTTTATAAATTTGAAAAGTTTTGGGTCAAATATAAATTTTGAAAAATAGGGACCAATTTGCAACATTTTAGGGACTAATTTGCAATTTTTGGAAAAAAAAATAGGGGACAAATTGTAATTTTAAAAATATTATAGGGGTCAATTTGAAAATGTTTAAACATATGGAAGGAAGGAATTTTAAAAATCATATATTTTAGCCAATTGTGTGATAAACTTGATAGTCAATTTATCATGAGAATGAAAATTAATTCTGGATCTAAGAATAATTGAAGAATTGGTTATCACTTTAGAGATTTAGGATTATCTATTTTGATTAAAGAATCATTGTTTGTGAAAACCTCACTTAAACACAATTTCACCAAGACATTGGGGAGTTGTGATTAAGTGAGAGGATTATTACCCAAGACATTGGAAATAATCACCTTTTTTATTCAATCTTGAAACTAGTTGAGTAATTCATCGGTATATAATATGATTCACCAAACAAAGTATATTGAGATGAACCGAAAAATCTAATCGCCTACCAACTATTCGATAAAATTCCTAACATTTGATAAGCAAAGTTTCATGAACAAAACTCCCGATCATGTCTTTAATTTTACATTTAATAAGTAGTCCAATTAGTTTTGCTTGATTTACAACAATCCTCGTGGATCGGTATTCTTTTACTACTTGCGATAATTTATTCACTTGCAAATTAATCGTCATCTAGCCACATGTTCTACGGTTGACTCCACCGTTCCTCCGGTGCTTTTATAATTTATAACTGCTAAGTGCTAACACATTAACAATGCATTTTCACATCTTACTAGTATAATACCCATGCTTTATGCACGGGTCGCGGCATTGTGAGTTTTTTTTTTTATTATAGAGCAAATATCGTATATTACGAGATTAATCTCGTTATAAAATTATTTGTAAAAGTATAATGAATTAATTCCTTTTATTTCTCAGTTTTTATTTCAAAAGAGAATTAAATTAAATGAGTAACAAATCAAAATACTCAATGTTTAGAACTAATTGAAAAATCGTAGGTAAAATCTTTATTGATTAATGTTCTAAAACAAATCAATATTGGTATCAAGCTGTTTTTATGAACTTCATGTTGTATCAAGTCTATGGAAAATCAGTTTCATCCCCACAACTGCAATTGGAAAGAACATGAACCACTTGATATTAGAACCGATCCCTGAATCAGGTTAAATTAGTGGTGAAAGCAAAAAAAAACAAAGTCTATGAAAAATCTTTTGTGTGACCACGCGTGACATAATGATCTTCATCCACACAAATGCAATACATACTATAGGGACCATAGTAGTACTATACAACAAATCCATATATTGAAAAGTCAACAAATAACCAAAGCAAGATTCAGTGTATAGCGTTGACATTGACCACTTTCATTACTTGAGTGGACCTTTTTTCCTTATATGACCAAGGAAGAATGAGTAATCAAAATTCCAATTTTGTAATATGTGTCAAGCACTGTTAGGTATGTAATCATGAAAAGTAAGAATTTGATACTACACAAAAATATGAACAAAAAATTAATATTTTAGCAGCCAGACAAAATGACATCCTTTTTTTTCACATAATCTAATGGGGTGTCCACAAAATTTTTAGTGATTCTTTTAAGAAGTGGATGGTTACATAAATAATAGTATTTACTTTAGCACAAGATTTATTTATTTTTTTTCTTCTTTTGAGGGTGGTATGCTTTTACTCCTAACATTGGACATCATTCTAAGTTTGGCCCAACAAATAATGTGTTTGTACTAAAGAATATTCTATTCCAATGGCCAATTGAGTCTTGGCAGATATATGTGATACTATTAGATAAGAATCCTTGAGATTTAAAAGAACCCTTTTGACAACATAGTTCATGACTACTTTTCCTTCTAAACATCATTCTCTGCTCCAAATGGTTCAAATTATAATCATTAAACACCTTAAGTTATGCATATCTATCTAACTTCAAAGATTAACCAATACAAGCTCATTTACTTTAGGGTATCTTTTATTGTGGGGAAGCGTCTCATATGGTCAATAGTGGACCAATATTTGAAAAACGGTTTAAACTTTAACAATGACTAATGTTGCTCCTTATAAGTAAAAGTACATGCCGTCATAGTATTATTTGTCTTCACGATTAAGACGGTGACTCAACCGATGTTAGTTCAACAAAAAACAAAGAAATTAATATTACTGCCTCGAAGTGATTGTTTGGTTTAACTTTTAATATGTGATTTGTGCATTTCAAAGCCATCACACCATAAATCTAGTTTATGTTTGTTTTCTATGATTTTTACAAAATCAATATCAATCAAGTCATTATCTCAGTCGTAAACATGTGAAGTACTCTACACATCTATTTATTGGTAGCAACGTCGCTCATCATTAAAATTTTGACAATTTTCAAATATCGTTCTACCGTAGACTACAGTAACACTTCTCCATCCTAACAATCACCTTACTTTAGTACTTATAATTAAATTGTTGACAGATCTTATAGAGCTAGAAAGACTTGGAAGCAAACTAAAATTATTGGATCTTAACAAATTAACAATATCAATCAGTCAGAATCACAATCTCATGCATACCAGACACACTAAAATCTTTATGCTAAAGCTCTTTCCACACTTTACCATTTTGAATGGTTGATAAAATTGAAATAGACAGCTTGCCCAACCTTTTCCCCCTAGAGATAATCTCCTTTGTGAAAATCACTTTACTTTGAAACTTTCTTATATATCTTTGTCCTTTTTATCTCCTAGATTTAGTTATAGATTTACAAAATATTACCATAGTTACTTTAATTTTGTCATTTTCTCACCCAAACTTTGTCACTTGAAAATATCTAAGATATGTTTTCTTACCTTAGAACATGAATATGTTGTTATATGTCATTGCATACGTTCCCTTTAGGTTCACATAATTTCTCTGCAGCTAGTGTAACTTTATGCTTCATTGATTAATATTTGATTCATTATTCTGTATCAGTGAATCAAATTCACATAATTTTCTGAACCACATTGACTTGTGTCATCAAATAATTGCAATACATTACAACTACTTCTAAAGTTGAAGATTTGTGTCCATCCAGTTTGTACTACACACTGTTGGTTCAAGTCTTGTATAGAAATCACTATCATTGAGTACTTCTTGTTTTGCCTTCTCCACTGACTAGATGACATAAAGAAATGTTCCACATATACTATCACTCATAGAGTAGAGTTGACCCAAAATATTAAATTAATTGAAGCCTCTAATGTTTGTTTTAAACTTTCTTTTACAATGTTGTATTCATAGAGTTTTAAGATATGAATGAATCACCGACTCTAACATGGATACTAGACAGACGACACAGACATCGTGACATCAGATCAGAAACCATATATATGTGACAAAAATTTAAGTTGAGAATTAATGTTAATATGTTCACTTTAGGAAACAAATTTGTAAGCTAAAAAAGGTTATTATTGTTAATTGGACAATGTTAAGGAATCTAATTAAGGTTGAATGATAAATATTCATGACCTTAACAGCATACCATCATGTGGGGATAGAAAAAAGCCTAAGATAAGGGTAACTGATAATCAACAAGACATGAGTGGGGGATGGATGATTAACCTCTACTGTATAAATTCACTAAAACAGTATCAAAAATTTTCTGAGTTAAACTAATAATAAGGCTTTAAGGGCCCATTTTCTTTTCTAAATAGTCACACTTGACAAAACCTCCTTTGTTTGTGCTCTTCACCATGATTCTATTGACTACTCTCTCACTATGAGTGATCATTAATTGGTGGCACATTATCATATCATATAGTAATCAACATTACTTTTATATTTGTTCCAAAGTTTTTTGACAAAATAACAGTTTTACTAATGGATTATAACTATTGTGGTGAATTATATCAAGCATCAAATTTATGTTATTAACTGAGTGTAAAAGTACAGAAGATTTCAAGACAGCTTACACGTGTGTGACTGTGTCACTAAATGGTATATCTAATTTCACCCATCCATTTTATGTCCCCACAAAGCATAATTTTTCTTCTTCATACATTAAGCATATCTATTCCATCTCCAAAAGCCCATCAATCACATTCACATGTATGTGGGAATTGGACTTGGTGCCATTACTACGTCACGCAGTTTTGCATCTCAACCATCCGATCTCAAATGAACTGTCGAGATTGTTTGCAGTTTATTCTGTTATTGTGTAATCTGAATCATCTGATCTAAAACAAAGTATGAAATTGATTACAGTGTGAAACTGCGTGGAATCACTACTACATGCGATCCTAGTCCCGTCTATGTGTATATATATTTATGTGTGCTACAAGAGCTGTCCACTATTCTTAAACTAGCTCTACCATAAGTAGAATTTTACTTGTCTTCAAAATAAGTTTAAGCTAGAGCTTTTTCACAAGTTAATAACCCTCCCTCTTACTAGATTATTAGATTCATTTTGACCCTATTCGAGTATCAACCACGAATGCGATAAGAAAGTGAAAAAAATGGAAGCTGTTAAGCTAGTATCAAGCGATCCGACAGAAACAAGAGATGCTTATAGAGTTGCTTACATAATCCATTTCTTGCTCGGCGCAGGAAACTTACTTCCTTGGAATGCATTTATCACAGCAGTTGATTACTTTGCCTACTTATATCCAACAAAACACATTGAAAAGGTTTTCTCTGTGGCTTATATGGTTTCATCTGTGCTTGTACTTCTGGTGATGATGAGTTGGGGAGGTTGGAGCAAAACAACACTGAGGTTGAGAATGAACTTTGGATTTTCTATGTTTGTTATGTCTCTTATGGTAGCTCCTGTCATTGATTGGGCCTCAAGCAGTGCCGAGCTGAAAGAGAGACCAAGTGGTGCTTATGGTATGACAGTTGCAGCTGTTGTAATATGTGGTTTAGCAGATGGAATTGTAGGTGGAAGTTTGATAGGATCAGCAGGAAAGCTTCCAAAACAGTATATGCAAGCTGTTTTTGCTGGAACTGCTTCTTCAGGTAAAATTATAAGCCAATTATTATATAAGTTCCCTCAAAGTTGATCAATTTTATTTTCTTTTATACATTACTATATACTATAGGTAAATCATGTTTTCCTTATTTGAACAAATTCTGAGGAATATAAAGAACTTTGCCTCAGATGAAGGATACTTTAAAAAATACTACAATGAGTATTTTAGTCTTTTAAGTATATATAAGCTTTTGTTTTGAAGGTTATGGGAGAAAAAAGAAAATAGATTCCAGAGAAGGGATGGATCCATTGCTACCATTATGGGTGCATTTGTCCAGTTATATACAATATATTATCAAATTTCTAGATCTGTCGATTAAGTGACAAGATATTGTTGGTCTATTTAGCATATTTTTTCATCTATAATTCATAAATAATCCTATCCATCTAAAACCATGCTTCACACAACTTACTTTAGAAGACACTTTAATATAAATAATACTAATTACTGAATTTTGAAATTGTGACAAATCTTGCTTACTGGTTTTCTTGCTTTACTAGGCCGTAGTTTGTTGGTAGGACTGAAATTTGATGGCCTCTAGTTTTTACATGCAATGATGTAACAGTCACCCCTTAGACCCCTGTAGCAATATCCCTACCAACTGAGTTATGCTCACTGGGACTTAGAATACAATGAAGAATAATAAATGATATATACAACGAAGCACGATAGAAAAAACCGACAGATAGACACGTTAGTGTTCGTCTTTCCGCTCGTACGGAAAGAGGAATAATTCAATTGTAACTTTGAAAAACAATTACTGTCAAAAATATTCTCATATTAATACTTTTGTGGTTGACAGGTATTATAATTTCAATCTTGAGGATAATAACAAAGGCATCACTACCTCAAACCCCAAAGGGTCTAAAAATAAGTGCTCACTTGTACTTCATGGTAGCCATAGCTTTCCTCCTATGTTGCATTGTCTTTAGCAACTTGCAACACAAGTTACCTGTCATGCAGCAGTATCAGCACAGTCTACTTCAGGACCATGCCTTATGCTCAAAGAATAAATTTTGTGCAGTGGCAGGAAAAATTAAGGGACCGGCTTTCGGAATTTTCATAATCTATATAGTAACCTTGTCTATTTTTCCAGGATTTATAGCAGAAGATCTTCGATCCGAAGTTCTTAAGGATTGGTATCCTATTATATTGATCACAGTTTATAATTTAGCTGATCTTATGGGAAAATCATTAACAGCTTTCTATGTTCCACAATGTATCAAAAGGGCTATATGTGCTGCTACAGGAAGACTATTATTCTATCCACTTTTTATAGTTTGTCTTCATGGAGCCAATTGGTTGAAAACAGAAGTTCCAATGATTGTTCTAACATTTCTGCTAGGATTTTCCAATGGATACCTTACTAGTGTTCTTATGATTCTAGCTCCTAAGTCGGTGCCTTACTCGGAGTCGGAGTTATCTGCTATTGTGATGACAGCGTTCCTCGGATTTGGCCTTGTTGGTGGTTCGGTTCTTGGTTGGTTTTGGATACTGTGAAGGTTTGTTTAGTTCAAATGTAATAAAAATAAGCAGAAGAAAGTAGCATTCATTGTAGCTTAATTTCCCTATGTAGATTGTTTCCATATTAGTTCTCTTATGTCTTGTAAAATGTAATGTAATGAATCCATAAACTGGGAATAAATTTAAGATCTGTGTCAATAGAAATAATACACTGTTTTATGCTTGTGCTACTGGAATTTCAACCACATCAATTGCTTATGGCTGCAAATCTATGCTACTGTGTTATGCTTGTGCTACATAATACAAATATTTTTATGCATGAAGTATCAAAACTATTTTTTATTCATTAAAATAAAAATAGCTGTTTAAAACATAATTATTATGGATTTTACTTATAACATCTTTTAATTAAAGAATGTTTTTGTCCTACATAAGGTTGGTGAGTTAAGGAGGTCAACGATTCAATGTGAGTTCTACCATGGACCATAGTTAGTTCACATTAGAATATGTGATGATTCAATTCCTAAAAACTTTATGTAATCACTAACATTTGCCTAAAAAACGTGTTTATAAATAAAGATGGTCTTAAAACTTATGTCAAAGAAAAACAACTTATGTTTTAAAGATAGAATTGGCACGCAGTGGTTGGACTTATCATCATGATGATCAGTTTCACAAAGGTGCTATTGATAAATACATATGATTCCACGCGGACCACGCCTAATAAACGTTCCAATTTTGATTTGTCTATAAGTTATGCCAGCTGACTAAAAAAATCAAAATACAGCATCTCATATCTACACGTGTGAATGAATAGTATAACACCAAAAAATCATGCAAGATTACTGTGTTTTTCTTTCCAAGGAAAAATGGGGGAAAGAAGAATCTTCTATCGTTTTGTTTGGAACAAGCTAAAATAGCAGAGGAAAGAAAGAGACACATGACCCCTCACATTAATATGTGAGCAGAGGAAATTGGGGGGCAGCCAAATTATGTAACCCAAAAGACAATGCAGTCCTTAACAGTGATGCTTTAGTACTGTAGTGTGTCATTATGCTGTGCCATGGCCCATGGGAAAAGTGTATCACTATTTATTTTGCCGCCCTACATACTTCTCATATGTCCTATTCCTATATGTTGTCTTTTTATTTTTCTACTATTTAAGTAACGCAGTTTGATAGGGTGTTTTCAGGATGTATCTGCTACTTAAGTAGCGGATAAAGATATTTTAATAAATTTGTAAAGCGTGTGAGAAAATAGGTAGAATAACAAAAGAAATTTTCAAAATGTATCGTCACTATACTGTGCCGTGGTAATGTAATAGTTGTTCTTCAAATTATATATTACTACTACTATGTCATATAAAGCCAAATACATCATTATCTAACAGCTTTTTAAGTTACAAAATAATCTAGAGGTCTTCTCTCCATATACTCAAATCACCTTAGTTACCATCTTTTCATACCTAACTCTCTTTAATATTGTTATCATTCTTAATCATATTCCATTTAGTCTAACCACACATTCAACACAATGTTCTTATATGTGCTACACTTATTTTATTCATGTGCTATTTTTTATTGTCCAACACTTGGTCTCATACAAAGTCATTGGTTTTATAATTGTACAATCAAATTTTCTCCTATGTTTGAGTGGTATTTTTGTATCACATAAAACAACATATGAGGTAACCATTCAGCTTGATTCAATTGTTTACATCTTTATTTACTTCTATATTGTTTATATACTATGGACACAATATTTAAATCGCTTGACTTGTGACTTGTGATATGATCTCCAAATGTTACCGGTAAAACGAAAAATGTTTCACCTTTTGTTAATCTTGCATTCCATGTACTCTATCTTTCAACTTTTTTAAGTACATCCAAAACTAAGGTAAGTAATCAGGTTTTAAAGTTATTCATTGGTCCAACCATACGATTATGGAAAAATCTTATGTGGCTCCAACATGCATCCTCACACACACTTGCTCGAATGTTATTCTTTAGTAGTAGGATTTTAACAAAATCTCTTTAAGCACTAGTCTTCTCCAAATCGATGAAAACCAAGTGCAAATCTTTGTTATCCATCTAACATCATTCCATGACACATCATAGGAAGATAACTTAATCCGCTATAATTGTGAATTTTTTTAGATCTTTGCTTCTATTGATGAATCAAAATTGAAGTACTTCCATACTCGTTCAACATCTTCTTTCAATCTCCAAGACCTTTCCAAACCTCAATAGTTATGTTGTTTGTCCCAACTAGCTTGTCATTATCCATCTTAAGTAACTAATGCCTTTCATTAGATAATTTGTAGAAATAATTACTTCCATCTATACTTAGTATCATTTTTCTGATTCTGAACCAAAATTTTACCTTTTACATCCTTAATGCACCAATTGATCCAAGTCTTTCCTTTTTCTGTTCTTTAACAAGCCTATATATATTGTTCTCCTTCCTTGGTGCTTAGGAATTGGTATAAATCGTCAAAAGCTTTAGCTCTCAATTCAACCCACATCTTCTTGGCATATTTCTTAACTTTCCTTATGTTTATCCCAACTTTCAACATTTTTACACATTAATTTTTTTATAGGGTGTTTATGTGATTTAATAAATATCCAACTTTCTTTCTATAGCTTTCCTTCCAATCAAACAAGATAATAAAAAGATTTCCCTTTCTTTTTTCTTCCACTTTCTATACTCACTTTCATTCATAAATTCTCTCCTTTTACTTTCTTTTCTTTCATTTTCTTTTTCAATCCAAAGTCCAAACCCACCAACTACAATCCGTATTTCAAGCATGATACAGCTATACACAACCAACCAAGCATGCTACTAGAAGATATAGATTTGACAATTCAACTCAAATCAAAAGAAAACGAGAAAGCCACCATCTTTTTATTCCTGTATATACGTTTCAACATTGATGATGACAAAGCAGAACAAAGACCATTATTACATCTATTTTCACGGCCAAAAATTTAATACAAAAGGTTAATTACTTAATTAAGATATTTCATAATTATAATCATAATAATAATTAATATATATAAACAAAGGTTAGAAACTCGCAAGACTAAACCCAGAAACCACCACAGAACCCAATTCAATAAGCAGCGGCTAACGGTGGAGGATGTGGTTGAGCAACTCCACTGAAGAAACCAAAAGATTTTTCAGATTCTTCTTCTTCAACTTCATCTTCTTCATCAGCATCCCAAAGAAAATGTGCGTATGATGCTAGAACATAACTGCAACAAGTAACAACCATTTCGTTAATTCATTATTACCAACATAATCAACATCATTAGAATTCAATTAAGATAAAATCATATGATTGTTACCAGTCATCAGGAGCTGCTTTAACTGCTTGATCAAAATAAGTCTCAGCACGAGATGCATCTTTATGACACTCCCATATCAAATCTGCGTAAAGTGATAGAATGTTACCATCATTTGGATTCGCCAAAATCGCTCTTCCACAATACTCTTCAGCTTTCACAAAGTCTTTACGAACCTATTACCATTCAAGAAACCAAATCAGCATAATTAGTAATTAGTTAAACCTAGAAAACTAATTAAGTATCTTAAAATAGTAATTAAGAATCTAAAGTACCTCTTTCAAGTACTTTGCGTAGTTGCTAAGAAAAAGTGGATTCTCAGGATTAGCTTCGATCATTGTACGGTAATACAAATCCGTACTATCGTTGCCGTTATTTGAATCACCGAATCTGGAAATTCCACCGTCGTTTTTGTCAAATCCACCGTTACCGCCTTCTTCAACTAACACAGCGTCTCTGGTATTGACTCCACTCTGTTCTTCTTCCAATTCGGTGAGAGAACATAACGCGGAACTAAACGACGCCGTTCTTGAACGAGCACCGAAGCTTCCGGTTCTGTTCTCTTCTTCGTCTTCATCGTATTGACGGCGGTGGAATGGTTTCTTATTGAGCGGTGAAGAGAGATCGGTTTCTGAAAGTGCTCGAGTCAGTTTGTTGACTGAACCGGAAATCGGCGAAAGTGAACTCGATGAAGAAGATGACGCTGAGAGCATAATAGATCTGGATTTCGGAATTCGGTGAAAGATTTCCGGTTCCGGAGATGAATCCTTTGAGTTTGAATGAGGAATCCATGGATTCATAACCGGCGTGGAAGAACTTCTTAGAAGCATTGTTGCGAATTTGGTTATGGTGATGATGATGATGAATCTTGATTTGTACGAAACCCTATAAATCTGAGAAAATTTGGAGCGCACTGAAAAAGGGTTAGAGAAGACTCACATGGTGATCGAGTTTTATAGAAGAAGATAGGAGTTGATCTTGACCGTTGATTATTCATCAAGTGATGTTACTGTATTTGGGTTCAATCATGCGTATGTCACGTGAAATGGGACCCGCTTATGATATTTGAAGGCGTTGGATTGATATGGACGGTGGAGATGAATGGATTCCCTTTCATTTCCCGCGTGTTGGAAAAAAAATCAAAGAAATCAAGAGCTGGTTGTTAAAGAGGAGAGAGAGTGTAGATAGATTTTTTTAAGTGTGACTGCTAAGGCTGTGAATCGTTGAGGTCGCATTCAAATAGGTTTGGACAAAATGTTTATGGGTTTTCATTTAGCACCGCCCGTGGAGATTCCTATGGTCCCCTTTGAGGACATTCTTGTCATTTCACTACCAACTTGCAATCATAACGTATAAGTGACCGAAGTGGATTACACGATGTAATTGCGTTAATGCAGTGATCGTTAGTGACAATCTGATAAAAAATGATCGACTGATATCAAAATTGTGTTGAAATTATAATGATAAATTAGAATTGTCTGATGGTTTTTGGGCAATCGCTTATTTCATGTAAACTATGTAAAATAGTTACAACTGACAATTTAGATCTTATATTATATGATGTGGAGATTTTTACATTTGAAGGAAGATTGTTGAGTTTTAAATTTGAGTGGTTAAATCTCATATAAACTACATATGAATAAAAGTTGATAATATAAGTAGAGGTGTGCAAATAAACTAGTTACTATTGACCAAATTACTATCCAAATTGTTCCGCTTTTTAAAAAGCATCCTAAAGTTTAAAAACAACTGGTAGCCCATTTGCAAGAATTGGTACCTAAAGTTAACGGATATGGATTCCCTGCAGTCAAAAGTGACTGTAGGTGAATCACAACCATTTGATCTAGTTAAGACATTTTATAGTGGTAAATCAGGACCATGTGATTTCAATCAGATGGTATAAAATGAACTGGCTGCATGAATGTACCATCTTTCCGAATGCATGGAATCCATATCCAAAGTTAACAAGTTGGTTACTATACAAATTGTTCATTTTCCCTGTTACCAAAACTCCGAAAGCAATTCACAACTTTGAGAAAGAAAATCTCATAAAGTCATTCAAAAGCAAATCTCAGTATGTTAAACCGGTATCCACTACCCACTTTCAAAAATCATGGTCAAATCGCAAAACTGATTCCACATACTAACAGTGGAAGCAACTTAAAGAAAATTTCATTTTAAGCAGTTTTGTGCCACTTTTATAAATTTAAAAGTTTTTGGTCAAATTTTAAATTTAAAAATTAGGGATCAATTTACAATTTTCAAAAATTTAAAGGACCAATTTGAAAATTTTAGGAAACAATTTGCAATATTTGAAAATGTAAGGGTCAATTTGTATTTTTGAAAAAATAGGGGAGAATTTGCAATTTTTTAAAATTTATAAGGGTCAATTTTAAAATTTTAAAATATATTGCAAGAAATAATTTCAAATTCATAACTTTTAAGTATCATTTGAAATTCTTTAAATTTATCTTAGATGAAAAACCCTTCACAAATTCCTTGCGTTTTAAAATTTCGTCAAATTAATTATCCAAACAAAATAATTTAATTAAAAAAATTATTTTAACTCACAATATTTCCTAATTCAAACCCACTATTAACAATTTTAGAGCAATAGTACAACTTGACCTAACTCTGTTACCCATCCCTATATCGGTGCTTTACTTCAGCTGTTTTTATGATGCACTAAAACCTAACCAATAGTATGGTAAGTGGCAAACTTTATTTTTGGGTGAAATTTAGCACTAAAAGTATATAATTTTTTTTCTCTCGGGTTTCCTCCAAAACACCCTACTAAATATTCTCTTCGATATTAATTAAATATAAATCAAATACATCAATCATTCAAAAATTTTAAAAAACAATAGTTGTCTATGTTTAGAATCGGAGGAAGTAGACTAAAAAATTACATCTAATTGATATTGTTTTAACGAACTATTAAGACCAACTCATTGAGATGAAAAAGAAGAAGAAAAAAACTACAAAGAGACATCGGAAGTAGTGTGCTAACTATACTTTTTTTTCATTAATAAAAAAAACTATCCTTTTAACAATAATTTTCTTCCAATAACAAAATTAGTATTTTTTTTTAGATAGACAAAAAAATAAGTTATTGAAAACCCGGACACAAAATACAGAGATTGAAGTTTTAACTCCAATCATAGTATTCGATCTAACAATTTCGACATTTATGTCAGTTGAACTACAATTTGTGGATAATAAAAAAATTATTAAAAATAATACGCTTAAATATGTTTTTCATTCAATAAAATTAGCGAATTTTGATTTTAGTCCCTATAAGATAAAATCACATGTTTTCATCTGTAAAAAAATTGTTTTTTGTTTTGTTTTTACTTCTCAATGGACAAAATTTTAAAGATGTGTCTATATTATGTCTATATATAAGTTTAACATATAGACATAATATAGACACATCTTTATAAAATAATCATAAATTGATCATTAAAGACTAAAAATAAAACAAGAAATTTTTGAAGATGAAAACATGTGATTTATTTATTTATTTGTCAGTAGCCTAGTTGCTAGGAATTCTACCTAAAAGATGAATAAGTGAAGTGTCCGACAGTGACAGAGCCAAGAATAAATGTTCGGATGGGCCGCTAAGAATGTTAGGGTGGGGGGCTGGGGGAGATGCATGGGTGTGGCGGCGGCAGTTGAGAGGGTGAGAGGAGGAGATGTTGGGGGAGTGTCAGTCTTTACTTCTTAACATATCATTGCAGGTACAATCTCCAGATAGATGGCAGTGGCAGCCTGATCTGGACAAAGGCTACTCTGTACGCAGTGCCTATAACCATCTGACTGCTCAGGATTCAGTTACTCTTCATGCAGCGGATAGTCTCATTTGGCATTCTCAGGTTCTCTTAAAGGTGTCCATTTTCGTGTGGCGTCTTTTGCGTGACAGGTTACCCACAAAAGCAAACCTGGTCAATCGAGACATTTTATCTTCAGAAGCTCACTTTTGCGTGTCTGATTGCAGAGCGGTTGAATCAGCTCAACACTTATTCCTCTCCTGCACCACTTTTGGCTCTATCTGGTCACTTGTCAGTTCCTGAATTGGATCTTCCTTGGTGGATGCTCACACTATTTCTGATCATTTTGTTTAGTTAAATCACTAAGCATGTGGTACTAGGGTGCGTCGCTCTTTTATGCAACTCATCTGGCTCGTAAGCGTTTGAGTTGTGTGGAACGACAACTCCAGACTATTTAGAGGCTCAACAGAATCATTACAGCACATATTGGATAAGATCAAGATTTTTTCCTACAGGTGGTTGAAGGCAACAAGTTGTACTTTAGCTTTAAACTATCATAGTTTGTGGTCTAGTCATTTGCTTTCTTTGGGCCTTGTATAATTTTTCATGTTCCTTACTCACTAACACTTATGTAATATTCCACGATCTTCCTCGGTACATCTTGTGCTGCGGAGATTAGTTGTTCTGTTTATATATATCATATCTCATTTTGGCTTGTTAAAAAAAAAAGTTATAAAACGAAAATTATGCTGTATACAAAAATTTAAGTTATAATAAGTATAAAATTAATCATAATTTTTTTTAATTAAATACTATAAAATAGTACTATAGTACTCTACGTGTACCAAATTACTTTAAATCATTAACAATTAATTTTGAACTGATACTTGCACAAAGTTGATGATAAAAAGTATATGATTTATTATATTACGTATATATTAAAACAAGAATGACTGTTATTAATTGAAAATTGTTGTGATTGGGAGTTATAAGGATAGTTTGGTGGCTAAGGTGAATGAGAGGGAGTGAAGTGATAAGAATTCTCTTAAATTAGTATAATATTTATAAACTATGAAATTGTGTTTTTTCTTAAATAAAATAGTTGGTAAATAATTTTTTGATTCTAAAAATTATGTTGTATTGTTTTTAGATAGTGTATTAATTTAAGTGTATTTAGTAAAAAAAATGTATTAATTTAAGTGTTTTGTATTTATTTATAAACAATGAAATTATGTTTTTTCTTAAATGAAATAGTTGGTAAATAACATTTGATTCACAAAAATTATGTTGACCTGTTTCCAGATCAAGTGTATTAATTTAAGGGTATTTAGTAAGAAAAAAAAAAGTATTAATTTAAGTGTTTTGTGCTTGTTAATATCGATTTCTTTTTTAAATAAAAACAGGAAACAGGAAAGATGTAAAAAAAATGAAGCAGAAGGGGTCAAACCCGCTACCTTTTGAAACACACGCACGACACTAGCCACTCGGCTAAGTCTCAAGTTTGTTAACATACGCGTTAACAAATATATTTAGTATACTTAGTAATTTTATAAAAACACTTAATGCATATTAGTAATTTCCTTTTTATTTGGGGTGGGCCATGGCCCAACCATGCCACCCCTGGCTCCGCCACTAGTGTCCGGGGAATGAACCCCGGCTTCTGAGTTTATAACGAATATATCTCTACCAATTGAGTTAAACTCACAGAAACACATGTGATTTTATTTTATATGAGAGAAAATCAAAATTTCCTAATTAATTTTAGTCACGAAAAATGTATTTAACTAAAATGCTAACTAATACAGTAATACCTCTATAGCACCAGTTAAAAAAATATAATAAATAAGTTTTAGAACACATAAAAAATACAGATTCCGAAATCAATATTGTAATTTAGCAAGTGTTTCTTTCGAATATCCGTTTCTAGTTTCCAATCAACAACGGGTAAATCTATAGGACATACACAAACACATACTTCACAAGCAATACATTTATCAAATTCAAAATGGATTCGGCCGCTGTTAAAGTACAAAAGTAAGTATGTTTATATCGTCTCCACAGGGACTGATGCGATATCGATGCCGTTCAACAATTAATATAATTTTAAGTAAAGTGGTTTCAAGATGTTTGTTTGTAAAAGGTACGAAAATATAACAACAGAAAATTAAAGAAATGATCGAAATAACAGCGAGATGAGATTGCTGGGATTAAATTTCATTAACTCATTCATATATATTTCCATAATCAGTTATATAGATTTTAGTTATTAACCAATATTATCACGTATTGCTTATCAAACGTTTCCGTTCCCAGATAACGTCGAGAAGTCAATTATATCTATCAAACCCCGATCCCTCGGGTGCTTAATCAATATAATAGCATTAAGTTCCAATACTTTAAGTGAATATTAAATCTAAGTCTATTCCTAGATCTTAGCTTTTAATAGATGTTATCCTAGTTCAAGATTCAAAAAGTATATCCCTATATCATTTCAAATCTAAAGATAAAACAGTAACAACAAGGATAACACCAATATTGATTTGTAACTAAAATCATAAATAACGCCATGATCAAAACAAATACATACTAATAGAGTCAATTACATCTAACCCCAACAAAAGAGAATTAACTACTCATGATAGCCTTACAATACATAATGAGAAGAAGAAATTTGATGAATTGAATATTGGAGTTGATTCCTCAAGCTTCAAGACTTCCATCCACCATATCCCTCTCTCTGTTTCGCTCTTCTCATCTCTCTGGTTCCATCCCTTTGTTTCTTTAAATGTTTTTGTCTATGAGAATTGTAAGAATGGAATGGTCCTTAGGCATAGTGTTGGCCTCCTATATATAGCATTTCTTTGGCCGCCCAATTGGATTTCTTCACTCTTGGGTTTGCTCATTCCATTATCTTCAAGAAAAGTAATCATAAAGCTTTTTTTTCCAAGTTGGTCTTATCTTATCACAAGATACTTTTTGACCAAGGAATTTTATCATAAATGGTCACATGTATTAATATGATGAACCTCTTTAATTTGAATAAAATTGTGATAAATCTTGCCAACTTGTATTATTAATACCGCCATTACTTGCTCTATGAGCGATATGTCGTCTCTTAACCAGTAATTCAGACTCAAAATCTTTATCTTTTCATTTCAAAATCCATTGAATCCAAATTTACCTACAAAAAGTGTTGGAATTAGGTAGAAATAACATAAATGACTAATTTCTTAATTAAAACTAATATTTACAAATAGTTGTGTTTTTTATATGAAATTACTTTTAAAACAAGTCAATAAGTGCTTAAAATATATATGTAAAATTACTACTTTTTGGCACTTATCAGCTGCGGAAACGTTATGATGTGATTAATTTTTCATACGGATATTGAATACGTTACAGATAAATGATTTGCGTGAGATAAGATAATAATGAAACTTTGACCAATGTACCTTGCAGCTCGTACTGTTTGTTGACCATAATTCGTACTTTTTAAAGTATAATACTCCCTGCGGCCATTTTTATAAGGAACAATTTGAAAAAATTACACATACCAAAGAAACACATTCTACATAGTTATTTTCATTTAATACTCTTATAGTTTTAAATTTATTCAATGTATACCCTTATTTAATTACTCTCGATTCAACTAATTTACTCATTTTTAATATTCTCTCTCATAATAAATAAGGGCATATGTGAAATTGAACATTTAAAATATTTGAAAATTAGTCAAAATTTCTTGTATAAAAAACCAATTTTTTTTTCCAAATTCCTTATAAAAATGACCAGAGAGAGTATTTCAATATAAAAATTACTTTTAAAAAAAAAATAATTCTTAACTAATTCTTCGAGACACTAATTAACCTCGCCCTAACATCAAATCAAATATTGTAGAAACACTCTCATCTCTCACGTGCAGTTCTCGCCATTAAAAAAATACTCAAAAAGACAGTTACTAATATTTTATAAATAAATCAAGATAATTATAATTTAACAAATAAATTATTTTAAAAATATAATGACTACCAACCACCCATCTAATAATTTTTATTAGAAGGGATGAATTAATGTTTTTAAAAAGAAAATAAATTATGATATCTTCTTGTACGATAGAGATTAATCATTACTCCCTCTAGTCTCATATATAAGAAACATTTTCACTTTTTAGATTCATTGTAGAATTAATGTATTTAGACTATATTATTGTCTAGATACATCAATTCTATAATCAATCTAAAAAGTCAATTTTTTTCTTAATATGAAACTAGAGGGAGTATTTTAATAAGTGTGCAAAACAAGTAAACCTTCAAATTAGTTTATATCTCTATAATTTGTTATCAAATAAATTCCGGACTCTTTCAATATTTTAAATTAGTTTATATTTTTGTCAAATATTTTTTAATTTGATCACTCTGTAAATATCTACTTCATTTATTGTCAAATAAATCTTTGTCTTCATACTTTCTATCAAAATAGCATTTTAATATTTTCAACTTACTATCAAATTAGTTTAGAACTTTACTAATTGTTATCAAATAATTATTATTTTAAACCGATTATTAACTACATGACATTAAAATAGTATGATGACGTTATTCACATCAAATATTTGGAATAAGATGAGGGTACTACTCATACTGTGAGGTTTTGGCTAACATGAAAGACTTTGATGAAGTCTTCCATGGTGCACAAGTAGTAAAAAACATGAATACGAATTTTATAAAATCTATCGTTGAATTAAAAATTTAAATCATATAGATCATCTATGAGTATTTTTAAAGAAATTGAAAATACAAAAAACTTCAATTCAATAATAAATTTTATAAAGTTCGTATTCATTACGATATTTTTTACAATTTATACACTAAGACTCTGTTTATATTGATGAAATATAATGGAACGAAGCCGAACAATATGAAATAAAATAATATTCCATAGTTTGAATTTGAAAAAATAATAATGGAATGAAATGAAATATGATGAAATTGATTTCATTTCATACCACTACTTATCTGCAATTTTGTTCCTCTCATTTTTAAAATATTCAAACAATAGAATAAAAGATTTATTCCATTCCACTTCACGTCATTCCACTCCCCAATATTCTGCTCGGTCTCATTCCATTATATTACATGATCCATACATAGTCTAAGACTTTACGGGTCTTCCATATTAGAACTTGTATGATGGATATAGGACTAGAGCTGTCAAATGGGCCGGTCCGGCCCGCTAGGCCCGACAAAATAAATGGGCCAGCCCGGCCCAATTATTATTGGACTACCATTTATCAAGCCCGGGCCCGACCCTCATGGGCCTTGTGGGCTAATGGGCCAGCCCGGCCCATTTTATTTTATTTTTTTCCTTTTTTTTTAATAGTTTTTATATCATTTTTGATGTATTAGTTCTTTATAATTATCAATTTTATAGAGATATTATTTGATGCAAGTGTAAATAATTTTTACATCGACACTAAATATCAATTAAACTCTAATTTTAGGTAAATATACCGTTTTTATCAAGCTTACACATTTAAATATATTTTTTATAATAATTTATCAATTAAATGATAATTTTTCATTCATAATATTTTTATAAAAATGACATAAATATGTTTTTATCAATTAAATGATGGGCTAATGGGCCAGCCCAAATTCCGATGGGCTAGCCCAGCCCGACCCGACTTCTATATGAACTTGACCCGAAAAGGCCCGATAACATTATGGACTACGTTTTTTTGAGGCCCGGCCCATTCAAGACCGCGGGCTTATGGCCCGGCCCATTTTGACAACTGTAGAAGTTAAAAGGAGGCGGTAGACTTAAAAAATACAGACAGCGACCATTTTTATCTCTCTCTCTCTCTCTCTCTCTCTCTCTCCCTCCCTCTCTCGTTGTTTGTTGTTGAAGCTTTCTCTTCAATTTTCTCACACCCAGGACGGGTACTTAGTTCAACCCGTGTTTTCTCTTCATTTCCTTTTCACTCTTCTAGAATCTTCCATTTTTGTTTACACCCCAACCGTTTTTCCGATCCTTTTCTTCTTTTTTCTCTTCTCTCTTTCTTCATCAAGCTGCACTTTTGTTTTCGAGGATCGTGTTCTGGAATATTCTTCCTCTCATAGTTCGGAGCTAGTCGTAGATAGATAATCGACTTTGATTTGTTGCTATTAACAATTTTCAATCGGCGACTCAATTCGTGTTTTTAGGTCATTTCAACTTTGTTTGAATTGCGAATTTGTGAAAGGGAATTACAAATAAGCGTCGAGAAGATTATGAAGAAGGTGAGGAGAAAGATTGGAAAGTATGAAGTTGGTAGAACTATTGGTGAAGGTACATTCGCAAAGGTGAAATTTGCAAAACATACTGAGACAGGGGAAAGTGTTGCTATTAAAATCATGGCTAAAACTACTATTCTCAAGCACAGAATGGTTGAACAGGTTCCACCTTTTTTTCCTTTTTTGAAGTTATCAGAGAAATATATGATTCAAATACATTAGCTATGAACTTAAAAAGTGAATGTTTCTTATAAAAAGGACCGGAGTATATTGTTAATAATCTTTATGTTTTAATTCATGCTTAATTGGATTTAGTGCTCATTGAGATTCATGTTGTTAATAAAGTGCACGGGGCCAAGCTTGTTTTTTTTTATCTATGTTTGGTATGATATATAATAATTGATTTCAAAGCAAAAGAAAATATATGAATTTAGGTTGAACTGGCATTTTTGGGTCGAATAAAGCACGGCTTGAATCAAGTGAGAGTTAGACGGGGTGGGCCGTTTTTACAGCTATTAATGGTTTAAAGGAATGTGTATTCCATCACTTTTGCGATGGAATACTATTGTCGTGATTGCAGGAATGCTTGTTTATTTGAAAATAGTCATTCCATTAAACATGCTTTAATGGTTTGTTTGAAAATCATTATAAGGCAAAAAAAACAAGCTAAATGATGAAATTACATGTCATATAAGTTAAGGTAAAATGGCTGCAAGAACATGAAAGTGCTAGAAAGGTATTTATTTAGACAAATGGAGGAATGACAAAGTAGTTTGTTAAGTTTAGGAGATTGGTTAGATTAATAAGTAACAACAAGGGACCAATCGTTAGTTGGTTCAGTGGTGATTGGCGCTGAACTTGGTAGGGAGGACCACGGTTCGATCCCCCGCAACTACGATCGGGAGGGGGCTGGAACCACTTGATGCCAAAACTGACCCCCGAACCAGATTAAACTGGTGGTGAAAAAAAAAAAAAAAGTAACAACAAGGGGATACTAAGGGTAGGGGGATTGTTCAAGGAAATGCGTTTTGAGAGAAATCAGTGTTTGAGATTTGTATTGACTAGTAATTTGACCAAAATAGGGGTTATAACTTGGACGCTAGTGTCACCCCATGAGTAAGGGAGGAGAGATCATTCTCTTTGTTTCTTTGGATTTTTAGTAGGTCAATAAAATCATTGTTTTTTCTATTTCCATTGCATAGTCTTTACAGGTTCAAAATGTAATTTTAAGATGAGATTCTATTTCAATGATTCTGATGATCCATCTTGAGTATACTTAGACTATTAATGCTTCTACAAAATTAGTATTATAAATCAACACAAATATGGCGTCATGATGGTTACAGCTGTTTATGCTTTTGCAATGACGTTACCTGTTAATGGATCTTATGTTGCATCTGCAGTCAAAGTCCTAGTTCTATCTCTATGTGCTTGGCTCTGCGTTTATGCAGAATAATTATGTAGTTTGTTCTACCGAATACTTATTTAATTCTTTCCACCGTTTTTCTATTTGCTTTTCTAACTTGGAAGTTGAAACATGTTATAGATTAAAAGAGAGATATCCATTATGAAGATTGTCAGGCACCCTAATATAGTCAGATTGCATGAGGTATGTATAGATATCCCAATACATCAGGAGTTTCATAGTATTTCTTTCTTTCCATATTGTGTTTCTGACATTACTTGCAAATTTTAGGTTTTGGCCAGCCAGAACAAGATCTACATAATCCTTGAGTTTGTAATGGGAGGGGAATTATATGATCAAATTGTAAGAATTTTCATGCTTATATATTATGAGATATATTAGAAAGAAGTCAATTCTACACTTCGATAGTTCCCAAGTCTGACCTTTTAAATTAGTAAGCACTGATAAGACACTAACAAATTACTGTTAGTGATTTATTTGATTAGGTAGATATTAGATTTTATTTATGTTTACAATTACACCTATTCTGGCTCTGTAGGTTCAGTTGGGAAAGCTCTCTGAAAATGAATCTAGGCGCTACTTTCAACAACTTATAGATGCTGTTGCGCATTGTCATAAAAAGGGCGTGTACCATAGAGACTTGAAGGTGAAAGACAAAATAATACTATATAAGTTGTTTATAATGTTTTTGCTGCAATTATTTTTAATCTCAATTTTTTTTCTTTCCTTTAATAGCCTGAAAACCTTCTTCTTGATGCTTTTGGAAATTTGAAGGTTTCTGACTTTGGATTAAGTGCACTGACTAAGCAGGCAAGAATATATTCTACTTATAAACGAAGATGTTTCTTAAGAAAAAGAATATACTGGTTTTATCCCACTGGCATGTAGTTGTTGCTCTGACTTTGAATAATGATTGTTGGAGATAGCAAACGTTGCAGAACTAATATCTTTATTTTTCTCTCAATCTCTCTCTTATAGGGTGATGACCTTCTTCACACCACATGTGGGACCCCAAACTATGTTGCTCCTGAGGTAATATTGATTACACACAACTCTAATGCCATTCTTAATTATTTTGTCGATCTGTTGCTCATATTCCTATGGATGCTCAGTCACTGGGCTCAAATTAATGGTAGCATAATACTGTACATCAATTTTAGGCATGAACACATACTTGGGGATAAAATTGATAAATATTATTGATGTCTGTGTATTGTACAGTTTTTTCTGAACTTGTTTTTCTAAACTTAGCTAGAACATAAAATGGCATATACTATGAGAGAAAGATTTTGAAAAGGAGGATGGTACACAATGGAAATACAATTTGAATATGAACTATTAAAAGAGATACTAAGAAGGCAGAGTGAAATAAGAAATTAATCACTCCCAGTAAGAGTTATCTTCAACTCACTTCATTATTTATACATTTATCATCTCAGATTATAATTATTGCGCTTTTCCAATCTCATGACATTGACATATTCGATTTGTAAGCACAAGGTAAGATAGTCACTTCGGATAGAAATTTTGACTGCGACAAGTTGCATGTTTCTTCTAAGAGATATGCTTATGAGTTCATATACAATTGATGTAAACATACCATTCGTGCATGCTCCAATTTCTTTCTAAAATGATCTCTTGCAGGTGCTCAGCAATCATGGTTATGATGGTGCAGCAGCTGATGTATGGTCATGTGGTGTCATTTTATATGTTCTAATGGCTGGATATCTTCCTTTTGAGGAGGCAGACCTTCCAACGTTGTTCAGAAGGGTAATGTCTGCCTTTCCCTCATAATCTAAAAGTGCTAGAAAGAAGGAAAATACAAGTAATGAATGTATTATAAATAAAACAAGACTAGTGGAACAGGGCTCTATGTTATAATTATCAACTAATCAACAATGCATAGCATCATAGTCATTTTTATTACTCTTCTTTATTTGTATTTTAAATCCTGAACCAACCCTTATCATAAAAAATTAATCTCCAAAAAAAAAAAACTAAAAAACAATGATCCTAATACTCATCTAGTAATTAAAATACGATGGCAGCTTCCTTGATAAATAAATATACAAATGAATTGCTTAGTAAACACTGTTCCATTGGCGACATGACAGTAAAATTTCCAGATCTAAGAAAAGGTCTAGTCTAGTGACTTTAATCTTTCTTTGTTATATCATCCCTACTTAATAATTCCTTATGTGCTGCATTGTATAATGTGAATGGATAAGATACACTATTCATATGTTCATGCTTATTATCTAATAGAGCTTCGTAATGGTGAAAACTTAATTGATCCTCCTATATTTCTTATTAGATACCATTACGAGGAGCCTTTTCTAAGTGTGCTGAATGTTTATTTAAGGAGCATGCGGCTGGTTAACAGTCAGCTGTTAACTTTTGCCCTTGATTTTGCTGTTGACTTTTCTTTTTGCCATTTGTACTTGTAGATCAGCTCTGCAGAATTTGTTTGCCCACTCTGGTTTTCTGCTGGCGCAAAGACATTGATACATAAGATTTTGGACCCTAATCCTAAAACAGTGAGTAGATTGATTCATTTGTGACCATTTGTTATAGACTCTAATTTATACAGGAATTGGTTATGGTATGAACTGCATTTCTCGCTGATTACCTTGACATATTATTATTATTATTATGCAATAAATAGATAAGCATACATTTTCTTCTTATTTATTAAAGGATGCAAATTATGACCCCTTTCACAGTCTTCAGGTATTTTTTATGCTTACATAAGCAAACATGGTTTTTCTGATACTTAAATAATTGATTTTTCTTATACACAGATTTATGCATAACATATGTTTCTGCCTTTGCATATCATCTCCTATCCAATTAAGTATGTTTGTTTCAAGATTTGCACTTATCTGTGAAATTATACTGATTGTTGCAAAACTTACAAATTCAATATACTATTCATAACTAATTATGATATAATTATATAAATGTAGCGGGTGAAAATAGAAGAAATAAGAAAAGATCTATGGTTCCGGAAAAATTATTCTCCGGTCAAACTCAGGGAAGATGAGCAAGTGAATTTGGATGACGTTCAGGCTGTTTTTGATGATATTAAGGTCTGCTGTTATTTTTTTTTTATCTTTTGTTTAATTTATACAGACAAAACTTGTTTTTTGCAAATGTATGTGTTTGTCCTTTCTTCCATATCCATACACACAGACGAGAAGGTTTGATGCATATACAATGCGTGTATACAAAATATGTGTGAATTAAAATGTGAACGATGTGGACATATGTGAAGTAAAATTTTATGAAGGCTTTGATATTGATTTGATACTGGATGACTAGAAAACAACATTTTAACACATCGTTAAAAGTTGAAACAGGTTTTAAAATTCTGGCAAAGAATAATAAGACATGCTCAAATTAATATTATATGACTGTGATTAATGAAAGGATTACTTATGTTTATACATAAATATGTAAATATATGCCTCTGGTTAGGCTTAAATATATTGCTACAAACTTGCTTTTGATTTTGAAAATGCCACATTCATACTATAGGGGAGCAGCGCTCATGGTCAGTCACATTGATAACAAGAAGATAACTCCTGACTGAGGTGAATGACTAATGAGGACCTGCTCCTTATTCATCTCTGAAAACCCACTCCAAGTTTTCTACCTTCTTCACTACTCTCCCTCTATAATATATATCCACTTTCCTTACCCTTTGCTCTGATCTTCAGTCTGTTAACAGTAGAGATGACAAAATAGGGGAAGGACAAAAGAGGCCAGGATTTCAACAATGTGAATAACAAAACTTACTGATTAATGACTTAATACAATCCTCCCTATTTAGGGATTCATAGACTCGTCTTAAATCTAGAACAAATTATAATAATACGCAATATAAAATGTAATCCTTAGAAATAATCTACGAATATAAACTAATCCTAACAAATAACTTAAGATTCTCAAAATATTATATCAAATATACTAATGATGTTTTCTAATATTCTAACACAGTCCAATCCCTTCTTCACATCTGTTCACTATGTCAGCTCCCTCACTTGCTCTGTAACAGATTTCACTTTCTCCGTTACGCCACTATTAATACTACATCATCCTTCTGTTATATACTTCTTTTGGAGGCCCAATTAATACTACATCATCACACATTTTATTCAGATAAAATATGTCAAATTTTTCAAAACCTTTTTTTCACTTCATAAGAAATTCGGATAGTTCTCAAAACACTTTGGTGACTTTATGTGCCAATTATACAATCATGCAAGAGTTTGAAGGAAAATCAACTACTTAGATATAAGTTTAGATACAAAATTGTAAGAACATCATTTAATCTTATACAATGTGTCGTTGCATTTGGCATGCATGAGTGCATGTCAAAAGTTTAGTATGTATTAATTAAAGACAGTGCCTATAAGATTTAGATTCATTGGTTCTCACCCAGTCGTGGTCCCTTGATTCTTATTTTGAGATATTAAAATGTTACGATAGTTATCCACAATTAGGATATGTCTGATTTGCTGATATGAGATAAACTCACAATTTTTACTGTTTTACAGGATCAGTATGTTTCTGAACGGTCAGAAATTACCGGGGGAGGTCCTTTGGTAATGAATGCATTTGAGATGATAACCTTATCACAAGGGTTGAATCTTTCACCACTATTTGACAGGCATCAGGTATTGTATCCATTCCATTTTCTCGCACTACAATATCATGGTCCCTTTCTTGTGTCTCTGGCTGCCATGTAACTTCTGGTACTTCCGCATGCCTTGGTGGGTGGGCATCAGAGGACATCTGATTTCAAGTTAGGTTTGAGTCTTTGTAATGTAACATGACCATAAGCTTTCTTGCAACTTGGTTCAAATTCAGTGTTTTTTCAAGGTGGTCTGTTGCATTTCACTCAATGACGTTCTTTTGCTGTTTGAACAGGATTATGTAAAACGGCAGACTCGTTTTGTTTCACGTAAACCAGCAAAAGTTATAATTTCATCTATTGAAGCTGTTGCAGAGTCAATGGGACTTAAGGTCCATTCTCGGAATTACAAGGTATCACTCTGCATTGCATATTTACACAGTAAATGTGGGATTATGCTTAGGACAAAAATGCTTAAGCTGATAGTTACTGCTATTGTGACTTATGTGGAACTCTCCACATAATTCAGAACAACTAATTTTGTGATTAAATCTTGTTGTAATCTGATGTCAATGCAGTCTTGTTTGTGACTGCTTCTCCATTTTATAAGTAGATAAATTACTCTCCATTGTCTGTTCCGCCATATTAGCCAACTTCCATTTGAAATGAGAAATACTATCCTAATTATACTTTGGCCATTAAGGAGGTAGTCTCTAAGCAGGGAATGGTGGTTCAAGATTGTTTTGTGGTTTGATCTTTTAGACTGGGTAGAGATTTTTAATCGATCCAACAAGGAAATGTATGGTAATAATATCTGACTTTTAATTTTTTCCATCGATTCTTTAAAAATAATGTCCTGGCAGATGAGGATTGAAAGAGTCTCTGTAAATAAGGTTGGACAATTTGCAGTGGTCTTGGAGGTAATTTGTTTTTGCTTTTGTTGTATATACTTTTTTGTATGATTTCACCCTCACCATATGAGGCCCTTATTAGAATTATCTTTGTGTCTTGTCAAAAGGTGTTTGAAGTTGCACCATCCCTTTTCATGGTAGATGTTCGAAAGGCAGCTGGGGATACTCTTGAGTATCACAAGGTTAGCTTTCTTTACATACATCTGAATTTTGACATCTCAAAACCAAAATGCTTTCAAGCTATGCCATAGTAATCACTGAAATGAAATAGCAGGGAAAAGAGGGTGAACACTCATTTAATGCTGATTTCCTGTTAACCAAAATACCATTTGTTAAAGCAACATGGTGTATATAGCTATTTTAGTCATACAGATGGATAGAATGTTGGTTGCGGGTTAATCACAAGATTCACAACCACTGTAGATTGAATGTGTCAATATTCAATGTCAGTTTGATGGTTGTATTCAACAGGGCAGGAATATAGATGGGCAAGATTTATATATTCGAATAATTCTTGATTTTTTGGTTTTCTAAAATTTTATTTCTATCGTATATTCTTTGTTGTCCATTCTTTTTACAAATTTTGTATGATTTAGTTGAACTTGATTTTGCTACCTGGAGATTTGAGGAACTTAGGAATATTATGTGACAAATTTTATTTTCAATTAGTCTGTCATAGAGTGATATGATAGTCTCGTTACATGTCATAAAAAACCCCAACAAAATAGCCATTATATTTCCTCAAGGCGACTGGTTTTTTTTGCATGTTTGAATACCAAGGGTTTAACTATCACGACCCTATAGCATGCATACCTTTACATGCCACAATAAATTTTTTAAGAAATGAAACAGCATTTGTGCTTTAAAGTTGAGAACTGGTAGAAGAATATAGGTTAACGAGATGATAAATTGGAAACCGTTACAATCAAAAGCTACAAGAAAGGAGAGAAATAAAGAAGTCCAAGTAGAAGTTGTAAGGATAGCTAGTCTGTCTTTGTGGCTTCATGGACTGGCAATTCCTAATAGGAATGATGCAGAGTGTTGACTAGTAATGTCTTTGCTCTACTCAAAGTACAAATTCCTTCAACTCTCCAATTACACCTACATCCACAAATGGCTTTAACTGTTATAGCAGGACTGAGCCTGAATAGCTAATATTTATTAGACTACAATACTACTGATGACCTTACTAACACTGTTTAAGGAATAAAAATGAAAAGTTTAGTTATCAATGCATTAAATGTTGGACTTTTATTTGTCAAAAAAATATTTCTCAACTAGACAACTACTAAAAACTAGTTCTTTGAGGGCATTTGCTGGCAAGACCATGCTATTATTTTGGTTGCTTGGAGTTAGATGCAATTTTTTTTTTCCTTTTCTTTCAGCAGAGTACAAGAAGTACTTGAAAAACAACGATCGGCCTCTCGAATGCTTGTGTATGATGAATTGACAGTAACATCTTTTTGTATTCTTGCAGTTTTACAAGAACCTTTGTGCAAAACTAGAAAGCATCATTTGGAGACCAGCAGAGACTACCCCAGATTCTGTTTTGCTTCGACAAATGACATTCTGATCCACATTCTGCCCGTATTGATGCAAATCTAAATAAAACACACCATTGAAAGTTGCAGCTGCTTCCAAGGCGAATTGGAACGGGCATGCTTTCCAGCTATCATCATAATGCAAAGTGCACTTTATGAAACAACGTAGGCCGGAATGGGTGTCGCTGTCAAGTTATAGAGCACGGTTTGATTCCTTGGGTGAAGGAAAGAATATACATATTGTAATGTATCCTGCAACGAACCAATTGTTTGCTAAATAAATTGTATATTTGGTTCAAGTGGAAATAGTATAAGTATATAACTAGAAACAATAAACTGTATCAATTTAGTGTTGGAAGAGTTACGAAAATAATCCAAGTGCCAAATTTTATTTACGAAGTCGCTATGTTGGGAGGCGGGCAAATCCGTGTAAAAAATCAGATGTAGTGTTTCTGTTTTTGGTCAGGAATCATATGTAGTGTTACTAACCTCAAAATTAATCTCATGGTGAGTCTAAAAGGTCTTGATTGTGTGGATATCTTGGAACACCTAGTGGGTGTCGAGCTCTATAATACAATGGTTCAAAATTGTTTAGGCTGAATTATTGTCTTTTAAGATTTAAGTTTGACATATTTTGTTGATAGATGGTTGTAACCCCTTAGTTTTTATGGCTTCCCAACTAGAGTGCCTACGTTGGAGGTTTCAATATAACATTGATATGATATTTTTAAGTTTGGAATATAAACTTTAGCAGCTTATTGTAAAGTCTATTTCGAAACTTCTTTTGCAACAAGGCTTATATAGTCAATTTTTAAATAGATTAGCTACTACATAATTTCAAGAGAAAATAAAAATTTACTGTAATAATAAATAATAGAAATACTATGCATACTACTTTATTTATAAGTACTATCGGTGTAAAAAGAGTATGTATATATATGTGTAAAAAGATTTTATGAAAAAATAGCCGTTTTTTTATTCAAAAACTGTTTTTCGTAAACTACATTCATAAGTTTATTTTGAACTTTTTTACAAAATAGAGACATATCATTATTCTTTCCTATATTCAATATAAGTAGATTAGCTATTAGGTTCTAAAGACTTAGTTTACTAAAAAACGATTTAGTTTACTTCTAAATAAATGTCCTGAACAAAACGAAAGTATAAAATAACAAATATTAACTTCGAATTAACGTAAAATTAGTTAGGCTTTGGTCATAAAATCAATCTAACGACATTATTGGCTACCCTAATTTCCAGAGTTTGCAGAATGCTTCTTTTTTTCTTGAAAGAAGTTTACTTGCAGAATTCTATACGAACCATGTTTCAACAAAATAAAAATCTACTTCTTGACAAGGAATATTTAGAGAGAAAGCACAAAAAACTTATTGGAGCGTAACAAGCGTTTATACAAACAAATAATTTCTAATTATATAAAAATAGCCATCATGTTACCGGTTTCCACGATCAAGGAGTCCGGGCTTCATGAACTTAACTTTCAGTCTCACATATCGGCCATCATGTACCGTGTGAGGGTTTATATAGGATTGGACAATTCTTTCTCTGTGGTGGAGTTACGTTTGAATGCTCGATCGAGCAACTTTCCTCTACTCAAGTAAAACAAATTTATTTCTCATTTTCTTCGCTAAAAACCAACAAATAACTGTCTAGTCAAGTTTGTTGGTCAAATTACTAATTGCTATTTGGAAAAGAGAGTGTTGTTAACTTTGGTTCATACAAACAAGGAACACTAAGAATATATTGCTCAAACTTTTAAACTATATACATAGGTATGCAACTATATCTTGGGCAGGACACTATATCTATCTACCCAAAAGCTATAGCTATAGCTATATATATATATATATATATATATAACAAACTTTCATGGTTGAAAAAACTTGTTACCACACTTGCATTTCCATGACAGAAGATAATAGCCTTCATCTTTTTCAGATTCTAATATTGCTTTGTGAATGTGACCAACTTTGTGATGAGGTGAGATAACTAAAACAGCCATGCAAGGTCTACAATTCAAGCATTTATGAACACATCTAGGTGGTCTTGATCCCAATACTAATTTCTTTTGATTCATCACACCTTTATTTCCATCATCTTTCTTCAAATTTTCTAACCCTTCTGTTCAATGCATAAACAAGTAAACAAGAAAACTAAGTTAGACCAAGATATATATAATATAAATTTTAAGCATATATATTAGAGTACTCAATAGAATGTTCTGTGGACATTGATATGATATATAGTACCTAAATTAGAAGCAAATAAGGTAAGAAAAAGTATGAGAATCAGAGTAATTGAAGTTTTTAGTCTATTGTGGTGTATTTTTGGTGAATCCATGAGTGTAAAAAAGTGAAAGAAATTAGAAGATGTGTTTTAGGAGAAAGAGAAAGCAAAGAATGGCTATGATGTATAATAGTAATAGTAGTAGGGATACATTGATATAATACAATGAAGAATCTCATGAATTTTTAAGAGAACCAAATACTAATAGGCTAATAACTAGATATTTAATTTATTTTTCAAAGAGAAACAGAAACTAGATGAGCTCAGAGAGAGAGAGAGATGAAATTTTCAGGGGTGAATGACTGAAGTCACCAGTTTCTTTTGCTGGGTGAATTGACTACCCTATGCTAACTTTTGAAATAATTGAAAGTACTTACACCATCTTTCTTTTGTCATCATACAAGTAGTGGCTATGAGTTTTTTGGTCATTTTCCTTATGGCTCTCTCTGCACCATTCAATAATATTAATTAATATTACTAGCTAGTACTACTACTATTAAATACTACATGTATACAGTGTTCATTTGCCTCAACACTATTATTATTACAAACAAACAAATTCAAGTCATTTCAATCAATATTAATTTGCTTTCCAAAAGTGTTACTTTATTCAATAAAATATACCAATTTGGCTTCATATACAGCCATACTTGTTACTGTTCTTATCATTTTGGTATTTCATTTTGCTAATGGACAAAACTTCTATTATCCAATTATTTAGAATTTGATTCTTTTGGTAAGCTATTTCCAATAAAACTCTTCTAGGAACATGCTTAACTCTTACCTGGAAAAAATATAATTGAACTACCGACAATATAGAACACATATCAGTGTACACTTAATGCAACATGTTGAATTATTGATAATTGATTTTCATTTTTTCAGTACTATACTTCAAAATTTCTTGTAAAATCAACAACAGTATATATAAAGGACGGACACAGAAGTTTTGAATAGTTGATTATATAAACCATTGTCACATGTAGTGTTCAAAAAATTAGTAAGTTATATTTTGGTTCTAAATGTGTGAAGTCCTTCGCTATAAAGCCATATAATTTGCCACATTTATATAATTTTTTTAATTAAATTTTACTAATAATATATCTAAGCTGTGTCATAACTTGATTTTAATTTTAAGTTATCTGTGTTGTATTGCACAGGTTTAATTTGTGTGAATGAATAATATTGTAGTAGAAGTTAGGTGAAAACATGGGATCTGGGTTTACTGCAGTAAACATGTCACGCGGTTTTACGCAGTTATTAATCTCAGCCTTTGATTTATGATCGGACTGCTTATATTTTAAACACAGTTTTTAATCCAAAATAATCTCAACCATAGATCTAAAACCGGATGGCCAGAATTCATTACAGCAGGGTGCTGTAACCTCAGGAAATCCACTTCCCAAAACATGCACATCTTTGGCAGACAGATATAATATAATGAATGAGGAAGTGGACAAGTGATGTCGTTTCAATGTTTTTTTGTGTGTACTGTTCATAATCATGTCAAGATTACTCATAACTAGAGAAGACACCACTCCATAAAATCTGTTGAAATGCTGATCAATTTTGTTAATTAGTTATCCAAATCATTGATAAGTACATATTCCTTAGATATATTAATTAACAATTAACAACTTATTCTTCCTGAGATGGAGGAGTTAGCTAATACATCAAAACCAAGTTTAATAATAAATTATTCATATTAAACCTTTTTATAATGGTTTGACTTCTGTTTTTTGTATGTTCCTTTATATTTGATTATTAGATTAGATTATTATCCATAATTATTAGATTATATAGTTATATATTCTCTAAGTTATCGTTTTCTTCACTTATGCTTTTGAGTTGTGTATAGTTATACACATTGAAATCATATGAGATAGAATTCTATATATTATATTTTATATAAGACACATGTTATAAATACACTCTTTTAAATAATAGTCTTACACACACCTTCATAGAGCATAAATCCAAGCCTCTCATTCAAGGGAATACATCTTTATCATAGTAATAATACTCCTTTGGGTTACTGTTTATGGACTAGTTTTAAATTGTGGATAGCTATCTCGTGATGCGGCTGCAATATTCATTTTAAATTGTGCATAGCTATCACATGATGCCGCTGCAATGTTCTGTGTATTGTTTACAATCGTAGAAAAATCTGCATTGCAAAGTTGCACCTGCCGTAGCGGGGGGCAACAGCTAAATCGGGCAGCAACTAGCTGCATTAGACTATATAGTGCTAACACAACTTCTTTTTCTTTACATTTGTTTGTAAGTGTAAGTCACCGCACGATTGAGGAGAAAATACAAAGTGAAGCTTCACACTGGATGTGCGTCTATCATTATTCCACCATCATATCAAACATACGTTCATAGCGTATTTTAAAGTGATAGTGTGAATTGGTAAGGAGATTGATGAGAATTTAGAGAGAATATATGATATCTGAAATTTTTATGACAAGTAATGAATTACAATATTTTGTGCAAATAAACAATGAATTCACGTCGTAACCACTGTAATACGCATATAATAGGTGCAATCGTAATAAATGTAACAACAATTAAATTTGCAAACCGCAATTTAAAACCTTAGTTATTGCACATTATAAGATATGAAGTACATCAAGTAGGTAAAATCTTATCATTGATCAAATCAAATGTGTTACTAATTAATATTTCTTATAAAAAACATGCTACTAATCATCATGATAACACAATCTATATTAGATTCCATTAGAATTATCATCTTGTAATGAAAAAAATAACTTGTCAGTTGTCAGTGTTGAGCCACATGTCAAAAAGCAAAGAAAAATTGAAATGGGTAGCTCTGGTATGGTACAAGCAGCATCAGTAGTTCAATGCAATGTTGCAGAGTAGTTGTTATGATCTGAAAAGTCCATCAGGTCCCACATTTTGCTTGCTTAAGCAGGACAAAATGGTCACTGGAGAAAAAGATATCATGAACAGTACTATAACAACTCTTATACAATATTTATCCTTTTTTCAACAGACAGATTTTCTCACAGAAGAATCACTTGCATATCTTGCTATAATACTATAATAGATCTTTACAGCAAAAAAGAAAAAGTGTTGTACAATGATTATGTTATGGTATTTTGCTCTCTTTTCATTAAGTATTTCTCTATACTACATCATTACTTGTGTCCCTTTGTCCTTTCATTTTTGTAAACTTTGAACCAAAATTTCCTTTGAAATTGAATTTAACATCCATGTGGAGCCTAGATTTGGGTCATGTAGAGTGACAGCGCGTAGTCAGCCACAATTGGACTGTTCAATCAGATCGACGGTCTATATTTTAAAATCAGCGTTGAAATATAGACGGTCTAATCTTGACCGAACAGTCTAAATGTGACTGATTACACGTGTTGTCATACCGCATATGATCCAAATCCGAGGAGAATGGGCAACTACTCCAAGTTCCAACACTGACATGAGCATCTATGACTATGGACACCATGAACATGGATGGGGAAGTGATGAATGATGATGTCTTTCTCATCATTGAAAAAGTGGCTGTAACGTGGGGTAGGGAAAGGTCAATGCTCATGTTCTCATAGTACTATTATTCATGAATGAAGGTGAATTCATTCACCTCTCTTCAATACCATGAGATGTTTGAAGAAAATAGTTCCTTTCCATACTTCTCAATGACATCACCAACTCAGCAATGCCAAATTATTTATTTTAATGAGTAATAAAAGGGAGCTTAGGTCCCCAAACCAAATAAAGACAGGAAACCTCTAAGAAAATAAATACAGGTAACATCTGCACTTAAGGCATTCGAAATAAATTAGGAGGAAAAAAAAACTCTTAGGAAAACATTCGACCCGAGACCATCTGCTATTTGGTTGACTTCTCTCAGGGTGTGGCTCCAAATTACTCTTTCGTTACAATGGTGAATCAAATGAATTGCATCCACAAGGAAAAACAAAGAACGTGTTCTAGGACGATCGTCCTTCTACAACTTTAAAGCACGAGTAGAATCACTATAGACCACAATATTGTGGGGAACCTCGTGGGAATCTCTACTCTGAACAATCTTGAGACCATGATAAATGCCCCCACAGCTCCGTTTCCACCACCGAAACCCTTCCTAATTTCACTGCATAATAAACTTTCCTTGATTGTTACGGATCAAGTAAGCATGCCTGTAACTTATGGAAATAAATTTAGAGTCAAACTTAGGCAATATAGTCTTCTAAATAAATCAGTAATCTTTGACATTAATCAGTTAGTTCAATCAATTCTAATGTATCCGTATCACAAATAGAGATCAACAACAGTCTAAATGCATTTATAGAAACAGACTAAGCATTTACTAAATATTGGATCAATTGAGCATTTATCACCCTATTAGATAACAAATAGATTGAACTCAAGGACTAATTCATTGACTAATTTGTCATTCATAAATTTAGAAGGCCAAAATGGTAATACACTCGATAAATTTTCCCACCCCATTGATCATATCAATTACAATATTCCCCCTTTTATCTTACAAAGTAATAAGGTAGGTACAAGCAAGTAGCAACTACCTGCAGTGCATCCACAAATTATATCATTCCATCATAAGAGACGGAAAAAAGAATAAAATAAGTATAAAAGCAAATTGTATCATCGTCATAGAATAACCAAAGTAGTCTGCAGAGTAGAATTCATAAGAAAGAAAAAACGTGGTTAGGAGGAGAGACCTCACAGAGGATGACTAGTCAAATTTTCCAGCGGAGATTAGTCATCAATAAAAGTTGGTGGATATTTCGCGCCAATAACATGGTTCCCAAAAAAGAGAGTGCAATTCATAAGAGAAACCTACAAAAACAAGGACTTGATTGTGGCAGGGCCGAAAGAAACTTCTGCCGCCACCAAAACCCTTGAACATGAGGTTACCAAGCTTTATCAAAATTGCGCAAAACCACACTGAGAAAACATAGGCAAAATAAGCTAAACCTTCATTCAGAATTTAGGCGTTTTAACACGCTTGATTGTTATAAAAATACTAAATGACAAAAGACATGAAATAAACCTAAAACATACAGACTAGAACATTCCAGCAATACAAGGTAAAAGCTAAGCTATGTGCTATCTAGAGTAGATACCATCAACCAAGACTCAGTAACTGTGTTCTCAGGGACTATAGCCAAAAGGGGTTGTAATAAACAAGCATTCCTGTAATTAAAAATGCTTGCAAAAAAAGGGCTAGTGAAGGAACAAACCAAAGTTCCCTAGAAAACAACCGACTCCACAAACCGCAATGCAATCCACCCTTGATAGTCATATCCGCAAAAAAAAAGTATGCTGAATGTTACCACCTGTTGCTTCATTATTATAACGCAATAAAAGTAATCTATATCCTTTCCTTCTTTAGCAGGTCTATCACGATCAGGCCAGGATATCGCATCTCCATAATTTCCCCACAAGAAACTGAATTGCGCTGTAGCCAATTGAATTGGAGTTCTTAATATTCAATCCCAACAACGTCTGGCCTAATTTCATCAGGAAAGGCACACACTTGTTCGAAACATTAGGACATCCGGACATCGAAAGCACTCGCAAACTAAGCTGTTTGGCATCAGAAAGAACGGCTATACCAGCATCGGTGATTGCAGACTTCGACACATCAAGATCATCCAGCAGTAGGCAGTCGTCCGCAATTGCAACCAAGCTCGCATCCGTAACATAACAGCATCCATCAAGATTTAGTACTTCGAGAGTTCCGCCGTGTAGTCTGGCCAAGGTAGAAACTATGTTATCTGTCAAGTTCGAGCAACCTTTAAGGTTCACATTGACAAGTCCAGCCTCACAATTCTCCAAAAGAGGGAGAAGTCCTGCATCTGTTATGCGGCTAAGTCCAGTCAGATCAACAAGCTGAAGTTGTGGACACAATTTCCCGATGATGGCCAAGCTAGCACTGCCTAAACCAGGGCAGTTTCGAATGGTTATAGATCGAAGAGATTCACAAGGAGAAAGCATAGATACTTCAACATCAATATCTGTAACTCCTGCACACTTCACAAGTGTAAGTGATTTCAACTTCGTTTTGAAGTTCGAAAGGGCACCGATAATCCCATATTGGGTGACCCTGTTACACTCCTCCAACTGCAAGTTCTCAAGAGACCCTGCGGCTTTGGCAAATGCTACCAATCCACTGTCGGATACAAAGCAACACCTGCGAAGGTGCATCTGCTTCAGGTTGGGGCAACCTTTGCCCATGGCTTCCATGCTCGCATCGGTTACCCCTAGGCAGGAAGTAATAGTAAGCGACACGAGATTCTGCAGACCTTGAGCAACACCCATGACCCAGAACCCTCTTTCATTTACATTTCGAAGACGGCTGAGAACCAGATTTGTTATCGCCTTTCCATAATGGCCAATAACAGCCAGAGAAAAATCAGTAATATTCAAATGCTGAAGCTTTACCCTTGTCAAGTTGGAAGCCAATGATAACAAACTAGCCACACCATGATCCCCAACAAGAGGACAATCCCTGATACATATTGATTGCAACTTAGGACATGACCTTGCAACAGCTTGCAAACCCTCATTTCCAATCATAGAGCATGATTCGATGTTTAAGGTAGTCAAGTCAGGGCAACCTTCAGCTATTGCACTCAAACCCTTGTTAGTGATCAAGGGAGAATCGCACAAGTCGAGCTTCTCCAACATATGACATCCTTTTGCAATCTCACACAGACCCTTATCACCAACGGAAGGCACATTCCACAAAGAAAGTGATCTGAGAGAAGGGCAACCACGAGCAATGGCTGAGAGACCGCGGTCTGTGACACCTCGTTCCGAGTTGCTTCCTCTGATAGACAGATTTCCAAGTCCACCGCGGCAACCAGTCCCAACAGCAATAGCAGCAAGCCTTACATCGGTGGCTTTCTTCCCTTCCAAACGTCTTGTAAGGAAGCCGTCATCTTCAAAATCTTCATCACTCTCATCAGAAGAGTTTGTTTCTACAACAGATACAATTTCATCTTTGCGTATGCTGCTCACAAGCATAAGCCACCTTTTCGATACACCAGCACACAAGCTTCTCTCTTTGCCACTCTGGACCCTTCTGAATATCTCAAAGAGACATTCATCCGGAAGGATTTCGATACTAGTCTTATAATCTTCCTCATGCTCAAGATCTCCAATGATAAACGCGGTACTGATTCGAGCTCGCTTCTTAGGAGGGCTGTGCACATCAGCATTGGAACTGTTATTGTGCAACCTACTCCCACCCCTAGAACCCCCAGGATACAGTTTATCATCACCTGAAAAATTCATCCACAAAATCTAAATCAGCCATACACACATGATTGTTTCAAGTCATTATCATCATAATAAAATGCCCCGTAAGCAAAATCCACCATCTATCTTGCATATCACACACAATACAATATCCATCACTTGCATTCTCGCACATGCATGTTCAAAAAGTATTCTTTTTTACAAACAAAAATCTTAAACCCATTTGGCTTGGCCTAGTGGTATTGGCTTGAGACCTTGGAGTGTTATCCTCTCAAGGTCTCGGGTTTGATTCTCTCTTGTGCCAATTTCGGTGAGTTAGTCCATATAGGGCAAAGACTCTGGCTTTAAATGGGGCCCGGAAGTGGGTGGTGGGATCGATCCCTTCAGATTAGTCAGTCCTTGAGTCGAATACCGAGTTTTCAAAAATAATAATAATAATAACAAACAACAAATTTCCTTGTATATGAAGACATCACAATTAGTACTAAATCCAATCTTCATTTTTGTTATTCTTACTAAGAATCAAGCTCTAAGCATACCACAAGATATATAACAATTAACAACCATAGAAAAAATAAAATTTGTTATGCTATGTTATAATCCTATAATCCATTAAAACCACAAACTTGAAAACAAATGAATTGAACAATCAATCAACAATACAATTGAAACATTAAAAGCAACTGAAATAGAAAGAGTAAAAGCAATGAAGCAAATTTACCATTGTTATTGACACGACCAGACATGATGAGTACAAGAACCAAGAGAATTCACCAAAAACAAGCTCAAAATCACAAAGAAAAAACTGATGAACTATACACAACACAAAGAGGTATATAAAGGTAAAATGGGTCAAGAGCATTTGATCCAAAAAACCCCCCTAAGGAGAAAAAATCTAAAAAAGGAAGAAGCTTTAAAATAGTTTCTGTATTTGGATTTGTATGTAAATTGGATATATTATCTTGTAACAAAACAAAGTTGTGTTTTATACATTGGAATTTGGAAATAGGAAAAGAAAAAAAAAGAACACAGAATAGGTGCAATGCTACACTGCAAGATTTCAGAATGCAATGTATCAATCCTTAAAACCGGTTTTCCAACCAAACCAACCACCTCAGCAAATTTTTTAATACCACTTTATACAAAAAACCAAAACCAGGAACACAAAACAAAACCACTTTGATTTTTCTCTCTTATATTTTCTTTGAATTTAATTTATATACGTAAAGTTATTTTACGCGTACATCTAATAATATATTGACACGTCGTAAAAAAAATAATATATTGACACGTCATGTAATATATCTTAAAATATACAACGTGTCTGTGCTCATGTCTAGGCATTGACTGATCCTTTCTTTTTTGTTGTATTTTGTTATCAACCTTTTGTATAATTCTCGTAGCTTTTCTCGGCACATCTTGTGCTGATGAGTCTACTCACCTGCTTTAATATATATATATCTAATTTTTTATTCTTCAAAAAAAATAAAAATACATAACGTGTCATTATTATATAATAATGCGTAAATTAACTTTAGACCAATACTTAATAATTAATTTTATACAATTACGGTACATAATTATTAAACTCATTTTCTTTTTCTGTCTTTATTACCTTTTTATGATGTTGGGCCGTTGAGGAGGTTGAATTGTCTTGCCTTACAAGGTGGTTAACCAATTGTGTACATGATATTGACTGATTCATGAACATGGAGCAACAAGTCACAAATTCATCAAATTGTTTGTACATTGGTTTTTATGGAATTTAATATTTTTATGGAGTAGTTTTTTGTGTTGTGTCAAAAACAAAAAGTTTTTTTGTGAAATTTTTTATACTGTTGGCTTAATTTTTATGATGCTGTTGTGGTCAAATTTTGATTTTAATTCTAGTTTTAGAATAAAAGTATGAAATGTTCTATGGCATTATAGTTGTTAAATTTTTATTTTAATTCTATTTTAGATGAGATACTATTCGTAAGTAATTCATTAAAAATTTAGCTTTTTAGACAAAGTAGATGTGAAATTGTTGTAAAAAGTAACTTTTTGAACAACTTACTTTTTACTTTTTCTTTTTCCATAATTGAACTGCTTACTTTAAGAACTACTATATTTTTCAAATTTCGATTTTAATATTTTTTAATAATAAATTTTGATTTTTATTCTATTTTAGAAAAGATGTCATTTGAGTAATTTGTTTTTTTGATAAGGACTAAAAATTCAGTCTACATATATCTCTTAAAAAAGAAGATATTATGATTTATACCAAATTATCCATCCCTTATAAATAGACATATAGTTAAAATAAGGCTATTTAGTGTCTTTTAAATCTATAATTTGTATCTTTTGTTTACTCATTGTTGTTTTAATTCTTTACCTATTATACAAAATTCTAATAATAAATTCATAAGCTTTATTAATTTTTATGTCTTATAAATATCTCAAATATTGTTTTTAGTCTCAATAAAAAATTTCAGCAAATTTCGGTCGCTAAAATATTTTTGTCATAATTTTTGGTCCATGCTTTTAAATAAACTCATGTGTATTATTCAAAATTTTAATTTTTTTTTGTGGTCATGTTTTGTATATTATAAAAATCTCTCTAGCAAAAGGTTAATTTATTTTATAAAATGATGAATTAAATATGAGTTTTTATATTTTTTGCGCTTAAAAAATTTGAATTTTTTTTGTAGTCATATTTTGCAAAAAATTAATTTTTGTTAAAGATTAAAGGTATACTCCTACGTAATTGGTTGAATCTTCTGTCATGAGTACTATTTCAACTCATAAAAGAGGATTCAACCCAAAGAAAGAAATAGACACAAATATTTAAGTACACACATAAATTGAAAAATGTTAAAATAAAAATAAAATAGTCAAATTAATTAAATTAAATATCAATTTATTTTATATGTGTGTGACTAACATATACTAATATTTAGCGTTGTGCCTAACCAAATATATATACCGTGACTAACATTTCTTATTCTAAATATGTCTGCAACATGCCACTTTATCACTTTATCTTATAGGAATAAAAAACATTTTAACCATTTTCAAAAGAAAAACACACTTAACCCTTAATAAAATTATAAAATGTTACATTATACTAGTGGTTAGATTTTAGCCCATAAACTACCTTATCAATCAAATATGACTTTTTTTTCCAACACAAACATGTCTAGCTATTTCAATCATCATATATAATTACAAGCTCAAAATTTTATCTTATCAAATAAAAATTAAAAGAATAGATAAACATTAAACACGTCATTATAATTTAATTTTTCAAATTTGTCATGCAATAAAGTCAGCTATTTAGACTTGGTAGTGTGAAATAATAGTACGTGTATACATCCCACGGAGGCAGGTGAGAATGAAATTTCTTCTTCTTCTCATGAGCTTGCTGGGAAATGGTGAGACAATTTGATTAGTGTTTCTGTTGACTTAGAAAAAAGGAAAAATATTACATAGTGTGACAAATATTCAAATTTGTAAATGCATGTACGAAATCAACTTTGATGGTACTCAGTACTCACCACTTTTGTTCAATGAATTTGTTTCTCAGCCGTAACATGCACAAAAATTAAGTAGGGTCCATTATATTAAAATGAAATTGAAAGTGACTAATAGTGACTTGTTTAAAATGATTTAAAAAGGTATATAACATTCTAGCTAATACGAAAGAATATCAAAACTTTGGGTTAAAAACAATGGATCTCTTTTGTTTTAAGCTTTTCATCTTTGCCTTTAACGTTTTGATTATGACATTTCTTATTAATCTAGTTGTGTCACTTTACCATTAGCTGTTTGATGGTTAGAACAATTTGTAGATTTTTAATTGATAATAATTTGGTTGTATACTTGCACTACTAGGTGATGCCGATTGGCTTTGGCAATTGGAGATTAATTGAAGTTTGGATTATGCAAATATGTGATATACAATAGTTTATAAGAAGGACGGACTAGCCCATCAAAACTGACATTATATAGAATCAAATTTGAAGTCTTGAGAGGAGCATACTTCAAGGTTTCAAACCAACACCACTAGGGCAACTCAAGTGGGTTTATAAACAAATAAATATGAAATCGTTTTGACATTTATGGTTAAAATTTAAGGATTTGGTTCTTCTAAAATAAGTTTTTTTATTTTACAATGTAAAATAAATAATATCAACCATTAATTAATATGTGTGTGTACTTTAACTCACTTGACATACCGACAACACCATGCAAAGGTCATCAACATGCATCGTAGTTATAATAAAAATTTAGTTTTAAGTGCAATTTTAATAACTCTATTTTCATTCACTCACATAATTGATTTCCATTTTTAAAATCTAATTTTTAGTCTCATAATTTCGGACCCAAATATAACGATGAAGAGTTCGTTTTATTGATTGATAAAAAATTTGATGATGTGTAATCTTAATGTTGGATTTAATAATTTATAATATATAGATTTATGCCACATCAAAATACAAGATTATCACATCATATTTAGATCTAAACATGAGTTGTGAATCAAAAGGTTCAATTCTTTGCATTAGTGGTTAATACGTTGTAATTGGATAAGTCATTAGGAATATGGTGGAACAATGATCAAGGAAAGAAAGAAGAGTGCACCAAAATGCAGGTGTTGCACCAAACCTAACAATGATCTTGTTGTAAGTGAATACAACGAAAAAACCTAGAAATAACGATAAATGAAAGAATTCATATATTATATATACACGTCTTTAGTGTAATGTCAATAATAATAACCGTTAATTAATATATAAAAAATAAATATTATAGTTACATTATAATTAAATTATGAGTTATTATAACCACAACTCTTAATTTTTTCACTTTATATTTTATTTACTTTAAACGATCCAAATCCTTAACCAAAAGACCGAATTTTAAAAAGAGGGCTAATTATGTAAGTGAATAAATGATAAATTAAGTAATTAAAATTACAAATAACTCTAAATTTTTTATATAATCTATTACCAAATATATTTTGATTTGAACACGTTACAAAATGGTAGATCCGACCTAGCTATCTATCAAATATTGGTTTGATCAAATGTATAATCATTAATCAAGACAATAAAGCGTGTTTTGCAAATAATACCTTTAATCCGATGGCTATAGTGGAGGATATCAAAGTATTAAGTTGGAAATGGTGTCTAGCGAGAATTAAAATGGCTCCTTGTATGTTCTATGAGTGGACATGGGATCCGGGAGATTGTCTAGTTCGGTGAAGTCTAGAGGTCTAGAAGGTTTCCATGGTCCTTTTCTTTTTGAGTTTAGGTGGTTCCTTAGTGGGGTGTTCCATTGTAGGGGTGGGTTGTTTAGAGGTGCTGCTGTGCAACAGAGGGTGGGGTAGGAGATTTTTAGCCTTGTATTAATTTATCTTGTAGCTATGTATCTTCTTGTTGTTTTAAGGTGTTTTTAGATTTTCCTTTTAGCTCCTCTTATATCTCTTATATAAGAGGGTGCTTTAATAAAATTTGCAGATTCAAAAAAAAAAAAAAAATTAATCAAGACAATATTTTTTTTTATATGATCAAATTCAAGATAGTAGGTTAAGGTTTTTTTTTTTTTTTTTTGGTCAAGAGGTTAAGGTTTGTTTAAAATCAGCTATCAAAATAAAGTTTGCAATACTTTGCACCTATGAAGCATGGGTACTCCTAAAATAGAGAAGTACCCGTACCGGGTACCTACCAGTACCGGGTACACGTATGGTACTCGTATCGTACGTACCGATCCGTACCAATTTTTATTTGGTTGGTTTGGGATGAGAGATACAACAAAAACGTATTGACGGTAAAAAAATCACTTAAAATATTTTGATTCTTTATTATATTTCAATTATTTCTCTCACGTTTGATGAAAATAGTGGAGTCAATGGACAAAAAAATAAATCTCAAAAGATTATGATAGTAATTCATTTAAAAAAATTATATTTATAATATGTAATATTAACGTACCGGTACCGTAGATTTTCTAAAAATGCCGTACCCCGTACCAGTACCCGTATCGGGTATTGGTACCGTACCCGTACCTAGACAACGTAGCTTTGCACAAATGAATAATAAATGTGCAACACGTTTCACTCAGGTGATGATACGATACATTGCATAAGTTAGGCTTATAATAATATACTTAAATTCGTACCAGAAACATTACGCAACTATGTGGATGACATGAACAACTTTTCTTTTTGGGAAAATGATTTATTCACGAGACTCTTTAATTTGAAGCTGCAAATGTTTCTTACCCACACTCAACGTCAGGGAAAACATATATAAAAAAAAAGCAAATTGAAAACAACTTCTGAATATATTTTTTAATTCTAAAATTGATTGAAAGAAGTAGGAAAAAAAGTTCTATAAAGTAAATGAGATAAAGTGAATATATTAATTGGTGCGTTTAAAAGTGATAGTGTCGTGTATGTGTGAACTTATGTCCCGTTTGGTCCGATTTATTTTCTACTTTTCTAATTCTCTTTAAACGAATTAGATAAGTAAAAAATTATGTTTACCCTATTTCTCCTTGCTTTCTACATTTTTACTTTATTTCTCTATTTCTTTTATGTAGAAATAGGGTCAAAAGCAATTTTTTACTTCTCTATTTTGTTTAAAAAAAGTAGAAAATAAGTCGGGTCAAACGGGGCCTTAATTTTCTTAGTTAGTAGAAATATTTTAACACACGGGAGTCGAAATATGAATCGGGTATTTCAAGTTGTTCACTTTATTAAGAATTTAAAATTCTGGACACTAAAATTACCTAAGAAAGAGATAACAGTGTCGTAATTAATTAAGTGTACCTCCATTAATTAAAAGAGAAGTCTAGGAAAATCCCTCTCTTTTAATTAAATTTTTTGGGTGGGTGAGTGGGAGTGAGGAGTCTAGGAAAATCTCTTGGATTAATTGGAAGACTATTTGTTTACGTACGGAGTATGGAGATCTGAGGGTTAAGCAGTTGATGGAGTTTAATGTAGCCTTGTTAGGCAAATGATGTTGGAGGATGTTAGTGGATAGAGAGGGATTGTGGTTTAGAGTGTTGACAGCTCGTTATGGGGTAGAGAGAGGTAGATTGCTAGATGGAGGGCGGAGAGGGTCCTCGTGGTGGAGGGAGATAGCACGTATTAGAGATGGAGGAGGAGAGTTAGGGGGAGGGTGGTTTGGGGAGTTCATTTCGAAGAAGGTGGGGGATGGGTCAGATACCTTCTTTTGGACTAATCCTTAGGTGGATGGAAGTACTTTGTGTGAGCGGTATGGGTGCCTTTTTGAATTGGCAGAGGCCAAATCGGCTTTGGTGGCTGAGATGTTTGCGCTTGGGTGGGGAGGTGGCGGAGAGGTGTGGGTGTGGAGGAGGCAACTGAGGGTGTGGGAGGAGGAGATGTTGGGGGAGTGCCAGACTTTACTTTCTACTTTTACCCTGCATGCACAATATCTGGACAGATGGCATTGGCAGCTTAGCACTAATAAAGGCTACTCTGTTCGCAGTGCATATCAGCTTTTGACATCACATGATTCGATTACTTTGGATGATGCGGCAGGCCTCATATGACACTGTCAGGTCCCCTTGAAGGTTTCTGTTTTCGCATGGCGCCTCTTGCGAGACAGGTTAACCACAAAGTCAAACTTGTTCACTCGAGGCATTGTATCTTCGGAAGCTCATCACTGTGTGACCGGATGTGGAGCGGTTGAATCAGCTCAACACTTATTTCTCTCCTGCAGCACTTTTGGCTCTCTCTGGCCACATGTTAGTTCTTGGATTGGTTCTTCTTTGGTGGATTCTCAGGCAGTATAAGACCACTTTGTTCAGTTTATTTATTCAGCAGGTGGTTCTCGAGCGCGACGCTCCTTTATACAGCTCATCTGATTAGCTTGTGTGGACCGAGAGAAACCGCAGATTTTTCAGAGGCTCCCCAAACTCATTACATCACATGTTGGACAAGATCAAGATTTTTTCCTATAGGTGGTTGAAGGTGACGAGTAATACTTTAGCTTTAAATTACCATAGTTGGTGGACTAGTCCATTATTTTGTTTGGGTCTTGTATGATTTACTTTTCGGAAGTATGTACTTGACTCTTATGTAATCTTTTATAATCTCTTACAGTACACCTTGTGCTGAGGGGATTTGTTAATATATATATGTCTCCTTTTGGCTTGTTCAAAAAAAAGTATATCTTCATTAAATGAGGATATCATTTGAAAGTTTTAATAAATTGCGACTTAATTTTTATACTATAGTTCCATATGTTTATAGCTTGTTATTATATTTAATATAAAAAAATTGTTTTAAATGCAATTTTTTGTTGTTGGTATCTTTTTTGTTATTTCGTGAATAGTTTTCTTTCTGTTTTATTTTCCCTTTTAGCATCGATCCTTACCAAAAACATAAAATTATTTTAAAAACATTAATTGACTTGAATAACACTTGCTTGAGCATTCGTAAAAAAAAAAACACTTGTTTGAGCAGACATTATCCTGGTGATTTTAAAATAGTGTTTAGTAAATAAAGCATATAACCTAGGAGACACGTTTAGATAACACTTTATTTTAAAAGGTTTTTTTAGTTTTTAGAAAAAATTAGGTCAATGTTTAACCAATCATATATTTAAAAAGTGTTATCATATAGTTAACATAAGATAACCAATCATATATCTCATAGTATATATATATAAAATAGGAAAAAAAATAAGTACAAAGGTGGGGACTAGACCTTACCCCAAAAGATAAACATAATAAAAAAGCAACGAATTACGCTATTCTATAGCTCGGCAACCCCAAACGGTCATGTAAAAAATCATCTCTGATACAAGATGGAATGGACTCCCACCACTTATAGGCATTCAAAGCATGGCCCTCATTGGCCAACTTATCCGCGCAACAATTTCCTTCCCTGAATATATGAGAATGTTTAATATTGAGGCCTAGGGAAAAACAATTGTTCCAACGATTTCTCAAATCCCATGGCACTATATTCTGGTTGTTAAATGCCTCCAAAGCTGTTTTAAAATCGCTTTCTAACCAAACATTATACCAACCTTTACTAGCTGCTATCTCCAATGCCATGATTATTGCCATCACTTCCGTACGCAACACCGAACTGAGCTCAAGCCGAGCAGCAAAGCTGCCTAAATGGTTGGCATAATGGTTACGAAAGATGCCCCCACACGCAGCAGAAGCATGTGTGAAAGAGCCGTCCGTGTTTGCCTTTGTCCAAAAGATTGGGGGAGTCTTCCACAATACTATAATTGACGGAGGCTTCAGAGTAGAGCGCTGGGGAACATGCAGGTTAAGCAAAATATCCGTGTTAGAAGCAGAAAAATCTGTGGCTGCCTTAGATAACTCATCACTTGCAACAATGAGCGTTTGCTTAACCATTGCCGCATGAATGGAAATCTTCGCGTTGTTGAAGCGGATACCATTGCGCGCCATCCAAATTGTATTATCGTGGATTATCTCGTCACAACATGTATATAATACAACCAATGTCTGCATGCATTGTTTTCCTTTTTTGTACAATGTACGTATGCATATTTTTTATCTAACCATCAGTGTCGGTCCTAACTATTTTGAGACATGTTCAAATATTAAAAATGGACCTTAATAAAAAATTACAAATACATAAAAAATAATTATCATTATATATAACATTAAAAAAAGATACATATTAATTTAAGATTAAATTTGATGCAGAGATTAAAATGGACTAGAACTATATATATATATATATATATATATGAGTATAAATAACTAATTTAATGATACGATATTTTATGAAGATCAACAATATATAACATTATTTTAGGATATCAAAATTAATATATTAATACACGTCTGATATTTTATGAGTATAAATAATATATAACTAATATTATAGGACCTCAAAATTTTGAGGTGAGACCCTAAAAATTCGGTGGCCCGATGCCGTCGCACACACTGCATGCACATGTGTGCAGGCCGGCCCTGCTGATCATAATGCTCTATTCGTTCATAATTTGAGGATATTTATCCATCAATATATCAATGAAAACAATGTGGTATTGCAACAAACTTGTAACAAACTTTTAAATTTGCACATGTGAATTGACATATAGCTTATTTTTATTGATTGATAAATACCCTCATATTATGAATGAGTTAAAAAACAAATTGAAGTGTTGGAAAGTTATGCTCACATCATACATTTTGAAGGCTTTTATATTATAAGCGTGAAATTTAAACATTATATATTAAAGGAATTTAATAGATATACTACATTAATGTAAAATATTTTTACACAAGCGTCTAATAAGAAACAATATTTCTCTACATCATATATCATTAAAGTATGGTATAATATGTTGATTTAACAGAATACATGGTTGATATTGAATGATAGAGTAAAAATATTATCGTATATATCTCATTTTCTCTTATTAAAGTGCATTTTCAACAGTCTATATGAAGTGTCAATATTTAGATGTGAGCAGGTGCATGGATAGACACCAATTATCTTTATGAAGAAATGAGGATAAGAAGTTTGTACACATGATTAGTTAGGGTGGACAACATGAACCATGGAAGTCATATCATATCGTATTATCATATCAATATAAGGTATGGCATAACTCACAAATGGCAGTGTATTAATATAGCTAAAAGGCAATCAATATGAATATGAAGACTAGAAACATTGGACCTCCCTCATTGAACCAACTTGCCACGTTCCCACATGATGCCACAAACTCTATTCTTTCTGCATTTTAATTAATTATTAGATTTAGGAAAACAATCCAAGACAAACAACTAATATATACTGTATAGTGGAATGAATTAGACTTTCACAATGTAAAAAGACTGAATGAAAGTGGACATATTTAATTCTCAATTAATTCTTAACATTGTCTCCAATAGAGTTGCCTCAAGTTGGAAAAAATTATGAAAAACTGAAAAAATTATCAAATTTTAGAGATGCCAGCCTCACTTTTCTCATTACGGGCCTTATAAATTTGGGGCGTGTAAACCTTTTTAGAATGTTTGTCCAACGGTCACGTTGGGTCTATGTATATAATATAGGAAAATGCTGACGAGTTATTCTAGGACATTTTTTAAGTATTTTATTTAAAAAAAATTATTTATTAAAAAGTTAAATATTTTAATTTCCAATAAGTCACTGTCCATTTAGACAACTCTGATCACCGCCACCATTGAGCAGTGCCAGTCAGGTGGATAACAATGTTGATCGGAGAGGAGATTAGTGTCGGTGGGGTGATGGGAAATACCGGTGTGATGACGATAGAAGGAGCGTCGTACGTCGACGGGGAAGTAGTACTGAGATGCAATGAGTTGAGACAGAGGAGGTCGTTAGAGTCGATGCCATTTTGGTGGTGACTGGTTTTTAAATTTTAATAATGTCCTTCGGTGGTAATTTTTTCAATGTGAGCAATGCTGGAGGCGGTAATAAGCTAAAGATATTTGCCAATAATAGGCTACCCTCAAGTTGATGTCTTGTGGGCCGAGCCATATATAGCCCAATGTATCATTATCTAAGAATCAATAATACACATACCCCCAGCATCCTATCGTATAATACAAATTAGACAAAATTACATTAGAGGTTCTTTATTTTATTTTATTTTGTAACACTTAAGTTCTTTATTTTATGTTTTTCATTTTGATTCTTTATCTTTTAAAATATGCACAAATTTAACCTTTTCTCTGTTTATTGCTAAAAACGCTGATGTGTCAATTAATTTCCCAGTAATGTTACCTTTTTTTCATATAGTTATTAAAAAGAAACACTAGTTTTAAAAAAAACCCTAACAATGTTATCATCTTCCATCTTCAACCCAAAAAGTCATGCCTACAAATACTGAACTTCCTGTAGTTATTGGGTTTGAGATTGGTGGGTTGGCTGCTAGGACTCGGTTGACGGTAAAAGGTGCTAGAGTTTTGGTTTTGGAGAAGGAAGAGTTGAGTTTTACTAATTGTTACTACAGCAGAACTTTTTTATAAGCTTGCCAACTAGTATACTTTTTAAAAGATAAAGGACTGGGAGGAAAAAACATAAAAATTGAAATTGAAATGTTACAAATATATGTCTGTTGGAATTCAAACTATGCATAGAAAAATTAAAGTGACAGCATAATAACAGCTTTTATTTGAAAATTTATAAAATTGATGCCAACATACTGGCGTGTTCAATCAATGATCCAAACAAATCTAGCAAATTGCTAAGCCATACAATTTTTTAGTCTATAATTTGTTCGGTCTGAAATTTGCCAACTGTAATCAACATTGCCATCCAATAATACTGAGAACTTAAACAATTGAACCAGTAAACTCATAATACTAAAAAAAACAAAAATATGCAATCTAATTAGTCAAAACTGTTTACATAGATTTTTCATCATTTTCATGTGCAATTTAAATTTTAAACACCTATTCATACCAAAAAAATGTCTAAAATGGTTTTTTTTTCCTTCCGTTAAATAGTGTTACACTGTCATAATCCCTCATACAGGACATATCTTAAAAAAATCGTATACATTATGCTCATACTAGCCAATGCTAACTTATAATAGTAATAAAGAATTATGCATGCAACCAATATCGTACAAAGCGAATTTTTCCAATAACAAAAGTAGCATAGTTGTTATAAACTAAAAAAACAAGCAGGTCCTAAGTCTAAGCACTGTAAAACTAAAAACATATTCATAAGGATATAAGAACAGAGACATCTTACTACAATATTACCTCAGGCACAAATGACACAAGGAGTCTGGTAGCAAACAAGAGACCTGACTTATGTAAATGCATAATTACAGGTAACAGTAACAACTTCTGCATCGAGCAAGGCTGGTTTTAGTTTGAAAACGGTATACAGTCATTTACAGGAAGGCAAAAAACAAAAGGATTGCCTTAGCGTTTTGAAATTACAATGGAAGAACAAACTTGTGTTTGATCTTTTAATCTTCTCAGCAAGACTATGAATTAAAAAGCCTTTCATGAGTTAAACACAACATATGAAGTATAAACTAACTTAAAGACAGCTTCATCATTTTAACGTCTCAAAACTCAACCATACATTCCTTCACTCTCCCAAACATCCACCAGGAATTCAACCATTTCCTATTTTTGAAAACCAAATTGCCAATTAGTAATTCTGCATTCTCACCTCAATTGTCCTAGCAAGGAACTATAAATATTAATGAAACACTTACAGATAAAGGTACGGACTTGGGGAAAGGCTGTCTAGTTCCAAGCAAACTTTCATAAGTTGCATTCCGACTACAATAAACACAAAAACTGATAAACCATCCACAGGGGAGAAACACAGAAAGTAGGTAATCACAAATGGTGGAAACGAGTTTGCATAAAGCCATATAAACATAGCAGCTATCAATAAAATATTCTGATTTGAGTCACTAAAAGCTTTCAATAGCTTAAAAATATGCCTCGTGCTTTCAATCATGAAGAAATTGCAAAGGTACAAAAGGAAAAAGGAAAAACAAAACAAAAAGAAAGAATGTCAAAATATGAGCAAAAGGTGCAGATTGTGTGTACAGTTTAGGGGTGAATCAGGATGTATCTTGGACATGGTTGTACAACAAGGTTTATAAATCATGACCCTAATTTGTATTTAGTATTTACAGTTAGCTAGAGTGTATATAGTTAATTGTGCCAAATGTAATGCAGTTGATGACATACTTTAGTCGGGATTCTTGTTTTTGTTGGCTTTGCTTCTCAGATAAGCCCTGTCCAACCCACTGAAGTCTGCCTTCATTCCAACGAAGAAGACCTGCAATGAAGAACAGCATGTATGCTCACAGAAATTAATCTTCATGGCTTAACCTTTATTTTTCTTTCAAAGCTAAGTATTAAGCAAGTCTCACAAATAACATACAACAGTATACAAGTAAACTAAAATAAAATGTTATTACAACAGTATATCCAAATAATGAACAAAACAAACCAAGTAAAAAATATCATATGCCATGTGCCAACAGCTCTGTGGAGAAAACCTTGGTCACATGACTGGACCTGATGGGATGGGGGTTTGATCCTCTGCTTGTCAACTTCCCCCTCCCTATCTTCGTCCCAAGGGCTTTGTTATAACAAAAGGAAAAGGCTTATGTGTTACGCTAAAAATATAGATTAGCATTTCAATGTTGATTACTAGGAAGAAAAACAAAAACAAAAATAGGACTTGCCTTGGTTTACAAATTCAGGATCGGTGCCTGCAGTAGAAGTTCCATTGCTTTGATACAGGATTTGATTTAAAGTACTGACAGATGATATACTTCGTTGAGATTGAATTGTGCTGTTATCCAGATCACAAGGGCTAGAACTCCAGAATCCATCTGATGCGGTTGGTTTTCTCATTGTCTGCCCTTGAATTCTTAGTCCTTTGGCCGGCTCATCGACAGCAATAATTGGTGTAGGTTTCACACAGCATCCAAAACAACCACTGCACTGTTATAAAACAAGTTAAATAACAGGAAAAAACAGTCTATTGTAAAGTCTACAAGTCCACGTCGCCCATTTTGCGATTTACTCTTCCAGAATTGTTTCCTTAAAAAGGCTATTATATAAAGCATCATTATTTATCAACAATAATGAACTCTTCCAATATTCGCTTTTTTCCTAGGAGAAGCACCGATTTCTTCTCTTTAATAGCAGGCTTTCTGCTTTTGTTGCTATATAAAAGCATATTTGACTTTTTGCCCAACACCTTAATCTATATAATTGATTTCTCTAGTAGACTGTAATAGAAAATACTACTATAGGGTAAAATTAGTTATATATAACTAAGAAGTGTTATAAGTAGAAATTCACTCTTCTATATTAAGTTGCCAGCAGCACACTAAACAATAGTCACATCAGATCCACTGATTTATTCATAAAAGAGAAAAAACTTATCCACAAATTCCTGAAACACTCATATCAACTATATGTGCGTCCAATGTTAACAATACCTCCCAACAAAGAAATGCATTTTCTGCCCCTTAAATGCAACTCAGTCGGTAGCTGTCAAGGACATTGATTTGCACAGGTCTGAGTTCGAACCTAAAATCCTCATTTCTCCACACTTAAAGTGTGTAGGTCAAGCCACGAGGCTACTTGACAAAAAAAAAAAAAATTTCCTCTTCTTCAAAGTTCAAACCCTAATCTAATCATTCCCTGAGAAGCAAAATAGTTATAAATAACTAAGGAATGTTGGTTGGTCCATTTCTTATTGATAAAGCATACTCCCTCCTCCAACCACTATTACAAACAAAAATTTCCGGTCTATAATATTTTAGTTATTCAACGAACCTAAAAAGTGAATTTTTGCTTATAATATTGAATGAACCGAGTATCAATAAATAACCACGCGAGAACTCCCAAGAATCGACATAAATTAATCCAAACAAAAAGTTGAAAAAATTGTACATGGTGTGGCAAAGACTTGTTTGGTCAATTTATGACACCAAATAGCTTTGATTTGCTTTGAGTAGTAAACAGTAAAAACCTAACTTTTGTTGGCAAATTAACCCCAATCAATCCTGAAAACCTCAAAACCCTTCCTTTCTGATATAAATAATAATAATACAAGTCAAACAATTGAAAGATGAGAGGCAAAAATGAACCCCTAATTGATACCTTTAGCTAGAAATGGAAAGTGAATAATAAAATCAAGAAAATTAATTTGAAAATACCTAATAATAATAATAATCCTATTATAGAATTGAGTGTTGCAGATAATATTGGGAAGGGAATTGAGTGACTCACCCCATGCAAGCGAAGAAGTCAGTGATCCAGGCTGTAATCATCAGCATCTATCTATCTATCTATTGGTGTTTCACCAAAATCAACAACACAAGCACATAGAAATAGTAGAGATTTTTTATTGTTCCAAGAAGAAGAAGAAGAAGATGAAAGAAAGAGACGGTATAGTATAGTGTATAGTTGTGGGTGCGGGTGTTACGTTCCTTCCTTGGATATTAACGTGTCTGCTGCTGCACTACTGTCACTATCTGTCGTTTAACCAACGCTCAACACCACCACTGAGCTACACTTACCCCATTTATATTTTTCATTTCAAAAATTATTATTTACATATCTACTTCGTTAGTTGCTACAGTGATAATTGACTTGATAGGAAGTACAACCAGTGGCGGAGCCAGGGGTGGCACGGCCGGGCCGCGGCCCACCCCAAAATATAGAAAATTAACATAATACCCATAGTATTTTTGTAATGTTAAATGCATTATATATCAGTTTGGACGAAATGTTATCATGTTTGTGCGTGTAGTCTACTGATAGGTGACATGTTTTTACTTTTAAGGTTGTTTCTGGGGTTGAAGGTCCCTAGTTCAACTCTTGGTCACTACCAATTTTGCATTCTGTTTTTTTTTTTTTTTTAAAAAAATCAACAAGGGTTTAAACCTACTTTCTTAAGCTTATTCCAAAAAAAAAAAATACTCCATCCGTCCCAAAATATTAGAACTCATTGACCATTGCAACGCCAATATATAATTTTGATTACAAATATTTTTAATTGTCTATTAGTAAATATTATAGAAATTTGATATTTTGAAAATATTAATAGAAACAAATCAAACAAGATCTTGTATGATAATATTTACATTTATATATTTTTAGAAAAATACAGTCGAAATAAGATATATAAATAGTGCAAAATAAGCCACATTTTTCTAAACTATTTAATTTTCGTATGTATATATCAATATAGCAAAATTTAAAATGTATAATTTCTATTTTCTAAAAAAAAACTTTTAATTTAAAATATATAATTTTCGTATTTAATTTACATGTTATAATTTTTTAGCAGCCCACCCAAAATAAAATTCCTGACTCCGCCACTGAGTACAACGGTTGAATTTCCGCAACTATATTAATTATTTAATTAATAAATATTGTTTATAAATAAAGTTGGAGGGACACCGCATTATATATGCAGGGGACCGGAGTTCGAATCCGGATCATCCCACTTATCCACTTTAAGGGTGAAATTTCAAGCCGCTAGGGTACTTGACCAAAAAAAAATAAAGTTGGAGGGAGTTTGTACATTAACAACAAAAAAAACATTTTAGATTAAGTTCAACTTTATACTTTAAAGTATAGTATCTGGTTTGACTGTAAATTATAATAATACTGTACATCTAAATATATCTATCTTATAAGAAAATAATTTAGATTAAAGGATGCACATCTCATGCAAGTCAAAATAAAACACCAATTTTATTGAGAATTTACAATAAAATTTAGATATAATTTAATCAATTATTAGTTGCAATATTTTAGACTTAAATCTAGATAACAATAGAGATGAACAAAAGTTTAATCATGTGTGTCAAACGCAATAAAAATTGTGACTATGCTTTCTTAAATGGAATTTAATTAGAGGTCCAAATGAACTAAAACAAAATTAGAGATAAAAGGACCATGGTTTTTTTTTTCTTTATTTGATTGACACTAAATTTAGTAGGAATTTCCGCGGTTCAATCCGTGCAATGCGATTGAGATGGAGTTGAAATTATTTAATGTCATAACCAACTCCTGAACTAGATTATGTAGTTTAGTGAGTCGGATATTGTGTTGGAAAAAAATAGAGATAAAAGGAGGATAATCTTTAATTTAAACAAATTTATCAAAAAAAAAAAAAAAACAATAGCATCCCAAACTATTTTCATCAATAAAAATAAATAAAAACATTCGTCACCAAAAAATAAAATAAAAACATTGCAATGCTAATGCCAATAATTAATACTCTTTATTGGCTCATACTCTGTCAAATACCTACGACCACAATATTGCCAACTCGTTCATGAATTAACATATTTAGTAAGTGGACTTTCATAATAATTCATGAACGATTATACACAGATGAATATGATCATTATCTTTGGAACATTAGTTGAGAACTAAAAATATTTAATTACCGACCTAGTATTAATTATATTATTTTTTTAGAAATAATAACCATCAATATTATTTTTTTTTAAATGGTTTCTTTATTTCTTAATTGACTCTTTTAGAACGCCAATTATCAAGATATTAAAAAAATACATATTGTTGTCATATTCCACAATGATCCATGCTGCTCAAAAAAGAAAAATCAATTATTTTTACTTTCCACTTTTCTAAATTTTTCGTTGTAATTCAACTGAAGTAGTTTAGGACAATTTTAAAGACTTTCTTCTTCTTTTCTTTAATAAATTATTGACTGCTAAGAATCTTCTAAGATCAAGTGACTCTTGGGAGCTTCTACAGCACTTATGTTAAGGGCAGATAAACAATGAGATGTCTCAAACAACCTGATCCGAACCGAAATGGTTGAGTTTTAGGTCAACCCATCATGTAGTTGAGCACCTTACATGTGATAGAATAAATAGTTAAATATCAACTTATGTGATTTGGGCAAATAGTTAAATTTCAAGAGACCTATGAAATTTATAGCATAGAGAATAGATCAAATAGTAACCCAATCACTAAATGCAGAGGAACATCAGGAAATAAGCTACTATTAGAAAACCTTTATCTGGAGTTGGTCACAAAATAAAAAACTCTAAAGATATGTTCTATGATATAAAATTATAAAATATTATGTCAATTTGATCTATGTAGTTGATCACAACTAAAATGTGGTTGTTTCTGTTGAAGCTTTTATGTCCTTCAATCTTTTTATGACTCACCTCACCTACTCATGCAGTATCCAGTTTCCAAACAATGGTTATCTTTAAACTGATTATACGTATACAAATAAAATAAAAATTGATTTATTTTTAAAAATCTTTAAAAATACAACTCATGTTAAGCGTCAGCAATTTTAAAGGAGTGGGTATTACAGGAACAACAAAGATTTTCTTCCATTCTCCAGGTCACACAATGCATGTTAGGAATAAATTCCTACTAACTGCAACTATGAATGACTAAAACAAATGGGGTCAGTGATGCATTCAAGAGCACTAAAAAGCAAGATATATAGATATATCAATATATTGCAAATAATTCTCATCTTTGGCTCGAGTTATTATATTGTCAAAGTAGGTGGGCGCGTATTAACTGTGCTCCACTGATCCAGTGAAAACCGAAAAATATTGTAACAAGGGTACCTTCTATTCGGGATCTTGACAAAGTAACAAAATCCACACAAGTGTGACATATCAAATATTGCGCAGAGCAAAACAAGTACAAGGAGATAACTTCGTCAACCAATACAAAGTAGGTAGGGACCGAGCTAGAGGCCTCGATCCAGTACAATTGACTAATGATATCTTCATATTTATTCCCTGTATTGGAAATTGCTAATTATCTTCCTTACTTCTTAGACAGAATAGAGGCCAGGCCAACTCTCCATCCATACAACATAGACAAGCTGTGCCTTTGAGTAACAATAGTAGCCAGGCCTGTTCGCAAAGTATGGATTGGCTTAATCTCCTGTGTGGCAGTACTTGTACTTATATCCACGGACCTGAATTGATTTAAAAAAAAAAAATAGCGATCACATTACTGGAATTCAATACGCAGTAAGAGTAAATGAAACAGAAACGAGTAGAGCATCATTTGAACATTCACAAGTTAGTAACGTAGCATGTCAAAATAAATCAGTCATCTCTATAACCTATATACATGAGCAAAGGAGAAGAAAATTTATGCCGATCAACTATGACTTCGGCAAGTGTCTCATCCACCAGCTTATAATAGAGTATTCGAGTAATTTATTTAAGCTTGTTTGACAAAAGGAGAAGCATTTAATGAACAAATTAATCTCATCTTCATTAGCTTAGAACATGTTATGAACTCTAGAAAATATCATAAAGGATTTTATTCATTTTTGAGAAAAGGTCTGCGACCTCCCAAGAGAGAATCCTCTTATTATGCTGTAGAACAGTATTTCATTATTTCTTTCCTGATGCCTTGATGTTTTCTCCCTAATTCCTATTTATATCCTATATTTTACAACCTTGATGATGTGACAGCATATACCCTAATGAATTCTAATAAGGTGAACTCTGGGGGTGCCCAACATACCTGTAGCCTGTTGGGCATGAGTCCTAAATGAGTTGGATGAATAAGAAACAACCACTTGTGTCTCAATTACTATGTCATCAGAAGAACTTATATTTTGCAGAATATACATTTGGTTTTTATACTTGCAGTTACCTCCCTATCCAATTAAAGTTACAAAATTCCCAAAGTAACTTTGTATTCCCTCTTCTATTAGAACAATCTAGAGCTCTAGGTATTTTAGATATCAATACTAGAACAATCTAAAAATACAAATTTGTTTACCTGGAAGTTTTAAACTACAAGCAATACAAATGAACTCAATAAAAATCTTTCTCTGCCTCAAACACTGAAATAAACAGGTATACAATGCTTGAAAACACTTGAAAGAAACAATGGTTTCATCACTTCCGAATGATGCTCAAACATCAACTTAAAGACACTATGAAGCTTAAACTTGGGGAGAAAGGAAAAATCTTAGCAAATTTTGTAAAATTGTTCTTGGGGCCCCATAATAATTACTCATAGCTTTAGGATCTGCTTTCAAAAATGGTTGGCTTAATTGTTATGTGGACTGGAGAGTGTCTAACAATTATATCATTTAACTTGTGTGCAATAGAATTTACCTTCGAATAAATCTCCTAATTACTAAAATAGAAGTATCCCAATTACTAAAATAGAACCATCCAAATTACTAAAATAGAACCATCCAAATTACTAAAATAATTCTTGTCCCTAACACACCCTGAATTGGAGTAACTAGCTTAGCTACTTCCAGCTATCTCTTCAAGTAAACCCCTTCAAAACCACCCTGTGACTGCTGCCCATCACTAACAATACTTCCCTCTAGAAGACCAGCCTTGTCATCAAGGACTCTTGAAATAGCGAAACTGCTCTCCGGCATAAACTGTTTATCATCTAATTAAGCCTGGTCTTCCCTTCCACACACCAGAATCTGTTGTCCCAGCTCACCGTGTCTGCCAATAGATCCACCAACCAAAAGTCTAACTCTGACGGGTGCAAGTCCGTAGGCCAGAGGTAACTATGTTTTCACCTCCTGGTACCCCATGGCCTTCTTCAGATGAGATACTGAAATAAGGCCGAATATGAGACTGCTCTGAAAGTTGTAAACTGAAAGCAACAGAACCTATTTGTTCGATAACTTGTTAAGGCACATACTATCATGCTGCCAATTTAGAGCGGACTTGCCTCATATTGCTCCTTGCATGTTCCTTGCCTCATATTATTCCTTGCATGTTCTTCTGTGCTGGATGGTTAGTGCTTCATATGCACTTCTGCATTTGCCAGATGATGTTTAAGTTGTTGCCACTTCATTATGCTGATTAGGTCTTGCATGACACCCTCCACCAAAACTTCCCAGGTATGAATTTAGACAGGGAAGGTGGAGCCCTACCATAAGCTACCTTGAATGGTGTACACCCTGCTGCCCATTATAACTGGCATTATACACCAGTACTCTGCCCCATGATAAAATTTATATAAACATATCTTTATGCTGTTTTACATTTATCAACCAGTTCAATAGCTAATTCACCAATGACCAAACACTTCAAATTCAATGAGCTAGTTTTCCAACTCTAAGCTATCAACTACAAGATTATTCAATATCAACCACGGGCGAGTTTATCTACTAACATTACCTTATCTTCTACTTTGCCAAACAAAGCCTACAACATTCATACAAGTGTGTACACGTTGCAAATGGATACGATAAACCCTAAAACACTACTCCGGTTTTGAATATAAGCAAAAAACAACTTTCTATATTTATTGAATAAAACATGTATTTGGAAAATAAAATGGTCTAGATACATGCTTTATTTAATGAACCTAAAAAGTTGTTTTTTTGCTTATATTCAAATCCGGAGTTAGTAATAGATATGTAACATGAATTCCAGATTGAAGGTGTGTCTGACAAGTGTTGGTGACACCAACATACAGTACATGTTTACATTCAATAACTGTCACTAGTGTTTTGTGTGTCGGTGTTGTGTCTGGTGTCCATGTGTATGTGACAGAGCTTCATATTTTGAGCTCAAATCTAAACACGCAATTAATCGAAAGCACTTGCAGCAAAAAAAGCATGGAAGAAAGAAAACATACGGGTAATGAGATGAGGCATCATTTGCTGCAAATGTTGACATGCCTTGTCTTTGTTTATGCTTAGGGTTTGCAGTACACATTATATAGACTCGTCCTTTGCGTTTAATAGTCCTACAATATTCACACATCTTCTTCACAGATGAACGCACCTTCATGATTTCTGAACAAGTAAAATCAACAACCTGTCATATACCCTAAAAAATCATACTACCTAACAAATATGAAGCATATGAATATGGATATAAAACAATTGAATTAAATGAAATTTCAAGCACCAGAAATAGGGGTGGAAAAAGGAAAACCTGGATGAGTTTATCACTGTTTCTGGCGGCTTCTTTCCTACTCCGACGAAATCCTGCTGCGTTTTCCGGGGAAGTGGAGTTGAATTCGACGATGATGACTGCAACAAACAACAAGGGCAAAGCGGACAGTGAATGATGGGCTTGGGCTTCTTCAATTCCAAGTAGACTGGGCCTAGGAATTAGAATCCCATCTCTCTCTTTTTTACGATTGCTCTTTGTCCCCCCAATGTTCATAGCTAGGGGTGTAAGACAATCATAAAAATTCAATTGAATCGACCATCCAACTCAATCCAAATAAAAAACGATTTTTATGGTTCGAATTGAAAACCGAACTAATTAAAAACCTATGTGATTTGGTTCGGTTCTTGGATTCATTTTTAAGAACCGATGAACTGAACCAATAAGGAATATTATTAACCATATATTTATTTATTTATTTATTTCAAGCCCACACCTTTTTATTGGCGATTCAAGTGGGAAAATAATTAAAATTTTAGTTGTACTTTGAAAAAATAATAGCATGGAATATATCGGAAAAAAATACTACAAACCGATTAAAATATATGAACCAAACCGATTAGTTTGGTTCGGTTTCGTTTTTGAAAAACACCTAAAACTGATCCAAACACGTTCAACTACACTCCCACTCATAGCCCCCAAATTTTCAAAAACAACCTTAAAAGTATACATCGGGAGATTGACTTCGGTAGACTACGATAGTACGATGCATCCCCTTCTATTTTTTTTATTATTTTTACACATATTAGGAGATAGAATCCTGTAAGCCAAAATATCAAACCCTTTGTCATCTCAGCAAACCAAATTCTCCTCATTCTAATTCAAACGAACCAACATCAATATTGTTGGAGTTGATTGTCAAGTCCCACATCGCCAGTTTCTTAAATAAAGAAGGAGGTAAAAATTAGCTATTGGAGAAGTCCCACATCGCTTAGAATTGTGAAGCAAGGGGGAAACCAAAGCTATATATAGGACCTAAGTTCTTTGTTTTTAGATGCACCAGTCAGTAGCACTTTAAGCTTATATCTGACTTAGTTTAAATATTTGCTTTGTGAGAGTGCGGTTGTATTGGGGCATTGGGGTGAGAGTGAGAGAAGTCTATGTGTTGTAACAATTTTCACATAGTGATAATTCTCTAGTTGTCGGTTTAGACAACTGTTGTGGTTTTTTCTCCGGTTTTGGAGTTTCCACATTATATTCTTGTGTTTTGATTGTGTTTATTTTTCTTCTTTAGTGCTGTTATTTCCTAACAGTGGTATCAAGAGCTTCGGTTCGATATTCTGAAGGTGCTAAAGAAGGGGCTTTGCTATGTCTTATTCAAGCGCTATGAAGTTTGACATAGAGAAGTTTGATGGAAGAATCAACTTTGGCTTGTGGAAAGTACAAGTCAATGATGTGTTGATACAATCAGGTTTACACAAGGCGCTGAAAGGAAACACTTCCAACATGGATGCCGACAAGTGGGAGGAACTAGATTTGAGAGCTGCAAGTGCAATTCGTCTGTGTTTGGCAAAGAATGTTCTTGCTAATGTGCAGAATCTGTCATCAGCCAAGGAACTCTGGGAAAGGCTCGAAGGGTTGTATCAGACAAAGGACATCTCAAATCGGTTGTTGCTGAAGGAGCAATTCCACAATTTGCGCATGGATGAGGGTACGAAAATTTCTGATCATCTTAGTACTCTGAATAATATTGTTTCTGAGTTAGAATCTATTAAAGTTACGATTGATGATGAAGATAAGGCGTTAAGGCTCATTTGGTCTCTTCCACCTTCTTATGCTCATCTCAAACCTGTTTTGATGTATGGGAAAGAAAAATTAAGTTTTGAAGAAGTTGCAACTAAAATTATTTCTGAAGAAAGGAGGATGAAAAGTGATGAAAACACTTCATCAAACTCGATGTTGCTAACTAGAAGTGGGGCCAATGGGAAGATGATCCATGCAAAGAATATGCCGTGTTGGAAGTGCGGAAGGTCTGGGCATTTAAAGAGAAATTGTCCAGGTGGAGCTGTATCTGTAAAAGACTCTGAGACAAGTGCTAGCAATGTCTCCCTTGTTTGGGGAGATGATGGTGATCTTATCTAGAAGATAAAGTGTGTCCTTATGGTATTTCCGCTATACCATGGGAAAGGACAAGTTTTTGCTAGCGGATTCAGAACAACACACGGGCATTGGTTGGCATTGATGCAAGGTGTGTGGTGAGTTGTGTCGATGGCTGAAGAACTTCCTAAAAGCCAACATGGGAGTTGCACCATAATCTTTCAGCAAGGTTTTCGACATGAAATTCTTGGGATGATTTAGTTCCAAGTGAAGAAAATTCTTGGGATGGTTTAGTTCCAAGTGAAGTGTACTTTTTATGGTGGAGTATGATAATTTAATTTGTCGGTATAGACAGTGAGAATTATGATTGTCGGTGAAGACAATGGTTGTCGATATAGACAATGGAAGTGGAAGATGGAACTCTTGCAATCAAGGTGGAGATTGTTGGAGTTGATTGTCAAGTCCCACATCGCCCAGTTTCTTAAATAAAGAACGAGGTAAAAATTAGCTATTGGAGAAGTCCCACATCGCTTAGAATTGTGAAGCAAGGGGGAAACCAAAGCTATATATAGGACCTAAGTTCTTTGTTTTTAGATGCACCAGTCAGTAGCACTTTAAGCTTATATCTGACTTAGTTTAAATATTTGCTTTGTGAGAGTGCGGTTGTATTGGGGCATTGGGGTGAGAGTGAGAGAAGTCTATGTGTTGTAACAATTTTCACATAGTGATAATTCTCTAGTTGTCGGTTTAGACAACTGTTGTGGTTTTTCCTCCGGTTTTGGAGTTTCCACATTATATTCTTGTGTTTTGATTGTGTTTATTTTTCTTCTTTAGTGCTGTTATTTCCTAACAAATATGACCTTTTAACTTCAGACACCTTCTCATTTCAACTTAAATTTTTTTGGCCCTCAACAAAGATCACTCAAAGATTCATCACTGTATATACAATTATTGTACAGTAAGTTTTTGCAATCAAAACTCAACACGTTTAACTTTATTGCTAAATCACTATTACTAGTATAGTTTTCATTAGTACGTAATATTTTTTTCTATTTCTCGATATAATTTATAGTACTTTTTATGTTGAAGTACAAGCACTCCAAATTAATTTTAAACATTATCTCATCTCAAGCAGCCGTTGTTTACCTCTAGTATTACTGGAGTACATGGTAAATAGATACTGTATTCTGTTTATCTTACAACTTGGAACAAATATACTAGAGAGAACAGTAGTTATTCTTAATCAAATGAAAGCAATAATTAGCTCTACATATATAATCCAAGACAAATGTTAACATGTGCACCTAAGATATATTTTAAGAATACAAATATAGAAATATTATCTTGAAACATGTGTATTAAATCTTTTAAGCATTAAATTCGTTTGTAATATTAAATACAAATTTCTAATTATAGATATCTTAACTTGTGTCTTATATGCACATGTTAACAGCACCATACTACAATAATAATACAACCTTAATTAATGATAGATAAGAATGACGTAAAAGGAGAAGCATTATTGGTGAGTCTTTGTTTATTATAAAAATGGTGGGTTAAGAGCCTACGTTTATTCTTTAGGCCAAAAAGCATGGGATCTTTTTCATATTTATGGAGAAAGACGTATGCATTGTGTGGTCCACATGACATGAAAACAACCAAGTTTCCTAGAAACTTCCTTTTCCTATGATAAACAATCCAAAAACAATTAACATAAAGTTGATCCAATAGCATAGGTGAGATTTGAATATGTCATCTTACTTTGTAGTTGCCGTTGAAAATGGGAGTGTGTGTGTGTCGTTCTCTACCCTCATTAGCTTTTGCCAACAGAGCTTTGATCACTAATCACTCAAACAAAACAACAAGAAGCATGAAATTGATTCATTTAATATCTCAAACGTCCTTTAAAATAGTTATAGCATAAAATGTTACGAAAATTATAAGGTTGACTTGATAGCTAAATGTAAGAGTTAAAAAATAGAGCGGTAAAAGTGATATTAGATTTCACCTCCAATAAATAAACTATAACAAAATAACAATTAATATATTGACCGGTTTCAAGAAAAATAAATGTCGTGTATGATAAATAGAACCAAAATGTTTATTGAATTTATTTTGAAAAATCTATACTGACAGAGATATTTGAGATTATTTCTCAAATAAAGAAAGACATTTGAGTTTTTGAAAGTCCATATATTAATACGTAATTTTTTTTATTTCTCAAGAATTATTTCTTACTTATATCTCAAGAAGAATTATCAATTTGATTCTTTCTCTAAAGAATAATCGGAGATATTATTAATTAATTAGGTGCACTTGCACATGTTGTATAAAAGTACCTTCATGTTGAAGGCATTTCTTCAAAGTCTTTTTTTTTTGGTAGATGTATTTCATCAATTCAAAGTCTAGTTGTCAAATAATAATTAGAGTCTAATTAATAATAACCAATAAATATATGCTTAGCTCCTAGGATTATAAAAAATTAAAAATAATCCACATGACCCGCGCGCAACCACAAAATGATTTTTTTTCCTTCTTGTATTTATTTATATTTTTTTGAACAAGATGTATTTATTTATATTGATAATTTGGTAGGAAAAATCCCATCCATCTATTGCACTTTGTGGACTATGAATTATGCTTTAATTTGCCTCAACATACAGTGATCACTGATCAGACAAGGAATGACAAACAGGTAGAATGTCAATTCGAGTATATATGTGTTATTTTTATGAATGGCATGCATGATGCTATATATATACATATGTGTTGATTGATGGTAACTTCGTTTTTGTTACAAATACACGACAAGGATTAAAGCTTGAGAGGAAAATGTGGCAGCAAATTAATTGCCAATCAATGTTTATACTTTATACTACTATGTCCATTAACTTAAGGATTTAATTTGGTTCTTTTCAAGCATACATACAAGGTTTCAATTCAATATTGGCCATTCATTCAACTTCTATATAAACTTTTACTCTAGAAGTATAGTACGTAACATGGTCATGGATAACGTACGGGCTTTATTTAAAATAAAAATCTTATCTGTTTTAGATAATTATTATTATAATTAAATTAAATAAAATTAAAAAGCTGAGTGAGAGATTCCTATAATCGTTCCCCAGCATGTAACCATTGTCTAATCTAATCAAAAGTGCCCCGACAATGAATGAATTAACTGATAATAGCATAATTTTGATAAATGGATAAAAAAAAAAAAAAGTTGTTAAGGAAAATGTGTTAGAATTTTTTTTATCATTTTAAAAAATATAATAACTGATTGTAAATATTGAATTATTTTATAAAAAGATGTAAAAAAAACTAATATAATAATGCTTATAACCAGTAAAATTGCATTTCTTTTAAAACGTACTATTTTCACTAAAATACAATATTCTGCAAATAAATTTTTAATTTATAAAAATATTTAGTTTATATTAACAAGATAAAAATAGCATGATAATGAAGTACTGGAATCTTTTCGCAACTTTGAATAGCCAAATTAACAAATTGAAAATACTTTTATATTAACAAATCACATGGTTTTGTTCATTTTCTATTCAAGGTGTGAATGATTGAAACATATAAAGTTGTTGCATGATGCAGCACTCGTAAAGTAATAAGGGGCATTTTATCTATAGAGAAATTATCTATTTAAATCGAAAGACCCCGTACAAATATTGTAGTGTGCAAGCCACACGAACGTAGCAGATCCAAATTCAAAATTTTGCCATATTATTTAGTGTTCATTTGATTTGGTTTATTTTTTAGTCTATGAAAAATAGTTTGAGTAAATAAATAAGTTTCATCAATGATTCCGAATTTGATAATATTATAGAAGAATGTCGTGGAATGTTAGAAAATGATGTACCGTAAACTTAAAGATAAGTTTTATAAAGAGGCAGACTAATTTTATTGTTGATACACTTCCGAGGGCGTTAAAATACTACGCTAGTTCTCAATTCTGATTTGATACCATCTTTTATTACTACTATTTTGATGAATGAAATAATATGAGATTATGTTTGTAAAAGAAAATATTTATGTTAATTCATAAGTTTTTGCTAATGAAAATTGTATCTTTGTTTTTCACAAACTACCTTAACAAGTTTATGAATAATAGATAATCCTCACGAAAATCTTCACTTATAAATACAATTGACAATTCTAATTGTTGTTATTCCGTCTTGGTGCGGTGTTTGTTTGTTATCCTGTCTTTTTGTGCGGTGTTTGTTTGATTGAATCAGCAGATCGACTTCGGTCAACTACTGATTCACACAGTGATTAAGTTCGTCAACAATGCAGAGCCTGAGACATAGGTATTTCGGTTACATTGATTTTATCACATTATTTGTAGGCATGAGTAAGCCGATTTATGCTATTAACTTGGATGTTGTGGGCTTGTTCGCAGATTCATCCTTTTCATTTTTAGCGGTATTAAATTTGTATTTGAATCTGATGTACTCTACCAATTTGAATGATATTTTTTTAGTTACAAATGAATGAATATCTTTTATTTTAGTCAAAATAAATAAATTGTTGTTACCATATTTTATTAAATTCTATCCATAAATTATGTTTTTCCAATTAAATTATGTTTATAAATAAGATTGATGTATATGGTCTACGATATAATTTAGATACATAAATCTTTTAATATATTTAAAAAATGAACATTTTCTTACAAAATTAAGAATCGAATGGAGAAACAAGAAATTGTGCATTTTTAGTTTGACTAGTTTTTTGACTTCATATTTCCAAGACCTTCTTTTTATGGATTTGGGGGAAAAAATTATCCTAAATGTTATATCATCATCATCATCACCACTAGTATTTGTCCCCATAAGTTTTTGGAGTATCATATTATAGATATAATTTTTTTAATGTTGTTTATTATTGATTAATTAATTTCTGTCGGAGAACTTATTATTAAGAGAAATACGAATTAAATTCCTTTTTTGTGGTCAACTTTTTTATATACAAAAGTTAAAAATCGGACCGTTAACTACTTATTTAAGCAGCATAAATCATTTATCACTTTAATCAATTTTCATAATTTGTAATTGTTTCCTTACACTCTCCCTGGAATGAATATGATTGGTTTAACAATATCTTTAGGTTAACTAGTGTTCTTGGGGTAGTATAATTAAGGAAATAAATTATTTTATTATTAAAACGAGTATGTTTTTAATTTTAAAAAATAAATTACACAAGTTTTAAGATTATTTCATTATATTCCTTCTGTCACAAAGTAAATGATAACCAATTCATGTTTGCCGATGCACAAAGTTGATTATTAATATCAAAGTAGTCTATTGGTTTGAAATGTCACCCTTAAAATGGACATGTGGCATGATTGATGTTCGAACCTTGCCTCTGCATATATAATATAATGTCTCTGTCAACTATGTTAAGCTCACAAGACAACATCTTTAGTTATCTATCATAAAAATCGTATATCTCAAAAACACTCATCGAGACAAAGCAAACAATATTCAATATACATAATAAAAAAATGTTCAAAGTAGATTATGTAAATAATACACATAATAAAATTAGGTTATTTATTTTTGGACAGAGAAAATATTAGTAAATTCTTTGATCGGTATTTTAGAGGCACTAATTAACGGTTTCTTCTAAACAATTTAAATTAAAAAAAAAATCTACCAACTTGTATTACCTTAATACTCCTAAGACTAGTAATTCACATGGGTAGTCCAATAATTGGCTAAGCATGTTGAGTGACGAAGGGGATGTAGACATGGTGCTACCGTTTCAAGTCACTTTGGCTTCTCATTGGCTGAGATTATTAGTCAAACACTCAAGATGTGTTTGTTGGGTAACCGACTTTTTTGTATTTATTTTCGAACATGCAATGCAACTGCTCTCACGCCACCAACACAATGCTAAAATAAATTTGAGTTGAAGGAGATTAAAAAATAAAGTGATTATTTGTTGATGAGTTCTCCTTAAAATTAATTATTTTGAAAAAAAATTGAGTTTAATTTTTTTAGAGTTATATCTTAAATCAAACTTTATTTACTTATCGAGCTTTGAATTCACAATTTTTTTGTCAGATTTTACTTACTTCCCAACCGAATTTTGAATTATTAGGGCACCTTTCGCTTAGAAACCGGATGATTATAAACAAAAAAATCAGAGGATTCATACAAAAAGAAAATAAATAATAAGATGAAAAATAAGATTAAAAATATAGATTTAGAAAATATGGGACGCACATAAATACACATAGGGTAAGAGCCCCACACGCTGCTACTCCCAATTTTGGTTTGGCATGAAACTGTGGAAAGAAGAGAGAGAGCACGGGTTATTAGAGGATTTAGATCCTCTCCAATTTTTTCTCTCCAATTTATTCTTCAATTATTTTTATGTGTTTTTCTCTCTCATGTGAAGAGAGAGAAATTAATAATAAAAAATAAACAAGTAATGATTTAGATAGAACAAATTGGCCTAATGGGACAAATAAGATGATATCAAGATTCTTTTCCACCATAACATGACCCAGATTACCCAACAAATTTTTCAGTTGCCTATGTTTCTAGTCTTTGG